>OY747125.1:68697209-69297209 GCA_963556465.1 Berberis vulgaris | reverse complement strand
ACCGGGAATACAATTACCGGTGAAGTTGCAGTTACTGAGACTGCAAGTACTTCTTGTGATACGATCAGATTGTGGTACATACGTTTAGGGCATGTTGGTATGAAGAGTATGCAAACTTTTGTGAAACAAGGTTTGTTAAAAGGTGCTAAAACCTGCAAGTTAGAATTTTGTGAACATTGTGTAATGGGCAAGAACACAATAGTCAAGTTTGGCACCGTTATCCACCGTTATCCACCGTCAACTCTTGATTATGTTCACTCGGACGTCTGGGGACCTGCCAAGCAAGCATCACTGGGAGGTATGCACTATTTCGTCACTTTTGTAGAAGATTATTCAAGACGTGTGTGGGTGTATGTGATACCCTTGTGTGGGCGAACCCGAGGGGGAGGGTGAGGGAGAAGCCCAAGAGCCCATGGATCCCGAGAGGGTTGGCAAGCTACAAATGGGATATCATAGTCTCACATCGCCTGGGTGCGGGAGGGTGATGTACTATATATGTACGAGGTTGGATCTACAAAGTACTGTGCGTTTTAAAGTCGTGTGGGCCTTGGGCCCAAAGCGAACAATATAGTACTCTGTGGATCGGGTCGTGACAGAATGGTATCAGAGTCTGACCCAGCCAAAAGTGTGTCAACGAGGACGTTGAGCTCCCAAATGACGGTGGACTGTGATACCCTTGTGTGGGCGGATCAGAGGGGGAGGGTGAGGGAAAAGCCCAAGAGCCCTTGGATCCCAAGAGGGTTGACAAGCTACAAATGGGAGATCACAATCCCACGTCATCTGGGTGCGGGAAGGTGATGTACTATATATGTACGAGGTTGGATCTACAAAGTACTACGCATTTTATAGTCGTGTGGGCCTTGGGCTCATAGCGGACAATATAGTACTTTGTGGATCGGGTCGTGACAGTGTACACCATGAAGCATAAAGGTGAGGTCTTGAATGTGTTCCTGAAGTGGAAAAAGATGATTGAAACTCAAACTGACAGAAAGATCAAAAGGCTCTGTTCAGATAATGGAGGTGAATACAAAGTTGATCTGTTCTTGCAAGTATGTCAGGATGAGGGAATTGTCAGACACTTCACGGTTAGAGAAACTCCGCAACATAATGGGGTGGCAAATCGCATGAACCGTACATTGCTGAAGAAGGTTTGTTGTATGTTGTCCAATGCTAGATTGGGCATAGCGTTTTGAGCTGAGGCTGTGAAATATGTCTACCATCTCATCAACAGGTTGCCTGTGGCTGCGATTGATGGAAAAAATCCTATGGAACTATGGTCTGGAAATCCTGCTAATGACTATGATAGATTACATATATTTGATTGTCCTGCTTACTTTCATGTTCAAGAAAGTAAGATAGATCCCCGAGCCAAGAAAGTTTTTTTCTTGGATTTCGTGGATGGTGTAAAAGGCTATAAGTTGTGGGTTCCTGAATTCAGGAAGATTGTTATTAGCAGAGATGTGACTTTTGATGAGGCTTCTTTGCTGAAGCCAGAGAACTCTTAGCATGTGGAGAGTTCGACCATAGAGAATTCGCAACAGGTGGAGATTGACGCTACTCTACATGTTCCAACTAGTCATGTATCTACAGATGTAGTACCTACTGATTTCACACTAGGTGCAGATGAAGACACAAATAGTGAGACTGCGGTAGATACAGTTGATGATGTTCCAGAGACTCCAATTCAGGAGTCAATTGCAACAAGTAGACCAAAGAGGAATGTAAAACGTCCTAAAAGGTTTAGTGACTGTGTCGCCTATACACTTCCAGTAGCTGAGGATGAAGTGTCTTCTACCTATAAAGAAGCAATTCAAAGTACCGACTATGAACAATGGAAGAAGGCTATGAATGAAGAGATGCAATCTCTTCATAAAATGAAACATGAGAATTGTGTAGCTTACCAAAATGTAAGAAAGCTATTGGGCGCAAATGGGTATACACAAAGAAAAAAGGATCTCATAGTAATGGTGTGCGCTTTAAGGCAAGGTTAGTTGTGAAAGGTTATGCTCAGAAGGAAGGTATAGACTACGATGAAGTCTTTTCTCCAGTTGTGAAACATTCTTCCATTTAAATTTTGCTAGCCTTGGTTGCACAATTTGATCTTGAGTTATGGTGAATTAAAATAGGAGATCTATATGACTCAGCCAAGTGGGTTATAAGGTTGTAGAGAATAAATATTGTGTGTGTAAACTGAACAAGTCCTAGTACATGTTGAAGCAGTCTCCAGGATAGTGGTACGCGGTTTGATCAGTTTATCCTAGGGCAGAAGTACACTCGAAGCCATTATGATCATTGTGTCTACTTTCGAAAGTTTCGTGATGGTTCCTTTATATATTTTCTCTTATATGTAGATGATATACTTATAGCCTCCTAGAAAAAGTATGAGATTGATAAATTGAAATGCCAGATGAGAACTCTGTTTGAGATGAAAGATCTTGGTGAAGCTAAGAAGATCCTTGGCATGGAAATTCAAAGAGACAAGGTGAAGGGAACTATGAGCTTTTCACAACAAGCATATTTGAATAAGGTGTTACAACGATTTGGGATGAACGACAACACAAAATCGGTTAGTACACATATTGCCCCTCACTTTAAGTTTTCAGCTTCTATGTCTCCTAGCACTGATAAGGAACGGGAGTACATGGCTCAAGTGCCATATGCAAATGCAGTGGGAAGCTTAATGTATGCAATGGTGTGTATGAGGCTCGACATTTTACAGGCAGTCAGTCTGGTAAGTCGGTACATGCATGATCCAGGCAAAGGACACTGGCAAGCTGTGAAATGGATTATACAGTACATCCTGGGTAAAGTAGATGTTGGTTTACTCTTTGAGAAGGATGTGAGTAGTGGTCAGCATTGTATTGGTTATGTGGATTCAGATTATGCAGGAGATCTGGATAAGCGACGATCAACTACTGGTTATATCTTTACTCTTGCTAAAGGACCAGTAAGTTGAAGATCTACGTTACAGTCTACAATTGCATTGTCTACAACTAAAGCCGAGTATATGGCAGTTACAGAAGTCGTTAAGGAAGCAATTTGGCTTCAAGGGTTGTTTGATAACTTGGGTGTAATACAAGACTATCTAGATATCTTTTGTGATAGTATGAGTGTCATTTATTTGGCGAAGAATCAAGTTCATCATGCACGTACGAAGCACATTGATGTTCGTTTTCACTTTGTGTGAGAAATCATTGAAGAATGCGACATCTTACTGAAGAAGATTAACACCAAAGAGAATCTTGCAAATATGTTGACAAATATAGTTTTTGGGGTCAAGTTCCAACACTGTTTGGATTAATCAATATCCTTCGTGTATGTTGAACCCTTTGGGGTGTAAAGGGCAAAGACGAATAATGCTTGTGTAATCGGCTCAGATTTGTGAAATCTTCACTGAGATGGAGAATTGTTGAAATACAAAGGACAAAGCATACCGGCTGAATCCGCTGGTTTTGGGCTGGATTGTTGCTGAAAACCTGCTGGAAGATAAGGGAACGAAGGAGAAGGTGGTGAAAGGTGATGGAACCCTCCATCACCGCCTCTCTCCACCGCCTTAAGTGGCTATAAAAAGAGGTTTCCCCATCTTCATCATGATCATCCTTCCCTTGTGAGCCTTGAAAGCTTTGTGAGAGTTGTGAGAAGTTAGGATTTTTCAACCCATCATCTGTTTGTATATGAAGGAGAAGAGAGATAGGTGAGGAGAGAGAAAAAGAAAGAGAGAATTTTATTTCTTTTCTTTGTGAAGGATATATGTTTCCTGCGTATTTTGTGGTGTTGCTTAGACACGTGTGTGTTGAACGTCGTTAACGTTGTGTATCTCTCTCCATTTATATTCTTCGATGTCATTAGTGAAAGTATTCTCTTTGCCCGTGGACATAGGCAAATTTATCGAACCACATTAAATTGTTTTGTGTGGTACGTGTTTTATTTTATTTTCATTTATTTTACATTGCCTTGTTTATAATTTGGATTTATTACTTTCTATTGCAATTATCAATTGTGTTTCACAATCTGTTCCGCTTTCACGAGTCACAACACATTAGTCCCTACCACTACTGATAGTGCGTCAAGATGTGTGGGGTGAATAGAAAGTGATATTACACGTCCATGCACCATTTACCACCATCAAATACAATTCAGGTTGAAAGAATCTGGGTGGTCAACTATATCACTTCTAACTTAAGTAGCAAAAGAAGATTAATCCCCGACACTAAACTGAGTTATGTTTTTGGACGATTGCTGCTAAAAATTAGAGTGAAGAATTTGATTAAAATCGGTCGTGTTTTTGTAATAAGGGTTTTAGTTTTAATTATTTTTTTGGGTAGGTTTCTTTTTTGTTGTTTTTTTTACTTTGAGATTTCATTTTGTTTATGTTAAAATAAATACATTTGAGATATTTGGAATATTTTTTGACAATGGTAATGCTATTTATATAAGCCGAAATTCTTCCTAGCCTGAAAAAACCAGCGAGGTTGCTGCCTGGGCTTTTAACAACTTTTTTGGAAAATGTGTTTAAAGAGAGGGGGGCAAAAGTGTATTTTTGCTCCCCAAGGCAGCGAACCAGGCAAGGGGACCAGGCCTGTAGAATTACTCATTTATATAAGATATGTATCAAATTGTTAATTTTCTTAATACTTATTTTGCTAATTTAAGTGTTATTAGAAATGAATATTTCTTGATATTATTGTCCGAGTTTTTCCGAAAAAACTCTCCGAATAATTGGTTGACTCGGTATTTGGTCCTTGCTAATGAGTTCCAAGTTAATTATCCAGTTTCTAACTACATAATGGTAAAATCAAATAGATATACAAGCAGTCACGATTGATGAACAGGTAAAATGGAGATGGAGCAGATTATAAAGATGAAGCTTCCCCGAGAGGGTAGCTGGCAATGAACCTTTCCATGTGCAATCATAAATTGCCTTCAAATTGAAGTTCAACTTGTGGTGCAGTGCGTACCACGCAAGTACACAGGGGCGTGCTACGCACTTTATTGGTCTTAAAATGCACCCGTGTGGCCTCCATCTCAGGCAATATGGATGAGTTGGAGGTTTGTTACACCTGAATAAAGCAGCACAGCATACAATAAGATCGCTAGAGAGACAGAAAGAGAGTACCAAAACTGAGCATGATGACCCCAATGAACATTGCTTACTAAACCGGTATCATATATTCGATTACAAAGGAGGTTGGTCTCTTACTCAAAAGGAAAGAAAAAAATATATGATGCATTTAATCCAATGAGATGTTGGCAGCAGAAAGTGTTCTACAGACAATTAGAACCCCACCCTCAACTACCTGCCTAACCAAAAATTACAGTTTGCAACAGAACAAAAATTTCAGAGGAGCAGAGAACTTGAACCATTTAGAGACTCACTCTTCATGGTTTCCCCACTTTGATCATCAATCAGCAATGACCAATAGATCATCCCACAATGACATGACAGATTGACCCAACCTAAGCACCCATCTTCCTTCCAATACCCTTTCTAGCTTATATGATACTATATAGTATATTTTTATGGTTTGTCACTTACTATATTGTTTTCCTTCATTATTTAGGATATTTAGACTTTAATTTTGTGGAAGAATATACAGCCCAACTTACCCAATAATCTTCTAGCAAGCAAGTTAGCTACTTCGTCCCTGTACTCAAACACCTGCAGAACGCATGAACCTCTCCTCCTCAGTGAGGGCATGACGGAAGTGGCAGCGGTGGCCATACGGACAGTTACCTCCAGACAGCATCATGCGACAGATCTCAGTCTTGTAGCGCGGGTGACGAATGATGGGACGAAGCTCAGCAACACCATGCGCGTATTGGCATTGGTCTCCATACGGACAGTCTCCAGTCTCCTGCCACTTGTTGCACAGCTCCGTCTTCATCATCCCTTGATTGTATACATCCATCTCCAGTGGTCCTTCCTCCTCTTTGTTCCCCACAACACCAGCAGGCACACACACTCTCGGCTGTTTCCATCTCATACATCAGACAGAAACCAATGCCAAAATCAGTTGCATTGCCTCATGTAGCAGTCACAGACTCACAGTTAATAAGTACTGAAGCATCACAAGATAATCACGGAAAACACATTGATAAAAAAAACCAACTGATTTGGTGTTACATCACAGTTGGTAATAAGTATACATAATAAGTAATTCATCAACTTAACAGGGATAATTATGTCATTTTAATCAGTGAAAAGATCAAATCACCAACTACAATCATCCGCTTAGCTAGATTCTTAGGCCCAAATTTATCCAATAATTAATAAAACAGAGATAATAACTTAACTGAAAATCACAAATAATTAATCAAAATTCACACTTAGGTAAAAAGAAATTGAAATGTAGAGCAATAGAAGGATTGGAGAGGAGAGGTTACCAATGGAGGTTGGTTGGTGAGGTTCGCGCCACTGGTGGGCCCACCTGGAGGTTGATTCATCTTCAAGTAACCACTCGAACGAATCGAGATGCTCTTCGGTAACGCGACTCGCTCCGTACTCTTCTTCTCGAACCGATCGTTTCCATGAACAGTTACTGGACACATCACCGGAACCTCGTGACGCGCTACACTTCGATTCGCGTTCCATCCGTTCTCTCCGACGCAGAGATTACGGAAATCGTTGATCATCGACAGAGCCGGCAAGCGAGGTGATGATGAAGGGAGGTGATGATAGCGTTGTGAAGTCTGAGTCAAGATACGCAGACGCTCGGTGAGATCTGAGTTGGCCAAGCGAAGCTTCATGTTCTCTTGACGAAGAACCTCTGCTTCTCTCGCGGCGTCTTCGAGATGCGAGAGGCAGAGTCGGTAGCGGTCGACGAGTTCTTGGTACTCTAAGGTGAGACGAGCGAGGTAGAGACGTTTCTCGGTGGCGATGGCGTTGCTTTCTTGGTTGCAAGACGATGGAGACGTAGTGAAGGAAGAAGAGGAGGCGAAGTCCAGTCCGCTTTTGCCGCTTCGTCGTTGCGGTGAGAAGGCGGAGTAGTGGATCGGCTGAGTGTGAAGCGGTGTTTTGTGACCTCCTCCGCTTCCGTAGGCGAATGGAGTGCTCTCTCCCTGCATCATCATCTTCTTCTTCTTCTCTGTGTCAAGAAACAGAGCGAAAGTAAGATCGTTAGCGAAACTCGCTGAGTGAGGAAATGTGAAGCATCGGGGGAGATTTGAAGAAAAAATTGAACTCACCTGAAGAGTTGCAGAAGAGAAGCAGAGTTGTTGAAGAAGAGAAGAAAAGAAGAGAGAGTGTTTAGAGAATAGAGAGAGAAAATGAAGGAGAAGTGGAGATGTATTTATAGAGAGAGAGAGGAGAGGAGAGACTTTATGAAGAGGAAACATGTTGGGAATGGAGGGAACCGGACCGGATCTCCAACCTTTTATATTTTCGGCCAAGTTTCAATTTCGTTTCAACAGAATTGAAGCGAAGCGGGTTTGTTTATTACAGCACATTCATTAATTACAGTGGGATGACGTGGCAGGAATAATCCTAGCTGGCGTAACTAACTAGCGTGCTCTCTCTCTAGTTTGAAGAGAGATGATGAACGTGACCTTGTGCATGTTCATTGATGATGGAGGTGATGTTTCTTCTATAAGTTGTATTATAATTTATATAGGCAAGTCCACCCAAATGCGGATCGAGGGGGGTTCATGCGCACAAAGCGCATGACTTCATGTGCACAAATTCAAGCTGTTGGATTAAAGTAAATGGTATCTAACGGCTCTCACACATCACTCCCCTCTCTCATTAAATCACACATCACAGTCACCTCTCTCTCTCTTATTTTAGTCGCACAAACCAATCTCACAACAACACAGTCTGTCTCTCCTCCTAGTTCACCCAAAAAAATGGAGGTCCTAATTCCCTCATCTCTCACTTCTCCCTACATCAGCTCACCTCGCAGTCCGACACATTTCGGAGGAGGTAAAAATCATCATCATATTTACTATAGCAGCGCTCCTTCCAGCCCTTCTCGTGTCGCCGATTTCTATCGCAGCTTCAACAATTTCTCGTTCAACAACAGAAACCATGATCAAGCTCAAGATCAAGATGGAAACACCCATCATCGTGATGATGATGATAAAGAAGAAGAAGAAGAAGAAGAAGAAGTAGATGATGATTTTGCTTTCAACTTCAGTGGGCAAGTCAGTAAAACTTCTTTGAGTGCAGACGAGCTGTTCGATGGCGGAAAGATCCGACCTATACAACTTGATAACAATAACAGAGGAGCTGAAGAAGAAGCAAGAATTCGAAGACCCAGATCGCCAAATGAGTCCCTGAGAAGGAGGAGGAAAGATTTGAATCCGTTTGTGAATTCGAATGACCAAGAGCGAGGAAGGGAAAGGGTGGTCTCTGTTTTTACATCTGCTGCAAGGTCCAGTCGACGAGTCACCAGATCGTTGTCACCTTACAGAACCATCGATCTTGCCTGGGAAGAAGATCAACAACAACAACAACAACATAGTACAAAACCCACTTCTTCGAATTCGAAATCGTCGTCTAAAACACCACAGACTAGGGTGAGGAGGTTGTGCAAAAACACCACAGACTATTTGTCGTGCAGCTTTACTTGTGAGGAACTCCACCGCCATGTTCGCCTCCCTTGGGTATTCTTGAACCTGATCCTACTGAGCTTGGTTGATAGCATCTTCAACTTCCTCATTAAATGGCAGATTGTCCAATCCTTCGTCATCCCCTTTTTCAGCGCTTGAAGAACAATCCGCCAGTGTAACTCTACAATCACCTGTTGCACATCATTGTCAATAGCCAATCTAAGACCTTCAATAAGAGCCAAGAGTTTTAGCAAGGTTGATTGTTTGGTTTCCTATGTAGCCATTGAAGCCCTTCACACATTGCCTCACATGGTTCTCTATGAGGCCTCCAATACCCATTTTACCCTGGTTGCCCAAAGAAGCACCATCAACATTAAGAGTAAACCAATCACAATGAGGCGGGAACAACCATTGTATAAGATCGATAGGATTATGAATTTGCTATGTTCAACTCCTCTCTCAATGAACAAATTATAGTTTTAAATCATGGATACAGCAGAGAAGCAGAAAGCCCACTAGTTTTCCAACCATAAACATTGAAGTAGTTAAAAAGGTCGAGATAGATCTCTTTCCCAAATTTTGCTTTAAATTTCAAGTTAGATTCCACAAAATTTTCCTTCTTCATGTGAACTCCATATTTCTAATCTCTCCATATTGCTAAAGTACCAGAAGACTTAGAAGTGAGAGTGGGAGAGAGGTGAGTGTGATGTGTGATTTAATGAGAGAGAGGGGTGATGTGTGAGAGTCGTTAGATACCATTTACTTTAATCCAACGGCTTGAATTTGTGCACATGAGGGGGTCCTGCGATTTGTGCGCATGAGCCCCCCTCGATCCCCTAAATGTTGTCCCGAGTTACTATTTTTTATTTTTTTATCTGCTAAAACATACTACCGTTAAATAGGTGTTTTTTCTCTCTTCTCTCTTCTTCACAAGAAGAACACCACCTACCCCACTTGTTGTTGGCCGCACCGTCTTTTCCCCGTCTTCATTCTCTCTTCTCCTCCTCTCTTCTCTCTTTCTCTCTCTATTATTCTCCACTCTTCTCACGCACAACAAATACTTGATTTTGGTGAAAACTGCAATCGTCAATGTAAGAGTAAAGAGCAGTCAATTGCTAATAGAATATGAAACCCATGAAAACAACATATATGAAGATAAACTCATATTACTACAAGTGTGCACTGAAAATGACATTGATCTCAAGAAACACTTGATTTTCTAATTGAGATGAGTAAAAGAATAAAAAAAAAATTATTTCATATATCTCTTTGGCTCAAGTGAACAGACTGAGAAAGTCTTAACACAATTCACTGCTAAAAAAACAGAAACTACAATTCCATCAACGTCAGTGTTGTAGTCATCCTCGCACAATCACATTAGATAATGTGACTAGGAGACTCACATTCGCATTGGCCTATGCAAATTTGAGACTTTCATTCGCATAAGTCTGGGCGAATTTGAGACTCTCATTCGTATCGTTCAATCCGAATGGGTGAAAACAGATATTTTATTTTTAGATAGTTTAAGTGTTTGTCATAAATGACCATAATTTTCTCATTTCAAAACATTTTCAAGTGATTCAAATTGTTTTCATTAGATAACTCAGAATACTAAATTTTTCGTGTTTTTTTTTTTTGGAAATTGAGCTGGGATTTTTTTTCGTGTTTTAATAAGCTTGAGAATCAGCCTCCATCGGTCATATAAGTAGGCTAAAAGTCAGGGACACTACCATGTTTTCTTTACTGGATAGATAATTGTGACTTTAGTAAAGTGACCATAGCTTGCTCATTTCAAAACATTTTGAACTGATTCAAATTGTGTTTATTAGATAACTTCGAGTACTACAATTTTCATGTTGTGATGAGCTTGAGAATTGGTCCCAATTAAGCAACTTATGGTCATTTTACGACAATCACTCAAAAATATCCAGAAAATAAAATCAGGGTATTGTCCCTGACTTTCGGCCAATTGACATGCTCAATTAAGACCAATTCTCAAGCACAACACCAAAAATGTAGTAATCTGAGTTACCTAATAAACACATTTTGAATCAATTGAAAAAATGTCTTCAAATGAGCAAGTTATGATCATTTTAATAAAGTCACTCAAATCTGTCCAGTAAAGAAAATATGGTAGTGTCCCTGATTTTTTTGCCAAATTATACACTCAATGGTTATCGATTCTCAAACTCATCTAGACACAAAAAATTTAGTACTCTAAGTTATCTAATGAACACAATTTGAATAATTTAAAAATGTTTTGAAATGAGCAAGTTATGGTTTATTTTACTAAAGTCGGGCAAATTCGTCCAGAAAATAAACAGAGTGTGTTTACACCCACAATGTGAATGGAAATCTCAAATTCGCTTAGACCAATGTGAATGAAAGTCTCAAACTCGCCTAGCCCTATGCGAATGTGAGTTTCCAACTCGCATTATCCAATGCAAATGGGTGAAAGAGCCTACTGTATCTAAAAAATTTTCTTTAGATTTTGAGTTTTGAAGTTTGTTTAAATTTTACATTGAAGAATGTTGTTGTCATTGTTTGTTGTTCCACATTTTAGAGTTCGGTATGAAGTTCAATTTAGTGTTCGAAATTACATGTGGGAGAGATCACACACAATCAATCTTTGGATAGATCGCACACGAATCCTTTGGGACAATGGAAACTTGTTGAGATAATGGGGGAGATAGGGACGAGTATGGGAGAGACGACGAAGGTAGTGGGAGAGTGAGTGAAGTGAGAGGGAAAAAGATGTTCAGAATTTGGGGAAAAATAGTTGAAAGAGTGGGGGAGAGTTTGGCATGGAATAAGATGATTTGGGAGAGTAAGTGGAAGGAAGGAAATGATTTGGGAGAGTAAGTGGAGTGTGGGAGAGAGTCATGGTGATGAGAGGGGAGATGGGAGGGGAGAGGAAACACAAACAACTTTTATTGGTGGTGTGGGAAAGGGGTGGTGGTGTGGAAGATAAAAGGGGTGGTGTGGGAGATAAAAAAATTTGGTTGGGAGATAAAAAAAATTTTGGTTGGTGGTGTGGGACAACACTTTTGGTGGTGTCAAATAGGGCTTGCCTATTATTTATTATTCTATGAACAAGAGAGTGCAAAACTTGCAAAGATTCAGTTACCGTGAAAATCAACTTTCCAAAAATGTCCCCAACGGGTGTAAACTTATTTTGTATGTTGTTAATAGTGAGTCTAGTGACTAGTGTATCAGCCGTGCTCAATGACGAAGCCAAAAAATTTTGTTGGGGGGATACGGAAAGATTAATCATAATTAATTAATTATAATATAATAATTAATTACATTAACATAATTTTTTAAGAAATTTTGAACAATACATAAATAACTATACAAAACACCAATTGCTACTTTGTAGGAGCACAAAAGATAAATATATATATATATAGGATAAATTAAATTGTATCTAAAGTCAATGGGCAAAATTAATTTCAAATGTAAAATTAAAGTTTGCAAAAAAAAATTGGGTTATTTGTGATTTGTCCCCTATAAAAAAAAGTAATTAGACAGTACCCCCAACATTAATCACTATTACGTCTCCCCCATGACTAGCAGTCAATGTGCGTTGACAATCAAGGGGCTTACGTTGATTATCAACATGTTATTCAAACAATAATCTATAGATGAACCTCGAAATACAAACATGTATCTTAAATTTAATGGGTTGAATTTTTCATGTATCTCCAGAAAAATCTTATGAATAAAATATAAAACTATACCTCACTATACGAATTCATCTCGAGAAAATACTTTAAAAAAAAACTTTCTTCTTCCTCAATGCAGACAAGAGAGGTTGGAGTTGTTGGCGGTCGGTGGTGATGGTAGAAAAATATAATAAATCAAGCAAAAAGGGTGGGAGAAGAAGAGAGGAGGAGGCAGGGGCAATTGTCGGTCTCGCAGTAAACAGAGAGAATGAACATAAAAGATGAAAGGGGCGGGGCAGGGTCGTTGGGTAGCAGATAACAGAGGGAGAAAAGAAGGGGTGAGGTGGGATGGCGTCGTC
Organism: Berberis vulgaris; assembly: GCA_963556465.1. Taxonomy (NCBI): domain Eukaryota; kingdom Viridiplantae; phylum Streptophyta; class Magnoliopsida; order Ranunculales; family Berberidaceae; genus Berberis; species Berberis vulgaris. Next base: position 69,284,638 of record OY747125.1, on the reverse strand, counting down.
AGCATTGCAGGATGTGCAACTCACAAAAACCCCAATTTTTTTCCAAAAGCTAGTGGGGGCAAGTGCTCCACGTAGATTCGTGCCTGACTGTGCTCGTTAGTGCAACCACACACTTTTCACGTACCATGTACTTGTGCTATATGTCACGGGCTTTCTTTTCTCAAGTACTTCCCGTGCGACTCTAGCAAATTTTGCCCCGAGTTATTAAAAAAGCTAATCAACCTTACCCACGAAAGACTTACTTAGAATATGGAAAGCTAAGCAAGCTAAGAACACATAAGAGAACTAGAACTTGTTTTGTTTGAATTCTCTGAGGTGATTACAACAAATGAGTCCTTAGCCTATTTATACCACTCCCCCTCCTCAATGGACGGTGGTGATCAATTTATTCCAACGGTCTACAATGATCTTCTACACACTTTCTTAGAAATATCTAAGGACTAGAATCCTATGGAACTTTATGAAAGGTTCTAGAGAACTCTCTAGAACAATGTGGAATACTCTACATTATTTACACTTGCTAACCTCACTTGGCTAGGCAAAAAGATAGTTGTGACATTCTCCCCACCTAATCAGGTGACGTCCTCGTTGCCTTCAAATCCTCGTACGCTTGAATTTGCTCCTTGAATTGCCACAAAAGTTGGATTGGCTCCCAGCTAGCTTCACTTTCTGGCAATCCCTTCCACTTGACGAGTAGCTCATGTGTGAGAGGTTGGTTGGAATGGCGCACCACATGATCTGACAAGATAGTCTCTACTTCCTTGTCATATTGGATCTCCATGCCCATTGGTGCTCTTTGTGAAACTCCTCTGCTTAGATCATCCTGATCTTCCTTATACGGCTTCAATAGACTCACATGAAAGACTGGATAGAACTTGATCATCGGCGGTAACTCGACCTTGTATGCTTGTTTTCCTATTTTCTTGACTATGGGGAAAGGACCCTCATATCTTCTGATAAGGCCACAATGCAGTCCTGAAAGCCTGGCATGAGCATGCATCTTCACAAGCACAAGGTCCCCAACCTGGAACTCTCGAGGTCATCTCTTCTTGTCGGCCCACTTCTTTATCCTCTTGGATCCCTTATCCAGTTAAGCTTGAGCCTCATCAGCTTGACCATTCCATCATTTGGCAAACTTATGGGCTGATGGACTCACCCCAGTGTAGCCAATGGCAATAGAACTCAGGGTCATAGGTTGTTGTTCCATAACAATCTCAAATGGGCTACGACCCGTCGCTTCACTCTTCTGTAAGTTGAAAGAAAATTGGGCAACATCCAGCAACTTAGCCCAATCTCGCTGGTTGGCACTCACATAGTGCCTAAGATATAACAACAGCAAGGCATTCATCATTTCCGTCTGACCATCCGTTTGAGGATGAAAGCTAGTAGAGAAATTAAGGTCGGTACCCAACAACTTGAACAACTCAGTCCAAAATTTTCCCGTGAACCGAGTATCCCGATCACTGATAATAGATTTGGGCACACCCCAATATTCCACCACATGTTTGAGGAATAAATGTGTGGTTTGCTCGGCTGTGCACTCCTTGGGTGTGGGAATGAAGGTGGCATACTTTGAAAATCTGTCCACGACCACAAGTATCCAATTGCAGCCTTCCGATGCGGGCAAACCAACTATAAAATCCAAGGAAACGCTCTCCCAAGGTCTTTCTGGGATGGGGAGAGGTTCAAGTAAGCCGGCAGTTGACTGTTGCTCCACCTTGTCTTGTTGGCATACAAGACAAGTCGTTACATATGCTTCGATATCATCCTTCATATGTGGCCAATAATGGGAATCTTCCACAAGATCAAGAGTCTGATGTATACCTGGATGTCCCGCCCACTTGCTATCATGGCATTCTTTCAAGACTTCCTTAGGTTGTCATGAGGTGGAACATAGATTCGCCTTCCCTTAGAGTATATCAAGCCATCCTCCACCCAAAATCGTCTTGTCTTCCCATCTTTGACAAGAGATATGATGGTTTGAGCCATGGAATCATGTGTCAATCCTTCCTTTATGCGTCCCTTCAAGTTGCTTTGAGGTTGACTTATGTCAGCAAGTTCTCATTTTCTACTCAAAGCATCTGCAACAAGATTAGCCTTGTCAGGCTTGTACTCCAAAGTGTAATCGAAGTCTGCCAATAAATCTTGCCATCTAGCTTGTTTTGGTGTGAGCTTCTTCTGTGTCTGGAAGTAGCTAGTGGCAACATTGTCAGTCTTGACCACAAATTTGCTCCCAAGCAAGTAACGACGCCATGTTCGCAAGCAATGCACAACCGCAGTCATTTCCTTCTCTTGCACTGTGTATCGCCTCTCAGTATCATTGAGCTTCCTACTTTCAAAGGCAATAGGATGTCCTTCTTGCATCAATACTTCACCAATAGAAAAATCGAAAGCATCCGTATGTACCTCAAAAGACATAGAATGGTTGGGAAGTGCCAACACCGGTTCCTCCACAATTGTCTTCTTCAATCCTTCGAAAGCTTGGTTGCATTTTGAACTCCAATCCCAACTTCGTCCCTTCTTGAGCAAGTCCGTCAATGGAGCGGCTATGGAAGAGTAGCCTTTGATGAACCTTCTATAATAGTTCACCAAGCCAAGGAAAGATCTTAACTCGGTGACTTTGGTTGGTGGTTCTCATTCTTGGATGGTTTGTACCTTAGACTTGTCCATACGAAGCTTGCCTTTGCCAATGATATGACCCAAGAATGTCACCTCCTCTTGGGCAAATGAGCACTTCTCCCTTTTGACATAGAGCTTGTTTTCCTTCAAAGTTTGGAACACTTGCCTCAAGTGATCCACATGTTCCTCCAATGTCTTACTATAGATCACAATGTCATAAAGGTACACAACTACGAACCGATCAAGGTAAGGAGCTAGTACCTTATTCATTATAGTGCAAAATGTGGTCGACGCATTAGTTAAACCAAATGGCATGACTAAGAATTCGTAAGACCCGTACCTTGTAATACATGTCGTCTTTGGTTCATCTCCTTCGACTATGCGGACTTGATAATATCCCGAGCGCAAGTCAAGCTTGATAAAGTACCTTGCATCACCAAGTTGATCAAAGAGATCCGCAATAAGTGGAATCGGGTACTTGTTCTTGATAGTGACCTCGTTGAGTGCCCGATAGTCAATACAAAGTCGTAGGGATTCATCATGTTTCTTTTGAAATAAGACCGGTGCACCATATGGAACTTTGGAGGGTCGGATATAACCAACATCAAGTAAATCCTTCAATTGTCTTCTTAACTCCTCGAGCTCAAGAGGTGCCATACGATAGGGAGCAAATGCCTGTGGTTTTGCTCCAACTTCTAACTCAATAGCATGATCCACCTCTCTCCTTGGTGGAAACTTCTTAGGCAACTAGGCAGGCATAACATCCTTGTGTTCCTTGAGAACATCTTGGACGGCCTTAGGTGTATTCACCCCTCCTTGAGAACATCTTGGACGACCTTAGGGTATCCAAGTAAGTAGGCTCATTCCTCTTTACTTCTTTAGAAAGTTTGAGAGCGGACACCATTCTCTCCTTACTTATGTCCCATACCACGGGCATAACACAAGGTTGCCCCTTCTCCATGATGCACATGGTGTTGGCATATGAGACCAGGAAAGCCTTCACCGTGTCCAAGAAATATATACCCAAATAGAGCTTGTGATCATCAATTGGAGCAATAGTTATGTCGACTTTACCTCGCCATCGTCCAAGCCGAATATCGGTGCCACGAGCTACTCCTTCAATTGGGAGACTTTTAGCATTGACTCCCTTGATATATCATTTCTCCTTAGTATATGATAGGCCAATTTCTTCAGCAAGGTCCTTGGCCATGTAGATTGTGTCAGCTCCGGTATCCACCATGGCTTTCAAAGTCTTATTCCCGATTTTGGTCTCCACGTACATCCTTCCACGTGGTTGTTCCTCGACCTTAGCTCGAATAACACTTAGGAGATTCATTGAGGCGATCCTCCTTTCCTCTTTTGCTTATTCCTCCATGACAAGCACGGAAAGTTTCCCACGTTTTGGACACTCATATGCCCGATGAGGTCCACTACATAAAAAACAAGATATCTTCTTGGGCGATCCATCTTTTTTCTCCTTCCCCTTGTCTTTGGAGTTCTTGTGTTCCTTGGAGGACTTATCTTTGTCTCCCCTACCTTTTTCATCATTACTCGGCTTTTTCCCTTGCCCCTTGGATGAGTCATTTCTCTTGAACTCAATCAAGGACTCGGCCGCAACCATAGTCGTTGCAAGGTCTTGCACACCACTCCTCTTCAACTCCAACTTGGCCCAACCCATTAGGCCATCAAGGAAGCTAAACAAAGTATCCTTTTCTCCCATGTCAGCAATCTCCAAGAGCAACTCCGAGAACTCCTTCACATACTCCCTTATGTGACCTTCCTTATGTTGAAGGCTGCGAAGTTTGGCCCTAGCTTCATTTTCGACATCCTCCGGGTAGAATTGTCTCTTGAGTTCCTTCTTGAATTCTTCCCAAGTGTCAATGGTGCACAATCCCTTCTTGACATCAATGGACCTTCTGCACCACCAAACTGTAGCAACATCATTCAAATATAAGGAGACATTACGTACCTTTGCCGCTTCATCCCTTATGCCAACCGCATCAAAGTATCGCTCTATGTTCCACAAGAAGTTGTCGATCTCCCTTGCACTCCTTGCCCCACCATAGGCCTTAGGTTTAGGAGCTTCACCTTTGTGAGTAATCGCCCCTTATGTAGCCCCACCATTGGCTACCGCAGCCATGCACACATTGAGTTGAGTTTCAAGCTTCTCAACTCTTTCCTTGTAAGCCTCCACCCGCATCCTTAGCAACAACTTGGGCCTCTAGGGACTCAATCTTCTTGGACACCATGTCCACTACCGCGTTTAAGGCACCTTGCATCTCTTCACGAAGCTCTTGGTCCTCCCCATTAGACGTTTTCCTCTCGATGCGTTGGTCCATGTCTTCGACTTTCTCCCTCAAGTCAGATATGGTGGCACACAACTTAGCCACCTTTCATCCATCGCAACGATCATGTCCTTCGACTTGTCCTTGCAGACTTTCCCACCTTTGTCGTTGTTGCCAATTGATGGGTTGTTGACCTCCGACGACATTCTCTTGTGTAGAATGATTTCACCAACCTTGCCAAACTTGGCTCTGATACCAACTGTTACGAGCTTTCTTTTCTCAAGTACTTTCCGTGCGGCACTAGCAAACTTTGCCCCGACTTATCAAAGAAAGCTAGTCAGCCTTGCCCACGAAAGACTTACTTAAACAATGGAAAACTAAACAATCTAATAACACACAAGAGGGCTTAAGAGAACTAGAACTTGTATTGTTTGAATTCTCTGTGGTGATTACAACAAATGAGGCCTTAGCCTATTTATACCACTCCCTCTCCTCAATGGACGATGATGATCAATTTGATCCAACGGTCTATAATGATCTTCTACGCACTTCCTTAGAAATATTTAAGGACTAGAATCCTATGGAACTCTATGAAACTTTATGGAAGGTTCTAGAGAACTCTCTAGAACAATGTGGAATACTCTACATTATTTACACTTGCTAACCTCACTTGGCTAGGCAAAAAGATAGTTGTGACATATAGCATGAGTATTGGGTCCTTGGATTCGTGCTTTTGGCTCTCCCCATCATGTTTGTTTTATCTGAAACTTTGTAAGTTTCACTAAATGAAGCTTAGTTGAGTAGTTAAGAAAACAACCCCCATTATCCATTTTTTTTCAAAATAGCCATGTGCATGTGTTTCATATGTTTCTTTTGTAATTAAGCAGCAGATTAGGTGTATTGTTCAGCAGGAAATTTTCGTTAGAGAAGATAAGTAGATGACTAACAAAACATTATACCAATATTAGGACATTAGTTATAAAAATTACATGTGTCGATTTTGTTAGTATGCATAGTATAAGTTTCCCATGTAATATTATGACGTTGACAGAATGGGTTTCACAGAAACTAAGGGTGTGTTTGGTTGCATGGAATCTTATGTCATGGGAATCCATGAGGGGACCCCTACATTTTAGGCTAAATTGATGTATCACTCCACATCGTGAAAAAAGTCTATTTTGGTCTTATACCTAATTCTCTACTTAAAATATGGGGTTTGTGTGATAATGATGATGATAGATATGATAAAGGAAGATTTTATTTTGTTTTTTTAAATGTATTTCATATGTCTAGGGCCCAGTAGCCCGCGTTCATAACATATCCAATCCCAAGGAGAAAATTGGGTTTTTTTTTTTTTTTTTTTATCAGTGCTAGTGTACAGCCGCCCCGTTAGCACGGGTACAGTGTCACCCTGGCACTAAGTTATCAAATTTTTTAAAATAATTATTGTTTACCAAAATATTAATTAAATATATTTTTTTCATTCCCATCGATCTATTATTATAATTAATGTATACGCATCATCATTATAATATATTACTTTCACCTTCTCTTTGTTGAGGTTTTGCTCCTTGTCAATTTGACTGTCTTAATTACCCTAAAATTTTGTTCATATAAGATTAGGTTGAACTGGCCTTATCAGAGAAAAAATGGAGCATTCTTACAAAACTAGTCTTGAGATGGGCATTTAGCAATTTGGTGAATGGGGATGGGAGGTCATTTATGGGTTTTAGTGAATGGGAATGGGCATTTTTGAAATTTTGCGTGGGAGGGACAATTTCGTAATTTGACGAATGAGATGAGAGGGCGTTTTCTGGATTTGATGAATGGAGAGAGGTAACTTTGAAATTTTACGAATTGGTAGGGACAATTTCATAATTTTCCAAGAGATGGGCATTTTCATAATTTAGGAAATGTGGGGGGGGGGAGGTGAGAAGGGCATTGTCATAATTTCGTGAATGGGGATAAAAAAAAATGAGATAGACCCATAATTTCTATTAGGGGTGGGCATTTAGGACCGAAGATCCAGACCGAACCGACAACCGAACTGATCGGGTCGGTTCGGATCGATTTTAATTAATTAAAAAAAATTTGGTTGTAAAGCTCGGCCAAGCCCGAAGTTTCTGGTCCGAGCCTCGGTTTCCATTTCTGAAGCCCGTCGGGTAACCGTTCCGGCCCGAATCCTTCACTTAACTAATTCTCTTTCCCCTCAACTTCACAGAGACAATCTCATTCTCACATCTCTTCACGTTCTCCCCTCACCTTCACATTCTCTCCTCACCTTCACAGATATGATAAAGAAACTAAAGAATCGGTTCGATGAAGGTGTCGAAGCAGATCCACCTTACAGATCGTGAACCAAACAAAGGTGTCGAAGCAGATCCACGTTACAGATCATGAACCCAACAAAGGTGTTGAAATAGATCCACCTTATAGATCATGAACCCAACAAAGGTGTTGAAGGTGTCGAAGCAGATCCACCTTAAAGAAAATGAAGAATCGGTTCGATCGTGAACCCAACAAAGGTGTCGAAGCAGATCCACCTTACAGACGAAGGGTCGAAGTCGAAGATCACGATCTCTCCCTCTCACACACAGTCGAAGGGTCAAAGTCGAAGATCAGAGATCATAGTTGAGATCAGATCCGCCTTCCTCTTCCGGATCTCAGATCAGAGATTGAGATTAGATCTGCCTTCCTCTTCCGGATCTCAGATCAGAGATTGAGATCAGATCCGCCTTCATCTTCCGGATCTCATATTGAGATTGAGATCAGAGATTCTCCATATTCGCCTTCTTCTTCCAGATCTCAGATTGGATATTGAGATCCGAGATTTTTTAGACCGGATTTTTTTTTTTTTTTTGGTAATTTGTTGTATGGTTTTTTTTGTAATTTTTTGATATAATTTTTGTACGTATGAGGAATGAAGTATTTTTTTACTGTAGAAGTATTTTTTTTTTACTGTATGTATGTGAGTTACTGTAAAAGAATTTGGGTTACTGTAGAAGGATTTGAGGGAGGAGAAGTTTTCTTGTCTGAATGTTGCTCTTAGGACCGAGACCGGCCCGTAATTTGGTTAACCGGGACCTCGGTTACCCGGTCAATTCGGTTCGATTTCGGGTCTCATAAACATGGACCCGAATTTCTCGGGCCAATTTTCGGTTTTTAGCTTTTGGGCCGATTACCTGTACTTGCCCAACCCTAATTTCTATCACCCTGCAATATGTAAATATTAGAACGTGGAGGACTTTTTTAGGATTGCATAAAAACTTGAAGGGTTTTTTGGGAATTTCAGTAGAAACAACGCATACATATTTGCTTTTGAATTGAAAGGCCTTTGTGGGATTTTATAAATATTTGGAAGGCTTTTTTTTGGGAATTTAGGTGGTGGCTTTTGAACTGTGAGGCATTTTAGAATTGGTTTTTGAATTGGTGGGCTTTTCGAAATTTCTACAAATTTGGAAGGATTTTTGGGTTACACCACATAGTAGCAGTCTTTCACTATTTGAAGGCGTTTTCGACAATTCGAGAGCAGACACACCATATAGTAGCAGCCTTTTTACTATTTGTATGTTATATATATATAATATTTATTTATTTATTTTTGAATCAACATTACATCATCCGTATATTTGATTGTTTGAGCTATTATAACCCGGGGCACAAATATAAGTACGAGCACTAATGTAGGGAATGAGTATATACATTGAAGTTAGAAAGAGCACCACATCTATCCAGGTAAATTAAGTTCATCGTTTAAAAGATCAAAATAAACACCAAGAAAAATATGTTCAAAAGATCAATAGCATATGAAACAGAAAAATATAAGTCTATCAATTAAAGTATCGATGCTGGTATCAATATCATTGAATGTTGACGTTGAGTGTGGGCTTAAAGAGATCCTGGACTTGAGCTCAAGCCCAATTTGAATTATATGTGGGTGTTTTTGAGATTTCGATAAGATTCGAGGGTAGTTTCGACATTTCAAATTTTAGTGGGGGGTATTCTCGTAATTTCCTGTGTGACACACTTACACCCTACCGACGCGAATTGTCGTTAGAGAGTAGATAGATAGATGTGTGTGTGTTTTTTTTTTTTTTGGTTATAGATTATCAGTATAGATGTAATGTAATGGTCAAAAGTCAAAACCCAAATATGTCCGTTACGGGTGAAAATGTTTAAGGAAAATTTACGTGAATGATAACAACAAATATGGGTTGTAGGGTCAAACCCCACCCCGTATATACTGTATGCCTCATGAGGCACACATTAAAATTTAACATATTTTTAATACAGGGCGTGCTAGGCATATGACACGAACATATGTACGTGTGAGCATTTTGAAAAATGGATTAGAGAGCCATCAATTTATTGATCGAATATGTAATTAAATTCATCAGTTTTTCTAAGGGGCGAGGAAACGTGTGAGGGCAAGTGTAACCATCCATCTCTCTCGAGATATGCACATTCGCTCATCTCAAGAGGATGGATGGTTACACTCTCCCTCGCACATTTCCTCACCGCCTAGAAGGGCTCTAAATTTGTAGTTTGACTGAATTTTCACCAAACACAAATCCAAATACTTAATCAATTATATTTCTCTACACCGAATATTGTTTTTCACAAGGATGAGTCAATTTTTAATGCGCTTATAAAATGATTCGAGAATGAAAACAATGAATAAAATTAAACATAAAAATCCCTATTTACTTGGGGAGTAATTTCGCCGAATAATTGTAGATACAAACTTTCTATTAAATTTATTAGAGTCGGAGTTGGACAAAGCTAGTTAATAAATATAGACCTTTTACTTTCTAAATTAGGTTAATCATTCCTTTACTTCCCAATTAAGCCTATGAGTTTCATAAATAGAAAGTGAAAAAAATATATGGAACATCTAAAACTTTCCAATTCTGTTAGGTGCATCAAGAGATTCGATGGACACTTTTCTAAATTTCTATTAAAACAAGAGTAATTCTTCCGAAACCAGCGAGGTTGCTGCATGGGGGAGATTTTATACTTTTGCCCCCACTTTTTTAAACACATTTTTCAAAAGATTGTTAAAGAAGGGGAAAAGTGTAAATTCGCCCCCCTCCCCATGCAGCAACCTCGCTGGTTTTTCCCAGACCAGCTAGAATTTCACTTAAAACAATCAACTAGATTCCTGATTCCATAAGGGTTTCATGAATAGAAAGTGAAAAATAGAAAACATCTAAAACTTTCCTATTCAGGTAGGTGCATCAAGTGACTGTAGAGCGTGGATGCACACTTTTTATTAAAACGACTAGATTCTTGGTTGGAGAAGGGTTAGATTGATTATTTACTTATAAGCTTTCCCCCCTCAATTTTTTAAATAATTTTATTATATATTTAATTTTTTAAAAATTAATTTTATAATGCATAATATAATATGTAAATTGTTCATTCAACTATTTCTACATTTTTTTATTGGTGTAGTGGTTTGAAAATTATAAATTTTTGTAAACAACCCGAGTTCGATACTCATTGAGCACATATTTTTTTTTATGACTATTCACCATACATTTTTATGGTTATTGATAATTACTATTTTTATCATTGTTACTCGCCTAATTTTTATTTTCAATATAATTTTATAGTAATTGCAAACAATAAAAAAATTGTTTAGTTTAATAAAATTTATTTTTGGTCCTCTCGAAGCGTATGATTTCTTTATATTTATACAATTTTGTCATTGTGATATTTTTCTACTTTTTTTTTTGTCTTAAACGCAATTTTATATGTAATTGCAAACATTTAAGCAATGAATTGCTTGTTCACAAGTGGCGTAAAACTTCCAACCAAAAAAATATTTGAAATTAATATCTAAAATAATAACTAAAGAATTCAATGAAAATATATGCCACTAGCCAACTCGTACAAAATTTGAGCCTCATATGAACATTTTTCGATGAAATTGTAATAGGATCTTATCATGTTCATAAATTTTCGATTTTTTTTTAAGCTTCAATTAGATATTTATCCTACTTTTTTTGTGATTTTAGTTATATATTCTAGTTATTACGCTCGTTTGTCCCTTGCTAAGGTTATTGATATTGTGACCTTATTTTGGCTTAAAATTGGATTACACTTAATTCAATTTAGTATATACAATGTATTTTTTTAATTATATTTTTCTTATTTTACTAACTCAGCTAGTTTTTTTTTTTTTTGCTTGCCATTTCGCCCACCTCCCTCCGATGACCAACTTAGATAAATGAACATATCAGAAATCAGACTTACTCCAGTTGTTGCAAGTAAATAAAGTTTCCTCCTGATTCACTTTGATATACAAACACAGGTTATCGATCATTGAGTGGTTCCTTGTTCTTACAAACACCAATAGAAATTAGAGAGAAGAGATGAGAGACGACAAACACTAATGGAGAAAAGGAAGCTATGCCACTGTTTGACAAGGCTGTAAACAAAATTACTGGAGAAGTTGTTGCAACACTTTTTTTGAAAAAGAAGGGTTGTTCGATGATTGTGAAGGAGTATATGAAGTCGAGGGAAATTGCTTCATTGGTGAGGATGAGAAACCATCCTAATATTTTCAAACTTCAACATCTCTTCTTGGAAAGTCGAGGATGTTTGTGCATGGTTTACGAGTTGATGCAATCAAATCTGCAACATGTTATTCCTAACAGATAAAGGATATTTGTTATCAGAAGGTCGAATTAGGCATTGGTGTTTCCAACTTTTTCATGCGCTGTCTTATATGCATGAATATGGTTATTTTCACTGCGACCTTAAGCCGGAAAACCTATTGCTTAGAGGTGATATAATCAAAATAGCAGATTTAGGTATGGTTCGAGGAATTCACTATCGACCTCCATTTACTGAATACATCATGACGCGATGGTATAGAGCTCCTGAGGTGATACTCAAGTCTCGGGATTATAATTATGCCATCGATATGTGGGCCATGGGAGCTATAACGGCTGAATTGTTCATGTTGAATCCTCTTTTTCCTGGTTCAAGTGAATTGGACGAGATGCACAAGATATGTCAAGTTTTGGGTACTCCAAACCGGAATTCATGGCCCCAGGGTATTCAACTTGCAAAAGCACTTAATTTTGTATTTCCTCATTGTGATGGAGTGAAATTATCTTCACTAATGCCATCAGCGAGCGAGGATGCAAGGAACCTGATTCAGTTGCTATGTTCGTGGGATCCATCCAAAAGACCAACTGCCACAGAGGCCTTGAAACATCCCTTCTTCAGAACTTGTTATCCCATTCCACGACCTATCATTCACTTGGTTGGGATATAGCATTACTCGTCCATCTTGCGGAGCAACAACAGTTGAAGATAGTGGTCCATCCGGTGGAGCAACAACGGTTGAAGATAGTCATATACAACATTGTTTGGGAGTTTATCATCCTTCTATATCCTTCTCTATGCAAGCGTTGGCATTGTGATGTAAAGTTTGAACATGAAATCGACTTTAATGCAAATTCTGAAAATCTGGTTTGAATGTATGGATTTAAAGTCTGTTAGTGTTTCATACACAGTTCTTAGATCTCATTGTGTATACAAATTGAACTGGTAATGTTTGTAGTTTATTTGGTATTCAGACTGTGTGTGCAAATTTTGAACATGAAACCGACTTTAACAGCAAATTCTGAAAATCTGGTTCTTCGAATGTTTGGATTTGAAGTCTGTTTAGGGTTTCATACACAGTTCTTAGATCTCATTGTGTACACAAATTGAACTGCTCATGTTTGTAGCTTATTTGGTATTCAGACTGTCTGCAAAATTTGAACGTGAAAAAGACTTAACAGCAAATTCTGAGAATATGGTTCTTTGAATATTTGGCTTTTAACTCTGTTTAGTGTTTCATACACGGTTCTTAGGATCACATAGTGTACACAGATTGAACTGGTACTGATTGTTTGCTTTGGTGATGTTTGCAGTTTGTCTTGGTATTCAGACTATGGCTAGGTAGGTGCTTGGTCACTGCAAGACCACAGAAGAATGCTGGCAGAGTTGGAATTTTTACAGCTGATGGAGCCACGACTTATTTGGCTTTAATCATTTCAAATTTAAACCTGTGGTTTATGCATGTAAATAAGGATGTGCAGGAACACTAATCTCATCAATCACACACAAGAACAGCCCAGCTAAACTACCATCACCATGAAAAATGTCGGATGAGAATAATTTTTTTGCACCTTCACATTAGATACAACATTTGGGTTTTGTACAGACAGTAACATACAATTTATATACACAATGCACAAACTGGGTTGAAAAAATGCACAAATTGGGTTGACGGACTCTGTTGATTTTACAAAGAGTCCCATTGCCAGTAGATCTTATCAACAATTCCTCCTCCGCTCCGGACCGCTAGGTGGAGTGTATCAGAAGCAGGAGGAACACCCCACAGCAGAGGCACTGCTACTGACATGGTAAGTCTTTCGTGGAAACCACCTGTGCTTGCCTTCTCTGCTGCCAGAACCTGAAAGCAAAAGTTATCAATAAGCCTATTAAATTGAAGAGAATTAAATGTAATTCCACTTTGAGTTTTCTGTATAAGTTGAACAACAAGAGAATAATAGTTCTGCTAAAAGCTGAAATGATCAGCAACACGATCTTTAAACAACTGGAACCAAAGCAACAATGTCTTCTTCTGGTGGATACTTCGGAGAAGAATGGTTCCAGAACAAAAAAAATCTCTGTGCCTATCATTCTTTTGTTCCCCTGAGTGTAGTATAGAGTAAATAGCAATCTAACCCACAAACACAGCATGATACCTTAAACACATTTGAATTCAGCTCAATAGGCTCGTCTGGGGAATTTATAATTACTGACTTGGAAATTCGAATATGAACAATTTTCAGGAGTTTAACTTTAACCTTGATGTTCATGCATATGCTCAATCTAAATGTTCAGATCCCACAAGAGCTGATTTGTAGCATGTGCAAAATCTTAGGCCGTTGCCCCCATCAGTCATTGCATTATCACAGTTATTATATATTTATCACTTCATCACTTTACTAGATGGTGCAGACAACATGGGATAAAAAATTGACTTGAAAAAAAAATTTATATATATGTATATATAATAAATTAATCTCTGTATAATAGTTATGAGTTGACTGCAATAAAAGGGCAATGACTAACTTGAATAAGTTTGTGTTGTATAACTTTAGCATGGAAAACCAACTGGCTAATAAATGTGTATGTGCAAGTTAAATCGCTATTTAGATGTGATCAAACAAACCAGAAATACACACTTAACAATAGAATACATATTAGAATAAGTAAGCTGATCCGACACTTACCATAATATGTTTTAAATTATGTAACTGTCTGTTTCTGAGCATTTTAATCAATAGACAAATAGGAAAACATATGCAGACCCACAATCAAACAAAATTAACTTGAAGGCAATGATCTAACCCTTAAGATACATCCATTTCAATAACTTACCTCTCCACCAAACTCCAAGACTGTGTCTTCAACAATGTCACTTAGCATCTCTATGGACCGGCAAAAACCAAATATACAAAGTCTTCTACCCAAATCAAGTCCCTATGATAATAAACAATAATTAAATAGCACATTGCCTCAACACATCATTGCAGATATAATGGAGGACTGTGAAAAATACACATAATAGTTGCTTACATTTGTCGCTGCAATATCAAAGAGTGCACCAAGACAAAGTTCCTGATTGGGGTCCATATAATCACTCTCTTGTCGCTGGAATCTTTTGAAATTCTTTGACCTGAGTTGCTTCTTGATTAAAATAAATAAATTCTCATCAGACATGCCAAGCTGAGTCACGTTTCATTTCATGGGAAAAAAGTTGTGCATAAGCAATTCAAAACTTACAAGTACAAAACAAGCTGATTAACAATTTGAATTCCATCATAGCCCTAGTTTCCTAAACCATAAAATCATGAATAAAATCCTACCACTAGCTTACAGGAATCGTTTTAGGCAATGAGAATTGAAGGTAACTAAAACTGAAGTTGAGGAGCCATGACCACATTCACATTTCTAGTGAACACTTATATGAAGGATGACTAAACAGTATATTTAATGTGAAGATAAATATAGAATACCTCCGAAGAAGATATTTGCCGTGGGACCATAGATCCACCGATGCGTATGAGCCCATCAGTAGTAAAAAGTGTGACTGTATCCTCTTGGATCCATTGAATAGCTGCAAATCCATTCATAGCCATCAATTCTCATTGATCAACAATAAAGCCTGGAATCTATTAAAAAAAGGAGCTATGCATAAGAAAAGATTTTACTAGTAGACACAATATAAGTGACTTAGTTGAAGTAGCCAAAGACTCCAAGAGAGAGAATGGGAATAGTTTATAAATAATTGAGTAGGTAAAATATGGAGGAATATGTTGTAGCACCAATACTACACGCTACAACACATAATCGATGTTTTAGTAACATAACACCATATCACACCCTAGATTGTGTGATAATTACCAAAACTAATCCTTTCGCTTCCAACTCTAGTATTGCTAAAGCAGATCAGCTTAAAGATAAGGTGGGTACAATGAGTACAAGTATTGTTTCCTCATTTCATCATCTTAAAATCAGTTCGACATCTTGTTGATCAAGCAGATTGTCTTTTGCAATAAGTAATCAATAAAAATTGAGCAGGTGTGGGATCAAATCCTTCCTCAGAATGAAATGGCAAAACAAAGAAAGGCACCTAGCTTCAATATGGCCGAGTCTCGCCTCTTCACATTGTAAGCTTGGCATTGGAGAACCAACAGTGACCATACAAATTAAGGCAGAGGAAGCAAATAATGAAAACTGAAGTTTTCAACTTGGACATTTTGGAGATTGCAATTAGCAATCAGAAAAACAGAAATAATTCCTTGCTGTAGGTGTTGGATTAAAGAAGGGAGGAGAAAAGTTAAAATTCTTAAGGTATGCGATCATCAAAAAAATGTTCTCGTAAACCTGAAACGAGAGAAGCTTCTTCTCAATCTATTTTTTTTTCCTTTGCTCGGGCAGAACAAGAACAAATTTATTCAACAACAGAAAAAAGGAAAATTATTAGTGATCAAGACCTTCACGAACAGCCCAAACACTTACAACTTGCATCATATTTCACCAAAATGAAATTCTCCCATTAATCACGAATCCAGAGTTACACCTCATAGTTTCCCACCAATGTGTATGTGCATATTTCTTTCTTTGCACAAAATTCATATTAATACGTGTAGTATTCTCTGTCAAAGCCTACCACCAAGTATGTTAGATTACTTGGTGGATTCCAGTTTCACAACCATTGCTTTAAGCTCCCTTGGATGACCTTAATCACCTTATATTAAGCCATGAGATCAGCCCATACCCTCTTGGCCATGAAGCAATTGAGAAACAAGTGGTCTCCAGATTCATCATACCCTGTAAACAATACACATTCACTTGAGACCCCCATACCTTTTTTGATAGGTTATCTCGAGTTAAGGCCATATTTTGCATTGTAACCCAAACATGAAAGCATATTCAAGGTGGAACATCCTTCACCCATTATCATCATCATCAAAGCCCATTCCCGATACTTTCGGGGTCGGCTACACGGTTTTGGTTCTCCAAGCAATGTGGTCTTCCCACATATCCTCGCATAATCCAAGCTCATAGATGTTTTGAACCAAATTCCATGAAAAGGGATGTGACGGGTTTTTTTACAATTGGTTGTCACAAGCCTAACACCAACCCTCATTTATCACGGCTCATTTGACTTGACAATCTGATCATAAAAAGACTTTGATGTAAGCCCCTTTCCGTTTTGCTGTCTTTGACCAATCTCAATCTAGATTGGTTGTCTTTTCTAAAGCAGTCTTTCTCCGTTTTGGAACAGTTTTGCAAACCAACATCTGATTTTACACAACTATGGGTGTGTTCTTATTCTATGTTTTGGTGTCCTTAAATGGGCTAGTTAAGTTACACTAAGCACTTGGAGGATTGTGGACAACGCTAGATATCACAGGCAATGTTAAATGGCATTCAAAGAAGCTAAAATTCATCATTTTCAAAATCCCAAAGATGGGATGCTTATTAAAAGAAAAGGTGAACAGCTAGAAACGGACACATGGAAGCCACAAGTCTCCCCAGTTTAGAAAAGTGGCATAACGATATGAAGAAAATAAGGAAATTTATCGAAAGAAAACTAACTACAAGCGAATAAGTTACATTATCATCACTACTGATAAAATTGAAAAGTGACTACTTGAGCTCTTGGTGCCAGATCCATTTGGGGATAATTTCATAAGTGACGTTTATGTATTTGAAATAAGTCAAATAACCATAAGCTGAAATTCAGTTGACTTCTACAACATTTTATATCATTAAGTCCCAACCACATATTGTAATTCACACAAGTTCAAATGTTCTATAGCACAATTTTTTCCAGAAGAAAAAAAAAATCGGCTCTAGATCCATATTGTACCACTAATTCTCGGAAAAAAAAAATCCTCAAAGTAAGCATAGAAAGACCTAAAAAGCAGCCCCCACAATTGTCTATTGAATTTCACCAACAAGATGATAACTTTATCCAGAAATTGATGAAAATTTCCTAAATTTACAACATGGGGTATGGTGATTTTCACAAACACTTCAAACAAAACAATTGTTCAATAACCCGATCACTTTAACAACATGAAGATCAAGAGAGACCCATTAATGTAAAATGTAAAGAGAGGAGATTGGAGAAACATTACATCCATCTCCATCAGCCGAGGAGGCAGAGTCAGATTCCCATGGGTAGAACCCAAATGAATCGTCACCAAAAAGATACCCACCGCCTCCCTTGGAGTTGCTAGCACCGCATCTAAGCAATGAAGAAGGGGGTTTAGTGGTGAATGAAGAAGGAAAGGTGGCTCTTTTAGTTGATAGTGATGATCGTTTTGAGCGGGAGAAGGTTGGGAAGGAAGGAAAGGCGGATGAACACAGAGCAGAGGACTTCGCCATGACTTGGAGATGGAGATTACGTGTGAGAGAGAGTTGTCGGTGTTGGCGTGCGCCAAATGAGATGATCAACAAAGAAACGAAGGAACTTTACAGCCTTTTATTACCACAAAAAAAAAAAAAAAAAAAGGTAGTGGTGGCCAAATGTAACTGAAAAACTGATGAATGAAATGGAAGGAAAAAAGAGAGAGTTTCAACGATGAGAAATTCTAAGTGTCGAGGAAATGAGCGAGGAAACGAGCGAGGGAAGTGAGGTGGCGGGGGTGGGATGCGTGCATTGACTTTTCGCACGCGCATTTTCTCGCCCATTTCATGGAATGGAACATGTCGGGAGGAGCGGATCCAGGATTGCAAATAAAGGAGGTAATAAATAAATAAATTTTAACATTGCTAAAATTAAAGGTGACAATCAAAGTATAAGGTATTACAAATGTGATTGCAAGGATTATTATAAGTGCACGCATTGGTCTGTAGTATTTATCAATTAGGTACAGTTGTTCACGACTTAGCTACAAAGGCGCGAAAACTTAATCACACGCATTTTAGAAGCAATATTCTGTAATATTAAGAAACTGACTAGCATTTGCTCCCCTTGTTCATAAAAATACCAGGAGATATTGAAGATGCGTGTTTTTCAAGTATGTGACAAGTCCTAGCTAATGTTATGGAACAAAATGTCTAGAAAGGGTCCATGATTCACAAAGCCACATGTCTAATTTTAATGGACATGTATCAAGGATAACTATATATTCAATGAAATTGGAATAAACCCATAATAAAATTAGTTCATCTCATTAGTGTTTCATCTTGGCTACACAACCTAAGTACCTAACAGTCCATTGAGATGCTTTGCTTGGGTGGTAATTTTTTAACGAAAGAGTGAAAGGTACCGATGAAATAATCAAAAGCAGAAGCAACATCAACAATAAACTTTTTTCAAACGAAGACTAGGCGGTGGATACCATTGAATCTAATCGACTCCATTGAACCTAATCAACAACAACAATAAGCTAATCAACAGCAGTGAACACCATTGAACCTAATCAACGGCAGCAATAAGCTCTTTTCAGAGTTCAGTCGGAGACGAAGACTAGGCCGAAGACTGGAGGCGGAGGTTGGAGGTGTATGCTCACTTTCTTCTTCAATTTTGATTTGTGATGTTTTTTTATAAGAGAGCGTAATATAAAATTTAATGTGGGGGGGCAATATCAAAATTATAATTACTATGTTGGATTTTTTTTTTAAACCTAAGAGGGTCAATTGACTCCCTTAGCCAAGCAGTGGATCCGCCCCTGCATGTGGGTGACATGTTTCTAGTGTCCAACGCCCTTCAATGCATCCATCAATTCTGAAAAAAAATAGGGTTATTTGCATTTCCCCCTATAATATATGCATTATACAACTTTGCACCCAATTATCATTCATATTGCACTTTCCCCCTAAGATTAGCAGTCAACGTGCCTTGACCGTCTGTTTTCAAAGCAGATTATCAAAATACCCCCTAGAAATCAAAGGCTGAGATTGGATCTTTCGTATCTCGAACATCTCATCTCGAGGAAATCATAAGGCACAACTGAAAAACATAATCATATCTCGAGAAAAATCCAACAGTTGATTTTAAAAAATCTTTAATCTTAAACAACTCATCTCGAGAAAAATCAAATGGTCCAAATTTAATCGTACACATATCTCTAGGTAAATCTAACGGTCCAAATTTAATTATGCACACATCTCGAGAAAATCTAACAATTCAGCACGCATCTCCAGGAAAATATGACGATCAAGTACGTAAATCGAAAAAATCTGACGTCTCTTATTTGCCCTCTGAAACAGAACAGACCTAAGAGATGAAGGGGGAAAGCAGGACAGGAGGGAGGAGAAGGAATGAGGAATGAAGCCCTAACTTTATTATAGGGATTGTGAAACAAAGAAAGAATGAGGTGTAAAGAGGAAGTGGAGGAATGAGGAAAATGAGGGAGGATGAAGGGGGAGGTGGTGGCGAGGCTGTGAGATAGACGAGGAAGAAGGAGAGGGAGGATGAAGGGGGGGAGGAGGAGGAAGATAATCAAAATTTCTTGAACATCTCTCGGGTCTGTTTTGTTTCAGGGAGCAAAATTAAATTCAAATTTATTTTATGGGGTTAAGTTATTGCTAGTAATTTATTATATAGGGGCAATTTATTCAGACGTCAATTTTTCTCGAGATGCGTGAACGAATAAATCTAAACCGTCATATTTCTTCGAGATGTGTGCTGGATCGTCAAATTTTCCTTGAGATGCATACTGGATCATCAGATTTTTCTCAAGATGCATTCTAGATCATTATAGTTTCCTCGAGATGCGTACATATTTAAATTTGGACCGTTAGATTTTTCATCGAGATGAGTTGTTTAAGATGAATTTTTTTTAAATCAAATGTTAGATTTTCCTCGAGATACAATTTCAATTGGGCCTTAGGATTTTCCTCGAGATGAGATGTTCGAGATACGAAAGATTCAATCTCAGCCTTTAATTTCTCAGGGGTATTTTGGTAATCTGCTTTAAAAACAGACGGTCAAGGCACGTTGACTGCTAGTCTTAGGGGGAAAGTGCAATATAAATGATAATTTGGTGCAAAACTGAATAAGGCATATATTATAGGGGGATTGTGCAAATAACCCAAGAAAGTATTATGCAACTGAATTCCACATATACGAATACGGATACTCCCACAAAAATATGTATTATTCATTCTATTCTCGCAAATTGCAAAGAAAAAGAAGGGAGAAATGTGTTTGGCTATATCGAGGATGTAATCTAGCCATTCACTGTTTGATTAACTCTTTGACGGTATTCAGAGTGTATATGAAGTGTATCGCTGGTATCTATCCATGGCATATCCAACATGAGTACTTTGAATTTTTTTGGTATATTCGTGTTTCCTAACTATGCAGCTATACTTGAATTTTTTAGATATGTGTGAAGTGCGAGGTTTTCTGAGATACTTGAATTGAGTTAGCATTACCGATACTCATTTTCCTAGTGTTTTCCATCCAACCTTTCCATGCATCTCTCACCAAGGATAGCATAGTTATAAGGGTTTGGAAACAAATACTGAGCAAGTTAGAAATGGTTAGGGTTCTATAGTGTAATTTTAATAGATTAATTCAAAATAACTTTTTTCTCAAGTTCCCATAATAATGTTTTTTAAGTCTCGAGTAGTTAGATTAGTTAAAGAATTTCATCATAGGCATCGCTCAATAACTTAAACCTTCTTGAAGTATGCTATGAGTGACACAAACTTGAATGTATGTAGGTGTGGGTATATAACAATAACTCTTACTACACACAACTCTTCATGGTATAAAGCACAAACCTACATATTACCACCATGCATCTTAATTTTCTCCCCAATATATATAATTTTTTCTATTTTTTCATTTAAAATCGAAAACTTTTATAAGCAAAATACTAAAACTTTCCTATTTTCCAAAAATCTCATTCCTCGGGAATAACCTCATTCCATACTTCTTAGGTGAAGCTATCAAGAGTAGCTACTGTAGGTACACGCTTAGCTAAATAGATGGCTGCAGATTTCATCAAGAACTCGAAACTCAACCTACCAAATCGCTACAAGATAACATGCATGTAAAATAATCCCTCAGTTTCTCATTTGCACTAATATGCATTGTCCAGGACATTCTACTATTTTTTCAATCCAAGTCTCAGGAACTGCACATGCTCTGCATTGTACAAAAGTCATTTATAATTTTAAAGCCTTTCCACTACTCCATTTGAGCTGAAATTGTGAGGTAAATTAAAGATCAACATCATAAAAAATTGTCAAAGTTTCAGCTCATTCAGCACGCATGCCCCGAGAACCACGCTGAGAAAATTTCTCTATTAATATTGATGATACATCAAAATAGACCAATCATCACGGCTGTACACGTGGCATAAAGACTCATCACCAGAATAAACATCCAATCTACCGGGCTAGCTCATAAAGCCCAAGAAGAGCAGGGGCCCTAATAAGCCATGCCATTGAGAAGACACCAACAGGGTTCAAATCCAGACCCGAACGAATCAGACCCCAAGTCTAGGCCCAACACAAATTATCTCATAAAGAAGAGAAACGTTGCACCAAAAAAAAGTTGTGAAGGGAGTTACGTCTCCACGGATGCATCTCCATTAAGGAGGAGACTGTTACAGGAAACATTTCCTTCCGTTGCGCCTAGAGGTGGGCATTAATTCCATCCCACAATCCCGATCTCGACCCGATTTTTTCGGGTCCTATTGCAATTGATCAATCCCATCCCATCCCGATCTAGAATGGGATGGGATCGGGATGAAGATTTACAATCCCGAACCGATTTTTTTAATATTTAATATGAAATATGTAGTATGAAACTATTTGTTGACATGACTTTTATTTGTTGTTTTATTATTGACATGACTATTTTATTCTCACAAGCTTCCATGCGACTCGCCTAGATAATGAATCTAACTCAAACCCTCTCCCTTTTTTTTTCCTCTTCCTAACTCTTGACAACAACAATGTGTGCTCCTCGTAGTTTTTAAATGGCAAACCCATTGATCATTTTCGTTAGCAATGTACAAAAAAATGTCTATCTTCAATAGTGGTTCTAAAAAAATGGAGTAAAGGCTAATGAAATGGGCAAATAATAATCAATGGCTTAGAGTTATATAATTGTTCTTAGAGTTGTGCGTTTGGTAAATCCAAAATTTTCATTCTTGCATGTTAAATTATCAATCCAAAATTTAGTACATGCTCATCCCGTCTCGTCCCAAACCCGTTTGGGATAGGATAAGGTCGGGATGAGGTCTATCCCATCCCGATCCCGAACAAACGGATGAGGTTCATCCCGTCCCGTACCTACCCCTAGTTGCGCTTCACATGCTTAAGCCACGCAGATAATTAACCACGATCATTATAAAAGGTAAATGGAACATTCGACACAGGTATGCAACTTTAACTAAATTTTGTCCAGATTTACTTCCTTCTTCCAACAGAGTTACCGACTTAAGCATTGGAGTGCCTTCGACCGCCAAAAAGGTGATCATTGGCAGTCTAACGATTGTTTTGCATGTCAAACTCACAGGAGGACAGTGTTTTTGAAGCATCAGTTTGTCGTTGTCCGTGGGGAACGATGAGTTTTCTTTCTAAACAATATACACAGTGACAAAGCTCACCATAATCCGATAAAAGATCAACAAGCCATCAGAGCAAATGGCGCAGTTTACAGATCCTCAACCCAGTAATGATCACGACAACCCTTCTACTGACAACAATGCATCGCTGATAGCTCAGAAGGAATAAGCAACCCGAATCATCGGACCACTAACACTCGAAAATGTGGATTCGTAGCATGCAGTAGCCCAGATGACCCAAACATCTTACGGCGTTGCCTCGGACCCTCGAGTAGACCTGCCCATGGCCTAAATGAACTACATGACAAAGATGCTAGAAAAAAATCACTCAAGAGCGCATTCAGCCAGCTGACCCTGTTCAGACACCGCCCCAACAAAATCCCGCTGAATGAACTCAAGGAAGCGACAAAGCCCTAGCGGAACCCCGACGAGGAAACTTCGAGAGCAGCAAGCTCCCCCAAGACAAGACCCCACAGTGCGGCGGAACATTTGCCAAAATCCCGTTCAGAATTGGAGTCACGGATCCCAACATACTGTACGAGTTAGCCAAACCGCCATTCTCCGATGAACTCATGAAAAAGGTAATGCAAAAAAATTTCACTCCGCCAAAGTTTGAAGTGTACAATGGTACCACCGACCCAACAGACTACTTAAGACATTTCCACCACATGATGACCCTAAAGGAAATCACAGAGTCGATCTTGTGCAGAACATTCCCAATCAACCTCACATCCACAGTGATGAATTGGTTCAATAGCCTACCATCGAGGTCGATAGACTCCTTTCAGGCTTTAGCCACCGCTTTTATTACCAGATTCATTAGGAGCCAGTAGATAAGGAAATGACTCCACTACTTCTTGCACATCAGACAGAAGCCCGAAGAAATCATATGAAAAAATGTCACTTGCTTCACCAACGAATTAACAATGACTGATGGATGTAGCGACGACACAGCCGCTACCACTTTCATCATAGGACTGAAGAGAGGCCCCTTATTTGATGCCCTCAACCTGGAGCCCCCAAAAGGCATGGCGATCTTGCAGAAAATAACACAAAAACACATCTCCCTTGAAGAGATGAAAGCTGCGATGAGGAAGACTGAGTAGAAAAGGGAGAACAATTCGAGGAAACAGGAAAGGGAAGAAGAAATAAGGCAAGGCGATGGAACACGGGAAGATAACAGTCATTCAAATAAACATGGAAACGACGGACGAATCGAGACCAACCAGCCGAAGTCCAGGAAATCGCGATCGACACGGCCTAATCATGAGCAGATAAACAGTGTGATGAAAAAGGAATACAAATCATACACAACTCTAAAGACAAGTCGGACCGACATCTTGAAACACATGGCGAATTGGGAGAACGTCAACTGGCACCCAGGATGAAAGGGGACCTAGAAGGACGAGACAAAAACAAGTACTGCTCTTTTCACAAGAATCACATAGATGACACCGAGGACTACTACAAGTTGAAAGAAGAAATCGAGCATTGGGTCCAAAGAGGACGACTGGATGAATTCATCAGAATACCAAACAAGCAATTCAAAGGAAAAGAAAAAACAAATACCGCCACCACAGGATCAAAAGAACGATCCAGGGAATTTATATATGCTCTACACTACATCCACCCTAGCAAATAAGCATCTCCCACTCGAACATATCTATATCAAAACGGAAAGGTCAACACTCTGAAGACGACTGCACTGACCGACTCAAGGATTCTACCAACGGATACAAATCCAAGCAAAGTTACTTACAAAAGGAATTAGCAACGACTAACTTTATCAAGCCTCAGCAAGCAACACCAAAAGGGGAGCAATAACGGGCCAAGCAAAGGAGGTCATAAATTAATACGTCATTTGTTTCAACGATGAGTTGACCCCCATCGACAGCTGTAGCAATGACATTGTCATCTTAGCCTTTACTTCGGGTCTGATGAGGGGCAAGTTCTATGACTTTCTTACCCTGGACCCCCCAAACAATATGGCAGACCTCCTGAAGGATGCCCAAAGATATATCACCCTAGACGAGATGCTGACCGCCAAGAAATAGGCAGAATCAGAAAATAAACTTTTTGTCCCTAGGGACAAGAAATAGGGGAAGATGAAAGATAACGACAATGGGAAGAGGAAGCGTACTGACAGTAAGACCAACTTAGGCCGCACAAGGCAAGTCAAAGCCTCTAATTATGTCGGGTCCTAATCTGTCACCCCTCTCAACTCTTGTTTGTCTGATATCCTCGATTATATGAAGAATTGGGAAGAACTTAAGTGGCCCCCAATCAGCAAGGAGACCCCGCTCGACGCGACAAAAACAAATACTGCGCATTCCATAAAGAAGGTGGACATGACACGGAGGATTGCAGAAACCTCATAAGAGAAGTCGAGTATTGGATTAGGAAAGGCAGACTCAAAGAGAACTTGGGCTCGGACAAGAGGCAGGGTCGAGCTAAGGAAAAAGAAGATGTTGTCCAGGATATTGAAAAAGAAGCTCCTGACATCATTTATGTACTTCACGGGGTTGGTTATGAGGGGGAGCAATCAAACAGGTCCCGCAAGAGGTCGCTGACTGAGATGCAGATCCCACCTCGGTGCGAGGACCAACAAGTGCAGCATGCACGAGTTCAGAGCCCGATCCCACCATTGACGTTATGGATAGGGATCTCCAGGGTGTACATTCTCCTCATAATGACGCCCTGGTCATCTCCGTCCTCATCACTAAGTGGGAGGTAAAAAGGGCCTTGGTGGATACAGGAAGCTAACTCAATGTCCTATTTCTCAGCGCATTCCGTAACATGCAACTACAAGATAAATACTTAACCCCCGCTACTCACCCCATGGTTGGATTCAGTGGAGAGAAGTGTTTCCCCATTAGGAAGATCAATCTAATGTTGGATGCGGGGGAGCCACAATTGCGGAAGTACTTTGTCCAAGAATTTATGGTGGTAGACACTCCGTCCACCTACAACATTATTATGGGAAGGTCGTAGCTTCATCACATGGAGGCAGTAGTTTCTACTATGCACCAGTGCATAAAATATACAGTCAACCAGACCCAAGAAACTATTCGAGGAGATCAACCAGCAGCAAGAGACTGCCATTATGCGGCCCTAAAACAACTGAATTGCTACAAATTGCAGCCTGGGCTCGCGGAATAGACATGTCAGGAACCGGGCCTAGAAAAAAAGAGAATCATGCTACGTGGGTGGAAGAGTCCCGACATCCAAAGTGCAGCTATGCAGAGAGCCAGAATTCATATATGGAAGCGCGATCCAGACAATTATAGAGCTAAGTAACGACACTTCAGCAAACATGCACCTTCTCCAAGAGCTGATAATCAGCAATGAACTGCCCGCAAGCACGAAGTCCACTATTTAGTAACTTCGCTAGTTTTGGCAAAGCAAGACACTTCGCTAGAGGGACTATGCAATCCAACCCAGGACCATATGCGTCTCCTTCAAAGCCGGGTTAGCTTAAATCATGCTCGGAGTTAAATTATTTTGTTGTTTTGATTTCCTTTTTTGTTTTCTGTCTTTTTAGTTTAGAAGAATTGTTCGTACCAGACATATTCTATAAATAAAATAGATTTTATTGATTGCAATAAAAGTTATTACAAAGTTTGTCGACCAACTAGTACAAAAGTTTATATACACCAAGTATCCAAGTAAAACGCAAGTATCTATCCGCCAAAACAAGAGTAAAGACTTCGCTATGCCAATCTGTCTCCAGAAGAGAAGTCATGGAAGTAGAGTGTCTAAAAATAAGCCGAAATAACGCTTTAAATTCATGCTCCGTCAAATCACCTTACAAGGATGATTTGAAAGTAGCAACATGGATCTCAAAACGAAATGCGAACATCTCTATTCAGCCAATCTGCCATACAAAGAGAATTTGAAACAAGAACAGAAGAAGGTAGAGGAGGATGACCCTCAAGAGGGGAGCGCCTGGGGTGTTGTTGAGTTAACGCCCCTAGAAAAAAGGTCGCATTCATCAGAGTTCCGCTCTACCAACCCATTTTTCGGTTATGGCATCACGCGTGAAGCCCAATAGATATAGTGGGAACGGCCGCCCAAAAACTAGCTGCGGGCATAATTTCCGATACTAGCGGCACGAGAGGCTCTGGGTGACCCCCTGAGAGGGAGTCCGTAACTCTTCTTCGCAATGTAAGAAGATATGACAATACCTCATGAAATCAACCAGATGCCCACCCAAATCAGGTGGCATTGCACAATAGCAGGTCTTATTAAGACTCGTCGCTGCAAATGTCAGAACATTCAAAGACTCTAGTAACTGAGATCTTCCTTCAGCCTTTGGAAAATCGAAAGCATGTTCTCTGGTAAAATGCATTTGATCAACATGTTCTACTAGGGGTGGGCAAATGGGTCGAGGAACCGCTTTGCTTCAAACAGTTCGGTTTTTAAATTTGTAAATTGAGAAACGGTTTGGATCGGTCCGGATCCATTGTGTAACGGTTCGAGTCCGGTTCCTAATACTTAATTCCAAACGGTCCGGTTCCAACCCGTATTGGTTTCAACCCTAAAAAACCCTAAACTCTGTAGCAATTCTAAACGCACGCACCCACCCCTATGCGGCTATGCCTTTTCTCTCTTCTCATTCTCGCCTTATTCTTTTCTTCCCCCTCTTCAACTCTGTATTGAAGAGAAAGAAATCTCTAAAACCTAATAAAACTCTCAAGAAATTCATTTCAACTCAACTCAAAACTTAGCAGAGACAACCCCGAGACAAGAGGAGAGCAAAACATCTGGATCTGAAAGCAAGTGGCTGGATCTGAGACAAACGAGCTGGATCGATCTCTTGAAGATGAAAGCTCAAGCGATCCTTCGATATGTGTTGCAGGATCTATGACTAATATGCGCTCTCTATGCTGGATCTGCGTTTCTGCTTAGGAGGAGAGGTCGAAGGTTGGTCGCTAGCGACATGGACTGTGAGATGAAAAATGGCGAGATTGTGACAGGTGACGTTGTGGTGTCTACAAACGAGAGAAGAAGAGAATGGCGAGGTGGGTCGCCGGTGAGTGTATCCATACCCATTTTCCCTTTTGGGATAAATCTATAATGGAGTAATTTATGTAGTGAGAGCGTTGATCGATCGATTCTCCTAACAATCCGTGGAACAACTCACTAGTAAAGGGGCAGAGCATCAGAATGTGTTCTATCCTCTCATCCAACCTACACAAAGGAAAAGAAAATCTCTCAAGCAAAGTTATCCTCTTTTGATTGATGATGTCATTGTCTGACCATGCGTTAATTGTTTTTCTGCTCTTGATTTAGTTGGAATTCATTTGTTTTGTTCATTTTCTTCAATGGTTATCTCTTTTTTCTTCTTTATGTGATTGGATGCATGTTTCAATGATGTTTGATTCTGATAGGATTTGTGCATCAGTGATGTTTGTTTGATTTTGAGAGGATTTGTGCATGTCTGATGCAGGAATCGTTTGGAACCGTAGGAATCGAACCGTTCCAAACGGTTTGAGTTAGGTTCGATTCCAATTGTCAAAATGAAGGGATCCGGACCGGACCAGATCGGATCCGTTAAAATGTAAACAGTTCGAGTTAGGTTCCTCAAAATTTGGAACCGGTCTGTACCGTGCCCACCCCTATGTTCTACGAAGCAGTGTCAGCCAACAGTTACATTAGCATTAAATATCGTACGGGAAATCGAGAAACGACAGTTCCAATTGCATTTGCACGAGTCCACATACTTTGAGTTAATGACCTTGCATGCAGGCCCATTAACTGGGGGTGTAATCGATACTGAACCGTCTCACAATATGCATCGTACACATGGCACATTGATCTACAGAGATTTTTTTTTCAATGGGACCTGCCATCAAATGGGCCCAAACTTATGCCCTGCCAGATTCGGCCCAGCACATGCAAAGGTACGAACAACGAGGACTGGAACAAGGAGCGCGCTTATAGAGTATTATCAGTAAATCCAAGGCATCCGCCCTATTATTATTTCGTCGTTGTATCATTAAAGCTAGTCAATCTATTACCAATTCGATCAATTGATTGGACTCTGGCATCAGAATGTTAGACGAACTAAGTTAGGACACCCAAGTCAGACTTACATGCCCAAAATCTTATTCTGACCAAAGCTTAGTTAGCTCCGACTGATTATAATAGCTTTTAGTCCGCTCTAACTATTCCGCCAAAAGTGGACAACAATGGGTTAGAAAACGGGAGCTTAGTCAGTGTTTTCAACACCTGACCACGACGGCTTGCCAAGTACCATCGTCTAACTGCAGATAATATGACGATAGCTTCTGGTCCACTTTGACGCCCAGTCCGTCAAACTGGTGTCAACGGTTTAGAGAGCGACAGCTTAGTCAGCGCTCTGATGCCTGATCGAGACGGCTTGCCAATGATCATTGTCCAAACATGGGCAATAGTGACCTAACCTGACCAAAGCATAGTCGGTGATGACCAATGACGATGGCTTCTGGTCCTCTCGAAGCCTAGTCCACCAATAACGGATTTCGACGGCTTAGAAAGTGGGAGTCTAGTCAGCACTCTCGACGCCTGATTAAGATGGTTTGCCAGGGATCACCCTCTTACGCAGGCGCTGACCAAAGCTTAGTCAGTGGTCGCTGATGACGATGAATTTTGATCTGCTCGAAGCCTAGTTCGCTAAGCCTGGATTTTAACGGCTTAAAAAGTGGGAGCTTAGTCAGCGCGACGACGCCTGACCGCGATGGCTTGCTAGGGATCATTGGCAAGCTACAGATAATGATCGTCGAACCCTGCCGAAGTTTAGTCAGAACGACTGACGATGAAAACTTCTGGCTCACTCCAATTCCTAGTCTGCCAATAGTGGATGGAGATGGGTTGGAAAATGGGAGTCTAGTCAGTGCCCTCGACGCCTGAATAAGATGGCTTGCCAGGGACCATCGTTCAATCACAAATGATGGCCGCCAAACCCGACCCCTGTTTAGTCAGTTATGACTGGCGATAACAACCTCTGATCAAACTAAGCCTATTCCGCCAATAGCAGGTAAAAACGAGTCGAAGCTCTGGAAGCTCAACCCGGAGGACTGGCAAGGACTATTGTTTGATTATGTATAACGGTGCACGTGCTAAAACCATAGTCTGACTAGTTCGCTTACAATAGCAACAATAAATGCTGGTTCAACATACAGCCAAGTCGCCAGGCAAAGGATGAATCACACTCCTCCATTTCTAAAAGAATTCTGGCTAGAATTGCACGAAATATTGCAACACAAGCAGTCAGAACTCTCAACAGCAAGCCAATCATACGGGTTCCTGTCGTAACAAAGCCTCTCGTCTGATAATTAATGTCGTGATAAAACAAAGCAGGTTCAAACTAGCAAGAAAGTAAAAGAAAAACGTACAAGTACAAAGTACTATTCATTTGCAAGCCAAAAAATATAAGGCTCGCTCCTTATCAGAAGGAGAATCGGATTCAACATAGCCGGACTTAACAAAAGCAGGTGACATTTGTACGTACTGCCTCGCAATCACCCTTGTAAGGTCGCCTTCTTTTTCGAACGAATCAAAGGACACTCCAAACTCCGCATATGAAACCTCTTTATAATATAAGAGATCTCAGCCGGGATGTTCCTCCTTCACAAGCTAGAATAGCTCCAGCCTTTCATGCACGACTCTGCTGAACTCAAACGTGTGTTTGGCTTTAAGAAGTTTCTCCTCGCGCATCCTAGATTCAACTAGCACCCGCTCCCGCCTGCCCGATAGCATGTCAGTCCTGGACTGCTTGATGCCCAACTTATCGTTAATACCACTTAGCTCATTCTGTGCCAGGAGGAGCTGCTCCTCAGCGGTCCGTACGCTCTTAGCATTAAAATCAACATCAACCTCCAACTGCTGACATCAAACAGCCCATGCAGACTCCTTTTTTACCCTTTCAGCGTGCAGAGCCTACAATTCAGCCTGCACTCCAGCCACAGTCTCTTGGGCAAATTGTAAGTCATGATGAACAAGGTTTAATTCATTCTCGAACCGATCCCTCGCGGACACTGCCTTGCCAAGTCGGACTCAAGCGTTTCCAAGCGAACCTCCTGAGCCCCCAATCTTGTGCACCAGGACTCCACTCCAGTATCTGAGTAAGCTTCAAGTTGCTTCCTCAACGACTCAATCTCGTAGAGAGCGTCAGAGTATGACTTTTGCAAGTTTGCAAGACTCGCTCCATAGTATACACTCTCTCACGAGCGGCCACAACTTCAGTTCCAACTATGGCCACTTGATTCAGGTATGACATCCCCAACATGAGATGTTTCCCTTTATCCATACGCTCTCCGAACATCTCTCCTTCTGGCTCCGGAGCACAGTTCACCATCCAGTCATTCCATCTGCTAATGTGCCTCCTGGAATAATAAGAAATCTCAACCTCTTGATGCCAAGCTTGGTTGCTCATCTTTACCATGTCCGGAGCAAACAGACTAATCTGCGCATCCGGATGGAGGTCTTTCACACCGAAATCACTCCAGCATCGCCCTTCACCGTTTGTACTGCGTTAGGGCCCTCTTCTACAACTTTCCCATTATTTGCAACAATCGGCTCTTTTTCACGAGCCGACTCAAAGTCAGTTGATGGGGAAGAAGGAAACGAGTTATTCCTCGGACCCGTCATCACCTCAATATCGGGTCGGGAGCAAGACATAAGATAGTACGGGCTACGTGGAGGTGACCATTGCCATAAGGACGACGATCGAGCAACTCTTCAGCAGGCTAGCAAGGTCGCAAACGAAATCTTTAGTCGAAAAGGGACGACCCAGTCCCACACTAGAGGAGGCCTCCATACCCACTTACAACAGCACTTTGTTCAGAACCTCTGCCTGTTCTGTACTCAATTTTGTTACATCCTCAACCCCAACCATTTGCAGATACTCCCTCTCCAAGTCAGGAAGTAAAAGGGGAGCATTTGCCCCGACATCATGTCCCTCGAACACAACATTCACCATCCTAGCGGATGAGTCAATGGCCTATCCGACAACTTCACGCCCTTCGAATGAAGCTGAACGCCCATGAGTGGGCCTAAACATAGTATGAGTCCTCTTTAGACTTACAGGAGAAGGAAGCACTTCACTTAGTTCTGCCCTCCTTGAAGGGCTCGAGATCTTAATCTTCGGGAACTTCCTCTTCTTCGAGGAAGATACACCTTCAGGCTTTGGTTTCGAAACCCTAAAAAGAATAGGAGTTTCATGCCAATGAGCCCACAGTCCGCTGCGCTTGATATTAGAAGACTTAATGACATCCTCTATCCGCAGGTGAGGCATGTCGCAAAACACATCCAGAGCCGCTTTATCTTCATCAGAAAGTGGTAAAGTTGATAATTTATATACGAAAAACACTAAGGTCAATCTGATATGCAGTTAACATAAACAAGATTAGAAAAAGAATTGAACTTACTCAGTTGTCTGAATTCTCGCTCAATGGACGACCAGCAAACTCGAAATACTTCGAGTCCGTAGAGGCCATGAAACAATATTTTTGTCAGAACTTAAAGTCGTCAGGCAAATTGCCAAAGCAGTCCGGCAATGTCAGCATGCACACATCATGTTCATTTATTCGAGGAGAAATAAGCAGTTGGATTGCCCTCGAAGATACTCGGATACTAGCGTCCTTCATCCTGATCAGAATGACGATCGCAGTCATATACCCGTTCGACAACAGTTGAGATGGCGCAATACTGAGGTACGCTAGGAAATCCCAAATTTCTTTGATAACAAGAAAATGGACACCCGATTGAAGCATAGCTTGATGAAGACAGATGAACCCCTCTGGAGGGGACAACGACGTCAGATCAGAGCCCAGAGTGAAAATCATTAAATCCTCAGGAACCACATATGTTTTTTGGAGGACTTCCAAACTCGACTCAGAAAGCGACCTCTCCCCAAAGAACTTGTGGCCCTTAGCAAACAATTTATCGGAAAGCTGATTCAGGCCCGCCATGAGAGATCATACAAGCTTTCGATTACGAAGGTTAAACAAAATCAAAAACACAAATTGCGGTAAGACAAAGCAGAGTCTATGAGATTGAAAGAGTAAAGAAGCCAAACTTCATAGAGAGAAGATCTATATAGAAAATAGAACTCTCGCATTTTTCTCTTTCGAGCAAACGCACGCTCAATTAATGAAACTTGCCGCTCGAGGAAACAACTCAGACTCAACCATCATGACTGCACATTTGCTTCATGAAATGACTTGGTGGACCGATAAGATGACCCACCAACTCGAGGGGAGTATTTGATGATACATCAAATCATCATTTGATCAGCATCGTACTCGTGTCATGATAATCTCGTCCACAAAACAAAACAGGCTCGATTGCATGTTCAATCCAATGAGGCCCAAACAACATTAAGCCTATTATTGGCAGATTCCAGAACGTTGGACCCGAAATACAACGCCTTAATAAGACTCTACATTACGCAGTCAAGCCCAATACTCATATGCCACCTCAAATGGCGTGAGTATAAGGCAAGTATATGGGGGATCGACCCAAGACAAGCAAGCCAGCAATAAATCGGATCTGACTAGGAAATAAATACTAGAGTATACGTCGGGTAAGAAAACTTTTTTGCATGGACAATACTCAAAAAGAGAAACCTCTTCCGCAGATCTAGGAGCACAAGTCGTGTAGGGAAACTACCCTACATGGACAACTCCCAACTTGGAAATGATCTCCAACAAGATATCTTTCACTAAACTACGTCACCAAAGGCCTAGTCGAACAAGGACTCTCGCATTATAAAAGGGAGATAAGGTCGACGAACTAAGGTACGCTACAGAAACCCAATTTACAGCTTTAAGCCTTATCTAACTTAAGCATCGGAGTGTCATTGGCTGCCACACGATCGTCTTTGGCTCACGTGTGCTACTTGTGCAGGTGTAAGTCAAGGCGAGGAAGGAGCGCCAGAAATAGACTACATCAGGTTCTATTTGACCTAAAATTCCAAATTGAAGTTTCTATCTAAACAAAGAGTACCAAATGAAGCAAGTAAATTTTCTAGATGTTTTGATTTAAATTCAACACATCCTAAACTTTCCTTTAGAATGTAGTTTGATTAAAAATTAATAATAATAAATATGAAATAAATGAGTGGGATGGAAACGAGATAAAGAGGGACGAGATGGGATTTAAACAAATTTTATCAATCCCAAAACGACCCAAAAAAAATCTAAACGGGATTGGGATCGCGGGATGGGATGACCCGTTGTCGCTGTGAATTAGAAATGATAGGGGTGGGCACAGTCCGGGATTGAGCTTATCCCGATCTTGGTTTAGTGAAACAGAACCGGAACGGTCCGGGATAGCACATTTTTTTTGGCAAACCGGGTTGGTCCCGAACCAATTTTAATCGGGACGGTCCGGGTCGGGACCATGACATCATTTTTTTTAATGAAAACTGAATTTCATCTTTTTTTAATGGAAACTTAAACAACCCAAACTAACACTAACTGATGTTTACACAACATCAATCAAGCAAACAAAGATCCAAGATCAAAGATAAAAGATCGCCTTATTCTTCTTCTTCCTGTAAATAAAAAAACGTGTTTCTTCTTTTTAACTTATTTAGCCAGCCACAGCCACCAACACCGACATCGACACCCCAACCAACCAAATTTGATTTGTTGATAGATAAATAAATATGTATGTTGCAAATCGATCGATTTGATTTTGACTTTGATTTTACTTGTAGTAATAGTAGATCTAGAGATGCGATGCGATTTGCATTCTTCTTCTTTGTTGAACGATAGATTGGGACGTAACCTAACCATCCTCTAATTAGATAAATTTTTAAAACAAGAAAATAGAGAGAGATTGAAAAACGGAGAAAACGGAGAAGCAGAGTGGAAAGAAGATAGGGGTAATAAAAAATGGGTTGGGACTTGGGAGATGTTTTATTTCAGGTTTGGTGAATGAATACAAGGAAGAAAAGGGGATGCTTGCTTTGTGTCAGGTTGGGTGAATGGGTTGGGTAAATGAAGGGGAGATGTTTGCTTTATGTCAGGTTGGGTGAATGAAAACAAGAAAGATAAGGGGGAGATGATTGCTTTGTGTTCGCTTTTCTTGTGGAAGCATGGTCCTTTTTTGTCAGGTTGAGAGATTTGAAAATAAAAATGCTATAGTGATTTTGTTTATCTCGATGAAAAGGTTGGAGAAGAATAATTTATTAATATTGGGCTTGAATTTTTAAAATGTTAGGCTTGGGCTTCATGCAATAACCGGGACAGACCAAACAGTCTGGGACAAAATTTGTCAAAATTGATTTCGTCCCATTTTCAACCGGTTCGGGATCGGAACCGGGATAAAAACTAGGGCTGGGCAGGTCCAGCTAATCGACCCGATTTGTCAAAATCGAAGACCGGACCGGAGTTTCAACAATTGGATTTTCAGGGACCGAGCCCGGACTGGTGAAATCGGTTAATCGGGGTCTCTGGTAACCGGGAGTCAGGGCCGATTCTCGGGCTTGGGTGGTGGCGAGGAAGTAAGACAAATATGAGGAGAGAGGAGGGTTTCAACCGCTGGAGTAGTGAGAAATGGAGCTGGGACTGTAGGAATGGAACTGGGTGTTTCTGAGTCTGAAGAAGAATAAAAAGGAGAAAGAAGAGAGAGAATAGAAGAAAAAGAAGGACAAAGTAATTCAAACGTCCCTTTCTTTAATCTTCTCAGCATCCAAACTCTAAACCCACATTGACATCTTCTCTGCATCCAAACTCCAATCCCATCCATCACGACCATGATGTATGTTTGTGAAGTGTGAACACAACACACTCCTATCCAAAACCAAAACCACTGTTGGTTTCATATCAACCCTCGATTTTGTTTTGCAAATAATGCTCTTAACCCCTTTCTCTCCATTGTTTGAGTGTAATGGGTGGGACCCACAAATTGTGTCAATGTCACATGGGGAGTTGTGATCGAATAAGTTGGGTTTTAGGGGTAGGTTCAGGTTGTAGGCATAGTTTGGGTTGGGCTTTTGATATTAGAGGGGTAAGTTTGGGTTGGGTTTTGATGTTGATGTTGGTACTTTATTTAAACATTCGGGTCGGGCCCGGTTAACCGACTGTTTAGGATAGGGGTGTTAATTAGTCCATGTAAATCGATCGATCTAACCGAACTGAATTGAACCAAGCCGAAAAAAACCGAAACCGAACGAAAACCAAAACTAAATTGCCAAAACTGTACCAAACCGAGTTTCTACGGTTTGAGTTTTTTCCAGCTCCGAATAAACTAAACCGAACCGTTTCAATTTTTTCTCTATTTTTTAACTCTCAGCCCCACCATAAACAACTCAATTTCCACCCCAAGTCCCAACCCTCACCCACCCCTATTTAATTCCCAAATCCCCACCAACTCAATTCCTAACCCACCCAGCCCCATTTAATTTCTACCTACCCCATTTTGTTTAGCTAAGGTGAATATATAGATATTGGATCCAAGTAGAGAAGTAAAGAGGTCGGTGAGCATGGTGTGCTAAGATCCATTATTGATAATCTTGTAAATGAGCTTTGTTTCAAGACTTTCTTCGGCTCTGTTGTTGAAAAGAGTTTCTATTGTTTTATAACAACTAGATACAAATGATGTCAATGTGATCTTGGTCATCTTGTTGTATATATATGTAAAAAATCTTCCAATATCGCCAGAGTTCCTAATCACGGAAGAAGTCACTGCACAACATTGCACATGGTCAGAGAACATCAGCTACTACAAAGGCAGCAAGTACCTCTCAGGTACCATCCTCGGTGCCGCCAAGGGTTTTATAGAGAAATCAAATCGGTCGGGAAAGGTGACTCCTTAAAGCTCGTGCTAAATCGGGTCTTGAATTCTGGCGGCCAGACTGGGCAGAGGTTGTGAACTCGTTGGCTGCTGTGTGTCTAAGCATGTTTTTCTTTTTGTTCGATTAATTTTCTTTGCATTAACACATTGGGGCTTTTGTCAAATTGTATGGTCATTCGAGCTTGTTTAATCAAAATGCAATCTCTTTTATCATAATAGAAAAACTGGTATAATCTTGTTTTTATATTTTTGACAATATAATATTGTTGAGGTTCAAATTTTATTTGAAATCTGTATGTGTGAAAATGTTATATCTTTGTGTTTAGGTCTAGCTGTATGGTAATGGCAATGCAGAATTGTTTCAGTAAGAAGAAGATAGATGATGGAAAAAAATAGAATATAAAAAGAAAAAACCGAAACAAAAAGAATCAATCGGTTCGGTTTGGTTACAGGTTTCTATTTGAAAAATTAGAAAATTGAATCGAACCGAAAACCGAATCCCAAGTTTGGTTCGATTTTGATCCAATTTCAAACTGATTGAACCGATTAACACCCTTAGCTTAGGATAGTTGGAACCGAGGACCGCACCGAAATTTTAGGCAATTTTTGGGCTGGCCTAAAATTTTCTTGCCCACCCTAAGAAATGATGAAAGGGTGTCTTTGTTTTTGGATTTGAACCTAGAGCTAGGATCTCCGGGTAACTAAAAAAAAAAAAAAAATCCATATCGGCTGTATTGTTTTGCCAGGGACGAGTGGATAACGCAACGTAGCCAATGCAAAACCCAAATTCCCATAATTCTTCCGAGCTTTTCTTCCTTCCCGCTTGGGTCGCTCCCCATCACAGCACTTCCTTAGAGCTACAGAGCAGTAGATAAGATTGCTTCAATCAAATCTCCCTCACACTAACACTCTGTTCTTTCCTCTTCTCTTCCCATGGCAGCAGCTGCAGCTCTTTCGTCATTGAACACCATCTCCTCATCCATCTTCACAAAACCCACTCTCAGACTGACCTACAGAGCCTTCAAAACCACCCCTTTAATCCGCTCCGCCGTCTCTTCCTCCGAAGAATTCAACATCACCTTCGCCACCCCCACCAAACAAACCCTAAAGCCCAAACACCAACCACTCTCAGAAGACTTGGAAATTTCATCAAACGCCTCCAACCCCAAACCCCAATCTGCCCCACTAATCATCCCATGGATCGTTCGCGGCGAAGATGGAAAGCTCAAGCTCCAGTCCACTCCCCCTGTTCAGCTTCTCCACGAAATGGCCCACGCCAAGACCACCTCTTCGGCTACCAAGACGAAGAAGAAGAACAACAAAAGCAAGGGTGAAGGTGTTGCGAAAGGGATTCCAACCCCCGAGCCCAAGTATTCCAAGGCTGCTAGAAGGTTTTATAATGAGAATTTCAGAGACCCCCCTCAGCGTCTCAGTAAGGTTCTTGCTGCTGCTGGAGGTAACATTCAATTTCGCCCCATCAAATTTTGCAGAATTGTATAATATCAATTGAGCTGAGGTTCTTGAAGCTGCTTGGTTGGTGAATTCAATGGAAAGAAACCCATTGTGATTATCTTCTTGATTTTTCTTTCTTAATTGAATTCTGCTAAAATATTGAATCTTTATTAATTTTTCTGCTGCCTGTGGTAATATTGAATTGTCCGAACCGAAATTTGGAGAATTGCACTGAGTTTTGCTATTGTTTGGCTATTGATATCTCAAATCGTTATTACTTGAAGAAACTAGGGAACTCTAGCACTACTTTGATATCTTGTTGAAATTTCTTTATGATTTCAATTATCCTATAAATTTTCACCAAATTCAATGGAATCTCAATGAAATTTCTTTGATATCTAGCACTTCTTCCTGTACCTCATCATTTTGGCTTCACGTCTTCATATAATTCTATTTTTGTCTTATAATTTTTTAATTATTTTACTATTGAGATGAAGTACACTTCCCGGGTCCGTAGCCCATGACCCTAGCTACTGCTTGATATATGAAAGAGCTGCCTTAGCTAACAACTTAAGCTTTTAGAGTGATCAAAGATAAACAGTATTTCAGGAAGTATGTAAGGTGTTGAATGTTTGTTGAGCAACCTGAACTGACCTGTAATCGAATGTACAACTTTGTTGCTATGTTATTAGTGGCATCAAGACGGAGCTGTGAAGAGCTTATCTTTGAAGGACGGGTGACAGTTAATGGCTCTGTGTGTAATACTCCTCAGGTATTTGCATATTTTGGAATCAATCTCTTTACTATTTTCGCCTTTACTTAATTGGTATATTAACGATATGAAGGATCGTGTGCTCATTGCGTTTAATCTTTTGTACATTTGAATGGCTTATTATGAAGTCAAAATTCCCTATTGGAGTTTAATGATTTTGATGATGTGTAGACTCGAGTTGATCCTGGAAGAGATATTATCTACGTCAATGGGAATCGTATTGCGAAAAAGCTACCTCCGAAGGTGTATTTTGCCTTGAACAAACCAAAAGGGTGGGCGGTCATTCTTCTCAATTCCTTACCTTGTAACCAACTATAAATGCTTTGCTACTTAAGAGTCAATAACAATAAGAATATACGCAGATATATTTGCTCAAGTGGGGAGAAAGAGTCTAAGAGTGTCTTGTCGCTATTTGAGGATTATTTGAAGAGTTGGGTATGTACTGACTATTATTCAACATTCATTTTCTCATATTCAGTTGTTCTTCCACCCTTGAAGAGTAGAAGAAAAGAAAATTTCTCATCCTAGGTAAAGTGCACCTTGTTGTGATAGGAATGAATAAGAACAAAAAAACTTTAGCTAATGTAATAAAGAGACCCATTGTCGTTTCAAAGACTCTGTGCACTTCATTAATTCCCAAAAGATCTGGTATAAATATGTACGGAATAGAGAGATTCCAACCCAAGCTGACAAAAAGAAAATCCCGAGGCTACTGTCCACAACCTTTTTGTTTCTCCTCCATGACCATCATCTTCTGTAGTCATGGAATTCTACCACCTAAATATTAACTGCTGTCGATCCTTTTCTTCAGAATAAAATTCATCCAGGAATCCCAAAGCCACGACTATTTACTGTTGGGCGCCTTGATGTTGCTACAACGGGATTGATTATTGTTACTAACGATGGTATGTATAACATGTTGTGAACATTTAATAAACTTGAAGGATGACGTCTGATGCCATCTTTTGGATTTAACCATATCAGGAGATTTTGCTCAAAGACTTTCACATCCTTCTTCTGGGTTATCGAAGGAGTAAGGCTCTGCTTTACTCGCTGTAATTCATGGAATTATTGAATGAATTTCTTTCTTTCCATATAAGTTTTACCAATATAAACCGTTGCATTAGATATAAGAGATCAGTTGATTTGCTGATATGTGGCTTGGAAATTTGACAAATCACACTTTGCAATTTTAGATACATTGCAGCTATTGATGGTACTGTCAGTCAACGACAGTTAAGAATTGTCAGTGAAGGAACAGCCATTGAAGGGGTGCATTGTAAACCAGACTCAGTGGAGCTACTGCCTCCACAACCAGACATATCAAGGCCTCGAATTCGTATTGTGGTAACTTTTATTTATAACAAAATATTTATGTGATGATTGAGTTTCTTCCATTTCCTAGTACTTATAGCACGCATTGGGATGGTTGGCTGGCTTCTCATAAAGTAGGAAAAAGTTACACAACAAGACTAGATTTCTTTGGATGATGCATGATTTTATTCAGAAGGGATGAACAAATGAGTTCTAAAATTCAAACACCAGAAATCCATATCCTAGTTAATTGCATGACTAACTGGTTGGTGAAAGAAAATTAGGTAAGACTGAAGCATGTAATAAATTCAAAATTTTCAACCAGATAATCTTACAAATAAATAAATAAAATATAATTTATAGTCTGATTTTATATCTCTGGATGTTGATGTTCTTGTACGGTATGTTAGTGTCCAAGGAGTATGATTAAATTGTCACGTTTTATCTAATACATCAGAGAAAATAATGCGATGCCTATGGCTATCTCTCTTTTTAATAGATTTTGCCAATATGACTGTCCGTCTTTCATACTTGACCTCCTTTATATGTTATATGTTTGTTACTGAATTGAACCAGTAGCTGTCCAGGTCAAAATAAGTTGAAACTTGAAAGTAAGTGGCTAATTGATTTTGCAGGTTCATGAAGGAAGAAATCACGAAGTTCGGGAACTTGTGAAAAATGCTGGACTTGAGGTTAGTTTTCAAATGTCTTTGTGGCAATGTTCGTTTTGTAGCTTATATTAGTACAGTGATACTTTGTTTATTAATTTATCAAATTCGATGAGCACTCGTGAGAATAATAAGAGCTTCTCTTACAACTCACGAGCTTAGAGTGCATTAATCTGCTATTCTGCTCTGATCTGTTCATCTGAACTGGGCCTTCTACGTTCAGCAAATTCTCTGTTCCTATTCTGGTGCTTTCTTTTTTCGATGTTCAGCTTTTGTGATCGGAGAGTTCAAATATATGAAATTTGCCGCTATTTTCATGAGATATTTGAGTCCACTTTAACGAACATGAACTGCTGAAGCTTATCTACAGAAGAAAAGTTTTACTTCTATTGCATCTACACATCCTAGAGATGCAGTGGAATAATGCAGGTTTCGTTAATAACTATGCATTCATATTGCATATAGAAGTCTTAATATGCGTTAACAACTGCACTTTGCTGAGTGATGAAAA
The DNA here is from genome assembly GCA_963556465.1 of Berberis vulgaris. Lineage (NCBI taxonomy): Eukaryota > Viridiplantae > Streptophyta > Magnoliopsida > Ranunculales > Berberidaceae > Berberis > Berberis vulgaris. The sequence goes on along the minus strand of OY747125.1, from coordinate 69,243,113 downwards.
ATTATAAGTTCAAGGTAACATGGTTTTTTGGCCAACTAATTAGGTTCTTTGATTGGGCAGTTGTATTCTCTAAAGCGCATGCGAATAGGTGGTTACAGGCTTCCCTCAGATCTTGGGTAATCTCTTTATTTATTCTCATTTCATTGTGAATTATACATTCTCTTTTGCCGAATGCTTACACTACTGTCTTCACTATTTTTCACCGCTACAAAAATATTTAGCATGCTCTAACAATGTGAATTTACTGTTTTAATGGAAAATCTAAAGTACAACACGATCATTTGAAATAACAAGAGCTACTATAATGTACTGTAATGGTACACCAAGTTTGAAGAGAAGACATTTTTTTTTAAATTATTATTTTAAAATTTTTGTCCACATATGGTTGAGATGCTCGAAGAATGCACGCAATAAAGTAAAGGATTTTGCTCTTATCTGATGTGGTTCATGTGGCGCTCATCTTGACCTTCCACATGTTCAGATACCTTATTAGACCCAACCATGTCTCTTAGGCGAGACAACACAGCAATCAAAAAGCTGTTTTGGCAAATGGACGGTTGAGATGAGCCTGACACCACCCATTTGAGATTAACATAGGGATGGCAGTGGGGCGGATTTTCACGGATATCCGTCCCACTCACCCCGTTTGGGACGGATTTGGTTAAGGGTATATGGAGGTTGGGGCGGATACGGATATCTAAACTGTATCCGTTTATTATTCGGGGCGGATACGGATTTAACCATATCCGCCTTACGGATATCCATTTTACCGGTTAAATTACTACAATACCCTTGAACTATATAAATAGGAAATAAACCCTCATCTCATTCTGTGATTTCATTCTCATTTCTCACAAAAGGGGTCTCACAGTCGCCTCTCACAGCGAGGTCGAAGGCTGCCTCAAGGGTGGTCGCAGGGTGGTCTCGGCCTCAAGGGTGGTCGAACGCTGCCTCTCACAGCGAAGGGTGCTGGTGGTCGAAGCCTCTCACAGCGAAGGGTGGTCGAAGTCGAAGCCTCCCACAGCGACAGACTCGACACTCGAAGCTCTCCCCTCCCTTCCCCCCCGCCTTTCCAAAGATCTCAGATCTGAGATTCTTTAGATCGATTTTTTTTTTTTTTTTTATGGTTTTTTGTAATTTTTTGTTATAATTTTTGTATCTTTTACCAGTAAGAATCCTTATATTTTTTGGATTGTATGATTCATACAAATTATGCTTTTAGGATTGTATAATTCATACAAATTATGTGCAAATCTTTATGCTTTTATAAATTTTTTAAAGGATATTTGGGCGGGGCGGAGGTGGTTTTTAAATAAATTTATAAACGGATTAGCGGGGCGGATCTGGGGATCCGTTATTCCTGACGGAGCGGGGATGGATTTGTTCAAATCCGCATTGTTGCCATCCCTAAGATTAAGATCCACTAAAAAACTGGCCCGATAATAGATTATTGTACATAATTCAGTCTGAAAAAATGAGGATACGACACCTTGATTTTGACAAAAAAAAAAAAAAAAACCTTGTTTTTGTCATGTATCCCGGTCTCCTAATGTATACTTGTTGCCATGTCTATCTGACACGGGACTAGCCCTTTTAAATTGGCTTTGCCTGTAAGGTGTTGAAATCAAATGAACCTGATCAAACTCGTAAAATCAACAGTGGATCTGTATAACATAGTAATGTTTTGCGGACCAGGTTAGTTCCTTCAGTTGTGAAGTTCATTGATTTACCTAGTTTCTTGGGGAGTATTTCACGTTTGTTTTTCTGTTTGTGCTACTTAACTGTCATGTTTTACAAGATGCATATTTGACTGTATGTATAGCTGAATGTTACAGGTTCACGGTTTATGTATATCAATGAATGTCCCAAAGTACAGTTTTATGTGCTTAATGCACTAGTTGGAAAGAATCAGTTTTTTTCATAGAATGACCAGCTTATAACATAATCTTGGATGTGTTACCTATGCGGAAATACTGAATGAGTATGAATTGTCTTATACTTCAGGCTTGGAAAGCACGTTGAACTAAAGCAAGGAGAGCTCAAATCATTAGGTGGTACAGGATAGAGAGGAGGCCTTGCCTGTGTTGGGAAAGAAGAAACAATTTTGATATCTACTCAAAATGCATTCATTATAATTGCTCACAGCCGCTTTAATGTCTTTCCAGGGAGAATCATTTGGTTCTACAAGTGCCACAACGCTTCTTCCTAGTTGCTACATCTCACCCGATTTATGTATGTTGATCTTTACTTCTATGCCCCCTCTTCCTAGTTGCTACGTCTCACCCGATTTATGTATGTTGATCTTTACTTCTATGCCCCCTTGTTGTTTTTTGGGTTGTATGAGGTGGGATTTTAAAGCAACCCCATTTGAATTGGGGTTGAATGTAATATAAATTCTCTGAAAATAGAAAAAAGATAGCTGTAGTATATTTGTTTTAGAGCTCAAATCAATATTGAAAAGTTGTAATAATATCAAAATATAATAATGGTATGACGCATTAGATGGGAACAATTGGACATTATGGTATTTCAGTGTCACTAGTGAGATAGAGCCCTTCTAGGCGGCTAGGAAACAGAAACAGACCTTGGTTTAGTCCAGCCAATCAGGTCAACTTGGAAGAATCAGCTACATTCAGAGCAGAAACTCCAAAGCCTCACTACAACAATTTACTTCCTCCTTACATCAAGCCAAATGGAGCGAGACATGCAATTTGATCTACACCTGCTGATCGTGCCAGTTCTGATAACAAAACCCCCCACCACTGCCCTTCAGATTCAGAGTAGAGATCTTCTCAGTGGCAGATTTGAGAGGAGATAATGTTAATGAACAACAGTCGAGCAGACCTGCTAGAGTGAATAGTCATGACGATTGTTGACCACCACTATCAGGATGATGATTTGGCCAGAGACAAGAAGCCAAAACCAAGATTAGTTAGGATGAGACACTTGAAACCACCACCTGGTCATGAACATGCAGGCAACAATGAAGGTGATGAAATGATAAAGAGAAAACCAAGCAGGAGAAGAGAAGAAGCAAGGCGAGGTCTACAACATGTCTTAGATGAAGACCGTGATCAAAGAGATGAAGAGGAAAGGATTATGGATAAAATGTTGGTTCACTTGAGTAAGAAGGCATCAAACATTGAACCCACTAAGATAAAGGCAGTAACTAATGCTCCTCCATCGCATCATAATGTGGCTGAATTTGCCGAACCTCCATGTCAACGAAGCAGAACTGGAATCCGCTTAAACCAAGAGCAGGCAGTTCCTCCCCCAGTACGAGCCATTTCACTCCCACCCAGAACCAGCAATTCCTCCAGCAGAACGGCAGTCCATTCGTGCTGCTTCCTTTCAGCCAGATACTCCTGGTGCGCATGTGCATCCTAAGTTGCCAGACTACGATGACTTGGCTGCCAGATTTGCTGCTCTGAGGGGGAGGTAAAAAAGTAAAAGATGGCAAAATATCGATGTGCGTGTCTTCATCATCTCTAGTTTGTTGGGGGTTATATCATTTACAACATCTACAGGTATTATTCTAGTTTCTTTCAACAAGTCTAGAAGAGCCAGAAGAGTGTTGTGGGGTTTGTAGGAAGAAGAGGTTGTGGAGGGATAAAGAAGAGTGTTGAGGAGATATGAGGGAAATGGGGCGGTGGCGTTTTCGGGGAGGGGAGATGAGAAGATTTTTTTTTTTTTTAATCTCTCTCCTCCTCACCTCACCTCACGTGCTAGAGAGCACGGCCTGGTGCTAGGGACTGGCTCCTCTAGACTTGTTGCTCCAGGACAGATTACCTATAAAAAGAATATGACAGAATACCTACAAGCAGGAATTCTAGGGGGCGAGGGAAAGGGAGCGAATTACCCATCCCCACAAGATGTGCCGCGTCGCTTATCTCAAAGGGGGATGGGTTTGCACTCATCCCTCGCCCCTTTCCCTCGCTACCCATGCTATACCTACGAGATAATCTGAGCAGAATAATTCTTTCAAGCCTTTTAGCTGCTGCCACAGCATCTCTGACTACAATGAAAAAAAGTTCACCAATTGCAAGGCATTTCTTAGGTACCTATGTATCATGTTTTAATAACATTTTTGCGATAATTATTTAAGCGTTGCACGTTGCACGTTGCAGTAAATAATGGACTTGGATCAATATAGATGATGAGGGCATCTACATTGGACCCTATTTCCTTGAAATGTGGTATAAATTCTCAGCCCTTTAGGCACCCTCACACCTTAGGTACTTGTGCTTTTGTTTCTTTGAAATGATGGTTGTTCGATATTAAACTGGCTTTTATCTTTGCGCCCTCTCATACCACTCTTGTCAATGAAGGCACCTCAAGGTCGATTACATATTTCCTTACTTTCTTTGTGTTGGGTCCGAGGGTGAAGTCCGTGAAGCCCTCCTGAACCTCCTCCCAACGTGCACACCATAGGTACTTATGTTTTGTTTCTATGAAACGATGGTTATTCGATATTAAACTGGCTTTTATCTCTGCGCCATCGCTCTCGTCAATGAAGACACCTCAAGGTCGATTACACCACTCCTTACTTTCTCTATGTTGGGTTCGAAGGTGAAGTCTGTGAAGCCCTCCGAAGCCACCTCCAGCGTCCACACGAGATTGTTGGCCAACACATGTCTCAAGCAACGATATTGTTCCCTACTTAGACACCTGCCACGTTCGAGTGTGGAGTTTTTACGAATTGGTATAGCCGAATGTTATTTCCTTGGGTTCGTTTGAAGTTGTGTGAATAGTGGAGCTCTGAAGGTCGTTATTGGTGCACTTGTAGTTTTGAACATTGTTGAAAAGGGTAAGTAGTACTTTTTGCAGAAGAGTGTGGTTAGATATGGTCGAAAATTTGAATTTGGTAAAGCAATTTGTGTTGTTGATAGCCCTGTGGAGGTTGTTTCAGGTGGAGTTACATAGTTCTAAGGAGGTTCGTTTGGATACCTCGAGGGTTTGGTATGAAGATTTGCATTGTGGATGTTTGTGCACACTATACTTCTGCAAAGTCTGGTTTGGAACTCTATCCTAGCCAAAGTGGAGTTGTTAGTCTCTTAGTATGAAACCTTTGGGTGGATGGAGCTTGTGAACGCATTTGGAGGGGTAATGCCTTCATTTTGAATAATCAGTATGACACTTATGTGCGCGTTTGGATGAGTGATGCCCTCATTTTGAATAATCAGTGATGATACATAAAAACGGTCATACTCTTGAGCCGAACACGTGTCATGATGATCTCGAGGAACTACGGGCCCAAGCATCGGCCCAACACAAATCCAACCCAAGCAAATCTGAGCCCGTTCAACTACAGTTCGCCAAACAGAGCCGAACTCTCACAGCATGCTAGGCCCACACGTCTCACAACCATCCTCAATACCCATAAGCACTCTTTAGGCAAGTATATCGAGGATCAGCTTCAGACGAGCAACTATAGTTGCTTTCTGCTTCCAACCAGGAAGCAAACACCAGAGTATCTTCCACATAGGGAAACTCCCTTCTACGGGCTGCTCTTGGATTGGAAACTATCTCCTGCGTATCTAGGAGTGCAGAGCAAACATGAAACTTTCCTCCTACAACACGACTCTTAATTAGAGAGGGATCTCCACGAAGATTTCCTCCCTAAACTACGCCTACGATGGCCTGGTTAAACCAGGACTCCTTGCACTATAAATAAGATATGAGGTTGGTAAGCTAAGGTACGCTACAAATTTCTTGTTACATCATTACACTTTCCTCAGATCCCTATCTGACTTTAGCATCGGAGTGTCGTCGGCCACCCCACGGTGGTCTGTGGTTCACGTGTGTTACTTGTGCAGGTCAGCAGGAACATGGTCAAAACAGGGAGCGAAAATCGACTGCATAAATCAGTATGGCACTTATGTGTGCGTTTGGAGGGGTGATACCCTCACTTTGGATGATCAATATTTGTTGCTTATGTTCGTGATGATCGACTTAGATTTATGAAATATTCACCAAGGTGGAGAGTTGCTAAAAAATATAAGAGAATGTTGTGGAATACAACGAAAGTTTCCATCACATCTTCAAGTGGCTAGTCTTGAAGTTTTTGGAAGCTTCTAGGGCAAGTTTTGTCTAGCTTAAGGATTAAGTAAAGAATAAATCAATTTGAACAAGTAATGGAGCTAGCCGCCTCTATTGATTATGACTTGACTTTTTTTAATGATGAAGTAAAAAATAAATTAATTTGAACAAGTAAGTGGAGCTAGTCGTCTTTGTTGACTTTGGTTTGCTTTCTTAAGGATGAAGTAAGGAAGAGATAATGTGGTTTCAACCTCCTCAGCTCGTCTATATATAGGGATTAGGTCCCTTAGTTGAATAACTTTATGTCAATATGTGAAGTTCGTTGTAAAGTTTGGGGTGAAACCCATCCATTTTGAAAATTCAAAATATGTTTCATTTGTTTGTCGAATTTCCATTTGTTTACTTTGGAGTAGGGGTGGACACGGGATGGGATGGACCTCATCCCTATCCCATCCCGTTCGTTCGAGATCGGAACGAGACGAAACGAGCAAGTACTAAATAGCCCTCAAATGAAGAATAATAAAAGAATTACATTTCACATTGCTCACACACCAATAATGTCAAATTTATGTACATATAATTTTCATCGTAACTATATTAAATGTCAATAAAATTTATGATCCAATGAACTTTCAGTTTTTATGTTAAGCATCTTTTGTGTGATATACTAACTAATAGTTGTACATATAACTCATAGTGCAAAACTAACTCAAATCATCATTTGCCTTTATTTTCTACAAAAATAATTGTCCTATAACTAATATAAAATGTGAAAAACATTATTTTTCATGGGTTATATTTGACCTAAAATATCCAAAGTGAAGTTTCTATCTAAGCAAAGAGTACCAAATCAAGCAAGTAAAATTTCAAACAGTAGATATTTTGATTTAATTTCAACACATTTTAAACTTTTCCTGTACAAAAGTTGTTTGATTAAAATTAATAATAATAAACATTAAATACATAAGTTGGGGACGAGACGGGATGAGCAGGATTGAAAATATCCATCTCGATCTTATCCCACTCTAGATTGGGACCGGACGAGATCGGGACGAGTTTGATTAATCCTAAAAGCATCCAAAAAAATTGGGATGAGACGAGATGAGACTGTGATGGGATCATGATCAAGGGACGGGATGCCCACCCCTAGTTTGGAGTTTCATTTGAGTTTCTTTCTAGAAACGTATTTGAGAGGAAATATGTATTCTGTTTGTAATCCCTCATTTGAATCAATCTCCAATCTGATTTAGCCACGAGATGTGAGAGACCAACCCAATATCTGGAGAACCTGAGTTTGTTTATGAAATTAATTTGTTTCTTTGTTGGTCAAATTTATAATTGTTTGTTTGTTTGATTTTCATTTGTTTTGTCTGGGATTTTGATTGGTCTAATTTGTGTATTTGTTTGGGGTTTTGTATTTGAGTTTCTTTTGAGAAACTAATTTGCATGAGAGTGTTTGTTATATGTCTGTAATTTGAATTTGAAACAATAAGAATTCTTATTTGTCGTGGATGTATGAGAGTTTGCCGAACTACGTAAATATGCTTGCTCCACTACTTTTTTTTAGTTGTTCGCATTTCGGTATTTGACATGCTTTCACGCGTAACAAATTGGTATTAGAGGAGTGATTTTCCACACCATTCCGTACCTAAAAAATTACCCTACTACTTTTAAATGTATAAAGTATAAACTATATTTTCGGAGAAGGAAAACGAACACCCACACAAAAAAAAAAAAAAAAAATAACAGGCGGGAAGTGGTCTCTGATTTCATATTTTTAAAATTTTAATATTTTGTTTGTATTGGAAGATCGTGCCGGCCTCAACTACTCACACTTGTGCCTCCATGGATTTTCTTCCTCTTCTTCTTCTTCATCTTTCTTATTCACATTTCCATTTCTCTTCCCTTCAATCTCTCCAAGTTTATACTTTTCTTACATTTCTCCTTTCTCTCCTCCAAACCCACTTTTTAATTGACTCAAACGATTCAAATCAGAGTGTTTGAATGAAGATGGCGTCGTCGTCGACGAGCTCTCTCTCCAGATCTCTTCGTTCAGAGAGACAGACCCTTCACTCTTCGTCTTCCAATCTCAGAAACAGCATCAATGGCGGCAACGCGGGGCACCCTCCAGCTCGCTCTAAGGTTCCTTCTTCAAGACGCTCTGTCACTCCCCATTCAAGATCTTCTTCCACTTCCGATGACCAAGGTTTGGTTTCCCTCTCTTTCTCTGTTCTTGTTTAGGGTTTTTATGGTGTTTGAGTGATAAACTTCACTTTCTGTGGCCCCAAATCTTGAAATTGAAGGAAAAGAAGAAGGAATTGAAAGCCCCCCAATTTGTTTGATTGAACCCATTTTTGTGTTTTTTGAAAATCCCTGTATGCATTCTTGTGAAGAAACTCTAAGTTGAAAGCCCTAGTTTTTATCTAGCACTATAGTAACAGAGTGATAGGGAACAGTACCCAGAACTTGATTGGCTATTATGGATCGAATTTCATGTGTTTGTACTTGTTTCGGCTACATTGCTTTGGTTCTCTTGTATCACATCACCATTTAGCACCATTACAAATTAAAAGGAAAAGGAGACGAACTTGAAAACCTATAAATTCTTACTAGACCTGCATGTGAGCTTTCTTGAAAAGCCCTAAAGACATTCATGTGGAGGAACCTGTGTTGGCTATCATGGACCAACTTTCATGTGTTTTAGTGTTTGTACTTATTTCAATTCACTGCTGTAATTTTATTTTCTTTCAAAACTTATTTGATGTCACTTCAATGGCTACATTCCTTTATTTTTCTTGCCCCACAATACTATTTAGCACTTGTGACGTTAAGCATTTGGCTGTATAATTTAGTTCTATATCCAAGAGGCCTGGGCATTGGGCCACCACAAACCTCAATGAGCACCAAATTAAAAAAAAAGAAAGAAAAGATTAAATATTATACCAACTTTTTTATGTCCCTAATTTATGCTGTTTATGTGCGTGGTGTGTTTTGGCTCAGGGTTTATGCTATTTCACCCTTTTAATGGTCTTAGGGTCAAAACCATTCAACCCCATGTTTTGAGTTCATTTACTTTTTTTCATTAATTAACTGATTTTATTCTATACTCATGGCCTTGATAGGTCGAACATATGTAACAGTTTTATGTTTTTCCTACTAATTAGCCTGATTTTATTCTAGCCTTGTAGCGCCTTCGTAGATTGAACCTACTTAAGTATATCAACCTTAATTTTGTTGGTTTTTATTTGGCAAGAATAACATATGTGAATCAACGCTTACAAAAGTCATTGTACTTGCAAATTCCTGAACACAAAATCAAGTTCAATCCCCCCCACCCATCAAAAGGGCACCATTTGACGAGTTCTCCTAGGGCTCAGGGCCACCCTGTCTATGTCATCTTGTGATGTCGGACATTGGACTGTACAATTTAGTTATCTTGAAGCCTGACATGTCCTTATAAGCCATATTGCAGGAGTTGGACACTCTTTTCGTATGCAGAATGAACATTGAGTGATTGATATCCGCACTTTATCTGCACTTAGAAATGCCAATGCCCAACTTTTTTCTTGGATGTAATAATCATTTGAATGCTCATCCTGGCACATGTAATAAAACAAGTTTTAGTGAGTTTGGGCTCATGATTTAACAATGTTGATAAAATGTGAAAGTTTTAAATTCTCAAGGTTACTATTTCCCAATTTTCTACTTGTATTTGTGTCCATTCGTTCATGAGATTCATTTTGCAGATACGTTGTGCATGAAGTGCTATTAAGAAAACTATTTTTTTGATGGATTTATACTTGATTGCTGTTTTTCTTTGCAGTAGATCTTTCAAGAGTTCGGGTTTCTGTTAGGCTTCGACCACGAAATGCTGAAGATCTTCAGTTTGATGCTGATTTTGCTGATTGTGTTGAACAGCAGCCAGAGGTGTTTAACTTTTCATTTCATAGAATTATTGCCACAACACTTGCCATGGCATCGAGAATTTAATTTATTTCTATTGATTTTAAGAATAGATATTTTTGAAAAATGAAATCTCTTTTCTATTTTTGGTATCTGCTTTATTGTTCTAAACTTGTGTGAATGATTGGATAAAACAAGATTTTAATACTAACTGGCTGATTTTTGGCTTGTGCAGCTGAAGAGGTTGAAGTTGAGAAAAAACAACTGGAGCTTTGAGTCTTATAAGTTCGATGAAGTGTTTACAGGAAGTGCTTCTCAGAAACGTGTTTATGAGGTGGTAGCCAAACCTGTGGTTGAGGTATGTGAATAAGGATCTCATAAACTGTCAAGGAATACATCCTTCATCTTTAAACTCTTTTTTTTTCCTCACTGACCCTGAAACACATGTTTATAATGATTAACTAACTGCCATCATTGAACTTGGGAAATTTACAAGTGATAAAATCTCCTTCCCTCCCTCCCCCCCACCCCCCATTTTTGTGTGTGTAGTTTGTCAATTTAAGAATTATGGTTTGATGTAACTAAACTTAATATGAAGGTACAATTGGTTGATTACTAACATATCATCGATTGTGATTTGCTTTTGCAGAGTGTATTAAATGGGTATAATGGGACTGTGATGGCTTATGGTCAAACAGGTACTGGTAAAACATACACAGTTGGTCGCATGGGTAAGGATGATCCATCTGAACGTGGTATCATGGTTAGAGCTATGGAAGATATAATTGCCAGTAGGTCTTCTCCTTCTGATACTGTTGAAGTCTCCTATTTGCAGGTATCGAACTTTAATGTTTTGTGGAATGTTTAAACCAAGAGTTCTTCATGTTGGTTTAGCTTAGGGGAAAGATCTTTTTAACATGTTTCAGTTCAGTAGTGATAGGAGTATTTCTTACATTGAGCAAGAATGCACTTTGTGTTTAAAAAAAATAAGTAGAAAATTACTGAACTTCCATCACTCTACTTATTTAGTTCCTTCTTAGCTACATGGTCTTCCAGAAGATGGCGGAACCTGGATGTGTTAGCTAACAAAGGGTACTGGTTGCATGTTGGTCTTGCTTTTCAAATCAGTGACAGACTTTAGCATCTGGTTGATTCATTAATGCATGCCGTGATAACTTTGAGGCATTAGAATAGTGCTATATCTGTCAAAGCGTCAAAGCTAACTTGAGTTAGTGGTATTTCATGAATTTGCATGGCTTAACCACATTAGCTGTCCCCTATTATTTTGCATTTGATTTCTGCAGCTATAAATTGCTTACCTCAGCATTTTCTCACTGTAGCTAGCTATTTATTTATTTCTCATTTTTTTTCATACTATTGTCTGAGGCAACAGTTTGAGATTTCTAGAAATTGCCAGTCACAATTGCAAAATTGCCCAGGTATTCTTATGATAAAGAATAGCTATTTATACAGCTGCTGATGCATTTTATTAATCTTTGGTTCCAGTTGTATTTGGAATCTCTACAAGATTTGCTTATGCCAGAGAAGAATAACATTCCTATTGTTGAGGACCCCAAGACAGGGGAGGTGGCCTTGACCGGAGCTACAGTAATTAAAGTTTGTGATCTTGACCACTTTTTGCAACTGCTGCAAATTGGTGAGGCCAACCGCCATGCAGCAAATACGAAGATGAATACGGAGTCTTCACGTAGTCATGCCATTCTTTTGGTGAGTATCTTGTAGAAGTCCGGTTCTCTTAATTCTGTTTTTTTAGTTTATGAATATACTGGTTTTTCTGAGCATGCAAGATTACACATCTATTGATGCTAAACTGGTTTATAGGTTTATATCCAAAAATCTTCTCAAGGGAAATTGGAAAATCGAGTAGCACCTCTCGAACAGAATCCCAAAAATGATATACATGTTGGCAACATACCAACTGTTCTAAGAAGCAAATTGTTGATTGTGGATCTTGCTGGATCAGAAAGATTGGATAAATCTGGTAGGGTCGAAATATTAATTACATATATTTCAATGTTCATAGTCATAGTAGCAGTTGTTTAAAGATTGATAACTAATGAAGTATGACTATGGACTGCTTAGTATCTGTCTGCTCGTTGCAACTAACAGCTCTGGCATTTGAGGACCATTCCTGCTGTTATGTTCAATCAAGCATTGCCCCAAAGTCACAAACCCTTGTCTTATATATTTGGGAGTTGGGACCGCGAGTTGTATTCATTCAAAAGGATTTTTTTAACATATATATAAAAACTATTTTATTTTATAATTTCAAGTATGCAATAAGTTTGAAGAAGAAAAGGTCTCTTTTAATGATTTTTGAGATGAATGAGACACTATTGCATTTCTGTTCTTATCTTAACTCTACAATTTTATGCTTTTCCACCCGAAAATGTAAAATATGCATGGATGAACAAAGTTCAAATACAAGAAGGAGAAAATCTGTATGCATAATAGGCAATGTAACAATGACACCAGCACAAGTATTGGTGCTGGAAACAGATACAAGGTGTTGGACACGTTGACTAAAAAACACAATACGTGGGCACACCTGTTCTGTATAATATTATCTACTTTTAGGCAACATTCTAAGTCCTATTCTTTCATTTGGGACGAATATTTCTACATATGTACTACTAACTTGTTATAATACGCTTGTAATGTTTATAAAGAATTTATAATGTTGAAAGATATGTGAAAAAGATGATGATCTAAGCATGGAGTGTCCAATGAGTGTCCGACATGAGATTTTTTTTTTTTTTTGAAAATGAAGTGTTGTCGTTACATAGATAATGGGCAATTCGAATGTGCTTATTTAATGGATGATGCTCAATGCTCATGCAATTGATTTCTGCAATTGACATTTCTTTGAGGTTAGGTAGGACTTAGTATATGCTACTCACTTAAGTTGGCCTCATGGATTTGCGTGTTATGACTTTCAAATGCCTATTAATAGGAAAGAGGAGATGAAACAAATTTGTGATTCTTTAATCTAAAAGGAAATAAATATATTGGGATAAGAGCCATCTTGTATTGGAGGTGTAGGAGCTAAGGAGTTTGTTTCAACAATTTACCATTACCTCAGATGAGAGTTTCACCCATAATTTGGATTTAGGGTCTGGATTTAAGACCTCTGATAGTTAGGCTTAAACGCTCACCCATTAGAGCAAAGGATGTTAGGCTTGTTCCTGAATGGAATACACTGCCCTACCAAAGCAATGAATTCCAGTTATGGTGTAAAATATATAGGTAATGCTTTTTCAATGCATTTATCAGAATGTCATATGAAGTTATGAACTACATGAAATCTAGATGTAATTGCTTTGATGTGTTCCGGGAGGAAAAAGTCCACATCAAACCTACCTTGTTGTCAAAGGACTGATGTTAAACTCATTTTCAACTCGTATTCCGTAACGAATTTTTTATTTTGTTTTATTTACTACACTTTCCATGGCCAAACTTGATAAACTTTGTGGATCTGCTCTGTAACTTGTTACTTTTGGAGCCAAACCAAGTACCACATAACGAATGCATTTTATATTGTTGGTGGACCCATTTTTAAGAAACTTTTGGCCAATTATTCAATAAAATTGGCTGCTGCCATTACGACATAGAACTTGGATATGTAATAAACCATGTTAACCACCCATATTAGACAAAAAATTCTCTTCAAGTTCAAAAGCATCCTTTCTAGTACTTTGATGATGAGGTTGCTCAACTCATTACAGTTGTTCCTACACAGTCAAATATCCTGTGTACGAAAGTGAATGAAATTATGTACCACAATCCCACACGTCTTCCAAGTGTTATACATCATTGTTGTTCCACCTTACACACCCAAATTCACCTTTCGTGATCATATGAGTCAGAGTACTTAAAAAAAAGACATAATTGTGATGGGGAATTTGTAGTGTTTTAGAATTTTTTTTTTTTTTTGAAAGGCAAGCCGGTTTTTTAGCCTAGGATCCGTAACCTAGTCCCGAGATCCGACCTACGGGTCGAACACCACCCCGAAATAAAGATGCCTCCAGTGGGTCTCGAAGCAAGGATCTGTGGATCAAGTCCACAACGCCTTAACCAATCGACCACAGCCCCTTTGGCTAGTGTTTTAGAATTAGTCTATATTACAAATCATAATGGCGTTTGAGGTTGGAGATAAAAGATGGTTGTGATCGTTTCATCTAATGGTTGGAACTTAAAGTTAACCTTTATGTCTTACCTTCAATCGATACCCATTAAGAGTGCATGGGTTCGATTCCCATACCCAACATTTTGATATTTAAAGTAGAATAAAATCTATTTATCATGTTAAACTTTTATCGCGCCAACGGCATGGGGGGTACCCTAGTATTTTACAATTTATGGAGGTTTGCAAGCTTCTCCCTTCCAAATTGAAGTGAAGTGATTCTTTGAAGTGATAATGAGCATTTCCAATAAAAGCAAATGTCTGATTGCAGCATTATGTCCAGAGTAACTGAACTAAAATATTTAGGCTGGAACATTCTCACAGTGCATGAATGTTAAGAATCACATGATCATGCATATCAAAGGGAGCTGGAGGGACTGTAAGAACACTTGGTTTATACACTCTTTGCAAACATTCTAGGGATGGGACATAATAATTTTCGACACTTAGTGAAAGTCTGAAAGGTGTAGCACCATTCTGATGATTTAAGTGTGCTTGGGGATTGGACATAATTGACTCTCAACATTTTTACATTTCATGCCTTAATCCTTATGCCTAAATAAAGTCGTTTGGGGTCTCTGGTTGAAGCTACAGTTACCTAAATGCTATATAGTTCACGTGCAGTTTCATTATTATTTTCTTTATGGTATGAGGCTATTCAGGCTCAGCGTTTTAGAATGCTGAAAAATTGTATTTTGCTTCTGCAATCTAGTACCATTCACATATTTTTTCAGTTTATTGTTTTCTCATCTTGCAGGTAGTGAAGGTCACATGCTTGAAGAGGCAAAGTTCATTAATCTTTCTCTCACTTCCCTTGGAAAGTGTATAAATGCATTAGCTGAAAACAGTCCACACATACCCACAAGAGATTCCAAACTGACCAGATTGCTTCGTGATTCATTTGGAGGTCAACCACTTTTCTCTCTCTTTTTTTTTCTTCATTTGTTTTGGCCTATGACACCTGTTGTATATTTTTGCAATAATTTCTTGAATTTAGAAAAGTTTAATTTTCAAGAAATTGAAAATTATATATCTATGAAATACTACTTAAGAAAGTTTAGAAGTAGTGTAGACACTAAAACGAACCTTTATTTTTGACTTTACCAAATTTGTTAATGTCTGCTATACGCTCAGTGATTAGTTTGAATAATATTGAAGTATATTTAGTTATCTCATCTCATTATGATGCATAAGCAAATTAACGCACCCATAGTAAATATACGATAAAATCATTCATATTTTGTTAGTTGACAATTTAACAATGTAGTCATTTAAAGTCAAGAAACAGTAGTAACTTAACTCTTACAAAATAATCCATATTGTTTCAGAGAATGATAGCAGAAACTTTAATAACTCTTACAAAAGAATCCATATTATTTCAGAGAATGTTAGCAGAAACTTTAATCTTTGACTTCTGCCAAATAAACTAATTGCTAGCTAGCTCAGTTGGTAATTCTTGTGTCCAGTTTTCGAACTTGCCACATTATATTCTGGTTTCTAGATTCATAAAAACCTTACTTTCCTTTGGAAAAAAAAATCAATATTTATTGCTCGTCTTTGATGGTCACTTGGTTTTGGAACTCTGATCCTTGTATTTACCACTGTTCTCTGAATTTCACTTTTTCGGTGGGGGTGTTTTTATCCTATTTTACTTTGTTCAAATAGGTTCTGCAAGGACGTCACTTATCATAACAATTGGGCCATCTGCACGACATCATGCAGAAACTGCAAGCACAATCATGTTTGGGCAACGAGTAAGAAGAAAACCTTATTGTATTTCACATCACCATTAATCCTTCTTGAAATCACATTATTTTGTCACCTGGCAGGCTGGTACTATAGAGTACAGAGCTTGAAATTTTAGAATAATGAAAACAACAACCCTAGTTGCCATCTTTATATCTGGTTTACTTGTGAGTTTTACTGGGTATGCCTTATATACTGCTTTTGAGCAACCCTCTCAACAACGAAGAGATCCATTTGAAGAACATGGGGACTCATTGAAGTCAAGTAATGAGCCGTCCAACTTTTGCAATTTTCTATCTATTATTCCATCATAATGTTTGATGATCTTTGTTAATAAAGGTCTAGCATCCCAAAGTTGCCCCTCCATAGTGGAGGTTTATATATATATATATATATATATATATATATAATATATATATAAACCTAAACCAAAATAGAATCTCATCTACATGGGGCATTTTTATGTGCAAATTAAAAGTTGTGATTGTTTACTTCTACTACACTTTAGTTACCATTGGAGGGTTTTTTTTTTCCTGTTCTGCGCGTCTATATATTACATTTTGATTTTTAATGAGGTAATCCATCTTCAACTCAAAAGTTGAACATGGAATCCTGGACTAGCACTTTCTTTCATGCTCAGAAAAGCAGTAACATGCCAAAGGACTTAAAATTAGCCAATGGGTGCTAGCTCAATTGTTAAGACTTGTGGCGGATAGTATCACAAGTTCTGGTTTGAAACCTGCCAAAAGCATTTAATGGATTTGGAATCCAATAAAAACCCTACTCGCCCTTAAAAAGGTACTTAAGATCAGCAACACAATATTTATTTCATCATTAAGTTTGTGGAAGTATTAGATGTTTGACATGATTTTCTTCTTTGTGCACCTACTTGTATATGCCAAACAAAAGTTACAAAGCTACCATTTATTGTTAGGATTAGAGTAGCAATGCGTTGGGCATTTGGCTAGTTTAGTTGTTATCCAGCTCCGGTTTCAAACTTCTCTTCACTCTTTTGGGTCACAAAAATCTAATAAACAGGGAGAAGTATGGCTGTCCAGCTTCAAGCATTCTCTACCATTAAGCACTGCCTCCGGTTTTGTTGTTATTTATTGCAGACTATGAAAGTAGTGAACATGGTGAAGCTCAAGGAAGAATTTGACTATGAAAGTTTATGTCGGAAACTTGACAATCAGGTTGATTTTCTTACCGCGGAAATTGAGAGACTACAAAGATTGAGGGAGCATGAGAAGGAAGAAACTGAAAAGAAGCTCAAAGACTGTCAGAACTCCTTCGCCGAGTCAGAAAAGAGTCTAAATGCCAGTTATGAGGTGAAACACTTTTTCTCCCTCATTCACTATTGTTCTTAAACTTCTTTTCTTGTCCTTAGCTTTTAGTTTAATTTCGACATTTCTTTAGTCCTATCTAACAGGGTATGCAGTTACTAGGTTTTGCAGATTTATAGTGAACTGTGCAAACCTTTCATTCTTAAGTAGTTCACTCATAGATTCAAATGGAAATGACACAATTATATAATTCTAGGAGCCCACTACTAAACCATCTGGGAATGATGGTGCCAACTAAATCATGTAAGAAAGACCAGAATTTGAAGAGAATCCCTCCCTGCAATTCCTATGATCTAAATAGAGGTTTTCAATATTAGTTACCTAAAATCTAATTTAATATTTTAAGTCTGAGTTTGCTTAATATGAACAAGCAAGAAATAAAACCTAAGCTCAAATTATGTAACTTGGGGGGTCCAAGCCCCAAAGATCCAAGTCCAAGTTTGTGGACAATATGAAAGAAGCCGAAGATTGAAGTGCCAAGTTCAGTTTGAAAACTAGACCTAAAGTGTGATAACGAATGTTATAATTTGGACTGAATAAGTGTAACAAACTATGGGGACAAGTCTCACCATGTGATTGGGGAATAGGCACCCCTTGTTGCCTATAAATAGAAAAAGTTCTAATAAAGCGTCCCTCCTTTTTGTGCTAGACTATTAGTAGAAAACTTTTATTTGCTCTGGATACACTTTTTTCAGCCAAACTTATCTTATTAGACAAAGGAACTTCTCCACTTCCCGAAGCTTGAAGTGTAATCACAAATTTGTGATTACATTAATTATTTAATTTATTTATTTTTTCCAGTGTTTGCTCCTTTTGGCTTTGCCAAACACTTAATGAGTGTTTTGGCTTCTTCAATGGGAAGTTTGTGGCATTGAAGGGGAAATTACATGAGAAAAGGTATTCCACACAAGGTTAAATTCACAAACTGAATCTCCTACAACGAAAATCAAAATTTTTCTATGATTTGTCAGTTTATCAGTGGCATCATTTAAATTCTTATCCGACCTTTTGAAATCCTTCAAAACTGGTAACAAATTGTAACACCAGCCAAACAATGTGACTATAGGCTGAGGTACTCAATAGTCCAGATTTTATCATTTGAATCAGGTAAACTCTAAAAGCCACATTTAACTTGTGTTAGAGATGGCAGTGACTTTATTAGAAGATTTTTATAATTTCTTACAAATACTGTAGTTTACCTCTTGACAGCCAGAAGCCATCAATTGTCTATGTTACTGTACTGGAGTTTTCAAGAGCAGCGTATGGGATACTACTGAGAATGGATGTGAACTTAGATTATGAACTCTTTCATTTTTCTTATTTTTCTATTTGCTTCCTCTGTGTGTTTTCTGGTTGTCAATGTTAGTATGTTTCCATTTTTTTTCAAGAAGGAAAAGTAGAGTAAGGCAAAAAAAAACAAGAAAAAAGTGTATGTGCATTACTTATTGGTGCTTGTTCAGCCATCTTCAATGTTGCAATTTCCATGAAACGTTGAGTATACTTCCTTCCCCAACTTTACTTGCATAATTTTTCGTGACCAGTGAGCACTATTTACGTGCTGGTCATGTAACAGCACACTCCATTAAAAGGGATTTATTTGGCCCATCTGAACACGTTTAGTAAATGTTTATGTTGTTTTATCTTGATTTTAATATGTACCTCTGTAAGCGATTTACCGTTTCTGGGTATCTACATTAAATAGATTTAAGCTGCTTCTAATAATATAGTAGTATCAATCAAGGTGGAGCTATATATTCTGGTACAGTGGTACTGATGTTAGAGAGAAGCATAGCTTTTCTTTGTTTGACTTCAGAGTTCAGACTTGTAAAATTTAGTTAAAGTAAAAACTCTTTTGGATGAGGTATTTGCTCCTTGTGACAAATTTTTAGAATAAAGAGAGTTTTTTTTTCTCCCCCTTTTTTCTTAAATCTCCTGAGAATTATGTTTCTAGGGAGCTGATTGTAAATTTGCCTCTTATAGATGGTTCTTACAAGTTACATCAGCGACTATCTGTGAAGTCTATATTAATTGATCAAAATAATTAAATTCACTTCGATGCTCTGTTGTGTAGTACACATGGGGTAACTGAAAACTTTACATTTTTTCTTGCAGTTGTTAGAAGAAAAGAATAGTCGTTTGCATTTGGAACTAGAAAATGCATTGGATGAATTAAAATTTCATAAAGATCATAACGATTTAATGCAGAATGAGGTTGCACGCCTGGAAATTAGTTTGAAACAGAGCAAGGTATTTCCTCTTTCTTTATCAATGCCGACATCTGCTGTTTCATTATCCTTTTCTTTCTAATATAATTAATTAATAGTAATTTCTAGGATTTTTTGCTCTCTTCAAAGTTGCGTTCGCGTTGGATTACCCTTTTAAAGATGGTAATTTTGGGTTTTAGACTCCCAAAATATACCATTTCAGATTTTAAGACCCAGATACTTCAAATGCAACTTTGGACCCTAAATTGGCAATATTTTACTGAAATGACGAAAATACTCTCGATGCCAGTGTTTAGTAAGATCCTATGGTTGTGAACTTAAACTAAAATTATTTGAAATGCAAAACTGTGTTTTAAAAGTCCTCACCCGCACCTGATGGAATTTTGGTAATTTCACATATCCCTCAAGACGACCTGGGATCAAACCTATATTTCAAAGTATCTGGGTCTTAAAGACCGAAGTAGGATATTTTCTGGGGCCTAAACTCAATATTTTCGTTTAAAGATTTGAGAGACTATTGAATAAATGGTAGGATTGAACTAAGCAATCTTATTTGGTACAGGTTCATTGAGTTCCTTAATAATTATAGTCATCATCTGCAATAACAAACATGTTAAAACAGTGACTTTTTTTATTTGTCATTTTTGGAACTCTTATACTTTTATTGATTGCAAAACATTACGTGAGAATCAAAAGCAAAATCACGATTATCTTTATGCTAGGCCACGTAGGGATGATTTACGGATGAGAAAACAAGATGCTAAACCACAACTTTTGAATAAACTTCACTGTAATAAATTTTACTGCATAAGTCAATTTAGATCATCTCTGTTTTATTAATTTTATTTTACTGCCCGCAACATAGTTAAAAATACAAACTTATATTGCAGTAGTTCTACCTTCATTTCATGCATTTCTGAAGTCATTACTTGTTTGCTATGTATTAGAGAGAAGTTTTGTTTTGTTTGCTAAGAAACTGAGTGGTAATGATTGGAAGTGCTAATGCGGGTCCTCTTTCTTTGTAGCAAAACCACCTTGAAAATTCTACATATCAAACGTTACTCGCAGACACTACTCAGATGTACGAGAAGAAAATAGCAAGATTGATTGAACAATTAGAAGATGAGCGTGCCCTTTCTGAAAATGCTCAAGAACAATTGTTTGTAGTTAACAAAATCTTGAATGATCATCAAAAGACTAGTCAGGTCAGCTTAATTACATCTATATTTTATCTTTTGGAACTAGGTTAAAATTCCATGGATATGTCTGCCAGTTATGTGCCTTTTGTTTTCAGTTATTAGCATGCCAGATTTTGTAACATTATGCTTCAAGGCTGAGTGCAAGACCTTATAATAGAAAAATGTTTATTCATACTTCCATGACTAGCAGAACCTGGTAGGGATAGTTTTAAGGTGTTTGAGGCCACCAGAAGGAGTGGCTGGGGAGAGGCGTCTTGTAACTCCCTGAAAGGCTGAAACTAATAGTCATGGTGTCAGCGTACACGAGACAAATACCTCGGAGCCAGAGTCTTACTGGAGAATCCACATTTTTTTGTGAGATTGTGCTTCTTTTGTCTGGACGAAAGCACAGACCAATTTTAAAATTGTTATCTTGTTTATTATGGCCTTTTATAAGCTCAAGACATTTTCTTCAATATACTCCATATCACCCCTTCAACTTCTCCCATGAAATCAATATTTTGACATTTTAAAAAATTAGCATCACAACCAACTAATATCAAACTACAGCAACAACCTCTTTTTTTTTTTTTCCCCTTCCCGCAATTTGATTCATGAATGTGAAGAAATAGTTTCAATTTCGGAATACAAGAAACGTACTCTTAAAACTTATGAGTTACTATAATTTTTAATATTCTAACTCTTAAGTAATTCTTTCTCTGAACCTTAGAATTTGATTTCTTAAAACACATTGATTCCTAAAATAGTCAAGCACAATTTTTTTTACATTTTATGCAAGGATGCCTCAGGGCATGTGCTACTGAACTGTGTTGTGATATACGCGTGTGAAGTTGTATGGATGAACATCAGAACATAAAATTTTCCTAGAGAAACTGATACCCAATCTATGTTATGCCTTTTTCCAGAGATTGTTAAATGTTTTCCCACCTTTTCTTTTCCTCTCATTAAATTTTATTGCAAATGAAAATGCATCATAATAATTAGAGCTCAGAGCACTGAAGTTAATGTCTAATACCCTTGATGTTATCAACTTCTAAGATGGCCGAGTTTCTGATTTCCTTTATCTCTATGCTTATCCACCGAACCAAAAGTATTTTTCAGATTCAAGAAAAAGAGATTGAAGATCTTAAGATGAAGCTAAGGGATATGTGTGATCTGCGTGATAAAACTGTCAATGATTTCCGATATCTGAGAACAAAAAATGAGGAATTAATAGCAGAGAAGGTAAAATTGGTGTCTTGTCTTATAGTATTAAGTGTTGTGGTCGTATTGCTCTTATTCTCAAGTGTAGTTAATTTATTTGTATGGCTATTTTTCAGATTCAGTGTCAAATTGAAGTTGACGAGCTTAAACAAAAGTTACAAGACATGTATCAGCTACATAAGTCGACTGAAGATGAGCTTACATTGTTGAGAACAGAACATGATGACCTATTTTCATTGAAGGTATTCTTCATGTATTGTACATGATGCTTGCTCAACAAAAGTTCTTGTATGCAACTATGAATCATCCATATCACTAATTGAGACTGAATTTTACAGCATCATGAGAAAGATGACTTTGACAGGCTAAGGACGAAGCTACAAGAATCATGTGAGCTACATGAGAAGACTGTACACGAGCTTCAAATACAAAAACTAGGAAATAAGGATCTATTGTCAGAGAAGGTATGCTTGCACTTATGAAATAAGCATCTATGTCAGAGAGTTATGCTTGAAAAGAAAAAAACTTCAAACTAAAATTCCATCCTAGAACTAGATTAAAAGCGGAAAAAAGTAAAATAATCTCAAAGCAAGTAGCTATTCTAGCTACTTGTTTATTCTCTCTTTGGAAAGACATTATTATTTTTTGAAATATAAATATGGGAAGCGAAGTGCTTGAAGACTTGGAGTACTAAAACGATATATTTCATTTACAACTCTCCAAGACTTCTGGTCCTTCATGTGGGTTTCAAAGCTCTACCATCTTCATGATCTACTTGCCTCGTTGTATGCTTTTGTCTCATTTTTTCTTCATGTCTCATTATTCTTTTATTGTCATTTTTATTTTTAATATTTTCATTATTGTTTCTCTGTTGCAGATTTTTGTTGTTTATTTTTTCAAAATATTAATATATTGAACTATATAAATCATATGATTAAACATGTTTTGGTATGCCACTTCTGATGAAATGGTCTGGGAATGTGCCACGTTTTGGTTTAAGGTTCCCAAAACATGGGTTGGCGTTGCACGCACTCGTGTGTGTGGATGTCAATAATATTGCTGGTGCAAACTCTAAACCCAGACTCTAATAACTCAACCAAGCTCAGTATGTCCCCCACTTTGATGATCTGTGAATTTGTTCTCTAGAAGTATCTATACCAACTGGTTGGGTTATGATGTGATTTTGAATATCATCATGATAAAGTTATAACCCCTACTCTTTGCCACGTTTTGACTTATGTCTCATTGCAATATTTGCTCAACATCCATAACAAGGCATCTCACTATTATGTAAGGGAAAGCAAAATGAAGAACTTCGTACAATGAGGCAAAAGTTGTCAGATGAAGTGAGACAACGGAAGTATCTTGAGGAAGAGTGTCTTAAACTGAAAAAGATTGTATCGGACAGTGGTGGGGATTTTGAGGTAGGTTGTTTATTCCTCATCTTGTGTGCTTTGTCATTCATGCATTTTATCTTATTTGGTGGTGCAATTTGATGTCTTTCAGGATAAAAAATCATATTTGCACAATGATATTAGTAAAGCGCCTCCAGAAATTGGATCACCAACTAGTTTACAAAAAGTATGCCAGTCGAGGGAGACAATATCTGGTCAAATGGCAACGATTGCAAAGATATTTGAGGAAGGTAAGATTTTTCTAGTAAACAGTAGTACTGCGATGGTCTTTTTCCAGAATCATAGTGCACTATCTTGATTAATTTGAGATGATATGTCACAGTTGGTCTTGAAAAGATTATAAGCATGTTAAGCTCTGACAATGTGGAAGTTCAAATTCATGCTGTGAAAGTGATAGCCAACCTTGCCGCCGAAGGTATGATGTTCTGGCTTGTAAAGTTCGTTTGCATTTTCTCTCCAGTTTTTGCCATGGAAAGGTGGAAGTGGAACTGACTCAAATTTCTCAGTATCGCACTGATCTTCTTTTCTTGGTTGTTGTGGGAGGTATTCGGTATTCCCAACATGCTAAGAAAAATCATCAATTTATAACTGGGATGCATTTGACATGTTTAAAATCTGATAAAGTTGGAGAATCCCCAAGTTAGAAAAATTATGAATGACAACATACGACTACAGGTAAAGTGAATTGATTTGTTAAAGTTATAAAGTATCTAGGCGAGAAGTGAGAACGACTGTTTGTCTAGAAGATCTATAAAAAGACACCAATCACTTTTGTCTAGGGATTTATAGTTGACCAATCATATCAGTCATTTGTTGAATGATTTTTATTGGAGATCAATTAAATTTTCATTTGTGAATTAATTAGTGATTGGACCTTTATGTACCCACCAGTCACTCTATTGATATTGATGTGATAAATGGAAAGGTATGAAGTCGTTGTTGTTTTTTTTTTTTTTTTAAAATCTAGAAATCTATCTTTGTTGGAAAACTGAAAACACTTATATTCAGAAACCATTTTGTTTGTACATGCGTACTTCTCAGTTTAGGTAAAGAGACCACTCCAAGTTCTACCAGTACAAATCTTCTTTCTTACTTTTTTGTTTGAAATGATTACTGCAAAATGTTTCCTTGCCTTTATGTGTGCTAGTTGATTTTTTTTTTTCTTGTAAATTGCAGATATGAATCAAATGAAAATTGTAGAAGAAGGTGGTTTAGATTCTCTTCTCAAGCTCTTGGGATCATCACAAAATTCAACAATTCATCGGGTCGCATCAGGGGCTATTGCAAATTTGGCAATGACTGGTACTTCTCCAGCCATACACGTTACTCTGCTTTTTATGCATGATAGGTGTTTCATAAACATGTTTTGTTCAATTAATATTAAACAGTAACCACAAATCCTTTTCTCACTTTCCTCTGTGTTACTGCCTGGATATCGGTTGGACCATAGTGGGTCCAGGCGTCTAGCCCTGACCTTTTAATGAGTTGAGGTGAAAGACCAGATAAGGGTTTAAGTTATACATCCATACCTTATTTAATAAGAATTACTTGGGTCCAGACTACCAGATAGAAGTATTTTATTTTTCTGTATATCTTTTTTATTATAAAAATATGGATTACCTACATATTACTTTCCTAAAATGTTAATACAAGTAAATATTTCAAATGCTAGTTAGTAAGTATTAGGTGAGATTTCACTCAAATAAATTTATATGTATAGTTATTGGTAATGTCCTCATTGGACCTTCTATTCATGGTCCAGACCCAAGTAACTGCTATATGAAGAAACGCTGTGTCACAGTTTACAAACTTAATTAGCTTGAAGGTGTATCATCTCCATGAGATGGACTGCTCGTAGTAATATAATAAGCGTGGAGTAAGGATTGCGATTTCGTTTTTCGAGTTAATTTCGGTATACTGATTTCAAGAAATATTTCGATGTGTAAAGAAAAAACGTAAATATTTTGACGATACAAATAATGCATTTTGAGGGTATATGAAATATGTGAAAAAAATGCAAGTAAATAAATCTATTAAATGCATTAAATGAAGCCTAAATACCAAGAAATGAAACAAACATGAAATCAATGTATAATTAGAAAATCAGGGTGGTTGTTTCAAAAATTAATAAATAATTAGAAGAAATGATAATTAGAAAAAACTCAAAATTTACGAAAAAACTCTGAAATTTTTCAAAAAAATGAAAATTTGGTCACAGAGTTTTGTGTTTTTGGCCAAAAAACCGAATTTTACGAAAAAAAACTCGAAAAGTTTTCAAAAAAATCCGGAAAAAACCTTGAAAAACTGAAAATTTAAATTTCATTTTTTTTTCGTAATTAAAAAAACAAAAATTTCGGTGAGATTTCGAGAAAACTCATTCCATGGCGTGGAGTAAAAGATTGCTGACCCATACTAGTAGCAAAAATAATATAATTCACATGACGATTGATTGAGTTCTCCATACTAGACAAGTTGATTAGTTTCAAGCTGTTGTTAGTTACATGATTGGTTTTTACTTTTTATGCATAGAGCCAAATTTTTTTGGGTTTGGGAGGCCTATATCTAAAATCAACAAATTACCTTGGACCAAAAGTGAAAAAAAACAGTAATAGTTTTGTTTGGGAGGCCTATATCTAAAAGCAACCAGTTGTTCTAAATGTTTGACTTAGAGAAGGTATCATCTATGTATATCAGAGGGCTCATGGATTCTGAACTTGTGGCACATGCGATCCTAACAGATAACATGGAATACATGTAAATGACAAGAATTAATTTTGCAGAATGTTTGTCTATCAAATGTTCAAACCTGAGCTTGCAATGTCGTATCTAAAGGAATATATATATATATATATATATATATATATATATTTTTTTTTTTTTTTTTTTAATGAGAAATATTTTTCCAAGGAGGGCCTCTTTGTTTAAATAAAGGTAATCATCCATTCAGGTCTGAGTTTCAATACTTGTTGGTACTCATGCTAAATTTTTTAAAATGGTAATTTGTAGATAAGAGAAGTACAATGAAACCCAACATACAAGAAAGACATAAATCCTGAATTTTAGACAAAGGTGCTGACAAACCTCCCCACATTCACTGTCGACGGCGACGTCAAAGGCCAACAACCCCTCCCCGCTGTCGCTCTCCTCCCAGCTGCCGCCCAATCACAAAACTAAGCGTCATGTCACATTTGTCACTAGCCTTCTCTGTTGCCCTGTTGCAGTCGGTTGAAAGCCACGCCGCAAGCATCTCCGCCTCTTTTTCACCAGGTCGATCGACGACCTCCTTTTTCAGTCGATCAACCTCCTGCATCCTCGGCCGGTATCGATTTCCACTCTTCTTGTTCGATCCCTCCTCCCTCCTCATTCGACCCAGTCGCTCGCACAACCTACCACTGTACAGATTGGCCTGCTCGACAACCTCCAGTTGACCATCACCCCTCCGTCGATTGATCCAATTCCATGACCTTCCCTTATGTTGATTGCTTCCCTCCGCCCAAACATCGCTTCGATCGCCTCCCTCCAACCACATACCAACTTGCTTGCACCCTCCTACCTCATTATCCCCCCATCGAAGCCCCCTCCCTCCAGCTCGAAGCCCTCCATCGCAACTCAATCCTCCCAAACCCTTTCTCTCTGTTTTAGATCGTGGAGGGAGGAAGAAAATATTTTTTTTCAAAGCAGTCCCTGTTACAAATTTTAAATCAGTACATGCATCAAAATTCACTTAGGGAGTGGTATTCAATTACGAATTTTAATGGATTGTGTTGGTTTTTAAAATCTATTAAAATTCAGGGGTATTCAGTTAAGGATTTAACATGATACATGTAAATCTAGGGGTATTCAAATACCGATTTAAAAGAATTGTTTTAAAATCCATCAAAATCAAGGGGTATTCAATTCATGTTTTTCAAAAATCCACCAAAATCAGGGGGTATTCAAAAAGTAGTGGATTTTAATGAATTTGTTAAAGTTATGGATTTTGAAGGATTTGTGAGTGAAAAGTATATATAACAAGAGTTATTCCAAATCCAACCTTCCCCCCTCATATTTCAACGAATTTGTATTGGCTATTATTAAATAACACCACCATTTCCGCTAAAGGACGTCACTATCTCATTTTTTTTGTGATCTGCTCAAAGACACCACCACCTTCCCTTCTCATCTCTCTTCACAAGAGTAACACCATCTCACCCCACAACTTTCGTCCACACCACCATGCCCTACCATCGCTGGCTGCACCACCCGCACTTCATCTTCTCTTTTGTTCTTGTTCTTTTTTGTTATTCTCCTTCTTCTTCTCATTCTCTTCCTCTTATTTTTCTTTTTCTTGTCCTCTCTTCATCTTTTTTGTCGTTGTTGTTGTTTTTTTTTTCCTTCTGATTTTTCTACTTTTCTCTTTGTTTTTCTTCTTTTTCTCCTCTCTTCTTATTTTCCCATTTTTTTTCTTATTCGCTCTTGCGGAGGTTCCTGCGAGTGGAGGTTCCCTACTTGCCAAAACCTTCGTGAGGGCAAAAAAAGAAGTAGAAAAAAAAGATATGAGAAAATAAAAAAAAAACAAAGAGAGAAAAAAGTGGAAGAGGAAGAGAAAAAGAAGAAAAAAGAAAAGAACATAGAAGAAAAAAAGGTGAGGGGGACGAGGTTGAGAATGAGAAGATGAAAATGGGTGGAGGTGGTGATTGATGGAGAAGAAGAAGAAAAAAAAAGGGGATGAGAGGTGGCGGTGGTGATTGAAAAAGAAGAAGAAGAAGGGACGAGAGGTGGCGGTGGCGGGAATAACAATTTGAAGTAAAATAGTTATTTGTATTACTTTTGGACCATCTTCATTGTATTTGATTTTTTTTTTTTAATTTGAAATAAAATTCTCGTAACATACAAACAATTCTTTAATTGATGTTTTGAGATATGTTTTATGATTTGTATTAGCATGAATAATAATGTAGGTGATGTTTTTTTATTGTTTCCTATGTCTAATAACACATTTATAAAAATCCATTGAATTCATAAGAATCCATAACAAAATTTTATAAAATCTACAAAATCCAATCATTTAAAACTCATCAAAATCCAGTGGATTTTGTAAAATCATTTGAAACCTTTTAAAATCCACGAGATTTAAAATTCTTCAGAGTCCATTCAAATCCCGAATTGAATACCCCACCTTAAGTTCCTAGTTACTTTGGCTATTTGCCACTATCAGACCAGATGCTATAGACCAGCTTGTTTGCAACTGGCTTAATGGACATGTACTACCATGGAACAATATTAATGATCCATTTTGGGTCATTTTGAAGACCAGTTCATGTGCAACTTTCAACTTAGGCAATGGATTAGTCTTCAGATTGGATTTTATTTTTGGTGCAAAGTTATTTGGGGTGCCAACATCTACAAAGGCACAATTCGAGGTCAACTTCTATTAGGGCACTTCACCGTGTGCCTTCTTTGTTGCTGCTCGTGCTCATACGACTTCCTTGGCTTCAAGCTTGAAAACAAGCTTCTTCAACCTCGAGAGGTTGATAGAATTAGGATATTTATTAATATTAGGAATATGAGTATTTTAGCAATATTAGGCATTCTATTATTCTTGTAATAGGGATTCCAATTAGGATTCTCATATTTGTTTCCAATTAGGTTTAGAGTTTGTTTTAGAAGTTAGATTAGTTATAAATAAGGCATAGGCTGCTCATTGTTAGTTGGTTCATTGATTGAAGAAAAATTATTTCTTATTAGTTTATTTCATTACCGTTTATTTTGTTATTTTCAATTACTACAATTTCTATTGCAATTTCGTTTATTCTATTAGTTCGAATCTATCACTTTCACTCCCTAACCTTTTGGGATCGCTCTCCCCACATGATTCCTGATCTTTTACCTCCCTAAAGTCCTTTGGGATTGAGTCCAATGTGTGAATGTGTGATTCAATTCGTTGGACTTGCTTCAAGATTCAACTATGGGAAAGTGGATCTCCATTTATGGTTTATCTATTTCTCTGTTTACTAATTTTTCTAAGGAATCATTGGTATATTTTCAGATATGAATCAAGTCTTGATAATGAGCAAAGGAGGAGCTCAGCTATTAGCGAATATAGCATCCAAAATAGATGACCCTCAAACCCTCCGGATGGTGGCTGGAGCATTTGCAAATTTATGTGGAAACCGTAAGATAAAGCTGAACTCTCCTTTCTTGATAAACTAATCTTTATGCGTATAATTTTAATTCTAACAATCAATGATCTTGGTTGGAAGAATAATTAGTAATTGGTGAGGGATCAAACATCATAACATTCCTTTCTGTTAACTTACACAGAGAAGTTACATGTCATGTTGAAAGAAGATAATGGCATCAAGGCACTGATGGGGATGGTTCAATCTGGGAATATTGATGTGATAGCTCAGGTTGCCAGAGGAATGGCAAACTTTGCCAAATGTGAATCTCGTGGAACAATTCATGGTATGTACGGTTATTCATCTTTTACATAAATATACCTAGCATCTTATGGAATCATTCATCAATTATTCACATTCTAATTATTGTAGGGCATAGAAAAGGGCGTTCACTTCTTATGGATGATGGTGTACTTGCATGGTTGATTGAGAACTCTGCTATCAGTTCGTCTTCAACACGGCGTCATATCGAGCTTGCTCTTTGTCATTTAGCTCAAAATAGTAAGTTAACTCAGTTCTATTTTAAGACGATCTGTTTAGTCACTTTTCAGGATGTCAAATTTCTGCGATGGAATAAATAAATAAATCTAAATGAAATATCTTCTGGAGTCTCCCAGTTTTTTTTCTTCCGAAAGTTGTTTGCTCGACCTTTTATTTGCTAGCTTACGTTCTCAGAGTGTAAATCATTCACTAACAGAACCAGAATCAGTTCTCACAAAGATAATGAATTCATCATTTTCATCTTACATTGATTTTACATTTATAAGAACTAGAAATTTCAGAGTAGTGGATTTTTAGAAGGACAATCTCCAAAAATGAAGAATTCATCTGTAATAAAAGTCAGGCTCATCTGATCGAGGACAATAAACAAAAAGGAGCAAAAAATGTTGAAACAAAAACAATCTCATTTATTTGCATGCAATGGTTTTAATATTGAAAGGGTTAATTGCTAAATTCCCCCTACAATAAATAGCTAATTGTGATGTGCACCCATCGTTAATCACTATTAAACTTACCCTCCAAGACTAGCAGTCAACGTGCATTGACTGTGTATTTTCAAATTAAATGACCAAAATGCTTTTAATAAATCAAAGATTGAGATTGAATGTTCATATCTCGAACATCTCATCTCGAAGAAAATTGTATGGCCATTTGAAATCATAATCGTATCTCGAAGAAAATTCAACAGTTGATGAAAACTTTGTATCTCAAACATCTCATCTCGAATAAAATCGTAGGGTCCAATTAAATCATAAACAAATCTCAAAAAAATTATAGGGTCCAAATTAAATCATATACACATCTCGAGGAAAATCTAACAGTTGTTAAAAAAACTAAACTTCCTCTTTCTTCCTCCCTCTTTTTCCTCCTCCCCCCCTTCAACCTCATCTGTTTCGCAGCCCTGTCGCCACCCTCCTCCTTCATCCTTCCTCCTCTATTTTGCAGCCCCGCCGCCACCCTCATGCTTCCCTCTTCCTCTCCTTTCTTCTACCACTTCCACCACCACCATTTTTAGCTTCTTGAGGAAAACCACCACGACCACCTTTTCCTCCATTTTTAGGAGGTCATCCTCCACCACCACCTTGATTTTAATTTCCTCCACCACCTCACCCTTTTTTTCACCATTGCCATTCTTCTCATCATTAATTGCACCCATACCCTTCAATTGTACTGGAATCTCTGCACCTCCTTTTCTCCCATTTCCACCACCACCAGTTTTGCCATTCACGCGCCCATTCATCTTATCATCATTCCACCACCAACAACAAACCAAATGTCCTCTCTTTTCACTTACTACTACTCAACAACACACCACTCAGTGGTCTGTACCTCTTAGAGGTGCTGCTGCTTCTCTCTTATTAGATAGAACAACTTGTAAACTCCTCCTACGTGAATGAAACAAAACAACATTCATTTATTGAAAGAAACCCACTTCACTCCTCCATGAAAAATAAACGTACTCAACGAAAGTAAAGTTTTTATCCTCTGTTTTGTTTGTTTGTTTTTTTTTTCTTTCCAAAAACGGGAAATCCATAAAAAAAATACAAATTGATTGAAATCAATGGAAAATAAACGTACCATGCGTGCCAGCAGTTAAGAGCTCTGAGAGAGGGAAATAATTCGGATTTCTTTCAATCAAATCTTAAATGAGAAAGGAAAGCGAATGGAAATCTTTTATCGAAATCTTCAAAACTAAAACATTTCCTCCTCCATTGTCAATTTGCATATTTTTGAAGTGATTGTTAAGGAAATTTTGCTGGTTGTTGTTGGGTGCTTTTTTGTGCCCCCCAAATCTCTGCATGTTTTCCTGACTTGGCAAGCTTCTTTATCAGTGTCTAGGGATCATCATTACCTGAAACTGTCACCTTCCCGTGGTCTACATCAATTGTGGTTGTACTCGGATCAGAACAAGCAATTAAAGGAAACAAATTGATGAAGAAAAAATGTACCCAAATCTTCAAGAACTCTTCTTTACTCATGTTTTCCCCTCAAGCAAAATGAAAGCCTAAACAAACAAAAAGATAGAGATAGAGAGATCTGTGAGAGAAAGAGATAAAAATAGAGGATATAAATATAACCCACCAACAAAAGGGTGTGGAGGGAGGGGGGGTTGGTTTAATGTGGGGTATTGTTTACAGAATTGTGAAGAGTGACGAGAAAAGGGAGTGGAAGAGTGTGAAATTTGGTGGCGGCGGGGCTGCGAAACAGAGGAGGAAGGAGGAGGGAGGAGGGTGGCGGCGGGGCTTCGAAGCAGAGGAGGTAAAAGGGGGAGGAGGAAGGAGGAAGGGGGATGAGGAAGAAGGGAAAATTTAGTTTTTAACAATTGTTAGAATTTTCTCGAGATGCGTATATGATTTAATTTGGACCTAGGACCCTACGATTTTCTTCGAGATGAGTTGTTTGCGATGCACAAATTTTTTTTATCAACTGTTGGATTTTCCTTGAGATATGATTTCAAATGGGCCATACGATTTACTTTGAGATGAGATGTTCGAGATACGAAACATTCAATCTCAGTCTTTGATTTATTAAGGGCATTTTAGTCATTTAATTTGAAAATACACAGTCAATGCACGTTGACTGCTAGTCTTGGGGTAAGTGCAATAGTGATTAATGATGGATGCACATTTCAATTAGCTATTTTATTGTAGGGGGGATTTAGCAATTAACCCATATTGAAAAGACTGATTGGATGTATAGAAACGGACTTAGGTGTTATTGCATGCATAAATGAAAACGGGTACACACCAAGTGCACATTAGAAATACATTTTAGTCATAAAAGATAATAGTTCTAACATTAGGCATATTTCACTCGGGATTAATTAGACCAACCATTAGCTAATGCAACTCTGAAATCTCATTTCTGACATGAACCTCCTTGAACACAGCAGTAATAGAGATCACTGTCGCTTTGTGTAGTGCGTTGTAGAGTACCAAGTTCTCTTCCCTGGAACCTATAAAAACAATAGATGAGAAAAACAACTTTGTTTGGCCTAATATTAAACATAACTTCAAAGGGACTTGGTAAACATTTGACCACACACTGAGAAACTATACAGGTCATCACCATAAGATAAACCAAATAATTACTCTTAAAAAAAATATAGGCCTGGGATAGAATGCTCTTTTGATTTCAATTACCTGAAGGCTACTAGTATAACAGGTTTGTTCGTGGCTCCTAGATCCTCTGTACATTTTTGTTTACATCTCTTTGTCCTTGAACCCAGGCAGGCTATGTCCATCTCCAATCATCTTTACCACCGACATGATGCTAATCATCATAAACAAGCAGTGCTTTTTCATGCTACCATCAAATCTTTATTTACATGCCTTTGCGTTATAACTTCATGATTCATTGCCTGGCATATTGATGAAACAATTCTCAACATACAATGTCTGTCTGAATCCTGCAGGGGACAATGCTCAGGATTTTATAACCAGTGGAGCAGTGAAAGAACTGGTTCGAATATCACACGAGTCTTCCAGAGAAGATATACGCAACCTGGCAAGAAAGACATTGAACCTGAATCCAATTTTTCAAGCTGAGATAAATAATGTACAGTAAAAGATACACATTTGTTTGCTTAATGTTTATCGTCATTTTTTTTAAAAGATACACATTAATGTCTCTAATAGTATTTTTAAAAGATACACATTTGTTTGCCTAATGTGTAATTAAAGACAATAATTTAAATTTGGGAGGCAAAAGTGAAAAAAAAAATGTAATAGTATTTTTTTTTCCAATTAAAAGACACAAATACCCTTGGAACTATTTATTGGTCTTTGGCACATGTAATTATTAAGAACAGGAGAGGGCAAAATTGAAAAGTAAAATTAGAGTTGAAGACATACACTTTGCACTATTGATGTAGGAGAATTTCTAGGGTTCATAATTTGTTCTCAAAGTTATTTATTAAATAACTTTGAGAGATCTTTCAATTTAATTAGGAGTATTTTAGTTTCCTTTTAGGATTAGGCATTTTTTTTAGGAATAGACTGCTTGTTATTTTATTATTTTATTTTATTTTTTTATTTTAGAAATAAGTAGTTTCTTTTTAGGATTTATTTTTTTCTTTTAGGTCATATTTCTTTTATCGTTTAAGAAGAGATTCTGAACCCAATTTGGGCCAGATTTTTGGCAGATTACTTATTTTATTACGTATTTCGTTTTAGTATGATTATTGGAAATTGTCATTTTTTTTGGTAAAATTCTAATAATGAGTTTTAGCTATAAAGCTCGACTTGTGGGCTAATTTAGAGAGTTTTTGATTTGGATAATTTTGAATTGACATTAGAGATATTTCTCTGTGTTTTGGGCGATTATTTTGTATTATTCCTTGTAAATTATCTGTTAGAACTAGCCTGCAGGATAATTGCTATTCTGGTCGGCGTCAGTTGGTATCAGAGCTTCAGCATCTTTTTGGGGGTGAGATTTCATCAGTTTCTATGACTAGTAGTCGTGGTCATGGTTGTCGCGGGCATGTTTCGAACGAGGAAGCCCCTCACTGTGATCGTAACATTAAGAATATGATGATTAAAGATTTACAGAGGCAAGTTGCAGAGTTAACCCGACGTCTAACGGCGCAGAATTTCGGTAATCGTGAGATGAACGATCACGATTATGATTCCAGTTTCGAAAACCCGTATCCCAATCATG
This sequence comes from Berberis vulgaris, assembly GCA_963556465.1. Classification (NCBI taxonomy): domain Eukaryota; kingdom Viridiplantae; phylum Streptophyta; class Magnoliopsida; order Ranunculales; family Berberidaceae; genus Berberis; species Berberis vulgaris. The sequence continues at coordinate 69,208,515 of OY747125.1, read as the reverse complement.
CTCGATTATGGGAGCATGGAGAACCTGTGTATGACGATGAGGAGCTTGAGGAAGACGTGGTAGTCGAAACTAAAGAGTTTGGAGAGCCTGTGTATGACACTGATGAAGAAGAGGATGAAGATTCTGAGTTCGAAGAAGATCCCTCGAAGATTGAGTCGGAAGGTGTGGACGATGATGAAAATCAGGAAACTACTGATGGTGTTGGAGATTGGGAGAAGATGATGAGCAAGATAGATAAGCTCATTGACAAAGAGTTCATGAAGGACCCCAGTGAGATAACATGGGGATCAGTCGATAACAAGCTCAAGGTCATTGTAGCTGCACGTGGTCGCAAGGGAACTGAAAGAGTTGAACAGGTTGAACAACTAACTATCTTGACGAAGGTTGCTAAGACTCATGCTCAGAAGCTTGAGATCCTCTTCAATGTTGTATCTGCCGAGCACCACCATCAGCCGCCACCTCGCCTACCTCCCTCACCCATTTCTCTTTTCCTTCTTGTTTCCCTCTCTCTCCGCCACCGCCCCTGTTCCATCTCGCGACAGAGCCGCCACCACCTCCTCCTTCCTGTTTTCCTCTCTCTCTCGAACCCTATTCTTCTATTTCTTCCATTCATCACCTCCCTCCCCCCACTCTGTCTCGCGGCTGAGTCACATCACCACGAAAACAGGGCAGTCCCTGCTCCGCTCCGCTTCCACGCCACCGTCCAGCTAGCCGTTGCAACCACCCACTCTCTCGTCCCTCCCCCTCGTTTCCCTATCTCTCGTGCAAGTATTGGAGCCAAACATAGAAGAAGAATAACGAGCAACTCGCGAGACGCAGGACGCGACTCATTGGAGACGAATACCGCGAGTTTCTGGCGGGAGAAAACTGATTTACAAATCAATTCGGCTATTTGCACCCCAAACACTTGCTTTTTGTACCACCACAGTGCACTTGCAACCCTTCGCATCGCGTGTTCGTGCAAGAATTGATGGATTCCACCTACACCAATGTTGTGCTATCGTCCACCATGATTTTTTAGCCCATGCAGACGTGAATTCAGATTTACCAGCAGAGGTGCATCAGCTAGTAGAGTTTTTTGACCTGATACCAGAGGATTTCGATGACGCTGTTGTGAACTCGAGGACTAGTTCTTTCCAACCCGGGGCGACTAATGCAGGAGAATTTCTAGGGTTCCTAATTTGGTTTCTAGGGTTCCTAATTTGCTCTCAAAGTTATTTACTAAATAACTTTGAGATATTTTTCAATTTAATTAGGAGTATTTTTAGTTTCCTTTTAGGATTAGACATTTTTTTTAGGAATAGACTGCTTGTTATTTTAGTATTTGATTCTATTTTTTCTTTTAGGAATACGCTGCTTATTATTAAAGTTATTTGAGCATTATAATAGAGTTCTTCCTCAATATTGTTAGAGAGACCTTTGATTTGAGTAATTTGATTAAACATTAGAGTTATTTTTTCTGTGTTTTTTGAGTAATCTTCTTGTGTTCTTGCCTGTCAATTATCTGTTGCTACTAGCCTGCAGAATAATCGCTATTCTGCCCGGCGTTAACTATTCATTTGGAGAAGATGAATTATAGTAGTAGAGACAAAATATTAAATGTAATATTTGTTGCTACAAATTGAACAATTAATGGTCTCTTAGTCCCAAGCTCATCTTTTTTCTTAAGTTATAAAATGTATATTCCACCCTAACAAAAAAACAAAAAAGTGGATATATATTTTTTTGGACTAATAATCAAAACAAGTGGAGTAACATACAAAGATGATTTATTAAAAAATTTGAGTTCGATCCAATATGGGATTGGTTTTTTACTCAACCTAGAGGAAGTGATTAGATGTTTGGTTTTATGGCAGGGATTGTGATTTCGCGAAATAACACGAAATTTCGCCGAAATTTTTGTTTTTTTAAAATTATGAAAAGAAAAAGGCGAAAGAAAAAAATGGTCAATTGCACTTTCCCCCTTAAAATATATAGCCAATTAAGCTTTCGTCCCAATTAACATTCATATTGCACTTTTCTCCTCAGACTAACAGTCAACGTGCCTTGATCGTCAATGCATGTGTTAGATTTAAAAATGTCATATTTTACTGTCCAAACTACCCTTTAATGATTTGAAGGTTGAGATTCAAAGTTGATGCAATTAAATTCGAAGGCTGAGATTCAAACTTCCACTAAGATGTTGGGATAATCTGCCAATTCCTCCTTCACCACCACCGTCTCCATTTCACTGCCAATAACTCTCACCTCTGCTTCTACTACTACATCTACATGTTATTTCGCTGTAGATTCAATATTCAAGCATCAATAAGTGGAAAAACTTGCCAAGTTTTGATGGAAAGTTTGAGTTGCAGCCCATCTTCATCATCTGTTAGGTCAATTTTGTTGCAGGGGGCAAAGTTACATTCAAATTTATTTTAAGGGGTTAAGTTCCTGCCAGTAATTTATTTTAAGGGGTTAAGTTACTGCTAATTAACAACTCTTAATTGATTTTCTTGCAGATCCCATGGTGTTACAAGCATAATCAAACAAGTGATTAGGAGGTTTGAAGTATGCAAGTTTTTGAAGGAGTACATGTACATTGGATGTTAAAGCACAATGTAAATTCATTTGATATTCATTGGATGTTCTTGCAACAAAGTTTGATGTTGTTTCAACAATGTAAATTCATTTGATGTTCATTGGATGTTAATAGCACATTGTAATCAAATGCCTTAACACTTTCAAGCATCAATAAACAACCTTGCAATTCAAAACCTGACATAGCACTTTCAAGTATCAATATGCAACCTGACATAACACTTTCAATACCATACCATACCAACCGTACCATACCATACTATACCATACCAACAAGCATTCTCAAGTATCAATATGCAACCTAACATAACACTCTCTATAACATTCAGTACCTAACAACCTCAAGTGCAAACTGACATAGCACTTTCAATAACATTCAATATGTAACTTGACATAGCACTTTCAATAACATTCAAAACCTGACATAACACTTTCAATATCATACCATACCAATAAGCATTCACTACCATTTAACAAAACTTGCATTCAATACCAAGAGTAGTGTACCATACCAACAAACATTCAAGTGTAGCAGTTAGTGTACCATACCGACACAAGTCTAAGATAACATTCATGAGATAACATTCCCATACCAAAATAAACTAAAATACCATCAGAAAACACATAAAGACAATGTTAATAAACCAAAATAAATTGTCTTTCACTAACTGCTTTCACCAAAATGAGTCACCAAAATGAGAATGTCAATATGAGTCACCAAAATGAGAATGATCACCAATTGTTTAAGGTCATTTCCAGGGCCCCCAAGGTTTCAAACCGCTTTGTTCCCTTGCAAATAGAGTTTGTCCCCTCCTGCCCCTACCATTCCCACGCTGAAACAATGGATTAACTGGTGGCCTCATTGGTGGGGGTCGAACTCCTTGTGCAAAGGGATGAGATGTGATCATGGTACTCTGATTGTTGTGTAAAGTTGAAGCTGCAGGCATCTCAGGCTGGAAGTTTGGTGGTTGTGGAAGACATGTGGGCATTTCCTTTGGAGGTTTACTGTTTCCTCTTCCACTAGCAGTCCTTGCACCCATTGGTTTGTTGTTCCTTGCCTTCGTGCATTTAAGCCTCTTAGATGTCTGTCCATCCTCAGCAGGCTGCTCCCTAGGAGGGTTTCTACAGGTTCTACTGTTGTGACTCTCCATTCCACACTTTCTGCAACTCCTGTGTTCCCTGTGAACCTCATCTTCATCTTCATTTCTTCTTCTCTGTCTCTTAGGTCTCCCTAGACCTCTTTTCACTAGAGGAGGCAATTCTAAGTATCTTGGCTGCCATATAAAAACCCTCACCAGACATGGAAATAAGCAAATGATTGTACTATACACAAGCAATGAAGTTAAAACTCATTTCATCCCATTCACACATATTTCTTATGCTCACAATGCCCCTAGAGTATGCTTCCACATAGGCCTTTACAAAATGATAGGGGATGCAGTACCTACATCAAATGGAAATAGAAGCAATGATATGGTCACTGAGATTATTGATTATATAAGCAATGATATGTAAGCAATGATAAATAAGCAATGACATATAAGCAATGAGAAAACTTAAAGCAATGATGTATAAGCACGGAGGTATCTGATTATACTTACTCTGCTCACTGAGGTCTTTGATTGACCAGAGTCAAGACTCCATGCACACATATGATACCTGTGAGTTCCCACTGTCTACAGTCACAATATCTAATAGATATCTTGACTCTAAACCTATCACCAATGACATTATGCTCCACTGTGATGAAGCCCTCACTAGACCCAAACATCCTGAATTGGTTATGCATTTCACAGTACTTGTCAACTAGCTTTTGAGCCCTAGGTACTAACCCATTGATGTCCCAAGTGCTACTTTTCACATTCCTGTCATACATCAGCCTCATGACAAGCATGTGATAGTCATCAATGAACTTGCAGATTGGTTTGTCCCTTAGGAGAATAATTCAGTTATTGAAGTTTTCACTAAAACTGTTAGTGATATATGCTCTGAGCATAGCCTAGTGTCAAAATAGGTCCTGCACCAACTCTTCACATCCCTATCAACCAGCCACTGACGAGCCCTTGGATTAACTTCTTTAATCTCTTTCAAGTGGGAGACACACTCAAACTCTTTGTATGCCCTCACAACCTTCCAACTTAGTCTCATCAAGAAAGCACCACCAAAACCAGCCTTCTTGAAGTTCTTGTACATGTGCCTAAAATATAACCTATGATATGAGTCTGGAAAGAGCTGCTTTACTGCTTCAATCAAGCCTTTTTACTGTTCAGAGATAAATGTCAGCTTCCCTTCATGCATCTTCAACTGCATTTCAATTATGCTCAGGAAGGTGTACCAAGTCTGGTAGCATTCTGATTGACAAATGTAGATGGCCAATGGAAACATACCATTGTTGCCATCTAAAGCTGTGACTAACAAACAACAACCCTCATATTTTGTCTACAGAAAGCACCCATCCAAACCCACCAAGGGTCTACAACATGCTGCCAACGAAGTAGATTAGTAGAAAAAGCCAAACACAAGCCTATGAACATTTGATCTTCATTACTTGTTGAGCATGTAGCAATGCTTCTTGGGTTTGCTGTCAACAACCACATTCAACAAGAAGGGGCCATCTTGTAACTGTCATCATAGCTACTAATCATTTTTGCCAGCAGTTTCTGCTTTGCCCTCCACCCTATATTGTAGCTAACTTCAACAGTGTTATCCAACCATGTTTGTTTCACAAGGGAGTCGGGTGTGATAGATTGAAAGTGGGTATTAAACATGGATTTACACTCCTTAGCAACAAACCTAGCACCCTCCATAGGATGCTTCCCATCAACAATCCCCATACATGTGTGTTGTTGCCTCATGGTCCTAACACTGATGGTGTGCCCATATTTGTTTCATGCTGCATAGCAATGCCATTTGCATTCTACATTTGTACACTTAACTAAAAGCCCATCAGGATCATTCTTCTTAAACCTCATCAAAAACTTCTTTCTTACTGCATATTTCCTCAACCAAAACCTAGCATAATCTACTGTGGGCCATTCCTTTCCAACCTCCAAGACCCATTCATCGTCCTCATGGTAAGCTTCATGATCACTCTCATCACCATAGACATTCTCAGTCTCAACTACAAAACCAACATGCACACCTGGATGTGCCTCATCTTTAGTGCTATGGCCTGAATGATACTCCTCTTCTACTGGAAGATCATCTAGGTCAGCAAACTCAGATGGACTTGCTTCATGGCCTTGAGTTTGTTCATGAGTTGGTTCATCAACTAATCCCTGTGGTACTACATCAGGTAGGTCTTCATCCAGTTCTTCTTCACTCAACTCATCATATAACTTCACTCTTATCTTACATGACTTTATCCCTTTCTTGCTACTACCATGGCCCTCCACCCCTGTTCCTTTCCTTGGAGAGTACCAATCACTAGGTTTACTCTTCCTTGGGGTTGGAAATTTCCTCTTGGTCCAAGGCCTTTTGGCCCTGCATTTACGTCTCAAATGAATTTTTTTATGAGGGGTGGATTGTGTTACAAGGCAGGGTCTACATCAACTATAAGTGGGTTGAAATTGGTTCAGGCTTCATCACACTAATCCTAGGAGTGTTGCTTTCATGTACTTGTGCTGCCACTTTTACCTCAACAAACACATGCAAAAACTCCTTGTCATCAATGTCTGCATGGGTCCAAAAATACATTAAGTCTTTATCATTTGTAATGTCCATTCTCACCCCATTCTCCACATAGGTATGTGTTGTTCCAAGGGTTAAGGCATATTTATGTGGGTTGGGGATAGCTTCAAGGATGCTCTTATTTAACTTATCCCAATTCAGGTAATCCCCATGCACTTGTACAAACTCTATAGATAACTCATCTTTGTAATCACTAACTTTCATTGTAATGGATCACTAAGTTCCAGATTTGCAGTTCTTGTCCCCACTTACAATTGCTGCAAACAGACAAACAAAATCATATCATTTTCATTAATGCAAACAAAAAACTAAAAATAGAAGACTGAAAACAGACAAACAGAACAAAATCATACCATTTTCACTGATGCAAACAAAATAGACAAACAACACAAAACTAAACCACACTAAATCATGCAATCAAATGTGAATAGTACACTGAAAACAGAAGACAAATACAACACATAGCAACACTAAATCACCATATAACATTTTAAAAATGAACACTGTGACCGATTCATGGATGCACCAACCACTAGCAACATTAAACCACACCAAACACTAGCAACACTAAACCACACTAAATCACTTTCAGAAACAACAAATAAACAGTGGAGAAGCCAAATTTGTGCAAATGAACAAAATACTAACAAAATCATACCATTCACACCATCCATTCAAACATGCATTACATATAGAAGCACCAAAAGAAATCCTTAAAATAGCAAAGAAGACTTACAATATATCACGCCAATGAACATGAGGAGGTTTCACGTCCTCTTCAGTGTCTGAAAAAGTGAAATCTCTCCTCAGATTTGGCTCCTCATCGGTTGAATCCAACTGAAGAAGTCACTAAAATCACTGAACGAACTGCAATCGTCCCAGTGTATGCTAGAAGTAGTGTTCCCATCATCATCGCTGTTACTGATAGTGATTTTGACACCAAAACCAACCTTCTTCCCCTTTTTCGTTTTGGGTTTCTTCTTCTTCATTTTGATATTACGCTTCATTATTTCGGTGAGAAATCAGAGAGAGTGAAAACTGAGGGAGAGAGGAGAAATCGAACAATGAGAGTGAAAACGGAGGGAGTTTTCCCGCCATTCTCCGTCTCTTCAATGGTACGTGATGACAGGGAGTAATCACTAGCCGTCCACGTGCCTGGTTCAGGTCACAAACGGTTGGGATTGACATGCTATCACATCAGGCGTGATAAACACATGAATGACAGTTTCGTCATACAAAATAGGAGGAATGGTGGCACGTGAGGTGTTTGACATTTAAGGCACGTTGACTGGTAGTCTGAGGGGGAAAGTGCAATATGAATGTTAATTGGGGGGAAAACTCAATTGACAATATATTTTAGGGGGAAAATGCAAATGTTTGACGGTTTTTTCGAAAATTTTTGAGATTTTTTCGTAAAATTTGAAGTTTTTTCGTAAATTTTGTTATTCGATAAAAATACAAAAAATTGCTACTAAAAATTACATTTTTCAAGAATTTTCTTGAAAAATTTCGGGATTATTTCAAAAAATTTGAGGTTTTTTTTTCCATTTATTTTAATTATTTATTGATTTTTGAAACTCCCATAATTTCCTAATTATTATTTCTTCTACTTAATTTTTTAAACTATCCATTGATTTTCTAATTATAGGTATTTTTGTTTCTTTTAATGTGTTTAATCAGAGTAAAATCATTGGTATTCAAACAAAAAAAAAATGAGAACTTGTTATTTGGATAATACCACTCGTCAGGTTCCCGTTAAAATAGGGTATTTGAATCTATACAAAATGTGGGACAACTGACCTTGATCAACGTCATTGAACTAATAGAGAAGACCCAATTAATGTGTAATTAAGGTAAACTTCTAGTACCCAATTTGAAATACGCAAAATTTTTTTTTTTGGTACCCAAATATTCTTTTTTCCTTATGGCAGAGAGAAGATGCAATCTAGGTGATTTCAAAACTAAAAATAAAATTATTAGCAAAAACAAAAACCTAAATTAAATTTGGTATTCAAGGCCTTCCCTTTGTGGATGCTCAAGCGGAGTTGCTTAAGTCTGGTTTAATGGTATGTATCTCACTCCATAGTTTTTACTCGCAGTTGATTCATAGTTGCAATTAAGGAATGTGATTTCTCGAAAGATGACAAAATTTCACCGAATATTTCTCTTTTCGATTTACCGAAATTTCTTTTGAAATCCGAAATATTAATTTCTTTCGTTAGGGCAGTCTCAATTATCCTACATATTAAACCATTTTAATCTTATTTTAATATTAAAATTTTGTTATAAAAGAAATTCTTATATAATATATTGTTTGTATGATATTATTAGTCTTGTGATACTCTTTATATAGTATATAAAAGATTAAAATGCTTAAATTATATTAGTAAATTCAAAATTACAACAAAATTTTTTACATTTTATTTCCACACGTATCTTCTTAAAATCAACTCACCGAAATTGCCTAAAAAAACGAAATCATTGCAATTACAAACGATATTGGTCAACTCCATCTACATTCTTTCTTCTCTTCGATTCGTCATTCCCACGGAACAGATACATGTCTCTCTCTCTCTCTCCCCAACACAACACCCACCAAGTGTTTGAAGAATGGCCTCAACGATATTCTCTTTAACACCCTTTCGCCCAAACCTTGTCACCATACCAACCCATCCTTTCAAATCCCCGTCTCTCACCAACTTTACCTTTCAATCCACTTTCAAACGTACCCCACCTCTACAAGCTCTTCTCTCCGATCCCTTTGTCCTCCAAATCGCAGAAACTCTCGAAGACTCCACTTCTTCTTCTTCACCCTCACCACCACTTCGGAAGCTCAGAGACTCCTCTTCTGAATCCTTGCTTTCCCTCTCTTGGCCCACTCTCAAAGACGAGGCTTTTCGATTCACTGATACCTCACTAATCAAGACCTCTCAGATTCGTCCAGCTTCCACTCCTGAAGGTTCTTTTTCAGAGTATTTGACATCTATTGAGGATACCCAATTCCCCAATCTTGTTATTGTAGATGGGCATGTAGATTATTCGGCATCAAAATTGACCCAATTGCCGAATGGAGTTTATGTTGGGAGCATTTCTGACATACCCACAGAGGCAATTCGAGAGAGGGTGTTTCAGTTTGTTTCTGAGTTTCAAGATGGAGACTTGTTTTGGTCTCTTAATGGGGTTGGTGCCCCTGATGTTACTGTTATATTCGTTCCGTCGGAGTGTCGGGTCGAGAATCCCCTGCATTTGAGGTTTCTATCTGTTGAAAGTTCAGATTTTGGATCGAAACTCTTGCCTGTATCAAACCCGAGAGTGTTGGTGTTGGTCGAGAAGGGAGGGGAGATTGGGATAGTTGAGGAGTATTTTAGTGGTACCAATGATAAGTGCTATTGGGCAAATTCGGTTATGGAAATGCTAATTGAAGAAGGTGGAAAGGTTACACATTCTTACATACAGAAACAGTCCGCTGATGCGGCGCATACGAAGTGGACTTTCGTTCGCCAAGAAGCATCGAGTACTTACAAGCTTGTAGAGATAAGCACTGGTGGGAAATTGAGCAGACATAACTTCCATATGCAGCAAGTTGGGTCAGAGACAGTAACAGAATTGTCAACTCTACACTTGTGTTTAGGTGATCAAACACAAGATCTTCATAGTAAATTAGTGTTGGACCATCCAAAAGGCACTGCTCAACAACTTCATAAGTGCATTGTGGCTAATTCATCTGGACAAGCTGTCTTTGATGGTAATGTCACGGTCAATCGATATGCTCAACAGACGAATGCAAATCAGTTGACAAGGAGTCTTCTTCTTGAGCCCAGAGCGACCGTAAATGTAAAACCAAACCTGATGATTATTGCTGATGATGTTAAGTGTACTCATGGTGCTGCAATAAGTGATCTTGAAGAGGATCAACTTTTCTACTGCCGTGCCCGTGGTATTGATTCAGCAACAGCTAGGAGGGCTCTTGTTTTCTCCTTCGGAGCGGAGGTGATGGCAGAGCTACCCGAGCTTCTTCGCAAGAAGGTGGTACAACATGTCAATGGATTATTGGTGCCCAACCTCTAGCTTGTGGTGACAACTGCTTTTATTTGAACATTTCTTGTTTATGGTGTATTATCAATGCAAACTATCACAACCCTGTTTTGTTATTAGTTGCTCCTACGGAGAAATATGATTTTGATGCATTTGTTTACTTTCTCGAACAAAAATACAAACCATTTTGTGCCTTCCTATAGGTATTTTTGATAAATTCTTCTAAGCAACTATCTTTTTTTTTTTTTTCATTTTATATTTGACCGTTGTTAAACGCTTTTGGCTGATGGTATTACCCTTGTGTTACTAATAAGCCCACCATTAGGTACACGTATGCTAGAAGGAAGAAGGCCTTGGGACAACATGATGTGTCCAAGTAGTTAGGGAATATGTGGTTGTCTAGGGATGAGTTTGTTAGGTTGGTTTTATACCAACAAGAATTGGTTATGTGAGAAGAACTCTTTAGGGAATAAAAGAGGAGGCATGTAAGGGGAGTAGGGTATCAAGAGAAAAGTGTATTGGAAGGGAGAGACTAGGCTCTCGAATTCCTGGAATTGTATCCTTTGTTATCCATGGAAAGGGAACCCAGAGAAGACTCCCGAGGGTTGAGGAGGTTGGAGTTTCCAATCTTCATGGGTGAAGACCCCGATGGGTGGATATTCAGGGCAGAGAGATACTTCGCCATGACTCAGATGACTGAAAAAGAGAAGATGGAGGCATCCGCAGTGAGCATAGAAGGGAGAGCTCTCGGCTGGTTCACATGGCTCGAAGGGCGTCGTGAGATAATCAATTGGGAGGAGTTCAAGCGGGTGTTGCTCACCCGATTCCGACCAGTGAGAGAGGCACACTGATGGAGAAGTTCTTGGCTAGCCGGCAAACCTCCACCATTGATGATTATGTCGAGAGGTTTGAAACCCTTGCCTCCCCTCTGCGTAGCCTTCCTGATGAGGTGCTGGAGAGTACCTTCATCAATGGCTTGAATGAGGAGATACGGGCTGAGTCCAATTGATGAGGCCCAAGGGCCTAATGGAAATGATGGAGTCGGCCCAGTTAGTGGAAGACCAAAATCAGGTCATGTTAGGGCACCGGGCTGGATCGGGCTCCAACTAGACTAAAGGGCCAGCTCAAGCAACTCATACTCCACCTTAAACACGAACCCTAGCCCCCATTCATTTGCTCCTTCTCCTCTTCGACTTGCGCCGCTTGCAGACAGCAGCAAGGCGGTCGTCCTCAAGCCTCCTCCACCAAGTTCGGTGGACAATCCAGCCCCTCGCCGAATTTCAGGGTTCATGAGGCTTACGGAGGCGGAGATTCTCAACAAGAAGGCTCGTGGTCTTTGCTACCGATGTGATGAGAAGTTATCTCCTGGGCATTGATGCAAAAATCTCCAATTACAAGTCCTCTTGTTGGATGAGCCTTGGGAAACAAGGGAGGACGAGGAAGAAGGGCCTCATTTGGAGTGACTGGACCATGGAGAACCAGAACAAATCTAGGGCAGTGTGGAACTCTCGATGAATTCTGTAGCGGGGTTCACTTCTTCTCGAACGATGAAGTTATAAGGGGTAATTTCTTCTCATCTCGTCACAATGTTGGTAGATTCAGGGGCAACGCACAACTTTATCGACCGAGATTTAGTTCAGAAATTGGGGCTTCCTCTCACAATGACAGCGGATTACGGGGTGTTGATGGGAACAAGGGATTCGGTAAGAACTGAAGGGATTTGCAAACAAATATTGCTTTCACTTCCAGAAATTGAGGTAATTGAAGACTTCTTACCTTTAGATTTGGGTGGTACTAAAGTAATTTTGGGTATGTAATGGTTGGAGAAATTGGGGATGATGCACATCAATTGGAAGGCTTTGATCATGAAATTCACAGTGGGCAGAACTCCGGTTACATTGCGGGGTAATCCAAGCTTATGCAAAACTCAGATTTCTTTCAAGGCATTGGTGCGTGCAATACAACATCAGGGTCATGGGGTGTTACTGGAGTTGGGGACTTTGGCCTTGAAGGGGTTGGAGGATAATACACCAGTGGAGTCGGTTTCAGTTAGCATCAAGGACATCTTGGGTCAGTACTCCGACATCTTCAATTCACCACAGGGGGGGCTACACGGAGTTGCCATCACGCCATCACACTCAAGGACAGGGTTGAGCCTATAAGTGTCCGACCCTATCGTTACCGGCAAATTCAGAAGGATGAAATAGAAAAGTTGGTGGGGAAATGTTGGCAGTCGGAATTATCCAACCAAGTCACAGCCCCTTTTTAAGCCTAGTTTTATTGGTCAAGAAGAAAGACGGTAGTTGGCGCTTCTGTGTGGATTATAGGGCACTCAACCGGGTGACGGTGACCGACAAATTCCCAATCCCTGTCATTGACGAATTACTGGATGAGCTACATGGGGAATTTTTTTTTTTTCTAAATTGAATCTGAAATCTGGGTATCATCATATTCGTGTAAGGCCCCAAGATGTGCCCAAAAATGCCTTTCGAACCCATGAAGGGCACTACGAGTTCCTGGTCATGCCCTTCGGGCTCACCAACGCACCAACCACCTTCTAGGTGCTGATGAACGTCTTCAAGAAATTCTTACGGAAGTTTGTGTTGGTTTTCTTTGACAACATTTTGGTATATAGCAAGAATGAGGAGGAACATGTCAGACACCTACACATCATATTTTCGACACTACGGCATCACTCATTGTTTGTGAATCAGCGGAAGTGTACATTCGGACAGCAGGAGCTTGAGTATTTGGGGCACATCATGTCGGCACAGGGAGTCGCCGTTGATCTTTCCAAACTTACCGCAATGGCGTCTTGGCCTATACCAAAAAATTTAAAGGAGTTGCGCAGGTTTTTGGGGCTGACTAGCTACTACAGAAAATTCATTCAGAGGTATGGACAAATTGCATTCTCACTCACTGATCTCCTCAAAAAGGACAGTTGGGGTTGGTCTAGGGGGGTCGAACAAGCTTTTTTGTACTTAAAGGAGGCCATGATGACAATACTGGTTCTTGCGCTTCTTGATTTTTCGACCCCTTTTGTGATTGAGACCGACGCTTCGGGTATAGGTATAGGGGCTGTGTTGATGCGGAAACAACGGCCAATGGCCTATTTCAGTCAGGTTTTGGGTGCCCGGGCTCGACTAAAAACAGTTTACGAGTGGGAGTTAATGGCAATCGTCTTGGCAATTCAAAAATGGCGCCCTTACCTTTTGGGAAGGCCTTTTTTGGTGCGCACAGACTAGAAGAGTCTCAAGTTTCTCTTAGATCAGCGGGTAGTGGTGGATGAACATAAAAAATGGATATCCAAGCTTCTAGGGTACCAATTTGACATTGAGTATCGACCGGGGGTTGAGAATAAGGCAGCGGTGGTGTATAATAGGCCTTCTCCACCCTTGTTAAGGTTTGAAGAAGGCTCAACTACTAACTCATCTCTAGAGTTACAATTAAGGGGCAAGGATGCAGTTATTGAGGAGCTCAAGGCTCACTTACTGTGTGCTTAGAAGCGAATGCAACACTCTGCGGATAAGAGGCGCAAGGATGTCAGTTTTGCTGTGGGAGATTTGGTATATGTCAAGTTCAAACCTTACCGGCAACGCTCCTTGGCTAGACGACTGAATGAGAAGCTTGCCCCACGTTATTTTGGTCCTTATAAGATGCTGGCTCGCATTGGCAAGGTTGCCTACAGGCTGGACCTACCTCCTACGGTCACTATACACCCAGTTTTTCATGTATCTATGCTGCGTCTAGACCTGGGACAAAAAGACAGAGCTCAGCCATTCCCTCTTCAACTCTCGCATGAATTAGAATGGCTTGTTGAACCTGTTGAAGTGCTGGAATTACGTTATAATGCGCAAGGCTGTCTGGAAGTCCTCATTAAATGGAAAGACATGCCTGATTTTGAGTCCTCCTGGGAAGAGTTTGATCTCATCAACACTCAATTCCCTTCTTTTCACCTTGAGGACAAGGTGCGAGTTCGAGCGGGGGGTATTGATAAGCCCACCATTAGGTACACGTACGCTAGAAGGAAGAAGGCCTTGGGACAACAGTAATAGACTGGTATTAGCTGATGTGTCAAAGTAGTTAGGGAATATGTGGTTGTCTAGGGATGAGTTTGTTAGGTTGGTTTTATTCCAACAAGAATTGGTTATGTGAGAAGAGCTCTTTAGGGAATAAAAGGGGAGGCATGTAAGGGGAGTAGGGCATCAAGAGAAAAGTGTATTGGAAGGGAGAGACCATGCTCTCGAATTCCTAGAATGGTATCCTTTGTTATCAATACAATACTCCTTTCTACCATTTCATTTTTATGCAATTTGCTAAATCTGCTTAAGTGTTCTAGCTAATCTGATTCCTATTACAGGTTCTTATCAGTTACTTCCACTGTAAATCTTCCCTATGCAAGAGCTATTTTATCTGGATCGTTATAGTGGGTGAGTTCTTGATAGGTACCTTGCGAACTTTAAAATGTTGTTGTGTTGCAAACTGTATACAGAGTATGATGAGGCACTTTATACAATGGGTTTGTTAAGTTTCTTGCGAGCTACTTTGATGGAATTGGATACCTAGAATTAATTTCTTGCTATCTTCCTGAGAACTATGATTTTACGTGAGTGGCTGTCAATGAGTCATTAAATTTTATTTATTTGTTTGTTATTGTTCTTAAATGTCTAATCATCTTTGGTTTTAGTATGTGCAAGTATTTATTGACTGTCTAGGTTAGTTGGTAGTGTAGCTCCGCCTATTGGCCGAGGTTGTGGCTTTTAGTATTTCCCATGTAATTGGTGGTAACTAATAAGAGGAAAACAAATGTTAGTTTCCCAAATGGGAAATAAGAATCTATCAATACTGAAAGTACGTGTGTGTTTGTAATACCCACCAATGACCTACCATAAAAGAGTGTTCTCCTTATGGTGAGAGTGCTTTTATTATTTTGAGTGTTGAAAACTGCGATGAGTCAATCTTAGTACGAGAGGACTCGGTTGGGCCAACCCTATGTAGCCCCAGGTGCTAGGCGAGGCAAGGAGCGTGGCTTGGGTGCCTAGCATCCTAGGCAGACTGCTTAAAGCCTTTTGTAGGAATTTTTAGAAGCCTTTATAAGTACATCATTGCACAAGTTAATTTCACACAAATTTAACTGCAAACTTAGAACTTCAAAGCATCAATATTCATAAACCAACAAACATAAAAAAGCAATTCAACAGGCAACAAGTGCGCATATGCGTTAACCGAGACTACATACATAGGGCCAACCTATGGTATACCGGTTGTTATACCAATAGTAGCTAAAGTTGGTATGGAAGAACTGCACCGCGGGAATTCCTTTCTATTATATGAGGTTGTTGAACAAAACTTTGACAGGCGAGAGGTTTAAGCACTGCAAGGTGTGACGGGATGTCGTACTAAATGAAACAAACCGGCAATGTGTATGAGCTTACTACTGTGTCGAGCCGATTCATGCAATTGCGGTCAGTCTCACAAAGCTCAAATTGTCTATTCACACTCTGGTTGGACAATGGCAACATTTGTTGGATTTCTATATAAAAGATCATATTCAAAATAATTTGCTATATATGTCATGTCTGTATTCCTTGCTCAAAATATTTCTGGCAATGGTTATGGATTTTCTATATGCATTATTCATAATGAAGTTGGATAATAACGCAACATTTATCTGTTGAAAAAAGTAAAGAAAATGTCTCGACTCGAGGATGATTATTTAAGGCAGAAGAAAAGCTTGTGAAGAACTATTCTGAGCTAGGCTGTTTTATTTCGTCCTTGGGTATTTTTCAAGCACATTTTTGTTAATGGTTTGCATCAACATTCTTCAGGGTAATGTTTTATGCTGTTCTTCGATTGAAAGGTTATTTATAAACTATCAGTACTGTATCTTTAGGACCGAGAGTGCTTATAAATTTACTCAAACCTTACCTACAGATGGAGACTATTTTTTCAACAGGGCAAAGTTGCAAAGATATTCAAGAAAGGTGTTAGGCCACAAGTGTGTTTCACCTATATTAGGCGCAGGGGTAATTCCGGGAATCTAGATCATAGCTGACGTGTAAGAATTGATTAGAGAGAAGGGGAGCTGTTATGCAATTATGTTATTCAATTCTGTTAGGGAGTAAGTTTTGGCATTCTGTTAGTATTTTCTGGCTTTCTGTTATGACCAAGGAGGTGAGGAGAATATAGGGGGAGGAGTTGGTTTGAGCAGGGAATTATGGAAAGATTTGTTTTGTAGTGAGCTCGCTCATTTTGGAGAGTTCCCAAGCCTCTCGAATGCTTGGAAAGTCTGGAATTATTCAGATAGTAAATAAAAGTTTCCCTCATCCAATTTCTGCCATTGTCTGTGTTGTCTAAGTCTATTTTTCAGCACAGTGCTTATCAAATTGGTATCAGAGCAAACGTACCTGGAAGATGGCAGCCAAAAATGTTGCTCAGCGGATGGATTCTATGGAGGAAGTGGTTGGTGCCGTGCAAGAAGAGTTCCAACGAGAAGTGGGAACGTTGAAGGAGGAAATACAGAATATGAACAAACGATTCAAACAGTTCTTCAAATTGCAAGAAGATATGGTCGAGGCGATTTGTTTTCGTATAAAGGGGAAAAGTTAGTCAGTCCATTCATGGGGGAGTCTCATGGTTTAGACGGCAGCTCGAACTCAAATGGATTTCGCCATGAATTCCGATTCTGGAGACTAGAGATGCCGCTGTTCGATGGCTCGAATCCGGATGGATGGATTTTGAAGGCAGAACGATATTTCTCCCTCAATCGTTTGACAAATGAAGAGAAGCTTGAGGCGGCGATTATGGCGTTTGAAGGAGATGCCCTGCTATGGTATCAATGGGAAAATAGGAAGCGATCCATTTTTCTTTGGGAAGAGATGAAGATGCTTCTCTTGAAACAGTTTCGAACAACCCAAGCTGGGTCACTCCATGAACAGTGGTTGGCTCTTGTTCAAGATGGCAGCGTGCAGGAGTATCGCCGAAAGTTTATCGAGCTGTCGGCGCCATTGGAGAATGTCTCCGATGAAGTAGCTCTGGGCAACTTCATCAATGGGTTGAAGCCAGAGATCAAAGTTGAGGTCCGGATCTTGGAACCCAGCAACTGGGCCGGGCCATGGACTTAGCCCAAAAGATTGAAGAAAAGTTGTGGGTGACCAAAGCCCACAAACCAGCCAGTGAGTTTCATCGAGCAGAGGGGTCAACGTGGGGCACAAGCTTCCATTCTGAAGCTTCTCGGTCAACCTTTGGGGCAAATCGCTCTACAGGAAAAATTTTCGGAAAGGTGCGAAGGCTTTTCGATTCGGAACTTCAGTGGAAACGAGAAAAAGGGCTGTGCTATCAGTGCGATGAGAAATAGGCGCCTGGGCACATCTGCAAGAAGAAGGAATTGAATGTCCTTCTTACCCATGATGAGGAAGAAGGAGAGCAGGGAGAGGGCGAAGATTCGGAAGAGCCCAAACTGGAGGCGTCTGAGCTTAATCAAATGGTGGAAGTCTTGCTCAACTCGGTGGTGGGCTTGACTACTCCAAAGACGATGAAATTGAAGGGGATGATCGGTGAGCAGGAGGTTGTGGTATTGATTGACCCAGGTGCAACCCATAACTTCATTTCCTTAGATCTAGTTAATAAAATTCAGATACCTGTTGTTAAAACTGAGGTTTATGGAGTGGCTATGGGAACTGGTAATGTTGTACGTGGGGAAGGCTTATGCCGAGGAGTAACTCTTCATCTGCAAGGGATTGATATTGTGGAAGAATTCTTGCTTCTTGGGTTGGGGAGTTTTGATGTAATTATGGGAATTCAGTGGCTTGAGACTCTGGGGATGACTCATACAAACTGGAAGACACAAGTGATGAAATTTAGACTCGATAATGGGTTCGTCACTTTGCGTGGGGATCCCTCCCTTGGGAAGACTCTGGTTTCTCTGAAGGCTACGATGCGAACCATTAAACACGAGGGAGTTGAAATTTTGGTGGAGCTTAATCAACTGGAGGGTTTGAGGGAAGTGAGTCTTGAGGTGCCGCAATTTATTCACCAAGTTTTGGCAGATTATGATATTGTCTTCGACATGCCTTCGGGATTACCACCCATAAGGGGACATGAACACTCCATTGTGCTCAAAGAAGACAGCCAACCGGTTAGTGTCCAACCATATCGCTATCCTCACGCCAAGAAGGATGAGATTGAGAGATTGATCAAGGAAATGCTTGCTGCTGGAATAATTCAAGTCAACAATAGTTCCTTCTCGAGCCCGGTTTTGCTTGTTAAGAAGAAGGATGGTTCCTGGCGTTTTTGTGTGGATTATAGGGCTCTAAACAAAGCTACAGTACCAGATAAGTATCCCATTCCTGTCATTAATTAGCTACATGGTGCGGAATTTTTTTCTAAGTTAGACTTGAAGTTCAGTTACCACCAAATCAGGGTCAGCAGTCAGGATGTTCATAAAACTGCCTTTCGAACTCATGATGGACACTACGAGTTCCTTGTCATGCCCTTCGGACTTACGAATGCCCCCGCTACTTTCCAATCCTTGATGAATGATGTCTTTCGGCCTTTCCTTCGGAAGTTTGTGCTAGTGTTCTTTGACGATATTTTGATCTATAGCCTCTCAAAGGAGTCCCATCAGCAGCATCTAGCACAAGTCTTGGAAATCTTGCAGGTAAATAGTCTCTATGCCAATCGAAAGAAATGTGAGTTTGGTAGGACTCAAGTGGCCTATTTAGGTCATATCATTTCCGGGCAGGGGGTAGCAGCAGATCCAAGCAAGATTCACTCCATGATTCTTGGCCAACGCCACTAATTTGAAGGCATTAAGGGGATTTCTGGGTTTGACAGGATATTATCAAAAGTTTGTGTCTGGGTATGCTCGAATTGCGTTTCCATTGACTGATCAGGTAAAAAAGGATAAGTTTGGGTGGAATTCGGAAGCTACATCAGCTTTTGAAGAACTTAAGCATGCTATGTCCTCAGTCCCTGTTTTGGCAATGCCTGATTTCACTAAGCCCTTCATTATCGAGACGGATGCTTCTGGGTTTGGGTTAGGAGTTGTTCTTATCCAGGGATAGCAACCAGTGGCTTATTATAGCCAAGTTCTGGGTCCCCGAGCTCACCTTAAGTCCATATATGAGAAGGAATTAATGGCAACCATGTTTGCAGTGTTGAAATGGCGACCTTACCTGCTTGGAAGGCGTTTCATTGTGCGGACAGATCAGCAGAGTTTGAAGTTTCTATTGGAACAACAAATTGTTGGAGCTGAATATCAAAAATGGATTACTAAAATCATGGGGTATGATTTCGATATTCAATACCGTAGTGGGGCAAGTAATCGAGTAGCGGATGCACTCTCTCGTTTAACAGATCAAGTGGAGTGCTCAACCTTGGCTGTACCACAGTGGTAGTATTGGGACTCTTTAAAGGTGGAATTAGCGGATGATCCTTTTCTAAAGAAACTAAGAGAGGACATTATTTCAGGTAGGGGTGGGCACGGGACGGGATGGGACGAGATATACCCATCTCTATCCCATCCCGTTCATACGGGATCGGGACGGGACGGGATCAACGTGCTGCCTGTGACTGCTGCGAAGATTATCATCATATAAGAGCGTGAAAAATAACTTTCTTATAATTAAATATAGAGCGTGAAAAATAACTTTCTTAAACCTACAAGCAAATTGCAGGAATCTGAAAATAGTTATGGATAACACCTAAGCAGATAAATACCCACCAATTTAGAGGCGACCCCATGGAAAACCCAAGGTCTCGTAAACCAGATCAACTCTTGAATATACGTTCTCTGACACTACAAGATAACTCCTATTGCCCGAGGGTGAGTAGCATATTACCTAGCAGGCTTTAGTCTTAAACCAAATTAATAATGGATAAAAAAGACATGTCTGAATATGTCTCTCAAGATGCTTATAACATTGTATACGTAACGAGCACGTGATTGATTGCGAACCTCCCTCAAGTGCTAATCTAGTTGGGATGTTTGGGAGAGTTCAATTTGCTTTTGTTTTCATCTGTTTTCTCCTTGAAACTTCATATAAACCCAGAAATGATAGTCTCAAGAGACACTCATATATAGTCTAAATAGATATTACATAATATATAAAACCCAAAATAAAATAAATGAAATTCAAATGCAATCTTGAACATCAAAAGATGATCAAGATCCCAGAAAGGATTCAAATGCAAACACCGTGAGTTTCTGTCAGTCATCTTTAAGTTTATATGAATAAAAATAAATAAATAAATAAAATATTAATAATAAATATTAAAAAATTAGCTCGGGACGGGACGGGATTGGCGGGATTGAAAATCTTCATCCCATCCCATCCCATTCAAGATCGGGACGGGACGGGATCGGGATGAAATTATTCAATCTCATTAAGACCCGGAAAAATTGGGACGGGATCGGGATCGCGGGATGGGATGCCCACCCCTAATTTCAGGTACACAATCTCATGTTGGGTTTACAGTGGAACAAGGGATATTGTTCTATAAGAATCGTTTCGTTATTCCATAGTCCTCTAAGCTTCTTTCTACTATAATTGGAGAGTTTCTTGCCACTCCGGTTGGGGGACATTCGGGAGAAACAAAGACTTACCAACGCCTGGCAGCTGAGTTATATTGGATAGGCATGCGCAAGGCTGTAGCCAGATTTGTACGGGAGTGCACAGTCTGCCAACAGAATAAGTACCTGGTCACTACTCCAGCTGGGTTACTGCAACCCATTCCACTTCCAGCGCAAGTTTGGGATGAAGTCACTCTTGATTTTATTGAGGGGCTGCCTCGTTCCGAGGGCTGGGATGCTATCTTAGTAGTGGTGGACCGATTAAGTAAGTATGCTCACTTTATTGGTTTGAAACATCCTTTTACTGCTCTCTATGGTCGGGATCCACCTCCTCTTATTCGATATGAGCGAGGGGATGCTTCGGTGTCTTTGGTAGATCAGTTGTTGGAGGATTGTGATGCTATTTTGGATGACTTGAGAATGCATTTGCTTCAAGCCCAGCAGCGGATGAAGCTGCAAGCTGACCTCAAGCGCCACCATGAAGAGTTCAATGAAGGTGACTTTGTATTCTTGAAATTGAGACCATACCGGCAGCGCTCCCTTGCTCAATGTAAATTTGAGAAACTAGCTGCTCGTTACTACGGCCCATTCAAGGTTCTTCAGCGAATTGGGAAGGTGGCCTACAAGCTGGAACTTCCTCAGACAGCAGCAATTCACCCTGTTTTCCATGTTTCTCAGTTGAGGCCAGCACGTGGGATTTCCTCTTCTTCTCCAGTATTACCACCCCAGTTAACTCCTGAGCTTGAACTAGTGGTGGAACCGGAAGAAGTGCTGGGAGTACGTCCTAAAACTCAAGGTCAATCAGGCGAAGTTGAAGTGTTGCTGAAATGGAAGTCCCTGCCTGAGTATGAGGTGACTTGGGAGGATTTCACTTGATTCAATAGCAATTTCCTGACTTTCACCTTGAGGACAAGGTGAATGTTTGGGCGGGGGGTAATGTTAGGCCACAAGTGCGTTTCACCTATTCTAGGCGCAGGGATAATTCCGAGAATCTAGATCATAGCTGACGTGTGAGAATTGATTAGAGAGAAGAGGAACTGTTATGCAATTCTGTTAGGGAGTAAGTTTTGGCATTTTGTTAGTATTTTCTGGCTTTCTGTTATACTAAGGGGGTGAGGAGAATATAGGGGGAGGAGTTGGTTTGAGCAGGGAATTATGGAAAGATTTGTTTTATAGTGAGCTCGCTCATTTTAGAGAGTTCCCAAACCTCTCGAATGCTTGGAAAGTCTGGAATTATTCAGATAGTAAATACAAGTTTTCCTCATCCAATTTCTGCCATTGTCTGTGTTGTTTAAGTCTATTTTTCAGCACAGTGCTTATCAAAAGGCAAGATAATCTTCCAAATGTCACCCTCTCTTGTTTTGCAGGCTTGGGTACATGATGCGTTTGGTTGGTCTTAAGCTCTAACGACTGACCAACTCGTCAACCAGGTGCTGTTATGCTGCTTCCTTTTCACAGTGCAAGTCTAATTTAGGATTGGCAGGTAAACATTCTGGACCTTATCAAGTTGTTACTTTTACTTTTTGTTTTTTCTTGCCAAGTATGAAAACAAAATGAAACACAAAAAGAACAAGGAGGTTAAGGAGATATCCAAAGAGAAAACAAGTAGAAAGCTAAGAGTAACTTGCTTCATTTAACATAATGTTCCATTAAATGAAATTCTGGGGATGTTTAGGATTCAAAGCCCAGAATAAATTTGATAGGTTGGCTAGAACAACAAGTAGAACCGTCCTTTAGCCAGGGGAGGGCAAGAGCTGACTGCTTGCCGGAAGCAGCTTTACCCATGTATACGAAATAAAGTAAATCACTTTTTAAATTTTAATTGTTTTGTTAATTTTTCGTTGTACTTACAAGACAAATGTGTGTGAGTTGTACAAAGTGGCAGAAAGTGAAGAAAACTGACACAGGGAATGGAAAACGACTTACTAAATGGATCTGTATGGGACACGATTTACTATTGCAGTGATTGGCGTGGGATAAGAGAGCACGATTCTAGAATTTTTGAAGGTAAAATGAGGGATGCTGCTAAGGGGTTAAAGGGGTAAAATGAGAGACATTAAGTATACAGTGTGGTTAAAGGGGTTACTTGCGCTATCTTAAAAGAGGGTTCTTTCAATAGTTGTGTATTCGGATAGATGGGATAATATACTAGCAAGCCAAATATGTCAGCTTTTGTATTTCTTCCTTGTTCTGTGAGTCAATTACTCCTGTAACGACACAGCTAGGAGGGATCTTGTTTTTACCTTTTGAGCGGAGGTGATGGCAGAGTTACCCGAGTCCTTTTGCGAGAAGGTGGCACAACATGTCAATGGATTACTGGCGCCCAACCTCTAGCTTGTGGTGACAACTGCTTTATTTGAACTACCTTTCTGGTTTGTTGTGTATTATCAATGCAAACTATCACACCAGAAAGTTGCCTGTCTAGCTATTAGTTGCTACTAGGGAGAAATATGGTTTTGATGCATTTGTTTAGGTTTCTCGGAAAAAAAAAGAGAAAAAATTCAAATCTTTTGTGCCTAGTTTGCTTGGAAAGGTAATTGAGATACATTCCTTTAAGATTCCTATTAAATCAACTGTCTGTTGTTTTAATTTTATTTTTGAAATTTGGTTAAAACACTTTTGATTGATGGTATTGCCTTTGTCTTTAGTTCCATTGTAGTGCTTGTCTATGTGAAAGGCAATGTATATGCATCGTTACAGTGGATGAGTTCTTGATTGACACCTTGCAAATTTTAAGTAATGTTGTTGTGTTGCTAACTGCATACAGTGTGATATGGCACTGTATACTACGTGTGGTCATAATCAGTGGCGGAATCAAGATTTTTGTAAGGAGGGGAGAAATGGTAAGGGATTGTTGGTTGATAATAGGAGTTATCAGGGTCGAAGCTAGAAAATTTTCTACTACGGACTGATAATTTAAACAACAAATTTCTACTAACATCTATAATATAATTCTAATTGTATTCTTCGTGAACTTCATAGTACTGAGCATTTATATGTACAATTATAAAATGTACATTGTATATGTCAAACTGTATTGAGTATAATATCTTAAGCAAAATTATGGTCAAGTCATCGACAATTTAGAAAAGGCTAACAAGCCTAACAACTAGAATGCATGATTAAAATTGCAAAATAATTAAGACAAGTACGTAAGTTTAATTTGGAAAAAATTGTGCAAACATGATAAGATTTTAATTACAAGTTATAGAGAAAAAAAGGGAGAGGAGGGGGGTTATGAGCCAATCAAACCCCTAAATTTTATGAGTTGAATAAGAGTAAGGCTAGGGAACCAGGTTGACGTGGCATCATTAGAAGTTGTTTTTTACAACCTTGAGATATGCATAAACACTTTGGGGATTTCATCATTATTTTAAGATCACGCCACGTCATCCTGATTACAAAACATGGTTTCCTAGCATTTTCGATTGAATAATGATATATATTTTCATTGAGTTCTATAGTTTATTCTCCACATTTTATATGAGTTGAATAATGATATATATTTTAATTGAGTTCTATAGTTTGTTAACAAAAAAATCACGGTCCACATGAATCGAACTTGAGTGTCATTAGTAATGAAGTTTTAATGACCAACCAGTGTACCAAAGAGTTGATATGTTCTTATTGCATGAAGTTTTACAATATTGTGTTTGAATGTTTATATTAAAAAAAATTCAAAAATGCTAGAGATATACTATTTTGTAGGTCCGCCACTGGTCATAATGTGTGTTTGTTTAAGTTTATTCCGACCTTCACTGGAATTGGATGCGTAGAGTTAATCTTTTCTTCCTTATTAAGAATGATTCCATGGTAGTAACTACGGGTAGGCATGGGACGGAATGGACTCATCCCAATCCCATCCCGTTGTTTTATCTTCGGGACGGGATATACCTCATCTCGACCTCGTTTCATCCCAAACGGGTTCGGGACGGGATGAGAATGGTTGGATTTTTGTGCAATTACTAAGTTATTATGATGTGCATATTTAAACGTACATTCTTATAATTACTATATTATCAACCTTCTCATTAGGTCTACTTATTTGTTCCCTAATATGCTAGGTCTTATTTGTGTAAGTTTTTATTTATGTTCCTATTTACATCATCAATTCAAGAATATTACAATATTTTCTATCATTATGCATATTAAGGAGTTATCTATGAATGTGTTATTGTTTTAAACTATAATACAATTTTGTGATGTTAAGTTCACACAACTCAAAATTTCATGTATCACACTTAATTTGACACACAAAATTTTGAGTTAAAAAATATTAAAATTAATAATAATTAATATTAAATAGGTTCGGGACGGGACAGGATGGACGGGATTAAAAATCTTCATCCAGGTCTCATCCCACTCTAGATCGGGACGGGATCGGGATGGGTTTGATCAATCCCAAAAAGACTCAAAAAAATCGGGACGGAATGGGATGGGACCGGGATGGGATCAGGATCGTGGGATGGGATGCCCACCCCTACTAGTAACTGTCAACAAGTCATTCAATTTATTTATTTTTGTTTCTTCATATTTGGTTATCAAAATGTTCCAATGTTTTTGGATTGAGTGTTTAATGATTGCATAGCTTAGTTGGTGTATCCCTCCCTTTTGGCCAAGGTTGTGGGTTTTAGTCTCCTTACGCTTTTGCCCCTGTAATTGGTAGAAATAATTAATAAGAAGATAAAATAAATGTGGATGCAAAATTTCACCGGATCACGTGCTAATCACGCAGAACAATCTATATAAGATGATTATTAATTATTGAAACCGATGTGGTGTCTGCCACGAGGACTTTGATGCTAAAGTTAGAACAATGCCTTTAGAGAATTGTGAATAAAAAAAGAGTTGCCTGGAAATGACTATGTTTGGCTATTTATAGAAGTAGGACGAGTCAACTGCTTGCAGATGAGTTGGACATGTGGCAGGTCAGGAGCCAATTGCTCATAGATGAGTGAGATGTGCGGCAGGTCGGGAGCCAACTGTTTGTAGAAGAGTGACACACGTGGCAGGTCGGGAGCCAACTGCTCGTAGATGAGTGAGACATGTGGCAGGCCGGGAGCCGTTGATGGAGCTATCTGCTAGACTTGAAGTTTCTTCTATTATTGAAATGTAGTATGCTGAAGACAAAATTATCTGCGTGTAGAGTCTTCTGAAGACGAGGTGATCTACTGGATGAGTTACATAAAATATTTTCTAAAGCTCTTGAACTTTGTTTAAGTAGAGGATCATCGTTAGATGCTTTGGCATGTATCCACCAGATGCCGTAGACCAACAAGCATTACCTCATATTCTGTTTTATTATAGGAGACTTTGGAACCAAGTGTGATGGCTTGCTCTACCATGGTTCCATTGAGTGTAAATAAAACGTCATGCTCTGGCACCCTTGTGATTTGACAACCCATCCACACATAATTGCCACATATCTTTGGACTGCCATGTCCCTGTTTCAGCACGATTTGAAAAGTTTTCCTTTGTTGAAGGACGCGACATTGATCTGCTGGTTAACTTTGTTTCCTCGGTTGAGGAGAGAATAGATTTTACTATGAAATCTGCTAAGTCTTGAGCCTTTATAGTTGTCCCCGACAAGTAGATTAAGTCATATTGGCTAACCCTTTATAGTTTCATGAGTTTTTGACAAACATCTAGTATGAAGTTGTGCCCCCAACTCTTGTTTGATGAGGGTTGAGCTAACTGCTACATTTGAAGCTGACATTTTTATCGAATTTATGTTGAAGTAATGTTGTATTTACTTAGAAATATTTTCATTGAGGGCGCAAAAGCTTGATTGGCCTCCTTCATGAGTTTCCAATATGCTAAGTCGGAACTTAAGCATAACTTGAGGATTTAGAAATTAATCATGGATTAAAATCTATATATCTTGGAAATTGCATTGAAATATTGTTTATCTGCTGACCACTTGACAAAACTTAAACGGATTTAAGTAGTTCAGAGTAAGATGCTTCTATGTTCAGTGATTGATTAATTGAATTACCCGCTCACAGAGAATGTCATCATCTACACAGGTGTGATCCTCTACTGAGGCATTTTGCTTGTGTAGTCTTCTTACCACTTGACTAAACTTAAATGGATTTAAATAGTCCTGAGTAAGATGCTTCTAGCCAAAAGTGTACCAGTTGAGTTGGTAGAGGCGTGACAGATGAAATCACATGTCACGGGTTCGAACCCAGCCGTCAGCAATGGGGTGGGGAGGGTTAAGGGTTAAAAAATGAAAGAAAGAAAAGAGTAAGATGCTTCTATGCATTGAATTATCCACTCACGGAAAGTGCCATCCTCTACTGAGGTGTGGTCCTCTACTAAGGCATTTTGTGTGTGTGGTTTGCTGACCACTTGAGTAAACTTAAACGGATTTAAGTAGTCCTGAGTAAGATGCTTCTATGCATTGAATTACCCACTCACAAAGAGTGTCATCCTCTATTGAGGTGCATATATCTTTGTATTTTTGAATGTCTTCGGCTAAAGGACATGTAGAACGAATTCTCGTATTTCACTATTTCAATTGAAAAAGGTGTGTTTTCTACTGCGAAGCAAAATAACATATCCTCTACTAAGGTACATGTAAATATTTGTTCGGATCTTTTTTTGCAGGAACTCCATTCATTGGCGTCGGTCTCTTCAACCAAGGTTGATTTTTTTTAATCTCGTGGAGAATTTGATTGACCGGAACGGAGAACTCTATGTATGTTCTACCGGATGAGGAGTCTCTTGTTGAAGAGATAAAATACAATCAATTTTCTTATATGTACATTGTATTTTTTTCTTCTAAAAAGCTCGAATGCCACAGCTTCAATCGTTCACATCCATCAAGAGTCTGTCTTCTGTACTGACCACTTATATCTGGCATCATCTGCGACCCCAGCCTTGAGTGCAAAGTTTCTTGGGAGCCCAACATTGAGAAGACTCTCGTTTGAGGCCCGAGCCTAGAGTGCACATTTACTCGTGGCCCTAATCTCAAATATATGATTTCAAAGGTATTATTTCCTTATGACGGATTAATACTTCCACTCTCATGCGCATTGTCCTGTCAGACGACAATGTATCCCTTGCCTTGGCTGTTCACTCACTAATCGTTCTAATACTCGAGTTTGCTCCTCCAATGATTTAGTCAAATTGGTGATCTGACCTGCAAGAATTTCTTGCTGTTTCATCTCCATTGGGCTTGGTTGTTGGGCATAATATTGCAATTGATGGTCAATCGCCGGTGGCAGATCTACTACCAGTGGTTGTTCGATCAGTAGCGGCTGAACCTGTGGTGACGATGGCGACCCAGTCCGGGCAAATGACTGTGTAACATTATTTTTGCTAGTTTGGTTTCAAGTTCCCATCATTATATTGAAAAAGAACTTAAAAAATAAAAGTGTCTGTGAAAGAAAATTTAAAGTGAATGAATGAAAGTTTTTTGTTAATCAAAGGAAGATAGCTTGCAATGAGTTTGATTCAAGCTCTTTTTGAAAGCACCAATTTGTGGATGCAAATTTCCATCGGATAATGTGTTGATCACACAGAGCAATTTGCATAAGATGAAGATTAATTCTTGACACCGTTGTTGTGTCTACCACGAGGACTCTGATGCCAAAGTTAGAACAATGCATTTAGGAAATATTTATTTCTCTATGTTTTAAGAGAGAACTATGAATAAAAAAAGAGTTACCCAGAAATAACTATATTTGGCTATTTATAGAGGCAGAATGAGCCAACTACTTGCAGATGAGTTGGACACGTAGCAGGTCGAGAGCTACTGCTCGTAGACGAGTGAGATATATGGCAAGTCGGGAGACAACTGCTCGTAGAAGAGTGCGACACATGGCATGTCAGGAGCCAACTACTAGTAGACGAATGAGACACGTGGCAGGCCAAGAGCCATTGATGGATGTAACTTCCCGTAGATGGTTGTAACTTCCCTCAACGATTGTAACTTTCCGTAGATGGTTGTAACTTCCGTCGACAGTTGTAACTTCCTATTGATGGTTATAATTCCTGTTTGGAGAGACTTCTCCTGCAGGTTCGTGTGCTCAGCTGAGCATAGTGGTCGGTGCTGAACACTATTCATCTGCTAAAAAAGATGTTATGCCGAGTTGCATTGGGCCCAGATTTGGGTTTTCTATACTTGTATTCGATTTGGGTTGGCTTCTTGGGAATGACCTAGATTTTTGGGCTTTCTTATCATGCCGAGCTAAGGATTATTTTTGGCTCCCACAACAAATGTTTAGTTTCCCAAAGGGGAAACATGGATTTCTCAGTAGTAAGAGTATGTGTGTGTCTGTAACAGCAACCATTGACTTAATATAAGAAAGTGTCTCCTCATGGTGATAATGTTTTTTATTGTTTTGATTTATCAAGTTCAAATTGTCTATTCACATACACGCTCGGTGGACTATGATAACGATTATGCATACAAATTCATATTCGGCCTAGTCCGCTAGTTATATCATATGCATTTGTGGCAATAGTTATGAAATTCTATGGATGCACTGCTCACGATGAGTGTGGATGATGAGGCAAAGTTTGGTTGAAGAAAGGTAAAAAAATTATTTTTAGGGTGATTATATCTAATTCAAGAAAGCTTGTGAAGAACTATCGTGAGATAGGTTTTTTTTATATCATGCTTATATATTTTTACTGGGTTTTGCATCAACATTCTTCGGGGTAAATGTTTTATACTGTTATTCATTTGAAATATTATTTATAAATTATCAGTACTGTATATTCTAAACTGGGAGTCTGTATAAGTTTACTCAAGCCATGCCTACAAACCTAGGTTGTATCTTGTCAACAGGGCAGAGTTGCAAATATATTCAAGAACGGAAAACTCATATTCCAACATTATTCACAAACAAAATAGTTTTATCTTTCCAATGTCGTGTTATCATGTTTTGCAGGTTTTAGTAAATGATGCATTCGGTTGGTGTTAAAGGTAATGGAAGACCTCAGTTTCACTGCAAGTCTAATATAGGATATGCAGGTATAGGTTTGCAATCTTCATAAAGAACAAAGAGGGTAAGGAGACATACAAAAGAGAAAACAAGTACAAATATGATGTAATTAGGATATTTAATAATATTAGCAATAGTAGTATTTTAAACAATATTAGGAATCTAGCATTATTGTAATAGGTTTTCAATTAGGGTTCTACTATTAGTTTCCTATTAGGTTTATGGTTTGCGTTTTATAGATAGGAGAGTAGGTAGTTCATTACAATAAGTTGATTGATGAAAATAAATTTATTTTGTTAATTTATCGTTTCGCTTATTTATCGTTGATTTACCGTTGTTCAATTTATTTTATTTGATTTTCAACATTATCTTTCAATTTTCGTTATTTTGCAAGTTTTATTCTATCAATTGGTATCAGAGCCGAACGATTCTTATTGTTTTGTTCAATTTGAAAAAGAATAAAAAAAAGAGAAGACTAAAAATTTGAAGATGAATGACGAAGAGTTTGTGAAGAGTATGCACATGATATTCGCAGAATTCAGGGCAGAAGTGATGGTAGCCTGTGCAGAAGAGACGACATTCATGAAGGAAAGATTTGTAGAATTTTGGACAAATATAGATTGGATCTTCGGCAAGGACAAGGCTATGGGACAAACCCATCAATCATCGTCGCCAAGATGCTGAATTCTTTCATGATATAACCACTTCTCTAAACTTCCATTAGGCATGAACTCAATAACTAGTGCTTTGAAATCATTCCCTTGAAAGTCCATACTTGAATAAGCTGTGATAATTTTTAAACATATACCACATGTTTAATCTTGATGCTATGTGCACCCGAATAAATTAACTTGTACCACCACATGTCGATGATTCAAATACATCTTATGCTCAAGTTATTTACCACCACCATACCGTACACTTGACACTGCTAGACAAATTTTTGGATCCATTTTGAAGCTAATTTCCAGAAATTTGTGCACCCATACATTGGACTGTTACATTAGATCTCCTTAGAGCTGGGGATTTATCTATGAATTTGTATTTGGTGGCTCAATTTAAAATTATTTGTTTGTGCTCACAACAAATATAAAGGAAAGGCTAGAGGTCAACTTCTGCTTGGGCACTTCACATTTTGTTGTTGCTTGCGTACATATGATTTTCTCGACTTCAAGCTTGAGAACGCCTTCTTCAACCCGGGAAGGTTAATGTTATTAGGATATTTAATAATATTAGCAATAGTAGTATTTTAGGCAATATTAGGAATTTTCTAGTATTTTTGTAATAGAGTTTCTAATTAGGTTTCTAATATATGTTTCCTATTAGGTTTAGGGTTTGCTTTTTATACATAGGAGCATAGGTAGTTTACAATGATCAGTTGATTGATTAAAAGAAGTTTATTTATCGTTTCGTTTATTTATTGTTGATTTACTTTGTCGTTCAATTTATTTGATTTGGTTTCCAACATTATCTTTCAATTTTCCATTATTCCGTAAGTTTTATTCTATCAAAATAAATTC
This sequence comes from Berberis vulgaris, assembly GCA_963556465.1. NCBI lineage: Eukaryota > Viridiplantae > Streptophyta > Magnoliopsida > Ranunculales > Berberidaceae > Berberis > Berberis vulgaris. Next base: position 69,177,163 of record OY747125.1, on the reverse strand, counting down.
CCACCAAGTAACTTGCTACATTTAACGTAACATAACATCCCATCAAATAAAACTCTTCGAGATGTTTATCTTCAAGCTTTAAAGTCTAAATAACTATGAACAAATGAAATAAATCCCTCTTAAGTTCTAAATAAAATGAGATAAATCACTTTTTGAGTTGTAACTAATTATTTATAATTTCTTATTGAACTTCAATAGAAAAGTTTCTGTAATGTTGTACAAAGTAATAGAAAGTGAAGAATTCGTTTATTTATTTATTGGGCAAACAAGACAACAAAAATTTTGTTAATGAACTGACAGTAAAACCATTTGTGTGAAAGGCTTTCACTAAAAGTTACAAGCACCATAGAAGAAATTACATGGAAATACAACTCTCCATTGAACATAAAATCATCTGATGATACATCAAATAAGACTATCATCACGACCATACATGTGGCAAAGATCACTTATCACGAGGACCGAGTATTTTAAAACAGGGCCGACTCACAATGCCCAAAATGGCGGATCCAGTCATTAAAGTCTAAAAAGGCCTTTAAGATCAAATCGTAGACAGATGCCCAAATCCAAACCCAACGAAGCTCTCTCTTAAAGATGAGGAATGTTACAGAGAAAAAGAGTCGTGGATGGATTTACTCCCCCAATGACGTATCTTCATAAAGGAGGAGACTGTTACAAAAAACGGTTTCCCTCATTGAGTCTCACATGCTTAAGTCACGCAGAGAATAAATAACGACTATTATATAAGGTAAAATGAATATTCTACAAATGTATGCAATTTTAATTGAGTTTTGTCCAGATTAAGCTCTATCTCCTACAGATTTACTGACTTAAGCATCGGAGTGTCTTCGACCACCAAAAAGGTGGTATTGGCAATCTAACCTTTGTTTTGCAGGTCAGATTTCTAGGATACCAGATTTGGACGCATCAATTTGTCATCGTCTGTGAGGAACGCAATTTCCTTTCAAAAAGAGAATATGTAGTTGGAAACCTTCTTAGTTCTAACCGGCGATAAAAGTTAGAACAAATAGAATACTCTATAGACCCCGATCCCAACAACAATCATGACAACCTTTTTACTGGTTAAGCTGAGTTACCGGTAGTGCCTACTCCAAATCTAATAACAACCGGGTTAACTCTGTGCCAGGTAACGCAATATTACAACATGGAATGGTAGCCCAATCATCTCAGACATCTGGCGGCACTATCACAGATCCCCACGTGGATCAACTTCTGGTCCAGATGGATCATCCGATCAAAGTTGTGGACAAGCTCACTCAGGAGCGTGCTCAATCTACCGACCATGTCCAAACACCTCCGCAGTAAAACTCTGCCAACCACGTCCGAGAAAACAATGAAGTTCTTGCAGAACCTCAACAAGTAAATCTCGAAGGTAGTGAACCACAAGAAGATGGCCTCCAGAACATTGGAATCCCTTCCCTACACAAGTTCCGTCTTGGATAGGAGTCACAGATCCTAACGTGCTATATGAATTGGCTAGACCGCTGTTCTCTATCGCATTCATGAGGACCCCTCTGCCGAAAAGGTTCAATCACCCAAAGTTCGAAGCATATGATGGCACTACCGATCCGACAGACCATCTGCGACACTTCCACTACATGATGGCATTGAAAGAGAGCACAAAGTCTATTCTATGCCGAACATTTCTGACCAGTCTCACCTCCATGATGATGAGTTGGTTCAACAGTCTACCACCTAGGTCGATAGACTCCTTCCAAGCGTTAGCCACTGCTTTCATCACGAGGTTCATTGGCAGCCGGCGGATGAGAAAGTGCCCACATTACTTACTCCACATCATACAAAAGCCCGAAGAAACCATAAGGAAGTACATTACTCGTTTTACTAATGAATTGACCATGTTGACGATTACAACGACAACACGGCCCTTGCCACCTTCACTTTTGGATTGAAGAGAAGATCATTTTACAATTCTCTGAACCTAGACCTTCCAAAGAATATGACAACCTTATTGAAGACCGCTCAAAAGTACATCGCCCTCGAGGAGATGTTGGCTGCCAAAAAGAACAACGAATCGGAAAGGAAACCTTTCCTAGCAAACTAGAGAGAGAAGGGAAGAAAAAAGGAAATACGACAGACCTTGGGAAAAGAATGGTTTGTCGAAAAGGCATCGGACCAACGGGAGATCCAAATTCAACCAACGATTGATAACCCGAAAAGCTGTAATCTGCAAGGCCCAGACATGAACGGGTAACGAGTATGGTAAATAAGACGTATAAACCATACACGACCTTGAAAACAAGTAGAGAAAGCATCCTGAAGTCCATGGAGAAGTGGGAGGATATCAACTGGCTGCTCAAGATGAGAAGAAACCCAGATGGACGAGATAAAAGCAAGTACTGCTCTTTCCACAAGGATCACGAGCACGACACTGAAGACTGAGTACTGAATTCAAAGAGGACGACCCGAGGAATTCGTCGGGTTACCAGACAAGATCAAAAGAACGACCCAGAGAGCTGATATATGCCCTACACGACATAATTGGAGAAGAAAAACGATATGACCAATAAAAAAAATGATCAATAGCACCGCCTACTCGAGTTGATCTAAATCGAAGCAGGAGAACTAATACCATAGAATGAAACCAGAAGAGCCACTATAACAACTCGTAATGAGGGACACAAAGACGTTTGCACTTTAGGCGAATATCAACTAGCTGATTGATAGCCTTATAAATGATACATTTTAAGCCCCTAATTCTATATTTGTTATGTTCCATTATATAATAAAATATTTCATTATGTATATTTTGTAGAATATCAAGCACTAATCTCAAATCATACACAAAATGGCACAATAAGGCTAAGTTCAACAACTAAAAAGCCCAATGGAAGTTCACATATGCAATGTAAGAGATCAAAGATTTTCAAGCCCAAGACCCATGAAGTTAAGCCCACAAAGTATCATCATCTACGGATCTTGAGGATATCAACTTGAAGATTTGGACATCCACATGGAAACTTCATCATAGCCGAAGAATCTCTACAAACTCCACTGTCTATGCTCACTTTTACACTCCACCTTATTTCACTTTTACGCTCTTCCATATATTTACTTTATTACTTTTACACTCTTCCTTATTTCACTCCAACACTCGACCTTCTACCCTATTATCTCTACACATAAGTCTCACTCTTCTTCATCTATAAATACCCCACACATGAACACACTTAGGATAACATTTGAAAACACTTTTGAGAGAGAAATAGTTGAAGTAGATGTAGTTTAGAGAGAAATAAATGAAGTTTGGCCTAGAGATTACCATGTTTGGCTAACATCCCACCTTAGGGTGTGGTTGAGCCCATGGGAGGATAGCTCCAAGATGGCTCTATTTTAGATTAGTTATTTTCATTTTCATGTATTAGAAAAGCGTGTGTAGTTAGATTGTTCTTGTAGCTTGGTTGTATCTTGAATTTATGAGGTAAGATGTTTTGTGTTTCATCATATGAATTCAATTCATGCTTTCTTATTATATTTCTTAAGCTCAAGATTAGATAAGTTTCTATACTTGCAATTTTTCTAACAAACTCCTTACAATGTTTTACATATTATTAGTCTAAGTTTCATAGTGATTTGCTAGATATTTGGTGTTTCATTTAAGTATGGATTTCTTGTATGCTTTTAAATCCACATTTGATTCTTAGGTTACTAATATACTTAAGCTTGAAATCAATTTGCTCATAATGCCATATTTTCTATCCTATGATGAGATGAGAATCTACCTTAGGATGTGTTAATGAATTTGGAAAAGATTAATCTAAGAGTGGCCTAATGGTGACATCTACTAATGATGGTATACTCAAAGCCCTAACTCTCACATTTAGGTTTTACTTTGCATTTTTATTTCAAATACATCACCAACCACTTCTTTTCTAAGTATGTTAAGTTTCAAAAGACATTTAAAGATTAGTTTTCTGAATTTTATAGCTCTCCTTGTGGGATTCGACCCGTACTTGCCATTATCTAACTCAATAGATAATCGTGCACTTGCGGTAAGATTTGAGATTGATCAAGATCAGGTTCAAGAGTCTCATTGACAAATGCGAGCTTGATTCCCAACCAAGAGCTCTTTATCCACATTGTCCCCGACAAGGCCAACAACACCCTCTCTATCATTGATAATGGGATTGACATAAAAAAGTCGATTCAGTGAATAAACTCGATACCATTGCAAGATCTGGAACCCAAAAATTCATAAAAGCCTTGACAGCTGGTGGTGATGTGAGCATGATTGGACAATTCGGTGTTGGATTCTACGCAACTTATCTTGTTGCCGAGAAAGTCTCCAATCAAAGTACCTTGAAGACCGCACGCTCAAGGATTTGGTCAAGAAGCATTTTGAGTTCATTAGCTACCTCGTCGTAGCCGTACACATGACGCAAACCATCAAAAGTACGAAAACCGTTAAGGAGATCGATCATGGTGGAAATCACTCCCCCTAGGATACATTTCAATGAAGAAAAAGGCTGTCACAACGAATGTTCCCTTTCATTACACTATTCGTGTTAAAATCAGACACAGTCGAACGCATTCAGTTCAAGTGAAACAACACAAAAGCAGACTTCAGAACAACATGAAATCAAAGCTGATCTAAAACAGATACAAATACTCAAACGACAAGGGCGTGCATGAGTCAGCTCCCTACCAGAACTATCAGGAGGATTGACGTCAATAGACATCAACTAAACAACATTCAAATAGAAAGACTCAACGTACGAACTATTCACAAATGAATCCTATGCTGTGACGAAACACCCAACGAGAAGGCAAGTATGAAGCAACGACATTGGGGTGGTAGTTGGCCAAACACTCAGAAGTGACAGGAATCGGCATCTTCACTGATGGTCAATGAGTTGAACGATGAATCTTGAACTCAGGACAACTCAATATTGGGAAACCAAATGCAAGAGTACCAAACAACACTTCTCAGCAACCACCTACCCACAAGCAAGGTGGCAAGCCAATATGACCAACACTCTAAACCAAGAAGTTCTGGACAAAGGATGACAACGAAGCACTAAGAGTCAGATTGGATCCCATCACACATTCAGTGTCGGCAACTAGAAGAAACAATAATACTGGTAAAAGTCAACAAACCAAGAATGTACCCGTTGAAAGGCACAAAGGGAGAACGACTAATACGACCATGGAATGTTGAGCATTTGAAAGAAGATTATTAATAAAATTCCAAATTCAAACCTTCCATTTTACGTTCAAATAGTAAAGTTCAGTCAAGGCATTAAAGTCGGACTATGCATCTACTCGTAAAGCAATTAGCACGACCAACATATCAAGCTACGAGTAGCAAGTCTTGACGTATAAGTCAGACATAAACATAAAACTTATGGTCTAATCAACCTTGAAGTGAACTTACAAAAGTCTGGGCGTATAAGTCAAGACTTACTCTTAAAACCTTTTGGTCCGACCAATGTGTCAGAGAATGAAGTAAATCTACAAAAGTCTGGACGTATAAATCAAGACTTACTCGTAAAACCTTCTGGCTCGAGCAATATGTCCGAACACGAAGTAAATCTACAAAAATCTGGACGTATAAGTCAAGACTTACTCGTAAAACCTTCTGGCCTGACCAATATGTCGGATCACGAATTAAATCTACAAAAGTCTGGACGTATAAGTCAAGACTTACTCGTAAAACCTTATGGCCCAACCAATATGTCGGACCACGAAGTAAATCTACAAAAGTCTGGACGTATAAGTCAAGACTTACTCATGAAACCTTCTGGCCCGACCAATATGTCAAACCACGAAGTGTATTTACAAAAGCCTGAAAGTTTTAAGTCATACTTACTCATAAAACCTCCAGGCCCGATTAACAAGTCAGAAGATAAAAGCTTCAGATGGCCAAGAAACGAGCGCAAAGGTAGAGATCTAACCAAGTCTAAAATACCAAGATACATACAATACGAATAGCGAGATCAATGCACATTTATTGTGTACGATCAAATATCGTGATTGATCCAAGACAATAAACGAATTATGACCACGAGAAATTAAAGACACAATCTGGCATGAAAGACATGCAAATCAAAGAGCAATAAATAAAGTAAAACGAAACATAAGCAGGAGAGGAAACAGTAGAAGTGATCAAAACATCACTAGCAAGATCACTCAAAGGAGGATGGACCACAACATTAGCAGCAGGAGGGGATGAAGCTTTCTCTTCAACAAGCACAAATGATGGGGCATGATTGAAAAAAAGAGGAGACGCTGGTTTTTCACCAATCGGATCACTTGGCCAATCCGTAACACATTCTTCATCGTCATCATCCTCAAAAACCTGGTCAACTAGACCACGATATCCAGTCAAATTGAGGCCATCCCCCTTCATATAGTCGAGGAGATCGATTCGACCATCAATGACCCTCCTCTAATCCCCCGCTTCCGCAATCTTCAGTTTGTCCTTGGTTGCAGCAAGTTTGTTCTTAGTAGAAACAAGTTCTCATTCGACAATGGTTAGCATTGCAGAAGCATCTGACTTAACATCAACAAGCACAGTTGTTAACTGCACCACTTGCTCCTCAACAACCTTAAGACTGACGAATTGCTCAATAACATAACGTATGGCCTTATCAAGACTAGCCTTCCCAACAGACAACTCCCTCTCCATAGCGTCTAGCCGGTCACAGACTCCATTCAACGTAGTCCTCGAAGCCTCAATATCAACAACGAACTTGTCCCGCGCAACCTCCACTTCCCTTAGAGAAGCTCGAGCAGTCCCAACTGCTTTCTTCTTCTCCGCACAATGAGCTTTCAACACATCCAACTAACAGAGAACGTGAGAAAACATCAGTCACTGCCCTGCCATCTGCCTCTCAAGAGCAACCACCTGACCAAGTGCAACTTGATAATTCAACCCCATCACCCCAGCATAAGTGAGGTGATTCATTCCTTCCAATATGCGCTTAAGGCCATGGTTGAGATGACTACTAGGCTCCCGTGCAGGCATTGGAGCCCTCTCCACCAACCACCTATGCCAATTCATTGATCAAATTGCGTGCACTATCATGCACGCCAAGCTCATCAGACTAACTAAACTTGCCATCTGACTTAATGCGGATGTCTTCCGGGTTGGGCTCCTTTCAACCAATTAGTAGATGAAGAACTCGAGGATCAGGGAGTACTGAAGCTCCATCCCCAACAGCCGAAAGAAAGGTAGGTGTAACAGTGATAACGAAAAAACCACTATTGCCTTTTCTTTGCAAAGTGGAAGTAGCAGTAGTAGCAGCAACACAACAATAGAAGTGTGACGAGCAAGAAACTCCACTGTATCAACAACACGAGTAGGAGAAGAAGGAGGGGGAGGAGCCTTAGAACTCTAACCGCAATCAACGACCTCTTCTTCGCTCAGTGGGTTAAAGTCGAAGTCAGCTAGGGTCTTCGTACTGTTTGGATCCTTCGACTGCTCCACAACAAATTGAAACATCTTAGTGTTGATGACATGAGGGTCATCATCGGACCACTTGACAAAGTCGGGTAAACCATGAGTAAAAAGAAGCCTCTTCTAACTCTCGTCCAACAGATGGATCAATTCATTTTTGCTCATCTCTAAAGTTTGATTCATCCCCTCAGCCTCTTGAAAGGATAGATGACCCTCTTCCCTATCCTCCTTACCAAATGACCTCGGACGAGCAGTAGTCCAAGTAGTACCATGAGTGGAGCCAACACGCCATTTTTCTTGGGAACACGACCAGGGCTTATTGCCAATTGCTTCGATAGACTAGCAGGCCTTGGAAGCTTCCTTTTTCTAGTGGTCAAACTAGCACCACCAATGCTAACAGGAGCATTGAGATCCGTGACCACCTTGTCAGAGCTCACTTTCCCATCAATGCTAGCATCACTAACACCAACAAGATCAACACGAGCAGCGATCTCAGCAGCCCGAGCTTTAGTAAGTGTTGCCAGTTCTGCCTTGTTCATAGTGTACAAGCCACTACGTTCCACAACCTCTATAGCAAGGAACAATTCCACAACAACTCGAGGAAGCTTCAAAAGGCGGTTACTGATCTCCTCTTCCTTTGCAGACAAGTACAAATCTTTCCATTTCTAGGGGACTCGGGAAGACCTTATAATCGATCGACCCCGCAACTTAAAGTAGCCAGAGTTGACGAAAACATAAAACCAAAACCTTGACCTGTAATCATCATTAAGCTTTCCAAAACATGCGGGGGAACGGAGAAAACAAATATCATTATTACCCACAACAAGCCCCACCATGGAATGCAAGATCCTAACAGTTAAAGGAAAGCCAGACAGAATGGCTCTGGCACAAGTAGAAACCATCACCCTCTTGCCGTTGGGGCCCATCTGAGTAGGAGCAATACCCAAAAAATCCAGATAATCTCAAAAGATCTTTGAAATCATAAACCTAAGACCCGACTGAAACATACACGGATAAAGCGCAATGTAGTCAAGCCGTGGATGATAAGGACTATCGTTATGCCTAGGCAGAACAATCTCAAGGTCGGATGACAACGAGTATTCATAATGAACACTTTCCAACGTCGCTTGTGATGCATTCTTAGGCAAAAAGAATGCCTCACAGATGCCAAACGCCTCACCGTCTAGTATCTTGTTAGTAGACATAGAAAATGAATTGAACAAAGAAAAGAGCGAAAGAAGGGAAAAAGGTAGACTCTGATTTCAAAGATAGAGTAGAGAGAGAAAACAACCATTACGCCCCTTTTTATAGAGCGGAGTAAAGAAGAAACTACTAATAGAACGACGTGTGTGACATGATGGCAACATGAAATCCCAAAAAATGCGTAGAAACAAACGGACAGATGAGAGATCAAATCGAACTGCATCGAAAGCTGCTAACATTAAATGTACTGCAATGATGAAATCGAATCCAACCGTCATAGAGTTAGTGGCCATGCCAACATACCCACTAACTAAGGGGGGAGTAGCTGATGATACATCAAATAAGACTATCATCACGACCATACACGTGACATATATCATTTATAATGAGGACCAAGTATTTCAAGATGGGGCCGACTCACAAAGCCCAAAATAACGGATCCAATCATTAAAGCCCAAAAAGGCCTTTCATATTAAATTGTAGTCAGAGGCCCAAATCCAGGCCCAACAAAGCTCCTTCTTAAAAAGGAAGAATGTTATAGAGAAAAAGAGTAGTGAAGGGATTTACTCCTCCAAAGACATATCTTCATAAAAGGAGGAGACTGTTACAGAAAATGTCTCCCCTCATTGAGCTTCACATAAAGAATTAATAATGACCACTATATAAGGTAAATGGAACATTCGACAAAAGTATGCAATTTTAACTGAATTCTGTCCAGATTAAACTCTATCTCTTACAAATTTACTGACTTAAGCATCGGAGTGCCTTCGGCCACCAAAATATTATTTTTGACAATCTAACCTTTGTTTTGCAAGTCAGATTTCTAGGAGACCAAATTTGAATGCATCATCATCCATATTCAGTGGTCCCACTTTGTCACCTACATATGCCCAACACCGAAGAAGTGATTTTTTTTTACCATTAGGTGTTCGACTGGTCTAGCTTTTTCCTCAAAGATCCTAGCATTTCTTTCTTTTCGCAGTATCCATCAACTGACACATGGGATTCAAAACTACAGCAATTGCCCAAGGCGTTTTTTCTCCTCTTTCTTTTCCTTTTTCTTTTTCTATCTTCAAGATTCCAGGTAGGATCCAATCTTTTATTTGGGGAATTCTAATTGTCGAGGAAACCAGCGAGGAAACGCGCTGCACACATCTCGAGGGGGATGGAGGGTCCACCCCCTCCCTCGCACGTTTCCTCGCCAGTTAGACAATCCCCTTTTATTTAGTGGTGGAACTGCCCCGACACTGCCTTTGAATTACTAAATCTGTGGAGTTTGTTCAAGAAAGTTTTCCTTAAACTTTTGATACAATAAGTGAAGAACATGAAATAGAGTAAGGACTCAATAAAATGGATCTGTATGGAACAAGGTTATTATTGCAGTGATTGGGGCTGCATGAAGTGAATGCAAAATTTTAGAATTTTTGAAGGTAAAAAGAAGAATGTTAAAGTTTGCAGATACATCAAGTGCACAAGGTTGCTTTATCTTAAAAGAAGGCTATTTCAATAATAGTGTATTTTACATGGCTAATCTTCTAGCACACTGAGTGTGCTCCAATTTCTTTGTATTTCTCTTAGATTTGTGAGTCACTTGTTCAAGCTTTTCTGTTTTTTTATGTTGATACCAAAAAAAAAAAAAAAAAAAAAAAAAGAATAATGTTACTCTTCCAACACAAATAGGAAAGCACTTGTCATCTTCTTATTCACTGGTGTTGGGTAAGCAAATTGTGGATGATTTTCATTGATATGTCTGGTTTGTCATGGGCAAGGAAGCACAAAATCTTTGAAAAACCTGTTGTATCTCGTCCGACACGTATTCGACATCGACACTTGCTCGACACCTCTTCGGCACGCGTCAGACACGTGGTCAACATGTTGGCAGGTGTCAAACACATAGTCAACATATCAGCAGGTGTTAGACATATGGTCAATGTGGTTAATGTACCAGACACACCTCCAATATACTCGGAACTTGGTCAGGACAAAGTCGAGACTTGGCAACCAAGTTCATTTTATTTTTTTACTTTCAGATGTGTGCAAATAGTCACTTAATTTAATGGTTGTTGATCCATCTGAATGAATGATTCTTCCAAATGCGATTCAAGATAAAAGGGCAAGGAGCCAGTAAAGCATATAGATAGTATATGCTTATTCTTAATCTTTATTTTCTTTTTTTTTTATTTGCTTCTTCTCCCCTCTCCTTCTTCTCTACTTTGTTTTTTTTTTCTTGCAACATAGTGTCATCTTCTTCTCCGCCTTTGCATCTCTTATTATTATTATTATTATTATTATTATTATTATTATTATTATTATTATTATTATTATTATTATTATTATTCTCTATGCTTATTTCCTCTCCGTGTTCTTTTCTACTTGCAACAAAGATGAAGACACTCTAGGAAGACACTTTATTAAATTATTGTTTATGTATATATGACTTATTAAAAAAATAGTATAACGCGTTGACGTATCCCTGAGTCATAGTTTTTTGAAAATCTGATGCGCGTGTAAATGTCCATGCATCCTTGGTCGTGGGTCATGCCTGAATCGATGGAGAAGCTTCAAGGAGTTGTAAGACTTCAAATCATCTTACCCCGAAAGGTATGGTACCATAAGAGGTTTTTCTTTTTGATTTTTGTTGGACAATTTGGAAGGAGCACAATACTAGAGTCTTTTGCAAAAAGGCTTCAAAGGTTGGAGTACTGCTCATTATGCTATGGGCCAACGCTGAAAGGGATGTACTTTGAATCTTTGTATGTGAATTGGGATAAATTTGTTATAGGACCCTAATATTTTTAATGTTACCTCTTCGTAGAATGTAAAATAGATTATGCAATGGTTGGGTAATCAAGTGATTCGAAGGGATTCTCTTGGAAAGGAAAGCTCATGTTTCTAGACGGTTGAAATGAGTCCTAAGCTCAAGCGCTTTGCCAAGGTTGAAGTTAGCTTAGGAGGTGAACTCTATCATGTTGAAGGTTAGGCTAGTGAGAAAGCTGAGTCTGATTTCTTAAAAGCAGGTGCAGATGGAGAATGAAGTAGAAATGGGGTTGATGTGTCCAAAATGAACATCAGTAAGCCAAAAACCACCGTTGTGGTGGCCGAAGGCACTCCGATGCTAAAGTTAGGTGACTGATTAAGGATGGATGTAGATTGTAAATTAGATTGATAGTGTGTACCTTTCTCATCCATCTGTTCACCTTATATAATGAATACTTCACTCCATTAACTCTATCGTCAAGACGTGATAGAGGGAGGGGATCTCGTTGAGGATCTTACCCGTCCATGACTGGGTCGCATTAGACACTTGGCTCTGTTTGAGACCCAATACTTGATTGCATCAAGAGTTGCACAAGATAGATTTGATCTTGTGACAATCCAGAGATCTCCATTCGGGGCCTTATTGTCCTTGGCCAAACTCCAAGATTTACACCACGTTGGGCTCGCATGATGTAATGCTCGTAGTTTTTTTTTTTTTTTATTTGCTTTTCGGCTGTTTAATTTGGTTGACTTCGGAGTTTTTGAAATTCGTTTCAATAGTATAAATTTAGTTAAATTTAATTTCATTTAAAAAAAATTGGAGGGTCGAGTGTACTCAAGATTTCAGTGGGGGCGAATAGCCACCCACACATTAAAACATGCTTCCCCCTTTCTTTTTCTTCCTTTTTTCTTTCTCTCCAGAGCGTCTCCCTCTGCTTTGACGTTGCTTCTTCTCCGACATGCTTCATGAGATTCGTCTAAATCTCCACCTCTCTTCCTCATTTTTCTTCATTCTCCTTCTTGCTCGAGTATTTCACATTAAAAACGGAAAATCAAGATGTGTGGCTTGTTCAGAGTTGTCATTGCCGGTGCAAACAGTGTTGCTCTAATCACCCTATTAGGTGGTGGTTGGGGGGGGGGGGGGGTGGTTGTTGGAACGTGTAAACCCCACATGCAAGGGTGGTTTCATGGTATGCTGAAATTTCTGAAAAAAATCAGTTGTTAAGGAAGTTATCCGGCGTGAATTCGAGTTTTGATTGCGCAGGTAAGCTGCAATTCACGGTTTCGGTGGTTCTGTGACCTATTTTCGGCCTGTTGTGTTGTTCGGAGACCATCAGACCGGGGTGGGGTGGTTTTCGTCGAATTTTGGGCTTCGTCGGAGTGGTCGCCGGATTTAATTTGTAGGTGAATAATTTTCCAGCCATGCGCCGACAGTTACTTCTTCCCCTTTTCCAGTTTTTGGCTTGTTTGCTCACTTTTGAGTCCGCCTTTGCAGTTTTAAAAAGTTTCCTTAATCCCACATTTGATGTTTCGCGAGTTGGGAGTTTCGATCGATAGAATTTGGGTTCCAAAAAACCCATTCCACTCAGGTGAGTGTAACTATAATGTTTACTTTGAGAAATACTTATTTTAAAATCTTGAATTGTTACATTACGCTGGCAATTGTGTATGACTGAATACAAGTTCAGGATTTGACACTCATGAGTTTTGGAGGTTTCAATTGTTGTGTTAGTTCCTTTGTGAATGAATTTATATATTGAAATTTCTGAAAGCATGATATATATAAATGAAATGGAATAATGGCTGAATATAAATGTGGTTAGGCTTTGGTATAATGTCATTGGGGTTATATGTTGTGTTTTCAAGTATGCTTGGTATGACACGGCCAGATTATTGTCCCGGTTTAATGACTTGATTTTTAATTGCAAAAGTGTATTGACTAAAAAAAAATAAATGGTTGATATGGCCTATGTCATCATTTCATGTGTTTTACCGTAGATTGCCGAGTCTTGAACGTGTATGATTGTTCGACTCGAGGGACTTTATTATTGTGAATTGGGTCATATGGGGACCCTAGTGTAGTTGTGGATTTATGAGAATTGCCTAGCTGATTATTGTTACACGCTAGTTACATTAGATTCTGTATAGACTTGTAGTACGTGCATGCTGATATTAGTGTAAGTGTCTTTACCCCGCTGTAATGCCCGTCGTGCCGATGCTTAGGAGCTTACTCACATCGTGTGTTTGGTGGTGCTTAAGATGACTCGCACCTATAGACATTGAGGATGCTATTGCATGTGGCAAGTTTGTTGAGGTGAGGTGAGCTCCCGCACGCACTTGCCACTAGAGAGTGCAGTAGGATGGGTCGCGGAAGACGTGCTTCGAAGATTACTCGCTTTCCCTCCTAGCGCTTGAGTTTGATTTGTGTTAGGTTGGCCGTGTCAGGCCAGTCATTCGGGACGTTTGAGTTTGTATCTTGGCAGATGACACCCCATTAGGATACAAACAAGCCCGAAGTGGTACTGGTGCACGTTGTGGGATGTGTGTGGGTGAGACACATTCATAGGGTATGCGGATACCTACAATATGAGACACCTACATAGATATATTTTTAAGGTTTCGACTTGATGGCCATACTTAGGAGGCTATGCAGGATTACGATAGCGTCTTTGCCTTCATCACTTGATTTTTACCATTTTTGAATCACCTGTAGTGACCGATATATCATAAACTTGTAGTTATTGTTGAAATGAAATGCTTGTGTTGGTGCTTGAACTTAGAAATACTATCCTTAGAGTTTAGAAACTTGTATAGGGGCACCTCTTCCATGTTATGGATCCTGTATCTAGGACTACTCACTTATTTATTACTGTGTGGCATGGATTTCTCATGTATATTGTTTTGTTATTTGTATTTAGTTCTCTCGCACCAGCTAACTTTGTGTTTTGCTGATCCCGCAAGGGGTGTGCTTCTATTGGAATGCAGTCAATGTTGTTGTTCCTGCTGATCGTGGCGCTTATTCCCAGTTTTCAGCTATAGACTTGTTTTGTGTCGTTTAGTCTTGTCTACTTTGTACGGGTATGTTTTGCTTCCTTTGTATGATTATATACCTTGTTAAATACTAGATGTTTGTATATATTGGTTTTGTTGATATAACTCTGGCGAGGCGAATTGAATATTTTTTATTTTGTTCAAATTTTATCGTAGTTGGTTATTTCCGTTTGATTCCCGTGTCAAGAGTATGTTATATTATGATGTTGTGTCCAGTTATGATCCGCCTGTATTACGGATATAGTTCACGTATCAGCACACTGCGGTTCCCGTGGCGGGTCGGGCCATGACACATGATCTGGGCTAGGGCACCTAACTTACGGGTTGAACGATGATTTGATCGAATCTGGACTAGACCGTGCTTGGGGCTGCTCGAGACCGCGCTGAGGCCCCACTGTATTTCGGTTGGCCTATACCATGTGTATGGCTGTGACTTTGTGACTGTTTGATGTCTCATCAGGGGTGTTGCTTTCTTCTTGGAGAAGGCCACGAAGGTTCCTTGCTTCCTTCCAGGGAGAAGGCATTGTTGGAAGCTGTGGATATGTTTAGCAAAGCTAGGCTATTAGAAATAAAGTTTAAAAGGAAGTGAAGTAGAAGGATTACTTGCTTTTAGGACTATTTGTAAGATCGTTATGATTGTTTTGACAATTATTTCTATGTGGAGTTGTGGACAAGGATTTCTCCTTATGTCCTATTATTATCTCATGATATGAGATGTAAGTTAGGAGTCAACATGCCGAGGATGGGGAGGTTTTTTCATACTAATTAGAAGAAAGTGATTGTGTTACTTGGAACGATTTTATTGGGTTTGATGTGGACAGACTAGAATCCGCAAAATTGGTTTTTCTAAGGAGTCAGGGATTGGGGGGGGGGGGGGGGGGGGGGTTGGTGAAGATGTAGCCTGATTGTGTGCTTTACCAGTCGTGCCTTCAAGTGGGCTTGAAGGATCTTGGATGGTTTATTGTTTGATGTAATTTTCGGCATGCTTCCGTTGTCTTGAATTGAATTTTTTTTTGTTTATGTTTAGTTTTTTTTTTTTTTTGAAAAGCTAGCTCGGGGTATAAATGGGCTTCCCAGACCACAAAAAAGGTTCGTTAGAGATTACATTAGCAGATATTGTCTACCATGTGCATCCTCAAAAACTATCTTTTTAAGATCCTCCGCAAACGAGCTTGGAGTAATCTCTACAAATACAAGATTAGGAGCTAGTTTAGCTAATTTATCAGCTAGCTGATTCGTCTGACGCACTGTGTGTTCGATCTTGCAATCCTCAAAGGTGTTAATAGCTTTTTTCAACCGTCGAATGGTATGCCAAGCTTCCCATGGAGGAGCTTTTGAAGATGTGAGGTAAGTGAACACGTTCATGGAGTCCATGCATAGAATCACTCTACGCAATCCATGTCGTTGTGCTAGCCTGATTCCTGTCTCCACGCCTTGCGCTTCATGCAAAATAACCAAGCAACTATGTTGCGACCCCACTGCTGCTGCTAGAACTGCTCCCTGATGATCCCTAATGACTGCACTATAGCTTCCTCGATCCCCTGATAAGGACCCATCTGAATTAATTTTATACCATCCATAGTCGGGTTTCTTCCAAATATGATTTGTTCCTGTTTTGAAGTAGTAATCGACACCTACATTCCACCTATCAAAAAGCCATCTGTTTCGTTCATTGTCCTCAACCCGTAACTCCATGACAGACACTCTGAGTCGCACATCCTCAATGATTCTTTGGATCAAGCGAGTGGCACCCATGTGTTTCGATTGGAACCGACGTCTATTTCGCTCTGCCCATAGGTGATAAATCGCTGCATTCAGAGTTAACTTCTTGATAATAGATTGGGGAGAGTTATTCGCAAAGTGCGTGAGACACCACAACCATTCTGCGTTCCAGTCTAGGGGATGGCGAGTGTACCCCATGCATAGGAGTAGATAAGACCATACAAACTTTGAATACCAGCATGTAAAGAACAAATGCTCCTCATTCTCAGCCTCGTCGCTGCAGAGAACGCATAATGATCTGTCCAACATCTTCCACTGCAGCAGCTTATCCTGTGTCTTGAGAGCTTTACTTAGTGCCAGCCAAGAGATGAAACTGTGCCTGGGTACCCTGCCTTTAAACCATACCAGTTTGGTCCATGGAACATGGTCTGATCGTCGACGAATAGCGTGATACGCACTCCTGTTTGTGAATTCACTGTTATAACCACCTGTCCACACCACCTCATCCTTGAACCTTGTGTCAAAATCAACTGATTGAATGTCTTCATACAGGTCATTAACTGCTGTTCTGATGTGTCCACACCACCTCATCCTTGAACCTTGTTTGTTTAGTTATGTCCACTAAGAACCAAACAATTGTTTTTCATTCAGAAGCCTGACCTATATGCATTGGCTTAAACAAGATTTTGAATCATACTAAAAGCTAGGGCTGAAAACCGAACCATCGGTTCGGTTTTTCACCTAAACCGTGAACCGAACCGACCTAGGTCGGTTTTAAAAATTTCAAACCGAAACCGAACCGACCATTAACAAAACCGATCCGAAACCGAACCGATTCTAATTTATGCAAACCGTAACCGAACCGAACCGACTAAAATCGAACCAAAACCGAAATAAAACCGAACCGACCGACTATTTTAAACATATTATATTATTTATATATAAAATATATATTATTTATTATATATATTCGGTCGGTTCGGTTTGGTCGGTTAAAATCACATAGAAACCGAAAACCGAACCGACCACTTCGATTTTGAATTTTTTAAAACCGAAACCGATCCGAACCGAATTTAAACCGAACCGATTGGTTCGGTTTTGATCGGTTCGGTCGGTTTGATCGGTTTTTTGTTCAGCCCTACTAAAAGCTGCCGTTATTTTGAGTATAACGAAGTTTGTCATCATTAGCCTAACCGTTTAATACATGGACTGGGTGCACTCTACCATCCTTGAACATCACACAAATGTCTCAAACCAAGATAATGCAACTGTGTGTCTGTATAGGAACTGGTTTGAATGAGCTAAGTTTAGTGTGAACATTCATGCAGTGACGGAGCCATAATTTTTGTTGAGGGGGCGGAGTGATGTCATAATTAATTAAATATAATATAAAAATTAGTTACTTTAACATTATTTTTTTTAAATACAGCAAAAAGGGGAGTACAACAAAGACAGTCATTGAAGATGATTACTACTATATTCATTGAAGATTATTACTATTTCTAGAAACACAATACAAGAGAAGGGTTTGAATTGTTGATTACTACTACATGAAGAAAATGAGGAAGAGATTGGGTTGCTTACGATTTTTTTGTGGAGATGACCAGCACAGTGATTAATGAAGGCAGTTGGTACCTAGAAGAAGAAGAATAAGGTGGTTTGGATCCTACTGGATCTTGTGAAGATGAGCTCAAATAACTCAATAGTTATAGATCTTTGAAGATGATGAAATATGAGAGTTTCCCTTATCTTATCCAATCGATGGAGTGTGAAGAAGAAACTGTGAATTTTGGTTTCTTTGAGAGATTTGAGGGATTTAACCTCTATCTCTAACTCTAAAAGTAGAGTTTGAATTTGATATATACATGATTTGAAGAATGAAGTCCTAGTTGAAGTGAAAAGTGAGAATAGAGGGACAAATAAAAAAACTAATTGAGAGACAAATAAATAATTAAAAAAATCTCAAAAGTCAGTGGAGGCAAGTGTATAGGATGAAACTTAAATAGCTTGCCAACGGGTGCTAATTCAGCTGGTGGTATCACAAGTCCAGGTTCAAACTTTGTCAAAAGCGTTAATTGCTTTTGGAATCCAATAAAAACCCCCGCCCATCCTTGGATGAAAACCCTTAAATAGCTTACCAGCGAGAAATCAACAAATTAGGTGTCTTCTGTCAGAACTCAAGACAATATTGTACTGTTGTCTAATAAGGATTGTTTGGCTGTATATTACGGACTACCTGCTTTTTTCTCTGATGAGCTTTTGGTAATGGTATATTATAATAACCAATATAGAGGAAAAAAAATCCAAAGTATATAAATAGTATTGTCTTTACAGAAACATCATAAACTAGCTGGTTGATTGTAGGATGTCGGTGTAGAAATCTGATAGAATTTGAAACAACGGTCGGATTTAATCATGGAACAAGATTCCAACAGTATAATAGTTCTCAACCTTGGACGAGACGTGTGGCCTGGTCACTAGTTTGGAACTTTGAGCATCTACCTCATAAAAAAAGATGTAGGCATCTTCAACCAAACTGTTTGGTACAATTAATCTGATTAATTCTTAATATGAGGGACCCGTTTTAATTGTCGAGAAATCTCTCTAGTTCATATCCTGTGGTCTTGTGTTTGAATAATCCGTAGCTTTGTGTGTATTGAGTTTTTCTGGTGATGTACACTACTAGAAAAATTTTAGGAGCAGAATTTAACTACCTTTCACTTGGTATACGCTAGGTGGGGGCGAATGAGAAAGAGTGATGCAGTGACGAAAAAGGTGATCATAATGTTTCCAAGAGATAGGTGCAATCTCATAACATCTGAGGTATTTTCTTTATACGATGGGAACTTATAAACGTACAGTTGCAGTGCAATTTCCTTGTTGGAATAAATGTCCAACAGAATTAGAAGAGCATATGAAAAATAGTATGGACATTTTATCGCGATGATAGTGACCATTATGGAAGGCTTGGTTCCAAAACCTGGTTGCCATTACTTTACCCCCATCTATCTGAATTATTGGTTTTTGGGAGACATGGAATCTATTCCAGCAAATTCGACCCATTTCAAAAGACTTTTTGCAACAGTATGTCATGCACTTATGGTCAATCTTAAAAAAATTTACAGTACATTATCAAGTTTCTCATGAAATGTAGAATCCGAAGGGTGGAAGGAGCAATAATGAGTTTAATTCCTACATAGATATGATTAGAAAATATATTCTGACAGGCTTTCGGAACAAGTTTCTTTGACAAGTTGGAATGCATCCGCTGATGGAGCTCAAGAAATAAATTCCTATATTTTGATGTACCCTAATGGGTGAGGGTGGATATATTAAAAGCTCTGAAATGAGAATGGCAATGTCATTTTCAACCTCTCTTCATTTCGCATATTCTGATATCCACTCCTTTCCTTGAAATAGGTATAGGATTCACAAACAAACATATACGACCCTATGTAGTTGTCTTGATTTGGCAGGATTTTTTCTAGACAGTTGAAGTACAAATTATATTCTAATTCTATACATGGTAACCAGGCTGTGAGCACAAAAAAGACAACCCTAATTATATATTTTGAACAAAGGAAGATGAGGCGTTCGTTTAGTATATTCATTAGTGAACTCAAAGGATGCTAGGTCAAAAGAAGAAGAAGCATCTCTCCATCCAAGCATCAAAAGTCATGTAAATGCAACTATAGGGAGCTTTGGACCACATTGATTTTCCAATGGGGATTCGCTGTCACTAATTGTTTTAGATGACTTCAATCACTTTCTTTAATCTTCAAGTGGGATTAGTTTTACATGTACTAACTAATATTTTAAACCAATCTTCCCTCCTCCAGAGCCTAGTCCTTATCGATGGCTGTTCGCAAGTCGACAAAAATTTAGCATTATTCATCATAAGATGTTTTAATCAAACTATAATTATATACACCTCATTTTCTTATCAAAAGATACCTCTCATCTACTCACCCCGATGCGAATATATATATATATATATATATATCAAGCGTGCCACTGTTGATCTAACATATTGATTTACATATGTATAGGTATATAGCCAATAGATAAGACAAGATTATGCCAGTTATAATATAATCAGTTTCTTGGGGAAGGGTAGAATAGAGACATCAGCTAGGGTACGTCACGGATGAGCCATAGTACACCAAAAATAATACATGAGTAGTATAATGTTTATATAGTAATACATGTTAAAATCAGGAATTTTTCTTTTATTTATTACAATTTGTATCATAAAATTAATAACATATTTACATATATAATGGCATTATACGAAATCCGAACCCAATTACTCAACAGTAACAATATTTGAACATCATGTTGAAGCGTTGTTAAATGATAACCTGAGCTGGGTGTTAATGCGTTGAGACTCTGGGATGTCTACATGTATGGTAGTTCAGCATTGACTCGTCGGAGTCACGGTGAAGGTTCTTATGTGTAGACTTCTGTTCTAAATTTCTAATAACGACCATAAGTGTTTTTTAGAATCCCACACCGCAATAACGATGGCTAGCTAGATGGTGACTGTATCGTGCCCAAACGGGGGTTGTTGCACTCGAGTTATCACCATGAAAATTATTGCACTCTTGAGAGTAGATTACATAATCAAAATACTTATGAATAATACTAAGTAGACTAAATAAAATGTATTTATTTAAGATAATTACATCCTTGGTTCTAAATACTCTGAGAGTGAACAGACTTCCCTAAATTCTGAGATGCTTAACATCAGCATCTGTATGGTGCAGTACAAAGATATTCAAATTCTACAAAAAGAAATGCCGAAAGTTAACTTTAAAAATCCCATGTACTGTCAGAGAAATGTGATCAATCAAACACAAATTCCCACAAAATGTGCCCAATCTGAATCTACTCTTTCCCTTTAAATCTTTCTTGATTTCACTCAGAGAATCACCAAGTACACCACCCTACTTTCACCTTCATTGTTTAACCCTCTCTCTCTCTGTTTCATCTCATCAAATGAAGAAGTTGTTACTGTCATTAGTGCTAACAAGTTGTTTAATCTCTTCAAGATCACACTCTAATGCACTCTCCCCCCAAAACCCATTTCTGTTCCCCCTCTGATCAGTCCATCCACCACCATCACCAAGCACAACCTTTTGATTCAGTTCAATCCAACTCTCTACACCAATTTGTTCACCATGAACACCACCACCGTATTCATGGCTTCCATCAGAAGAGCTACAACTTGGTTCAGCTCCAAAGTTGAGGAAATTGTCCTTCCCTCCTTGATAATGGTGCATGGGAGAGACCAAACTCTCTTGGGGTTGAAGTAGAGAACTAGTTTTGTTGAAAGTGTTTGATGAAATTGGCTGAAAGTTTGTCAGATTTTTAGTAGGCAGATAGCTAGTGTTTGTGTAAGTGGGTGAAGTTTGGAAAGGAGAGTAGAATTGTGGTGGAAGTGGTTGTTGTTGCATCTGTGGTGAAGGAACTAACATCCCCATGAGTTTCTTCTTCAACTTGGTGTTCCAATAGTTCTTGATATCATTATCAGTCCTTCCAGGCAATTGTGCAGCTATTATTGACCACCTGCACTTTGATGGAAAATTTTCCATGAGAGGTACATACTTTTGTGCTCTATAATTGGGTATTAAAAGGTTGCATGCACACTGAGCAAAAATGGCCTAAAGTTAGCAAAATTTTGAACCATATATGCAAAAGTTCTCTTTCAAAACCACTAAACCATTTTGATTTTTCACAACAAAAAGAGAGAACCCAATCAAAAAATGTACATGAGAAAGAGGGTTTGTATTGACTTTACACCTGCTTCCAATGCTAGCAAAGAGGCTGCAAATGACTCTATCTTCAGCGTCAGAGAATTGCCCATGTTTGATGTCTGGCCTAAGATAGTTGAGCCACCTCAATCTACAACTCTTCCCACATCTCTTCAAACCTTACATCAATAAAGGTGCAAACTTGAATAAGAAAAGTGCTCAAAATTACATGCAATGATAAAGAAAAAGAAATCAAGAAAACCCCAAACCGGTAGTCTTACCAGCTCTTTGTGGGAGTGAAATCCAATTCCCACCAGTCCCATATTTCTCAATATACTCTCTAAGCTTTGTGTCTTCTTCAGGTGACCATGGTCCCTTCTTCACATTTGCCTTGTCACAACAAGGAGCTCTTCCCATTTTCTTCCCTCTCTGCCTCTCCTGATCTGTAAAGAAAGAAAGAAAGAAAGAAAGCTTTTTTTTTCTCTGAAAATGATCTCTAGTGGTGGTGCCTTGTATAGAAAAGACCTGGACAATAAGGAGGAACTGAGAAGGATGGATGGGTATATATAACGTAAATAATATGTAGAGACAAGTCAAACAATAGGCCTCTCTAATTTCAATAAGTCGTAACCTCTATTTCTTATTAGCCAATACAAGTTTCAACCATTAATAAATTAAACCCAATGGGTACCTTGTCATCTCTGCTTGGTTTCTTCCTTCTCTAATAAAAATAATGGAAAGTCTTGTTTAAGTACTGAAATCAAACTAGTAATGAAAAGGACTGTATGTAATGTAAGTTTTTTCTCATTATAAGGCTAAAAGTCTTGGGTAAATTATTCTCAACTATGCTCTAGATGGTAGAAATTATGTGATCCTTAAGGCCAATTGTGAGACTTATGTGATTATATCTATAAACTATGAAGAGAGTAAACTAACTTTCTCCATTCTTGAAGTTTAAAAGTTTTTGCCTTTAAACTTCTTGGATTTTGAAAGAGAAGGACTTCCTTGACCTCATAACATAATCTTGTATTCCAACGAATTTGATGTAGGTTCGAAATTTTATAAAAGGTATGTTTGGAGTGCCTCAAATACATCGTCAAGTAGTAATTTTGCATTATAGATAACCGAGTACTCTGTGTATATGCAGGATATAGATCTTGGACATTTTTTTTTGTTGTTTTAAAGGCAAGCTAGATTTTTATAGGATCCCAATAAGTTTGGGTACGTCTGAGTTTTGAAAGGTCACATCTTAGATCTTGGACCTATGGTATCATCGCCCCTCTTTCTTACCAACTAAGCTTAGGGATGGCAGTGGGGCGGATTTTCACGGATATCCGCCACACCCAATCCGTTTGGGGCGGTTTTGGATATGCTTAAACGAATTTTGGGGCGGATACGGTTATCCAAACAACATCCATTAAATATTCGGAGCGGATACGGATTTGGCCATATCCGCCCCACGGATATCCGTTTAAGTGTGGATATTACAAAAATACCCTCAAATATTTATGTGCTGGAAAAAAAAAAAATTTCTAAACACCACCTCTCTCTCTGAGTCTCTCTCAATCACTTTCATAATTTCATTTACTTTTTTTCAGCTCCCACAATCACAAACCAGAGCCAGAGGAGTCGAGGAGAGCAGCCCGTCCCTTCTTCTCCCTCAAAACAGCGAGCAAGGGAGCAACCATCCCTCCCTTCGAGCAACCTCGCTCGGGCAACCCTCCCTCCCTTCGAGCAGCCTCGCTCGGGTAACCTCCCTTCGAGCAACCTCCCTTCGAGCGACTCACAGCGAAGGCCGCGAGCGACCAAGCAACCTCCCTTCGAGCTGTGAGCAACCTCCCTTCGAGCGACTCACAGCGAAGGCCGCAAGAGACCTCCTTTCTTCTCTCTCACAGGCAGCGAAGGCTTCCCTTCTTCTCAGATCTGAGATCTTAGATCCTGATCCAGATCTTAGATCCTGATCCTGATCCAGATCTTAGATCCCGATCCAGATCTTAGATCCTGATCTCATCAGATCTGAAATCAGATCCAGAGATTAATTTTTTTAGATCGAAATTTAGTTTTTTTTTGCAAATTTTTGTATTGTTTTTTGTAATTAGATCTTTGATCTCAGATCATTCTTTAGATCGTTTTTTTTTTTTTTTTGGTATGTTTTTTTGTAATATTTGTATGGATCCTTTGTAATTTGTTGTTATAATTCTTTTGATCTAATGAATGAAATATATAATTAGATGGATAAAATTAGGTAAGTGGAATAAGATTGGCAAAACAGTCTTGTAATTTCTGAGATTTTTTTTTTTTGTTTTGAAGATCCGACTCTGAGATCTGTTTTTTTTTCGGGTTAAATGGGTGCGGCGGATATCCGCCTATCTGTCCGGGTCGGGGAAAAAAAATGATAAACGGATATGCGGGGCGGTTTCGGGGATCCGAAATTTCTTGCGGGGCGGGGATGGATTTGCTCAAATCCGCCCCATTGCCATCCCTAACTAAGCTAACTAACAGTATCACGACCACCGTCTTTAATGAATGTGTAGAAAATCAAACTTGCTAAGAGGTCATTAAGAACTGGGAGTCAAACATATACATCTCAGGAAATGTGAACTACATTCATGTCATGAATCATGGTGTACATGAAAGAAACCTTTAAAACACATTTTAGTGTCACAAGTTGAGCAAGCAAGCAAAGAAAATTGAAGTAGCCTCCAATTGTGTCTTCAAACCGACCTATCTGCCTACTTTTGGACTGTCAAAAACAAAGGAGGGCAAATGTGCACATCTATTAATGTGGATTGGTTGACAAAATGTAGAATATCCATAACACTGTTTATATATGTACATGTTTATCTTGCACAAGCAAGATGTGAAAGTTTTGGACTTTGGAGCTTGGCCCTTCACCTTACTGGCCCTATTGACTTGTGTTTTCTATTTAATGTGTTCCTGAATGATTTCGAACAAGCAGCCCTAGCTGGGTTTGTTTTTTACCATGCCAACTTTTGACAGATTTTGACAAAAAGAATCACTACACCATAAATGTCAGTTTGTAACATACTAGTTTTATTCCTAAAAAATTTTGTAACATCATAAAAATCTTACAAATATTAGTAACACTTCAATGTAGGGATGGGCAAGAATTTCGGTCCCGACCCGTCCGACCCGGACCGGTATGGTTCCGGACCGATTTAAATCGGGACAAACCGGTTTATACAGATTTTATCTCGGTCCTGGACCGATTCCAACAGGTTCGGAATTGGTTTTCACTAATTTTGTCCCAGACTGTTCCGGTCCGTCCCGGTTACTATTAAGCCCAAGCCCAAATCTCTTAACCATACCGGATCTCACTCACTCTTACATATCAGCCCAGCCCAAGCCCAAGCCCAAATCTCTCATCTCAGCCCCAGCCCAAATCTCTTAACCATATCATCTCTTATCCAAATCTCACTCTCACACTCACAGATCCCACCCACACCCACTCACTCTGTCACTCTCACTCTCACACTCACAGATCATCCCACACCGACACCAATTCTCACTGACTCTCACTCTCACACTCACACTCACAGATCATCCCACACCAAATTTCACTCACGAACTCACTCTCACTCTCACACTCACTGTAATACCCGCCTAATTTAAATAAATATAAAAAAAATTCTTTTGTAAACCCTAATGTTGATGGGTTGCTACTAAGTTGTATTTGGGCTTGGTTTTGGGCTTTTATTAAACTAATAAGTAGGGTTTTTATTTTTGTGAAAGATGGCGGGTGTTCTCAGAATTTCAGTGGGGGTGGATAACCACCCACCATATAAAAGAGAAGAAACAAAACCCTAAACCTTCCATCTTCTTCTTCGCCACTCTCTCTACTCTGCTCTTCAATGGTGGGAGAAAGCGCCGAGCAGGAGAGGTGCTCGAATCGCTGTACTCAGTCCTTGCTCGATGTTCAAGTCGATTTGGAGTTAGCCCGGATACAACTAGAGAGGGGCACAAAACGTTTTTGTGCCCTTTTGGAAATGTCAAGGGCCAATGGTGATGTCCATGTAAATGGGAAGACCCTTAATCATAACTCGACGGTGAATCTCCATGAAGGGGATGAAGTGGTCTTTAATTCGTCCAGTGATGCTTATATCTTCCAGCAAGTTGAAAGTGGGAGCTTTGCTGCTTCGGAAGCATCTTCTGTTGGTGTAAAAGAATCGCAGGATGCTTTTCTTAAGACAAGATCTGGAGACACTAATGCTGTTGCAGGAGCATCAATATTAGCATCTATGTCACACCTTAAAAATGGACTGCTGAGTCGTTTACCGCCTCCCAACAATGAAATTAGCAAGGTACTTCAATCAAGGCCACTTTTGCAAAAGCTTGCTGATGAGCGCAGGCAAAGGGAAATGATGAATATGCCTGTCATCCAGAATCTAATGAATAATCCTGAGCTAATGCGTAGTTTAATTATGAGTAATCCTCAAATGCGTGAGATTATTGATCAAAATCCAGATCTCGCTCATATACTCAATGATCCAAGTACTCTTCGACAAACATTAGAAGCTGCGAGGAATCCAGAATTAATGCGAGAGATGATGCGGTATTTTGACAACATGATTCTTGGACCAACACGATCTCCTAATGAAGGCGAAGCAAGCTTCAACAATGGCGGCCATTATGCAGAAAATCAAAGACATCGAAGATGAGTTAGGGAGCAGCAGGGAGCATGCGATGGTGTCTTTGATCGAGTCTGGTAGTGGTGTCGAGATGAAGCCTTTATTTCTGAGTCAGAATCCGAGAGTGATTTTCAGAAACGATAGTGAGTCTTCTTTCATTTCTCTTTATGAGTTCATTTTTTTTTTTTTTTTGAAATACCCATATCTTTGTTTGTTGATTTTGGTGTGTTTGATGGCTTACTGGCGATTTAGTGTGTTTAGGGGTAAGTGTTATCAGTGACACCGTAGGCATCACACCTTTTCACCTGCTGCATGTTTGTTCATTTTTCTGTAAGATATATTGGCAGTAAACTCCAGAAAGCTGGTCACCTGCAGATTTTATAATCATCGAGTCCTCTTCTGATATGTTTTCATGCTATACCTTCTTTGCATAGGTGACCAATGCTTGAATGTTTTCATACTTTTAGCAACTGAGGGAGTCTGTTCATGAGATAGTTGTTCCCTTACCGAATATTGTACTCAAACTTTATTTATTCTTTGTTGCCTAAGCGACAAAGGAATATCATTTTATATTTCTTCACTGAAATTTGGGATGCTACCACAAATGCTCAAACCATATGGACTTGTTGAAGCTTGATTACCTTTTGGTTTTCACCTTTTACATCCCTTCTTTCCCATAGTTGATGTGGGACCTAAACATCATCTTGGGAGTATAATTTTCCACTTGTTTCCTTCGGTAACATGGGATTAAAAACTAGGGTTGGTGACACTTAACACAGAATTTTACCTTGGTTATGGCAGGGTTATACAATACACTATTTCTAACCTTGCCATGGACTTGTGTTTTTAAGTTTAACTAACAATGTGGGAACTGGTGTGGGTGAGATATTTTTGTACCTTATCTATAAAAAAAAAAAAAAAAAAAAAAAAACTTAATGAAGGAATGTGTCCATACGGTTTATTAAAGTTGGTTGTCAAAGTGTTGTGCCACTATCAGAAATATTTTCTCGTTAATTGTCACAGGTTATAGATACATTGCTCATTTGTTTGATGAAATTCCTTAATGAAATAGAAGATGGATTTGGGGAAGTTTTACAAGAATGAAATGAGTCATTTTTGCTTAGTTCTTAATGTATCTCGTTGTCATACGCTCTTTTGATCATGACTTGGAAGATATTATCTTTGGAGTATTTCTTTGGACCTATTTATATAGCTGGCGAGATTGACCCCAATTGCATAACATAAAATAGAAGAAAATTTTCTAGTAATAGATATTGGCTGGTATTTAACTGAGCACTTGTTTTAGCTTTAGTATTTGTATTGTTATGCGAATTGGTGTGCATATTGTTTTCATATGATGCAAAGAAATGAGATATGTGAACTGACAATGTGTCAAATATTACTTGTTTTCCAAAAGAATGGTGGATACTGTGATTGATTTATTTATGGTTGACAAAGCGTCACCATAAAAGAGTTTTGAGGATTTAATTATTTTTATGCTCTTTTCCACAACTCCGAAAAAAAAAAAGAATGTGAAATTTTTGTATACAGACTTGCTTGTATACATGTGATATTATGGGTATGCAGACTTGCTTGCATATCGGTGCACCGTTCCATGTGTGTTCGGTTGTACGTGTAGATTTAGGAAGAATACTTGCCATGGATCGGACTTCGGGTGTGATGACATGTTCCTCGAGGTGGCACCCCACTTGGAACATGTACGCTCCGAGTGGTTTCGAAGGCAAGGGAGGCACACTTGGGTGAGGTGTGTTCGGCACAGGAGGAGAGTGCGATTGTGGAAAAGTAGCGAGATTTCTTTTTGTGTATGTGCGTGATTACCTTAAAGGAAGAAACTAAATGCTCATTCAACCATTGAATGAGAACTACATGTCTTCCTAAAGGTAGAAAAATGTGTTTGTTTAATATTTCAATAATAGTCTAATATGATTATGAATTGTATTGTTGTTGCATTTATGAGGATTGATAAGTTATAAATTTTATTTATTAGTAATAAAGAATGCATATTTATTTATTAGGATGATAACACCATTGCCTCATGGAGGAACTACCTGGTGTGGTTGTTTATTGTTTTGTTTATTTTAATGTTGTCATGTGCGGATTTATTGATTTTGGGATGAAGATTTCTCACACCAACTTTATTGCTGACCCGAGTGAGCTTTTGCTTCTTGGGTACATTCCTTTTGGAATGTAGCCGAGTAGTCTTTCAGGTTTAGAGATTTTGAGCTGCATTACTGGAGTTTCGCTAGTGAGCTAGCCATGCCAGTCTTCTCCGGGTTAGACTTTTTATTCGTTTTAGTTGTTTAGTTGTTGCTGCTATTTGTTTCTGTTATTATTGAATTTTCACGTCCCGAGTTTTGGGGGAAACGGATAATCCTACGTGGATTTTTGGGATTTTCGTTTCCTTCGAAAATCGGGGCGTGACACTCACAGATCCCACACCCACACCCACACCCACACCCACACCAAATCTCACTCTCACACTCACACTCACACTTACAGATCCCACACCCATAAACCAAAGCCCACACCAAGGATCTCACAGTGAAAGCGTCGAAGGGCGTCGATTGGGACGAGATGGCTAAGATTCTCGTCTCCGAAGAAGCTCGCAAGGATTGAAGAGAAAAGAAAAGTGATGAGAGTTGTTAAGATGGTTGGGGTGAAGAGAGTGTTTGTTGATGTTGTATGGCGAGATTCGCCTGTTGGGGTTGTGGGGATCTCCACGATTTGTTGATTGTTGATTGTTGATTTGTTGATTGTTGATTGTTGATATATAACCGGATAGGCATGGTCCCGGCCCGGACTGTCCCGGTTCCAAACAGTCCGGGTCCAATCGGGCCAGCCCAAAAAAAATGGCTTTCCCGACCTAGACTGTTCCCGGTTGACTGAACCGGGACTGAGATTGGGATAGGCCTCAACCCGAACCGTGCCCACCCCTACCTTGATGTGTTACAACCTTCAACTTTTGTAATAGGTATCCAATATTGCTAATGGCATTGTAGCATGTTACAATGTTCAAATATTAGCAACACATCAACGTGTTACAAATGTTTTTTTTTTTTTTTACAAAAATCAATATGTAAAATTTTATTTGTTTAAATTAAATAAAAAAAAAATTCAACAAATGAATGACATCCAATGAGATTATAAAATTCAAATATTCAAATACCAATGTTAATACCCAAATTAAAATAATCTTGCAACCATTACAAAGTGAAATAGTTGCAATCAATTACAATATCGTTTCTCATATTGGATCAATATTTTAAAAAAAAAAGTACATGTATTAAGTACATCATCAATATGACTCCATTTCGACACCTTCAAAATCATCCACGTCCCTTGATGGCCATGAATGAATGGAGTCTTCTTTGTTGCTTTCTCATTGATTCATGATAAGATTTTGAACAAGCTGGAGCTAGAACAGGAATTTTTCGCTAGAATTTTTCCCTCCCTCGACCCCTAGAATTTTTCGCTAGAATTTTTCCCTCCCTCGACCCCTAGAATTTTTCGCTAGAACAGGAATGGGATTACTAGAAGGAACATCCTGATATGTGAGGTTCAGAGGTGGATCAAGGCTGCCACTTCCTTGCTTCATCAAGAAGCTAGAGAGGTCGCTTAGGTTAGACAAGAAAGAATGGGAAAGTCGACTTGGTGGCTTTGACGAGTTGTCAATGATGTCATGGTTTGAAGTGAAGAGGTAGGAGTGTGTGCCTATAGCACGTTGCAGGCATTCTTGTCGAGATGTGGACCTTCTTCAATAAGTTTGTAAGCTTGTTTGGAGGTTACGCTTCATGTTGTTTATGTCTTTGCCCAAACTCCGTACAAGCTGTGCAGTGTGGTTGCTGGCATCTTGGATCTCTGATTGGAACGTCATTCAGAGGTTATATGGTGCCTGAAAATCGATCAACTGAGTCAGCCATTGCCATCATTGTTTTGATAATAGATACAAACGTTTGTACTAATGCATAGAATTAGGCCCGGTGCTGTGGTCAAAGACATAAAGTTATCTTGTGTTTATCTTTTTGATGTTGATAAATCTTGGACAATATATCTTTATCATTGCTTCACTAATACATGACATCTACAAAGTGAATGAGAGACGCTTCATATTCTGCAATGTAAATGAGAGTTTGACAAGGAAGAGAAGAAAACTTGTATCTCGGAATGTAAGACGCCATGGAGTGCCATCACCTCATAGGCACAACACCTGAGGACAGCTCCAACTTTAACGTACTCTGACCATGGGTAGAAGAAATGGCAGAACCTTCCATGTGGTGGCTCCCATTTAGCAGAACTTGCTTACAATAAAGCATATAACCCACAATCCCTATCAACCCTCAGCATCCATTATGCTCATCTAATATAACTAGCTAGTCAACAAGAAGTAGATGCATACCAAAGTTTCGAGTTTTGTTGATGAGTTAAGAGTTGCAGGACACCTCCTGTACGCTTCAGGATGATCAGAACCATCATCCTCTAAATATTTCTTAAAACATTCTGCATAGAAAGCCGGAACCATTTAGTGAGAGTTTTCGAAATAAAGAAGTGATTCTAATATTATAGGTGGCTAACCTTCAAGAAAATCAGCAACAGAGTCGAAGTTCTTTACTAGTTCATTATGTAACTGTTCCCTAGCTCATATAGGGAAAATAAGCACATTGACAAGCACAACTACAAACAACAATCTACGTCACGGCTGCTTCATTTCGAATGGAGAGCAATGTGACCTGTACTTCTGCTCATAAGCTTTACTAGGCCAATGCCATTAACAACGCTTTCTGCTTCCACGTGAGCATCACTAATTGCCTACTGTGCGATCTCTACTATTGTTTGAAAACCAAATGACCTATCTATAATACCAATATCACTGTCCACAGTTTTGTGAATTCAAGCAACTGCTATATTCAGTTTCCGACAGCAAATTTCCTCAAATATTTTGACAGCTCCGCGCATTGTCCCATCTCCACCAATTATGTAAATCTGCACGTTAATAAGAGCATACAGAGGATAAAGTCACTTCAACCAAAATGGATTGTTATAGTTTACAATTTTAGTTATTTTGCATCAACAAGTATCAAAATAAGTTTGCAGATACAACAAATATTTCTTTAATACTAGGAAACGTTTTAAACGATTAGGCTCTTCAAGTTATAACAATGTAATAATCCCGTCCTATTGGTCAGCTGCTCTATAGAGTCTTCTTGCAAGTGGCAAACCATGGTTTATTAAGAATAAGCTAGATTATTTTTAAATCAAAATGTTCCCTCCAGTTGCGGCATACATAATTACAAACTTTTAAAACGTATTCACTCTAAAAGATTAAAGCTCTTAGAGAAGCCGCGTCAGTCATTTGATGTCATATATCAAATGACTGAGCCTGTAGACAATGTTATCAAATATAGAAGAGTAACATGTCATTGTCCTCGCAGAATTATAAACCTGAGTTATCAGATAAAAAAAAGTAGTTGTCTTTTATGAACCCACTAATTGCAACTTTTCAATAAAACCTGTAACGATGATGAGGAACTAATTAAGTCCAATAATATGTCCCTACTATCATGCAAAAAAAAATTAAATGTGCAAGCAAGATAGATCTCTCACACGCCAATCTAAAATCAAGAACAACAATCACTGGTGTACCTCTAAATTTCTGATCATTTGCTTTCCAAAAGCATCATCTAGGCTTATCTGTTAAGAAAGAAAATAAATTCCAAAAAATCACGAGAAACATTACTAACCAAGGAAACATAAATAATCAATTAGTAACAAAAAGAAGAAGGAAGAACCTGCTCATATTAGAAAAAAAAATCGCAGAGGAAAATGTTTTTGAAGCCCAACCCACTATAGAGCAGCTTGAATTAGCTTAAAATCAATTATGACTATGCAATCATACCCATCATATTAGTGACCCTCAACAGCATGACGACGCGCTATATTGAATGAAAACCTATTGGGTTAGGTTAGATCCATTAGTACATTTGAACTTTACACTCCTCCCATCCATGATGTTGAATAGTTGAAGATGTTCAAGATCAAGAAGGTAGTACTATTGGAATTTGCTGGGTTTATGCATTCAACATTCTTTTAGATGGACTGATAGGGAAATGAGATAGAGAGTGGTGCACTTTGTTCATCCATTCATCTGCATTACTTGTATGAGAAGGATACAATGTGGCTATT
This sequence comes from Berberis vulgaris, assembly GCA_963556465.1. Taxonomy (NCBI): domain Eukaryota; kingdom Viridiplantae; phylum Streptophyta; class Magnoliopsida; order Ranunculales; family Berberidaceae; genus Berberis; species Berberis vulgaris. The sequence continues at coordinate 69,144,389 of OY747125.1, read as the reverse complement.
GAAACCTAACAAAAATTCAATAATTTTCAGTCTAGCACTTGTTGACATTCACATAGATAAATCTTATAACCTGACAAGGTTATCCGATTGACATACAATCATCCCCTGTTTTGACATGGTTATCAGATTAGCAAGACATACAAATCAGATGGAAAAAACTGCAAATTGTATTGAGGCAAAGAAGTGATCAATAGATTTTACCATTGGCAATAATGGAGTTGTATATGCCAAGAGACTTTGTATTTTCTATGTGGATTCTATTTGTGTTGGGACTAAGACCAGAGGAAGATATAGACAGTCTTTCTATCAACACTCCATTGCATCCATCAAATTTCATATGGAATTGAGGACTGTTTTGGATTCGTATACTAGTGACTACCAAATTGGAACTCATGAAGAATTGAATCAACTGTAATACAAAAACAAAAAGGCTCATTAAGATACAAAGTTTTTATAGATTGTTGAAGATGTAGGCATATTCTAGCAGAAAATACATATGGCAGGGCTATCGCAAGGTCCGGGTAGTGTTGATCCATTAGGTCCCTGTAATGAAATGTCATGGGTACTCAGCTATGTACTTGAGCAAACATTAAAGAGCTAATTGTTCAATCTATAAACTTGGTGGATAGCTGTTTGCTACATTAAAATAAAGACTTAGGCCCTGCATTTAGGTTTATGATCTTTTGCAATGGGCACCACCACTGGGTGTGTTGTTCATTTAGTCCGTTTCAGGTAAGTGTGGTACACGTTCCTTCAATCCGTTTGAAAAGCATTGTAGCTTGTACAGGCCAAAACTCACTTCATACACTAAAATGACTAGTTATACGAACCGTACATTCGATGTGTCTACAATGTTATTACATTTCCATTAAGTTTCAGCTTTATCAGAGCAATTCAAGGTAGTCAACAAAACCACAGTGATTTCCATAAGACATTAGATTTAGATGCATTAACCTTATGTATGGACATAACATGTACAAACCAAAGATGGAAAAAACAAAGGATAACCAATGTAATTGCAGTAGCTATCAATGTTTTTGGCATGCCAAATTTCTAAATCTCCATCACACATAAATACCATACAATGCATGTAATGGTAAACAACAATTTGAGATGTAAAACACCATTGTTTTAGTGAGAGTGAGTGCATTTGATGCATGGAAAGACTAGAGTCATCTTAGTCATCTCACATCATAATTATGCATGTTAGGAGTCAATTTACTCTGAGGGTGTGTTTGGTTGCATGGAATCCTATGCCATGGGAATTTATGAGGGACCCTTACATTTTAGGCTAATTGATGTATCACTCCACATCCACCATTTGGTTTTGTGATCAATGGTGGGAATGAAAGTCCCATAAACATGAAAATCACATGCCTTGGGGGGCCAAGGAGTGGGATTCTCATGTTCATGGGACTTTCATTCCCACCATTGATCACAAAATCAAATGGTGGTCAAATGGTAAATGTGGAGTGATATATCAATTTAGCCTAAAATGTAGTGGTCCCCTCATGGATTCCCATGGTATAGGATTCCATGCAACCAAACATACCCTGAAAGTTAATCGAAGTAAATGTGACGTAAAATAGTTTAGTTTATAGAAAGTACCCTGTGAGGCTTGCAAGGCAACTCCCACCATTTGTCTCCATTTCCTTCAATCATTCCCTTTCCTGTAAAAGTCATCTCGTCAGCTCAATAAAACATAGGCCATTGCTTAGCGCTGTCAGATTTAGGCCAGCAGTCTGGAGTTTGGACCATCCGACAGCATTAGAACTCCGTCAATCTAAGTCAGTGAAATTTTGTGAATGTTTCTATTAGGATGAACAGAGAACCAATGCAGATAATGTTCTTACCTGAAACACCTGCAAAAGAGCAGAGCAAATGCAAATGAATTGATCAACGAACTCTATTTCATCACCAAACTTATAATTCAGGCATCAAAACCACTATGAATCCATCTCAAACCTAAATTACACTGAAATCGCGCTCACGATTCATCTATAGATCCAAAAGAAAACTAAATCGATCAATACACTATCAACAAACTAAATTTCACCACTAAACTATCGAAATCACACATCAATATAAACTCATATCACATCTAAAGCCTCAGATAGGTATACCAAGTGAACTTGCAATTCATCTATTCGAAATTGATAGAAAAACCTAAAAGCGAGATCGATCGATTAATTACCTTGCGAATGTATCCATACTCGCTCTCCTTCTCTTTATCCTCGAATGTGGTCAGTCGAGCTCCGTACACGGACGACATTCTTTCACGTAGATCCGATCGAATTGAACCGCGAGATTATAGAGATCGATCGAGAGTGATGCAGGGATCTTCAGTTGAGAGTGATTCAGAGATCTTCGATTGAGAGTGTCATGATTGGAAGGAATGAAACTGAAATTGGAATTTCAAACCCAAATTATGGCGCAAAACAGAACGCACAACAGGAAACATAATTCAAATTTGAGAGGGAAGGATACAACAGTAATTTTGTAAGAGGTAATTAGGGAATCACATGGGTAGACACGTGTGATGTTTGTATTGGTTGCTTTATAATTCTGTTACAACTTCAGCTTTTAAATAGAGATGAAGGGGGTCATTTGCTCAGCAAGTAAAAACTAGTAGGTTCTGAGGCTCTTGTTCCAGAGAACTGGAGATAATTGTATCTTCCATTTTCCCCAATTTCAATACAATTCCCATTGCTTCTATCTGTTAGACCTAGGGTTGTGACATTTGGTATCAGAGCCCTTCTGATCCAACCAAATACCATGGAAACTAGGGCTAGAGACATTGACAATTTCATGAAGGAAACGAAGAGGATTCAATTTGAGACATCGAATCAAATCGAGGCACTGAAGACTAACCTGCAACGCATTGAGCAAACGGTTGAACAACAGGAGAAGAGGCTCGATGCAAAGCTAGATCAACTGCTCCACATGATGCAGAATCAGAGGAGCCATCACTCAGGCATTGAATCAAGCACTTCACAGGCCTCTGGATCAGTTCAAAACCAAGTTAGACCTCTTTATCCTTCGTCAACAGACAATGGAGGTACCTATTTTCGTTTTCCTAAGATTGACTTTCCCCACTTCGATGGGTTGAACCCTAATCTTGGATCAAAAAATGTGATAGGTATTTCGAATTACATAAAGTGACTGATGAGAGCAAAGTTGCTATTGCTTCCATTCACTTAGATGGAAGGGCCGACACCTGGTTTCTTGACTATCAAGTAGGTAAGAGGAACATACAATGGGCTGAGCTTATAAGAGATATTTGTATGCGTTTTGAAAACCCTGGGGATGATAACTATATCGCCTCATTCCACAAGCTTACTCAAAACCAGTCAGTGGATGAATATTTTGAGAAGTTTGAAGAACTCAAGGCCACCATGCTATTTCATAACCCATCATTATCTGAAACCTACTTTGTTTTGAGTTTCTTGAGTGGGTTAAAACAAGAGATTAAATTGGCTGTACAGATGTTCAAGCCAACTACATTGGCACAGGCTTTTGCCTTAGCTAAACTCCAGGAAGCTTGCAATTCCTCATCATCTATTCCACCTGCACCCAACATTCATTATAAACCCACATCCACCACACCTTATTCAACTTGGCCTAAAATTAATAATTCTTCATCAACACCTCAACCAACTCAACCCTCCATTGCTTCCAATAACCCCATCCACAAACCAACTTCCTCTTCATATACAGCCACATCATCGAATACCAGATCAGCTCATCACCTGCCCCCCATCAAGCGCTTGACTGCAGCCCAAATGAAGCTGAGAAGAGAACGTGGGCTGTGTTATATATAACTGTGATGAGCAGTATAAACCAGGGCATCTTTGCAAGCAGCAACATATCTATTTGTTGATCACAGATGGAGACTCAAATGATGAGGAATGTGAGGAGGCAGAGGACCTGAGTCAGGAGATACAGACTGATATGGAACTGTCAGTTAATGCACTCCAGGGCAGTGTTTCAGCCGACACTATCTTACTTAAAGGGTGGGTGAAGAAGAAGCAAATTTCTATACTTATTGATACGGGCAACACTCATTCTTTTGTGGATCCAAAGGTGATTAAGGAAATTCAATGGCCTACGGTTCTAACTCCTCAAATGGTTGTAAGGGTGGCCAATTGAGAGCAACTCCATAGCAATGCACTTTGTCAATGTCTCAAATGGACCATGCAAGGACTTCACTTCGAGGGAAAGATAAGGCTCCTTCCTCTTGGGGGATACGATATGGTTTTAGGTGGAGATTGGTTGAAGCCCTTCGGAGATATAATTATCAATCTTCAAAAACTACAATTAACCCTCACTATACAAGGACAACCCATTACACTTCAAGGTATTACTCAAGAAGCATCCTTACACCTCATGGATGCCCAAAGTATGTCTAAATTTGTAAAGAAGTTTGCACCCTCTTGTTTTGGCCAAATTTTTTCCATGAATATCATAGACTCATCAACCACCATTCCATATAGTTTTAGAGAGATGCTCCGTACCTTTGATGATATTTTTCAAGTCCCTACCTCCTTACCAACTCATAGGCCCTTAGACCATAAAATTCCTCTTAAGCTAAATGCCATCCCACCATCTCAAAACCCTTATAAGATCCCATACATGCAAAAAACCGAGGTGGAACATCTCATCAATGAAATGTTAGAAATTGGCCTTATCCAACACTCTAGTAGTCCCTTTGCGGCCCCCATACTCCTTGTTAAGAAAAAAGATAACTCTTGGAGATTTTGTGTTGACTATAGGAGGCTCAATGACCTTACTATTAAGGATAAATTTCTTATGCCATTAATTGATGAACTACTAGATGAACTCCACGGGGCCACTATTTTTTTCAAAGCTAGACCTAAGGTCGGGTTATCATCAAATAAGAGTCCACCCTCCGGATATACACAAAACGGCCTTCAAAACCCACCATGGCCATTTTGAGTTTAGAGTCATGCCTTTTGGGTTAACCAATGCGTCGGCTACATTTCAAGCCTTGATGAACCAAGTATTCCAACCCTTCTTGAGAAAATTTATTTTAGTCTTCTTTGATGATATATTGGTCTATAGTAAGAATGAGGATGATCATCTTTCTCACCTCCACACAACTTGTTCCTTATTGAGGAAACATCAACTTTTTGCTAAGCTCTCTAAGTGTTCTTTTTGTCAACCTAGACTCGAATATTTAGGCCATATTATTAGCTCCCATGGAGTGGAAGCCGATCTTCAAAAAATAGAAACTATGCAATCTTGGCCTATTCCCACCACTCTGAAACAAGGGATTTTCTAGGTCTTACGGGCTACTATAGGAAGTTCATAAAAAATTATGGCCAATTGGCTCAACCTCTCACTATCTTACTCAAGAAAAACTCATTCCTTTGGTCACCCAATGCTTCCCAAGCCTTCCTAGCCCTCAAGCAAGCCATGTGTCATGCTCCGGTCCTTGCTTTGCCTAATTTCCATATCTCATTTTTTCTCGAAACGGATGCTTGTTCAAAAGGTGTGGGAGCTGTCCTATCCCAAGGAGGAAGGCCAATAGCCTATTTTAGTAGGGCTTTAGGACCCAAACACCTCCAATTATCTACATATGAGAAGGAACTTTTGGCCATTGTCATGGCCGTTAAAAAATGGAGGTCATATTTGTTGGGATCCAAGTTCTATATTCATACTGATCATCAGAGTATCCGCCACTTTTTATCTCAGAAAGTCACCACAGTGATGCAACAGAAGTGGCTCTCTAAGCTCTTGGGGTTTGATTACGAGATAGCATACAAGCGGGGCATAGGCAACCGAGTTGCGGATGCACTGTCCAGGCGTGACAGTGAAGACTCTCACTGTTTGGCTATGTCTACTGTCACCCCATTATGGTTACAGGAGGTTGCTAACAGTTATGAGACAGATTCATTTGCACAAGCTCTGATTCAGCAATTGCTGGTAGCTCCAACTGCTGTCCCAAATTTCACTTATTCGAAAATCGAAAGGGCTATTACGCTATAAGCAAAGGCTGTATATTGGGTCTACAGGATCTTTACGTAACCAACTTTTTATTGCTCTACATTGCTCACCTATTGGAGGACACTCAGGTATTTCAGCTACATACAAAAGGTTACATCAGCACTTTTATTGGCAGGGAATGAAGACCTCCTTAATCCAGTTTATCACAGAGTGTGATGTGTGTCAAAGGAATAAGCATGATCAGTCTGCTTATGGTGGACTGTTGCAGCCCTTGCCTGTCCCTGATCATGCCTGGCAGCATATAACCATGGATTTCATCGAGGGACTCCCTCCTTCCAACCACAAATCTGTCATTTTGGTCGTAGTGGACAGGCTTACCAAGTTTAGCCACTTTATGGCCCTATCACACCCCTACACTTCCGCCATGGTAGCCGAACTCTTCCTTCAGAATGTCTACAAACTGCACGGCTTGCCTACTTCCATTGTTTCTGACAGAGATCGCATCTTTATTAGTGCTTTTTGGCAGGATCTGTTTTCGGCTTTGGGTACCAAGTTGTCCTTAAGCACGGCTTATCATCCTCAGTCGGATGGACAGACAGAAAGGACCAATTCCTGTTTGGAAACTTACTTAAGGTGCATGTGTAGTGAGATTCCCAATTAGTGGTCTAAATGGTTGTACCTCGCGGAACATTGGTTAAATACCACATTCCACTCAAGTCTCCAAACAACACCATTTCAAGCCTTATATGGCTATGCTCCTCCATTATTAGCCTTACCTCCAATAGCTCCTCTGTCCATCCCTGAAGTTACTCAATAACTGCAAACCAGGGACCATATGCTCCAAATACTGAAAGACAAGCTAGTGAAAGCTCAGGTACAAATGAAGCTATATGCTGATAAACAACGCAGTGACAGGGAGTTTGCCATTGGTGATTGGGTTTTCCTCAAACTCCAACCTTACCGACAAACATCTGTGAATATCAGGAAGAATCTCAAGCTCTCATCTAGGTTCTATGGCCCATTTCAAGTCCTGGAACGAATTGGCGCAGTTGCTTACAGGTTGCAATTGCCCTCGTCTTCAAAAATTCATCCCGTCTTCCATGTTTCTCAACTGAAGCGCAAGTTGGGCCAATCTGTCTTTCCCTCTCCTGAGTTACCATTGGTGGATGGACAAGGGTTGTTGAAAGCTGAACCAATTGCTATTCTAGCACGTCGGTTAGTTCCCAGGCACAACCGTGCTGTTACGCAGGTTCTAGTTCACTGGTCGAACTCCACCGCATAGGAAGCAACATGGGAGGTCTGGACTCATCTAACCGCATCGTTCCCTCATTTTAATCCTTGAGGACAAGGATTAGCGGAAGGGGTGGGTATTGTCATGATTGGAAGGAATGAAACTGCAATTGGAATTTCAAACCCAAATTATGGCGCGAAACAGAACGAACAACAGGAAACATAATTCAAATTTGAGAGGGAAGGATACAACAGTAATTTTGTAAGAGGTAGTTAGGGAATCACATGGGTAGACACGTGTGATGTTTGTATTGGTTGCTTTATAATTCTGTTACAACTTCAGCTCTTAAATAGAGATGAAGGGGGTCATTTGCTCAGTAAGTAAAAACCAGTAGGTTCTGAGGCTCCTGTTCCAGAGAACTGGAGATAATTGTATCTTCCATTTTCCCCAATTTCAATACAATTCCCATTGCTTCTATCTGTTAGACCTAGGGTTGTGACAGAGAGCGATGAATAAATCGAAAGATAGTCGGAGAGATTTGTGAAGTTTTTAGGTTTTGCAGAAGAAATGGGAAAACGAAGAGTTACAAGACCTTTTTTTTTTTTTTAGTAATTAGTAACTTAACTAAACCCAATATTTTTTTATAATTATTGATGGAACTAATAATTAATAACTTATCTAAAAAATGTATTTCTTAGTTAATTCATTTTTAGTAACTTAATTCAATAATTAGTAACACTTTTTTGGATTTCCAAGAATTGTAACATAACGAAGAGTTACAAATTAAAAAATAGTGATGTTGCTAATTATCCATTTTGGTGCAGTGAATGTGGTTTAAATGGGACAGATTACTACTCAAATCGACAATTTAGCCTGTAATTTCTGGTGGAATGGAAGTGAAAATGGGACGGCAAAACATCTGTGTACTTGGGAACAAACTTGTCACCCTCGCCATCTGGGAGGTCTCAATATCCCACCAGCTAGACTAAAAAACCTGGCACTCAAAGCTAAACATGTATGGCAAGCTATAGTGCAGCCACACAACCCTTGTATTGCCCAACTTAAAGCCATTTATTTCCGCAACAAGGGTATTCTTCAACTCGCAAAAACCCTCAACATAGCCTCCTTTGCTTGGTGAGGCAATCTCGCGGCCCTCAACAAAATGAGAAATCATTTGATTTGAAAAATTCGCTCAGGTAACGAAACTAATTTATGAAATGACTGCTGGGTTAAACCCGATTTTAGTTTGACAGATAGTACTCTCTTACCTGAGCTTGTGGACTCCTTCTCATCAATCCGGGACCTATGGATTTGGGATGTAAATCATAGGCCCCAATGGAACGAAGACATCATCTCATCTCTATTTCCACAACCCGTGGCAAAAGCTATTTTGGATGTCGTCATTCGCCCTTCCACCAATCTAGACACCTTAATCTGAAATTTCGACAAACGGGGCCTTTTTTCTGTTAAAAGTGCCATCAAGGCCTTTGTTCTTTCAGATCTGGAAACTTTCACTTTAGGATCCCCAAGTCAGGCTTCTTCCTCCCAAAATATTGACAGATCTATGGCGGATCAAGGCCCCTGCTACAACCATTCTCTTCTTCTGGAAAGTTTCCCGAAACTTGTTGCCAACCTTGTCCAACTTACGCCGGGTTTATGTCCTGGTTGATACTTGCTGTCATTTTTGTCACAATCAAACTGAGAATATTGAACACCTCTTGTTTTTTTTGTCCCGTGATCCAACGACTCTGGCTTCTCACCCCTCCCTCTCTTAATTGGGAAAAAGCCAACCTCCATGACCAATCAATTACTGCCTTTCTTATGTTTATTTGGGAAACAGTGGGGGCTCATCCCCTTATTAGGGATGAGATGCTTTGTAACAGTCATTTTTTCTATCTGGAACCTTTGAAATGATTTGATATTTAGAACACACAAGTTCTCCACTCAGATATTTGTTCAAATCATCAATCACACACGGTCAACATGGCAAAAACAATGGTTCCTTACATCTCAAATTAACCATCAACCTGACCAAACTACTTCCTTACACCATGTCCTTGAAAATGCAATTTGCGTCAATCAAACCCATGACACTTGTATGGGCCCCATCAGTAATCTTTCCTCAGATCCTTTACCCGAGGAACAAACTTCCAGACTTTGCATGCTTCATGACCAACTTAGGGTGGCTAGGGACCACAAAATTAATTCTATGACCCGAACAGTTCCAAACACTCTCTCCCATGATATGATTGTTGTATCTTATGATGCCTTTTTTTTCATCCATTCAATAGGGAGCTTTTGGTGTTTTGGCGGTTGTCGCTTTTGGGAGAGTGCGTGTTAGATTGACTGATATGATCCCTGACAAGGTTACAGATAGTACCATGGCTGAATGCTTTGCTGCGGAAGTTGCTCTACTACTTGTACATCCAAGAAACTGGACATCTGGATTCCTCTTAGAAGATTCTAGAAATTTACACGCTCTTTTGCACTCTGAGATGGAGGATCGATGTGTAAACTCGTGGTGGACGTGGCGACCTATAGTCTGTAGCATCCAGTCACTATTATTGTGTATGCTTGTAACTTTATTCCTAGAACTCTTAATCAAGAAGCTCATAATTTAGCTTCTACTGCAGGACACCAGTTAATTATGCAATTATATTAATTATATATAATATTGGTATTAAAGGGGTCCCTTATAAAAAAAAATCTTGCATTAATAGAGTCTACATCAATTAATGGTGACTATTTGTGCACAATTAAATAAGGTTTACATAGATATTTTGTTTAAGTTAATCAAGTTTATTTAGTTGTAAATAATGACCCCAATTATTGGTATTAAAGGGATCCCTCTCATGCCATTTTACTCTGTCTGCAACTGGAAAATTCTAAATGGCGAGGAAAGGGGCGAGAGGGTGGGTGTGACCGTTCATCCCCCTTGAGATGCACAGTTTTGCGAATCTCGAGGGGATGAGTGGTAAAACCCCACCCCTCGTCCCTTTCCTCGATGCCTAGAAGGGCTGGTCTGCTACTAAATTTAATCACACGAGTTACACGCTATACAAATGGTGACAAATGAGTCATGGTGTAATAGATATCCGGTGTCAGGTTTTTGCCTATCTCAGGTCAAAGAAATTTTAAGCTCAAAACTTACAGTGTTGTTTAAGCCAAACTGTTTATTGCTCAAGCGCTGAAACACAACAATTAACCGAAACTACATCCGGTGTGTTCATGATCATGTTGAGTACGTCAAGTACTCCTTAAACAAGGGGTTTAAATATTATGTAATTTAAATGGTTGATTTTGAATTTCCGCATCACATATAAATATAACCTTTGTATAAGTAAACTAAATAGTAAATGGCAAGAAAAGTTCATGCAAGGTGAATATTGGGGCGGAGCCAGGATTGCAGATAAAGGGGGGCAAACAGTACATAACTATTTATGAAAATACTAAAAAATTGGATTTTTACAATCATATTTTGCAATCAGGGTGACATGGCGTGATCGTGAAAAAATGATGATTAATTCAACCATACAAACAATATACATGACATGATTAATTCAATTGTAGCTAGCTAATTAAGAACTTCCCTTTTTACTTAAAGAAAACAGAAGCAGACATAGTGGTATAAGATGAGAGTTGGCAAGGAACAGACCTCTGGCTTTCTTTCTGGCTTTGAGGTAGCAGGACGGTATAGTCCAAGTCCAAGGAGTAGTAGCAGCAGTAGCTTGACTGGACTGGATGGATTCAAATGAATTTGTCGAACAACAATTTTATTTTTGGAATCCTCCTTCCTCTTCTCCTCCTGCTTTATCTGTCCGTCTGTCTCCTCTTCTTTGAAACTCACTCCTAAGTCAGAGCCTCCGAGGATAACACTTACACATCCAGTCCACTCTCTTTTGTCTTCTTATTCTTGTCTGTCTTCTTGAAAGGGAAATATATGTGTATATAGAGAGAAAACTTTCTCCTTTTGAGCTAGCTCAGGTGAAGCATACAAACAACAACTTAACTGAATCGACCTACGACCATCGTGTTTTTCTAACCGCCCCAAACCCAACTGGTTACTTTTAATTTTGAAAGATCAGAGATAAAGCAAAGCAGATCAGATCCCAACCCCCAATTAATCTAATGTGTTAACTAATCTTTTATCACTCTTACCACCATATGCTAGCTGAGTCAGAAATAAGATAATCTTATTCTTTATTTTATTTTTTATTTTTTTAACAAAACAAAAGAAAACCAATGATGATGACAATGTAAAATTTCCTCGGCCGGTCTCCAACCTAATTAAATTTTTTAATATGAATATAATCACATGGGAAGCAAACCCACCATGTATGGTACATCTCTTCTGGTTTCTTTGTTGCTCTCTGCGTGTGTAGGGGGTGAATGGATTAAAATGAGTTGGTAGGAATTAAGAGAGAGATGGAGAGATTAAAAAAAGAGAAAGAAAGAGAGAGGGGGTAGGAATTAAAAAAATAAAAATATATTAAAAAAATATAGAGATTGAGTGGGATTAGGATTGGTGAGGGTGGAGTTAAAAAAAAATTTGTTGTTTTAATTTTTAGTGGAGTTAGAAGTCAAGATTTCGTAAAGGGGGGCAACATAAAATTTTAAAGGAGGGACAATGTAAAAAATATAAGTAATTTAGTGAAATTTTTTAAAAAGATAAGGAGGGCAATTGACCCCCTTACCTAACACATGGATCCGCCCATAAGTCTTTTTTTTTTTTTTTTTTGGGTATTTTTGTTGGGAAGTTGAATTGGTCATGGAAGACAATTATATGATGGGTGCCTTATTTTCTTAATTTTCTACTGATAAACAATAAAAAAAAATAAAAAAGCTTTTTAAGAGACAAGTGTTTTCACCAACTTTTTGACAGTAAGAACGAAAGAAACAGAGGGAGGTGATTGTTATGTTTTCTCTCATTTTCAAAGGGTTGGCAAACCTAGCAACAAATTACGTGAACTTGTTAGACCCATTCAACACAAGGCACTAGCTGCCTAACTTTATCTAATCAACAAAGATCAAATCACTACCCTGTCCACAGTCACACTTCATCTAGAGTTAGTTGCTGCTATCAATCTCTTTTTTAGAGTCACCATGTATAATTGCGGCATTATGAGGGCAAATACCGCGTGATGCATGCATGGATCGTTATTCATATTAGGAAAATTAAGGAAGGTAAGTTATAAATACAAATTCTTTTGTTGGTTCGAGTGTCAATTCATCGTCTTTATAATATAATATAAATTTGAATGATTTTTATATGTTTTTTCTAAAAACTTTGCTGTGCTCTTTAAATAATGTGGTTTCACATATAAGTTTGTTGAACAAATCTTTTGTCATTTACTTTGAGTTGGAATGTATTCTTCCATTCAACGGCATGGGTTGCAGGTATACTGTATTTAAGTTTTGGGCAATAGAAAAACTAAATAAAAGATTGTGCTCTCATTTGCTCTAATTGTTTATGATCAACAGAGTGATGTGATGTGATTTTTTTTTTTCAATAAAAATAACCCCAAATATCAAAACGCATGACATTTCTAGAATTAAAATAAAATGTCATTCATATACTACCTAAACTTCGCTCTTCCTTCCCTATCTATTCCTATGCAACCAAACATGGCTTTATTTCCAAAGAATTCAATTATATAAAAAATAAACATATCCTGAGGGGAAAAGTAAGATCCTTGATGTGTAATTCAGGACATAGAAAAAGGCATATTTGACACGTCGAATTTTACTTCCATTGGTTTGCAAATTTGAATTGATAGCACATGTCACAATTATAATCAAATTCACTTAAATGGTACATTTTAGAATTTTGTAGTTCGGCTAAAAACATGATTGAACTTAGTTAGCGACTAAATGACACCATCACTTCTCTTGAAGGATGTCACCATCTCATTTTTTTTGGATCTACTGAATGACACCACCATCTCTCATCTTCACTTCACTCTTCATTGGAGCAACACCACCCTTCTCCACTTTCTTTTCTCTCTTCACAGGAGCAGCACCACCCGCTCGTCTCACCACTATCGACCGCATTACTTCTCCTTTCTTCCTCTTCTTCTTCTCCCCTACTGCTGCTCTTGAGAAGAGATGAAAAGAAGAGAAAGATATGAGAAAAGAAGAAAATGAATAAGATTGAGAAAAAGGAGAATAAGAAGAAGAGGAGAAGAAATAAAAGAAAGAGAAGAAATGGAAGATATGAGAAGAAGAGATAGGAGAAAAAGAAGAATGGAGAAGAAGAGGTTCAGTCGAAGGTGGCGTGGGCGGGGTGGTAGTAGTGTTTGATGGATTGGAGAGGATAATAAAGGGAGAGGGGTGGTGGTATCCTTTAGCACGTGGTAGTGTCCTTCAAAAAGTAGGGCAACGATGGTGTCCTTCAGCAGAATTGGTGGTGTCATTTAGTCATTGCCTTGAATTTTTCCTTCAATCTAAAGGGTGTACACGGTCCAGATCAGTTCCAAATTTGGAAAAACCTAACTCAAACTGTTTAAATTTAATAGATTTTGTCCGGTCCAGATTCTCTCATTTTGAACATTGGGACTGAACCTTACTCGAACCGTTTAGAACGGTCCAGTTCCTATTGTTCCAATCCACCAAACAAATTTTATTTATTAAGTTCACCTTTTACGTTGATCTGAAGTTTTCACCTACTTGTTTCCAACCTACATTACGACTATCTTATTCTTTATGAATCCAGTTGTATTGATGTCATTGCATATTGGACTTAACCGTCTTTTTAAGATTTCGATGACATAGAGTTTGTGTTGCTATAGGTAGGGGTGGGCAAAAACCGATTTAAATCCGGTTAACCGACCGAACCGATTTTCAAATTCGGTTCGGTTATCGAACCGAAATATGAGTAGAAAGAAAATAATTTAAACCGAACCGAACCGATTATAAACTGTTCGAAATCGATTTACGGCTTTGAACCGACCGATTTATAACCGAACCGACCGATTAATTAGATATATATAAATAATTAAATAACAGGTAGGTGTCAATACCTGATTAGTGCAACAAATGCACTGCAGTACACCCTGTTGCACTGAATCACCCCCTACTCTCAAAGTTTTAAATTTTAGGCTAAAAATTGCGTATGTAAAAAAATTGGGCCTGTAAAAAAATTGGGCATAGTTTAATGAAATTCTTTCTAGTGCTTGAGCCCGAAATTTTGGCCCAACCGAATCGAACCGATCCGATCCGATCCGAAATTCGATTCAACCGAATTCATCGATTTACAAATACAAAATTCAATTTCGGTTTGAGTTTTGGGCAAACCGAATGAAATCGATTTGAAATTGATTTGGGGTTCAAAACCAAACCGAATCGACATTGCCCACCCCTAGCTATAGGTTGTTTAGACACTATTTTCTACTCCTACTGATCACCAGATGGCATATGGGCTCTTTCAAGTCGGTGAAAGGAAGGACAAACAAGACCAATACTGATATAATATCCGAGAAAGACCAGAGAGCTAGGGATCCAGACTGATAAGCTTGAAGGTAGGACCTAGACCCTGGAGGTCCCGTGTTTGGTGTTAGACCTAGTAAAGAGAACAAACATGATCTCGGTGTCAATGGTACTGGCGAGCTCATTATTTATACGAAAATTCTAAACAGCACTGCTCATTTACCTGGGATTTCGCCTGGATGGTGCTAGGCACGTGCCCATCCAAGCGTGCCAGGCACGTGCGATTAAGGTGAGCAAAAAAAAAAAAAAAAAAAATTCTAGAACTCAAATCGCAGAGAAGAAGTTTTACTCCAAAATTAGAGAAATAAAGACACCCATTTTGGTTTTGGAATCTGAGGTCTGGGTGTTTCTCTCCATCTCCAAATCTACAAAACCCATTGAGGGTGATCAATGCATGTTTCTATGAGAGAAGGCGATGTGGCCATGTACTTGTCTAACAAGCCAACCCCCAATTGATTTCTAAAGAAGAAGAAGAGAGCAGAGACTTGGGTTCATGAGGAAACTAAATGTCTGATCAATCTTCGGATTGAAATGGATAGTTTGTTTAATACTTCTAAGTCTAACAAGCATCTTTGGGAGCAAATCTCTTCCAAATCACTTCATGAGCAAATCTCTTGGGTTCATGAGCAAATCTTGGGTTCATGAGCAAATCTCTTCCAAATCACTTCATGAGCAAATCTCTTGGGTTCATGAGCAAATCTTGGGTTCATGAGCAAATCTCTTCAAAATCACTTCATGAGCAAATCTTTGGGTTCACTTGGGTTCATGAGCAAATCTCTTCGATCGGCCTCCGACAATTGCAATTCCTTCTCACAAACAGTCACGCATCCCCAACCACTCCACCATTACAGATCATCTCCCAAACCATTACAGATCATCTCCCAAACCATTACAGATCATTACAGATCATCTCCCAAAGCATGAGTCGATTGGGGAGGATGAGGATGAGCTTCTCCTTCTGTTTTTTTTTTTTTTGTCCGCTTTAGTTACACGTGCCTGGCACGCCTGGATGGGCACGTGCCTAGCACCATCCAGGCGAAATCCCAGGTAAAAATCCGGTGCGCCCTAGCTTTGCTCTTATTTATATGTGTGTATGTACTCTGTAATTGTGTATGTAAACATCATCATATCAGAAAAAAGTTAAATGTTAATTAATATTATTAGAGATAAGAGTGAACTAGTGGTTATCTGGACCCTTGATGCAGAAAAGTTTACTCCTTTACAACTTCAATTGCCATCAGATCCATTTAACTTTTAGGTAGTTGACACACATTTCTCAAACATGGTTATAATATTTGTGAAAGTTGAAACTAGAAAGCAGAAGCAAAAACCTGAAGTAAACGAGTTTGAAGTGAAACCCACCCTTAAACAAATGGGTCCTAATCATGAGAGCAATGCAAGAAAGAAACAGATAGAGTTTATTTCGAGAAGATGAAAAGAAAGAGATGAGAGATGGCAGCAGCAGGTGAGAGTCGTGAGATTATGAGAGAGACCAAGGATTTGGGGTTTTTAAGGTTCAAATAAAATTTTGTAACCCCCAATCAGGATAAGACATGTGTATAGGTGTTATACAAAATGGGTTGGATCCGAAACATTTAAAACCTGACTCGAACTGTTATCAATAGATCTGGATCGATCTATACCGTTCATTAATATGCACAATAAAAATGGGACTGTTGGAGCAAAACAAGTCGGTTCGGTTTGGATCCACGGTTCCTCAATCTGTTTGCGCACCCCTATTTTAATCGACCAGAAAAGAAATCAGGAATGGATGGGTTGCGGACACAAGGCCCACATCAACGACCCACTAAGAAAATAAAATAAAATAAAGTGTAGTGGAAACGAAAGGGGCGCCTTGTGAACACATACAACAATCTGGCATGTATCTGTTTAGACATTTTTCGCTCAATTAAGTAAACCGCACTCACAGTTCACTCACTCAGAGCTCAGATTAGATGGCAATGGTGAGTGTGAGTGTGAGTGGAAGTGTATCTTCTCAATATTCAACTGCTAATGTTGTCCGGAGATGTCCGCTTCGGCTTTCTCCATTGACATGGTTTCCCTCTACTCCCCCAGTATCTTTTTCTAGAATGCCCATTGGATATTGTTCCAAGACAACAAGTGAAACATCTCTTCATTCTTTCTTCAACTCAGCTGCACTGAAGAATAAATAGCAATGTGATGAAGAAGTTACTATACTAGAAAGAGAAGATTACGTTGAAATGGAAAGTGATACGTCCAAATCTGGTCTCCTGTGAATTTGACCTATAAAACAAATGTTAGATTGCCAAGGACCACCTATTTGGTAGCCGAAGGCACTCCGATGCTTAAGTCAGTAACTTCATTAGAGATGGAGATTAATCTAGATAGAACTAAGTTGAAATTGCATATCTTTGTCGAATGTTCCCTTTACCTTATTTAGTGGTTGTTATTAATTTTCTGCGTGACTTAAGCATGTGAGCTCAACAAAGGGAGACGTTCTCTGTAACAGTCTTCTCATTTACAAAGATGCATCATTGGGGGGGGGGGGGGGGGTAACTCCTTCCACGACTCTTTTTCTCTGAAACTTTTTTCCTTTTTAAGGGAGGGATTTTTGTAGGGCCTAGATTTGGGCCTCTAAGTATGATTTGTTTTGATGACCCTCTTTATGCTTTCATGATTGGGTCTGCCCTTTTTGGGCTTTGTGAGTTGGTCCGGTTTCGAGATACTTAGTCCTCGTGATGGGCGATCTCTGCCACGTGTATGATCGCGATGATAGTCTTATTTGATGTATTATCAGCTACTCCCCCTTAGTGGGTATGCTGACGTGGCTACTAACTCGATGGCGGTTGGACATTCGATTTCATCATTGCAGTGCATGTAATGTTGTTAGCAGCTTTTGTTGAGGTTGATATTCTGATCTCACATCTGTCCGTTCATTTCCATGCTTATTTTGGGATTTTGTGCAACCATCATATCACGCACAGCATCCTAGTAGTAGTTTCTTCGTTGCTCAACTCTATAAAAGGGGGCATGATGGTTTTGTTTCTCTCTTTACGCTATCTTTGAGATCATAGCTTATCATTTTTTTCTTCTTGTTAGCTCTCTTCATTGTTCAACTCCTTTTCCCATGTCTTCTAGCAGTATACTAGATGGTGAGGCGCTTAGCGTTTGTGAGGCGTTCTTCTCGTCTAAGAAGGCTTCACAGACAATGTTGGAGAGTGTTCATTCTGAATACTCATTGTCATCCGACCTTGAAATAGTTTTTTCTAGGCAGAATGACAGTCCTTGTCGTCCAAGGTCCGGTTATATCACACTTTATCCGTGTATGTTCCACTTAGGGCTTCGATTTCCAATTTCGGAACTATTTTGGGATTTTTTTTGGGCATTCCTCCTGCCCAAATGGGTCCCAATAGCTAGAGGGTGATGGTTTCTACTATGCGATAACCATTCTCACTGGCATTCCTTTAGCTGCTAGGGTTTTGCATTCGGTGGTTGGACTTGTGGTGACCAAGAATATTTGCTTTCTGCACTCCCCGCTTGTTTTGGAAAACTTAACGATGATTACAGAGACTGGTTGAGATTTTAGTTTTATGATTTTGTCAAATCTGGCCATTTTAACTTGCAGGGTCGACAAATTATGCGGTCTTTCCCAGTCCCCAACAAATGGAAGGATTTACAATTGTCTGTTGTGAAACAGGTGATTAGTAATCGTTTTCAAAGCTTCCTATGGTTGTTGTGGATTCGTTCCTCGCTGAGGAGGTTGTGGAGCATAGTGGCTTGTACACTATGAACGAGACCTAACATGTTTTGCTCACTGAGTCCTGAGCTGCTGAGATTGCTGCTCGTGGCGATCCTGTTGGTGTTAGTGATGCTAGTATTGATGGGAAAGTGAGTTCTGTAACGTGTTGGTGTTGGTGGACCTGCCACTAGAAAGAGGAAGCTTTTGAGTCCTGTTAGTCCGTCAAAGCGATTGGTGATAAGCCTTGGTTGTGTTCCTAAGAGAAAATGACTTTCCGGTTCCACTCATGGTATTGCTGCTCGTTCGAGTTCGTCTGAAAAAAAAGGGTGGGAAAGATGATATCTTTCTCTCGAGGAGGCCGAGGAGATGAATCAAGCGCTGGAAAGAACCAAAAAGGAGGTGACTTGTCCGTTGGACAAGAATGAGAAGATGTTCATTTCTACTCATGGTGTGCTCGACTTTGTCGAGTGGTCTGATGATGATCCTCGAGTTATTGACAATAAGATGATTCAGCTTGTTGTGGAGGGATTTAAGGATCCGAACACGATGAAGACCCTAGCTGACTTTGAATTCAATCCGCTATGCGAACATGAGGTTGCTAATCGTGATCAGAGTTCTGAGGCTCCTCCTCCTGCTTTTCCCATTCGTGTTGATGATGCAGTGGAGATTCCTATTTATCCGCTTGCCCGTCTAACTCCTGTTGTTGTTTATGCCATTGTTGTTCATCCCATTCCTGTTGTTGCTGTTTCACAAACAAAAGGCAATAGTGGTTTTTCAGTTATCACCACTACTCCGACTGTTCTTTCGGCTGTTGGGGGTGGGGCTTATTTGCTTCCTAATCCCGGA
The DNA here is from genome assembly GCA_963556465.1 of Berberis vulgaris. NCBI lineage: Eukaryota > Viridiplantae > Streptophyta > Magnoliopsida > Ranunculales > Berberidaceae > Berberis > Berberis vulgaris. The sequence continues at coordinate 69,125,139 of OY747125.1, read as the reverse complement.
GTTCTTCATCCACAGATTAGTTGGAAGGGGCCTTACCCAGAAGACATCCGCATTAACTCGGATGGAAAGTTCAGTTGGTTTACTAAGATTGACGTGCAGGATAGTGCACAAATTTAACCAATGAGTGGCATAGGTGGTTGGTGGAGAGGGCTCCAATGCCTGTTCGGGAGCCCAACAGTCATCCCGACCACGACCTTAGGCAAATAATGGAGGGATGAATCACCTTACTTATGCTGGGGTGATAGGGTCGGTTTATCAGGTTACTCGTGGTCAGGTGGCTGCTTTGGAGAGGAAGATGGCAACACAATTACTGGTGTTCTCTCATGTTCTTTGTCAAATGGACATGTTGAAAGCTCATTGTGCAGAAGAAGAGAAGGCAACTATGACTGATCCGGCTTCTTTGAATGAGGTGGAGACTGCGCGAGATAAATTCGTTGCCGAGCTTGAGTCCTCGAGGTATGAGTTGGACGGAGTCCATAATCGATTGTATGAGGCGCAGAGGGAGTTGTCTGTTGAAAAGGCTGGTCATGATGAGGCCATGGCTTTGTTATTGAGCAATCCGTCGGTCATAAGGTTGCTGAGGAATGGGTGGAACAGCTAACAATTGCGCTTGATGATGTAAGTTGGATGTTTCCGCAATGTTGACCACCGTCGAATGACAACTTATCTCGGCCAAGAAAGAACTCGCTGCAACCAAGAACAAACTGAAGATTGCGGAAGCAACGAATTGGAGGAGAGTTGTTGACGGACGAATCGACCTTCTTGATTACATGAAGGGGGTGGTCTTGATTTGTGTAAATATCGTGGTTTAGTTGACCAAGTCTCTGAGGACGATGATAGCGAGGAACGTATTCCGGATCCGCCAAGTAATTTGGTTAATGAAGGATCCTTGTCTCCTCCTCCTTCTGATCCTGCTCCATCGCCTATTCTTGCCATCGAAGAGAGAGCATCGTCCCCTTTTGCTGCTGATGTTGTTGCTCATCCTCCTCTGAATGCTCTTGTTGGTGATTATTTGATTACTTCTACTGTTTCTTTCCGGGTTGTTCTATCTTCTTTTCTAGATGTAACTGAATGAATCTAAAAGTTTCTTTTTGTTGACATTTTTGTGCTTTGCTTAATTTGTATTAATTGCTTCTTGTCTTGCATGTTATTCCTTCGTAGGTCATAATTTGTCTTGGATCAATCACGATATAAATGTGCATTAATCTCGTTACTCGTACCTTCTACATGACAATCGGGCTAGGAAGCTTTACGAGTATATCTTGACTTGTATGTCAAGTCTTCATATTTACTTCATGGTCCAACACATTAGTTGACCAGAAGTTTTTACGAATAAGTTGACTTATACATCCCAACTTTTGTAGATTCACTTTGTGGTCTGACATATTGATCGACCATAAGGTTTTATGAGCAAGTTGACTTATACGTCCCAACTTTGGTAGATTTACTTCGTTGTCCGACATATAGATCGACCAAAAGGTTTTATGAGTAAGTTGACTTATACATCCCAACTTTTTTAGATTTTCTTCATGGTTCGACATATTGGTAGACCAGAATGTTTTACGAGTAAGTTGACTTATACGTCCCAACTTTGGTAGATTTACTTCGTGGTCCGACATATTGATCGACCATAAGGTTTTATGAGTAAGTTGACTTATATGTCCCAATGTTTGTAGATTTACTTCATCGTTCGAGATATTGGCCGACCAAAACTTTTTACAAATTAGTCTTGACTTATACATCCAGACTTTTGCCTCGTGGTCCGACATAATAGTCGACCAGAAGGTTTTTTTGAATTAGTCTTGACTTATACGTCCAGACTTTTACTCCTGATCCAACAAATTAGTCGACCAGAAGGTTTTACGAATTAGTCTTAACATATACATCCAGATTTTTACCTCGTGGTCCGACATGTTAGTAGGCCAGAAGGTTTTACGAATTATTCTCTACTTATACTTCCCAACTTTTGTAGATTTACTTCATGGTTCGACATATTGGTTGACCATAAATTTTTACGAATTATTGTTGACTTATACGTCCGGACTTTTGCCTCGTGGTTCGACATATTAGTCGACCAGAAGGTTTTTTCGAATTAGTCTTGACTTATACGTCCAGACTTTTACCTCGTGGTCCGACATATTAGTCGACCAGAATGTTTTTCGAATTAGAGTTGACTTATATGTCTAAGCTTTTACCTTGTGGTAGAATATATTAGTCGACCAGAAGGTTTTACGAATTAGTCTTGACTTATACGTCCATAATTTTAGCTCGTGGTTCGACATATTAGTTGGCCAAAAGGTTTTACGAATTGTTCTTGACTTATACGTCCAGACTTTGATAGATTTGCTTCGTGGTTGATCATACCAAAAGTTTTATATTTTACGTTTGACTTATATGTCCTGACCTTTTGCTCACGGTTCGATATGCTGATCGTGCTAGTTGCCTTGACGCCTTCATTTAACTTGACTGTTTGAAAGTAAAATGGAGGGTTTGAACTTGGAGTTTTATTGATAATCCTATTTCAGAAGCTTAACATTCTATAACGAAATAGTTGTTCTTTCTTTTTCCAAAACTTCTTTGTTCGTAGTGTTGGTCATCTTATCTTGTTTGCTTGTTTTATGAGTGTTACGTTACAGCGTAGGATCCATTTGTGAATAGTTCGTGCATTGCGTCTTTCTTCTTAATTGTTGCTTGATTGACGTCGTTCCTTATGATGATAGGGGGTCAATTCCCACGCGCCCTTATTGTTTGTGGAGTACTCATATCATATTTTAAATTGACTTTGGCTTCGTATCGCCTTAGTATGTTTTGGTGTTTTTATGTCTTGAACTGACTGTGTCTGTTTTTAACTCGTTTGTTGCAACATCCTTCTTTATGATTCTCCTGTAGTATTGATAGTTTTTTCGTCACGTATATGGTCATCACGAGGTAACTAATAAATTTGGAATGCTTCTTGATCAAATCCTTGAGTGTGCACACTTCAAGATGTTTCGATTGGTGATTCTCTTGGCAATCAGGTGAGTTGAGTAGAATCCAACACCGAATTGTCCAATCATGCTCACATGAGTGCCAGCTGCTAAGGCTTCCATGAACTTCTGGGTTCCAGACCTTGCAACTGTATCAAGTTTATTCGCCAAATCAAAGGCTTTGTTGGTCTTTTTAAGAATAATAATGTGGATCAAGCTCGCGTTCGCCAGTAAGGTCTTCGAACTTGATTAGTTGGTTTATCTCCGTCTGAACCGTAAATGTCTATGTGTCTCCCGTTGTGAGTTGTTGTAGTGATCTTTTGGTCTCGTTCGATGATGTTGGTGCTCTTGCTTCAATATAGACCAGCTCTAGTGGGTGGTACCACTGATCGCTCCTTTGATCGACCAGATTGTTCATTTCCTCCAGCTATGCAGTGCAAGGCATATATAACAATTATCTGGGTTGTTCATTTGATCCCGCAGTGGCATCTACATTTTTTCCCGTTAGACTGCATGTTTGGCAGCCCGACGAATTCCTTGAGTCGCCCTCTTTGAATCCAGTGTTCAATTTCGTCCTTTAGGTTGTAGTGGTCTTCAATGTCATGCTCATAATCCTTGTAGAAAGAACAATACTTTCTTTTGTCTCGCCCATCTAGGTTTCCTCTCATTTTAAGCAGCCAGTTGACGTCCTTTCATTTTGCCATGGATTTCAGTATGCTCGTTCGACTCATTTACAAGGCGGTGTATAGTTTGTATGTCTTCTTCGCCACGTTTGTCACTTGTTCATGTGTGGGCCTCGTAGATTGCAGCTTTTCGAGTTCCCATTAAATGAATTTGGATCCCCCGTTGGTCTGATGCCTCTTCGACTGAAAGTTCTCCTCCCTAGGATTGTTGTCTCTCCTTCTTTCCTTTCTCGCCTCTTCGATTGGCCATCCCTTTCGGATTCGTTCTTCTTTTTAGCTGCTAACATCACTTCGAGGGTGATGTGTTTCTGAGCGGTCTTCAACAAAGTTGCCATATTCTTCCGCGGGGGGGGGGGGGGGGGGGGGGGGAGGGGGGGTGGTCTAGATTCAGAAAATTGTAAAATGATCCTCTTTTGGGTCCAGAGGTGAAGATGGCAATGGTCGTGTTGTCGCTGCAGCCGTCAATCATGGTCAACTCATTAGTAAAACGAGTGACGTACTCCCTTATAGTTTCTTCGAGCTTTTGCCTAATGTAAAACAAGTAGTGTGGACCCTTTCTCATCCGATGGTTGCCGATGAACCTTGTGATGAAGGTAGTGGTTAGCGCTTGGAAGGAGTCTATTGACCTTGGTGGTATGCTGTTGAACCAACTCATCGTCATGGAAGTGAGGCTGGTCGAAAATGTTCGGCATAAGATGGACTTTGTGCTCTCTTTCAATGCCATCATGTGGGGGAAGTGTCGTAGATGGTCTATTGGATCGGTGGTGCCATCGTACAAATAAAACTTTGCTTTTTTGGTAGAGAAGTCAAATGAGTAAGATGGTCTGGCCAATTTATATAACACATTAGGATTTGTGACCCCAATCCTAAATGGAACTTGCGCAGGGATCCCATCGTTCTGGGAGGGGGCATCTTCTAGTGGTTCGCTGCCTTCGAGATTCCCTTGCTGAAGTTATGCAAGAACTTCATTATTTTCTCGGACGCGGTTGGAAAGTTTTGTCGTGGCAGTGCTTGGACATGTTTGGCAGATTGAGCATGTTCTTGGGTGAGTTTATCCACCACTTTGATAAGAAGATCAATCTGGATCATGAGTTGATCAACACGGGGATCTGTAGCAGTGCCGCCAGACATATGAGATGATTGGGCTACCCCCATGTCGTGATTCTCTGTTGTCAGGCATAGTTGGCCAAGTCATCAATGGGTTTGAAGTATGCACTATCAGCACTCTCGTTCACCAATGGAAGGATTGCCTTGATTGTTGCTAGGTTGGGGGTCTGTAGAATATTCCATTTGTTTTAACTTTTATTATGAGTTAGATCTACCTGAAAGGAAATTATCGTTCCCACGGACGGCGCTAAACTGATGCATCCAAATCTGGCCTCCTGTGAATCTGACCTGCAAAACAAATGTTAGACTACCAAAGACCACCTGTTTGGTGGCTGAAGGTACTCCGATGCTTAAGTCAGTAACTCTTTTGGAGATGGAGATTAGTCTGGATAAAACTCGGTTGAAAATTGCATACCTTTGTCAAATGTTATCTTTACCGTATATAGTGGTCGTTATTAATTCTTTGCGTGACTTATGCATGTGAAGCCCAATGAAGGGAGACGTTCTCTATAATAGTCTTCTTTTTTATGAAGATGCGTCCTTGGGGAGTAACTTCTTCCACGACTTTTTTTTTCTCTTTAACGTTCCTCTTCTTTAAGGGAGAGATTTGTCGGGCCTGGATTGGGCCTCTGACTATGATTTGTTTTGATTGGCCTTTTTTGGGCTTTGTGAGTTGGTCAAGTTTCGAGGTACTTAGTCATCATGATGGGCGATCTCGGCCACGTGTCTGGTTGCAATGATAGTTTTATTTGATGTATCATCAGAAAGCATAAGTGGCAGCAACAGTGAGACACACTTGTATTCTTTTGCTCCTCTTCCTTTGTTTTTCTTCGTCGCGCTCCCCGGAGGTAAAAGTTTCTTATCATCATCCATTCCTCTCAATTAATTGTTTATATTCCCTTTTGATCAATTACCTACAAAATTCTAAGAAAAATACAAGTAAAGTGGTTCATAAGGGTTATCGTCCTACTCACAAAGTTAAAAGGATTCAAACTCAAAATTTTAAAAACACTTTAGAAGATCAAATAAAATTAAGAATTGGTGAAAAGAAGAGAAATAAGATTTGGAGAATAGAAGATGATTTTTTTATTTTTTATTTTTTTAAAAGAAACTTTGATTCAAAATTGAGGACGAAAATTACTAAACAAATTTACCAATTAAAATAGAGGTCTTAAGGATTGGAGAATCCACCTCTTTGCTTTGTAGAGATTAATTTAACACATATTTCTTAACACTTGCACAAATTCTGTTAATTTTTCATTCAAGACTAATGCTCAAAAGAAAATATAGAATTTCACTTACCTCTTTCGATGTTAAAAGAAACTCCTTAACCACCATTATTCCACCCCTCTTTCGATGACGATTTTTCAATGAATGTTTACAATTTATGAAGAATTGAAGAACTAACAAAAATATATATATATATATATATATATATATATATATATATATATATATATATATATATATATATATATATATATATATATGATTCTTGTTTCCAAGTCCATATCTTCATTTCGCATAATCCTTCGTTGTCCGTATTTTGATTTGACAACTTTGATTTATTAGTTGAATATTGGATTAATAGAAGTAATACAAGTTTTATGATTTTTTTGTGTTTAAAAAAATCTCTACATCACTCAAATATGTTTCATCTTCTCTCCTTGAGAGGAGAGGTTTAGTCTACCATTCTCATTGTGATAAAATAATCCAAAAGTAGAACTAGAAAGGTAGATGAGGAAGTAAACTAGTTAAATGATAACTAATGCATAAAAAATATTAACTTTTATTATATTCAGAACTAAAAACTTACATGTAACTTAAAGCTCCAACGAAAGAAAGTATTAATCTAAGATATACTAGAGATAAGAGATGTATGAAATAAAACTAGATGTGTTGGATGTATTTGATGTCTTTTCTCCAAGAGTTTGAGAGCCTATTTATAGTGTTCTCCTCCAAGCTAGAAATGAGAAAAATCCTACAAATCATATCATATAAAATCAAGAGAGTCATAATTAAGGATATATACATCAAGATAGTCCTAATTGGAGGTAGATAGATACATGAGACAAAACTCAAGGTAATGAAATATTATTTCATTTGATCATTGGAATATGCTTTGGGTTGATGTTTTATTTGTCTTTACGATTGCATGCTCCACACTTGAAGTTCTTTTCTTGAAACTTGTCACATGTCTCCATCATAAATCACCACTAATTTGAATCAAATGTTGACTTATATAATATTGGTCTTGGAATGAAACTCTTGATCCACATGTGCCATGAACGTGCCCAGATGCCTAGATTACATTTCATTGATTTCACAATTTCTCCAATTGTTCCAGGTCATGAAAACTTATGGTAGAATTATCTCGAATTTTGCACATTTCTCGATTTCCTAAAAAAATATGACAATAATCAAACTCAAGACATTTAATTAATTTTAAGCACAATTACAGAATAATAAAGAGGTAAATTGGACGTAAAAATCAATATTTTGGGTACTTATCAATGGTTTTATTTGATTTATCATCAGAAAGCATAAGTGGCAGCGACAGTGAGAAACTCTTGTATTCTTTTGCTCCTTTTCCTTTGTTTTTCTTCATCGTGCTCCCTAGAGGTAAAAATTTCTTATCTCATCATCATCCATTTCTCTCAATTAAATTGTTTTTTCTTCCATGTGATTAGAAATGAATGAAGTAAATAATTATCAATATGTAACAACAGCTAGGGCAATTAAGTCTGTGTTTGGGGACTTTTGTGATAGAGTTTATTGAGTTCCAATTATCAGAGAACTCGAACTCTTTCCCTTTCCTGTTTTCCCTGCACCCACTTCTATCAAATCTCCCCCCTTTTCCCAAAGGAAAATTCTAAAGTGCCCGGTGGTGTGCCCGGTCGCCACCAGAGATCGTCCATCTGCCTCGAGATGTGACTTATTTCACATCCCGAAGCAGATGGACGGTCACTGGTGGCGACCGGGCACTGTAGTACAACTCTTTCCCAAATAGAGAGCTCTCTAGTTCTCCTTTGATAGTTTATTGTTTCTTTTGTGTTTGTTCTTTTGCAGGTCTCGGGAGTTGTGCACTCCTTCTCCATCCTCTATTCTTCCTCCACCATTACTAGCCTTAGCTCCTCCCATAGTCATCATTTCATTTCCATTAATAGCCGTCGCCTCCACAATCTGATCGGACTCATTAACTACAGTGAGCAACTACAATCCCAACTCTATACCCATCAACTATCCAAATTATCTCATCACTCACTCCCTGATGCACCAAATCCCTCATCAACAAAGCATAATTTACTCCCATTCTATAATACGATCTTCCCCCAACACAGCCCCTTTCTTCTCAATTTTTCTTGCTCACTATTGTTATACCTCCATACTTATGGACATGTCGGAGCATAACTCAACTTTTAGACCAATCACAATAAAGCTTCGCAAGGAGGTTTTCGCTTACCGAATGGCCCTTTAGTGAAATATCATGAACCCCTTCCATGTCGAACACCAGTCAAACAAAAAAGACAATAACAACAACTACTATCTCATACAATTTACCAATGTAAAAGACATGGTTAAGACACTCACCTGGTCCGTGGGTATTATTTGGCTGGTTGGTTTCTCTTAAGAAATGGGAAGAAAATTATGTGTCCATCAATTTCTCCATGGTCCCTTGTTGGATCCGTTATCACAAATTTTGTGTTTACAAAATTTCCTTGAACGACCTCCAAACTTTGGCGTCATGTCTTGGGGAGTTCATGAAGGAAGATATAAGTTCACCGGTGTAAGAAGATTCCCATACATTCTGATGACACATCGAAATGTCCTCTCACCTACACCGTACACGTGTCATGATGATCTCAAGGAATAATAGGCTCAAACGTCACTCTAGCACTGATCCGGCCCAAACGGCATCAAGCCCGCGAATGACAGTCTGCCAGCCAGACCCAAATTACTACGATCTGTTAAGCCCACACGTCTCACAGCCATCCCCAATATCCGTAAGACCTATTTAGGCAAGTATCTCGTGGATCAGCTTCTGACAAGCAAGCTAGCAATATTTTGTCTCCAACTAGAAAGCAAGTACCAGAGTATATCTCATATGTGGAAACTTTCACCTATGGATAACACTCCAATTGGAAACTATCTCCCGCGTATCTAGGAGCACAGGTCTAACATGGAAATTCCCTCATCAAGACGACTCCTAATTAGAGAAGGATCTCTTTCCCTACACTACACCACCAATGGCTTGGTGAACTAGGACTCCAGTACTATAAATAAGACATGATGTTTGTGAACAAAGGTACGCTACAAATTCCAGGTTTACAGCTTTAAGCCTTCTTCATATCCTTGTCTGACTTTAGCATTAGAGTGCCATCGACCATCACAATGGTGGTCCGTGGCTCATGTGCATTCCTTGTGCAGGTCAGCAAGTCAAGGTCAAGCAGTGAACGAAAATCGACTGCATCAGTTTGGCGTCGTCCGTGAAAATGACAAAGTTCTTAGCAAAACACTAACATCATCTCTCTTTAGAGTTCAAGAAGATGGTGACCACCAAATCTCGCAAATATGGAGAAAGGGGGACACGTCAAACGCTTAGACTGGTGCTATACCACCGCTTCGAGCAGTACCGGCAACACAAGGGGAGCGGGTTCTCACCCCTGCGCTAGCAGCAGTGGTGACAGACCCTAGGATGGATCTGCTATCATCACAAATACATCAGATCGCTAAAACAGTGAAGATTCTTACTCAGCAGATGCCTCCACCCGCTGATGGAAATCAAGAGCAGTATAGACTTTAATCTCCAGACGACAACAGAAAGTAGGCACAGGAGAGTTAAGCACCCGCCAATTCTCATTGGACTAGAGGTGGCAGTGCGGTCAACGGAGATCCAATTTTCAGGGCAAACAGACCCGCCACGCAGAACCTCTTCCAATGAGGGATGCACAACCCAGACATGCTGTACCGCCTTTTTGTTCCCCTATTCATGGACCACGTCATGAAAACTTATGGTAGAATTATCTCGAATTTTGCACATTTCTCGATTTCCTAAAAAAATATGACAATAATCAAACTCAAGACATTTAATTAATTTTAAGCACAATTAGAGAATAATAAAGAGGTAAATTGGACGTAAAAATCAATATTTTGGGTACTTATCAATAGTCTTATTTGATTTATCATCAGAAAGCATAAGTGGCAGCGACAGTGAGACACTCTTGTATTCTTTTGCTCCTTTTCCTTTGTTTTTCTTCATCGTGCTCCCTAGAGGCAAAAAATTCTTATCTCATCATCATCCATTTCTCTCAATTAAATTGTTTTTTCTTCCATGTGATTAGAAATGAATGAAGTAAATAATTATCAATATGTAACAACAGCTAGGGCAATTAAGTTTGTGTTTGGGGACTTTTGTGATAGAGTTTATTGAGTTCCAATTATCAGAGAACTCGAACTCTTTCCCTTTCCTGTTTTCCCTGCACCCACTTCTATCAAATCTCCCCCCTTTTCCCAAAGGAAAATTCTAAAGTGCCCGGTGGTGTGCCCGGTCGCCACCAGAGATCGTCCATCTGCCTCGAGATGTGACTTATTTCACATCCCGAAGCAGATGGACGGTCACTGGTGGCGACCGGGCACTGTAGTACAACTCTTTCCCAAATAGAGAGCTCTCTAGTTCTCCTTTGATAGTTTATTGTTTCTTTTGTGTTTGTTCTTTTGCAGGTCTCGGGAGTTGTGCACTCCTTCTCCATCCTCTATTCTTCCTCCACCATTACTAGCCTTAGCTCCTCCCATAGTCATCATTTCATTTCCATTAATAGCCGTCGCCTCCACAATCTGATCGGACTCATTAACTACAGTGAGCAACTACAATCCCAACTCTATACCCATCAACTATCCAAATTATCTCATCACTCACTCCCTGATGCACCAAATCCCTCATCAACAAAGCATAATTTACTCCCATTCTATCATACGATCTTCCCCCAACACAGCCCCTTTCTTCTCAATTTTTCTTGCTCACTATTGTTATACCTCCATACTTATGGACATGTCGGAGCATAACTCAACTTTTAGACCAATCACAATAAAGCTTCGCAAGGAGGTTTTCGCTTACCGAATGGCCCTTTAGTGAAATATCATGAACCCCTTCCATGTCGAACACCAGTCAAACAAAAAAGACAATAACAACAACTACTATCTCATACAATTTACCAATGTAAAAGACATGGTTAAGACACTCACCTGGTCCGTGGGTATTATTTGGCTGGTTGGTTTCTCTTAAGAAATGGGAAGAAAATTATGTGTCCATCAATTTCTCCATGGTCCCTTGTTGGATCCGTTATCACAAATTTTGTGTTTACAAAATTTCCTTGAACGACCTCCAAACTTTGGCGTCATGTCTTGGGGAGTTCATGAAGGAAGATATAAGTTCACCGGTGTAAGAAGATTCCCATACATTCTGATGACACATCGAAATGTCCTCTCACCTACACCGTACACGTGTCATGATGATCTCAAGGAATAATAGGCTCAAACGTCACTCTAGCACTGATCCGGCCCAAACGGCATCAAGCCCGCGAATGACAGTCTGCCAGCCAGACCCAAATTACTACGATCTGTTAAGCCCACACGTCTCACAGCCATCCCCAATACCCGTAAGACCTATTTAGGCAAGTATCTCGTGGATCAGCTTCTGACGAGCAAGCTAGCAATATTTTGTCTCCAACTAGGAAGCAAGTACCATAGTATATCTCATATGTGGAAACTTTCACCTATGGATAACACTCCAATTGGAAACTATCTCCCGCGTATCTAGGAGCACAGGTCTAACATGGAAATTCCCTCATCAAGACGACTCCTAATTAGAGAAGGATCTCTTTCCCTACACTACACCACCAATGGCTTGGTGAACTAGGACTCCAGCACTATAAATAAGACATGATGTTTGTGAACAAAGGTACGATACAAATTCCAGGTTTACAGCTTTAAGCCTTCCTCATATCCCTGTCTGACTTTAGCATTAGAGTGCCATCGACCACCACAATGGTGGTCCGTGGCTCACGTGCATTCCTTGTGCAGGTCAGCAAGTCAAGGTCAAGCAGTGAACGAAAATCGACTGCATCAGTTTGGCGCCGTCCGTGAAAATGACAAAGTTCTTAGCAAAACACTAACATCATCTCTCTTTAGAGTTCAAGAAGATGGTGACCACCAAATCTCGCAAATATGGAGAAAGGGGGACACGTCAAACGCTTAGACTGGTGCTATACCACCGCTTCGAGCAGTACCGGCAACACAAGGGGAGCGGGTTCTCACCCCTGCGCTAGCAGCAGTGGTGACAGACCCTAGGATGGATCTGCTATCATCACAAATACATCAGATCGCTAAAATAGTGAAGATTCTTACTCAGCAGATGCCTCCACCCGCTGATGGAAATCAAGAGCAGTATAGACTTTAATCTCCAGACGACAACAGAAAGCAGGCACAGGAGAGTCAAGCACCCGCCAATTCTCACTGGACTAGAGGTGGCAGTGCGGTCAACGGAGATCCAATTTTCAGGGCAAACAGACCCGCCACGCAGAACCTCTTCCAATGAGGGGTGCACGACCCAGACATGCTGTACCGCCTTTTTGTTCCCCCATTCATGGACCACGTCATGAAAACTTATGGTAGAATTATCTCGAATTTTGCACATTTCTCGATTTCCTAAAAAAATATGACAATAATCAAACTCAAGACATTTAATTAATTTTAAGCACAATTAGAGAATAATAAAGAGGTAAATTGGACGTAAAAATCAATATTTTGGGTACTTATCAATAGTCTTATTTGATTTATCATCAGAAAGCATAAGTGGCAGCGACAGTGAGACACTCTTGTATTCTTTTGCTCATTTTCCTTTGTTTTTCTTCATCGTGCTCCCTAGAGGTAAAAATTTCTTATCTCATCATCATCCATTTCTCTCAATTAAATTGTTTTTTCTTCCATGTGATTAGAAATGAATGAAGTAAATAATTATCAATATGTAACAACAGCTAGGGCAATTAAGTCTGTGTTTGGGGACTTTTGTGATAGAGTTTATTGAGTTCCAATTATCAGAGAACTCGAACTCTTTCCCTTTCCTGTTTTCGCTGCACCCACTTCTATCAAATCTCCCCCCTTTTCCCAAAGGAAAATTCTAAAGTGCCCGGTGGTGTGCCCGGGGTTGTGCCTGGTCGCCACCAGAGATCGTCCATCTGCCTCGAGGGTTCTGAATCGATGATGTGCAAAACGTCCCTACCAACCTGAAGATGTCAGCGCTGACATGGTTCTATAGCCTGTTGCCAAAGTTAATCGACTCATTCAAGACACTGGCCAAAGCTTTGTTGGCAGCCAGCGGATCTGGAAGGGCTCGCACTATATACTCCCCCTGAGGCAGAAGTCAAATGAAATGCTAAGGGAATACATCACACGCTTAAATGATGAGCTAATGCTCATTGGCGGTTGCAGCAATGATACTTCCATTACGGCTTTCACTGTGGGTCTAAGAGAGGGAAAGTTTTACGACTTTCTAACGTTGGAACCCCCCTTGGATATGGAAAACTCTTGAAAAGTTTCGAAAGGTACATAAAATTGGAAAAAATGAGAACGGGCAAGAAGGAAACCAAAATAAAAAAGAATCCCTCCGGCTCTAGGATAGAAAGAAGGGAAAGTGACAAAAACACGAAGATAGGAACAAGCGGAAGCAACAGCAGGTCGGACCCTAGTCGTGCCAGGCTAGAGAAATCTTCTAACTATGTCGGATCTAGAACCATAACCCCCCTCAACTCTAGTTTGTTAGACGTGCTTACTTCCATGAAGAATTGGGAAGATCTAAAATGGCCTTTATAGCAAAAGGGAGACCCCTCCAAATGTGACAACAACAAATATTGCTCGTACCACAAGTAGGGTGACCATGACACCAACAAATGTAAGAGTCTCAGATACGAGATTGAGTATTGGATTCGAAAGGGCAAGCTGAAGGAGTTTCTGGGTTCGGTGAAATAAAAGGACCAGACTAGATAAAGGGGAGAGGTAGTCAAAGAAATTGAAAAGCATTATATATGTCCTTCACGGAGTCGGATGAGAAGAAGAACAATCAAACAATCACGAAAGGGGGCACTCCTTGAGATGCGGGCACAACCCACCAGCGAGGACTGACGCGAGTATTACTCGCGAGTACAAAGCCCAATCCGGACTTTGACTTTCACAAATAAGAATTTCGAAGGCATCCGCGCACCGCACAATGACACTTTTGTCATTTCGGTCTCTATTGCGGGTGGGAGGTTAAGAGGGCCCTGGTGGACACGGGAAGCTCACTCAACGTCCTATTCTACAATGCATTCGGCAATATGGACCTCAAGGAAGAGAACTTGACACCTTTCGGCTACCCGCTAATCGGGTTTAGCGAATAAGATAAAGCTAGCAGTAGTGGCAGGAGAGCCACAATTGAGGAAGGTCATATTCATGGATTTCATGGTTGTAGATGCACCGTGTACCTATAACCTCATCTTGGGGAGGTACTGGCTTCATCAGATGGGAGCAATGGTCTCCACCCTTCATCAGTGCATCAAGTATACCCCCAACCACTCAAGGGGGACAATTCACGGGGACCAACCAACGACATGGGTCTGTCACTGTGTTGTGCTACAACAGATAGAATGTTCTCATATTCAGTTGGAGCCCGCCAAACAAGTTGAACAGAATCCATACTAAGAAACTGGGGAGGATTCGCTCCTCCCAGATGCGGAGAAAGACCCAGAAGCAGTGGCTTAACTTAGCGCGGAGGATAGTCCAGTGATTACGCCCAAACAATACACGCGGTCAATTGCAGTAAAGAATGGGGTGTCGATCCCACGAGGAAAAACGATCTACAAAACAAGGTTAAGGAAAACAAACTATGCGAAACTAAAGTTAAGAAATTCTAACAAATTTAAAATACGAAATTGAATTTAATTTAATGAAAATTAAGTTTAGAAAAATCACAAGGTTCCAAGAATCCCTCCTAGACTTCACGCGCCAACTAGTATTGATTCGCTATGATGACTCAACTACGTGTTTCACATCCCAAACGACGTAATCGGAAAAATAATCTTTTAATCATTAATATACCCTAATGTAAATGAATTTAAGATTTCACTTATTCTAAGAAAACACAAAGGTTTGTCATATGTGATATCTTAAACTTACGATATATCCGGAGACAATACCGTAATAAATGACGATCACATATAACTAACCTACCGGAATCAATTAATTCTTAAACATTCCACACATAAGAAAAGCGTGACTAAGCTTATATGGAGAAGAAAAGATAATCACCGGAATAATAAAAATCTACGAAGAAATCTATGATATCCTTCTCACTGAAATAACATAAATTTCTATATTAAATAAAAGTGATAATCATTAAACATCATTATTCATCGTGAAAACTTAAAGCGAATCAAATGCTAACTTAGTGCGTTACATCTAGGAGTTCACCTCTTCACCTTGCGTGGGGTTTAGTGACTCATGGTGGTGGTGGTCACAGCATCAATCGAGGAGGAATCCATCACTTCCTGTCCGCGCACGAATCCCGAGAAGAACAGCTAAATTTACAATGTGGTGGCTCTTACAGATTCTCGGGGTGTCAATAGCCTCAACTGTTTTTCAGAAATGAAAAACAGTTTCTCCCGCGCGATTTCGCTGCTCTGCAGCTCCTTCGTCTTCTCCAGCGCGACGCGACCAACTCCGCCGCTGTTCTCCGCTCCTCGCGAGCTTCCTCTCCTCCCAATCGGCTCCTGTACCTGCAAGAACAAAGAGAGAGGGTGAGGGAACAGGGATAATAACAAAACCGCGAAGGAGGACGAGAAACAGGGAGGTGCTCTCCCTGTTTCGCGGTGGTAGCGAGTCTGTCGCGGTGGTGGCGATGGTGCTCGGGTGATGGTGGCGGTGAGAGAGAGGGAGGGAGATGGTGGTGGCGGCTGTGTTATGGACAGAGAGGACGGTGGTTAGATGGTGGGGTTTTTAGCGTGAAACAGGGGCGAGGACGGTGGTTAGAAGGTGGCAAGGTGGTGTTTGGTTAGTGGCGAGAGAGCTCTGTCTCTGCCCAATGGAGGTGGTGATGGTGGCTGGAAAGGAGAGCAAGATCAGAACACGTGGAAGAGAGCTGACTTCCAAGAGAAGGCAATAGAGAAACCTAAATAGGGTTTCCCTATTTCCTTGTTAGGCTGGGTTTAGGATTCTAGCTTTCTGGGCTTGGTTAAAGTAAGTGGACCATGCTTATTTGGGTTAGGCTTAGATGTGTGAACCACTCTTTTGTACCACCGCTAGAATCGACAAATTAATCATTATCTCAAATTTGTCGCCTTAATGCACTTTTATCGTTCACAGCGCGCAGATTCCTACAAAAACATAAAAATTGAAATAATTAGAATAAAATATATTAATTGAAGCACTAACATATATAAATTAAGGGTTATAATTTGTAATAATTACGTGTATATCAAATACCCCCAAACCTATATTTTGCTAGTCCTCGAGCAAAACAAAATAAAGAATAAAAATCCTAACTCACTTTCGTAGGAATCACGGTTGCACTTACCTTAACGTGCAACAAGGCTTTAAACCTCTAGATTACCTCTAGAGGACGAGTTATAGTCTCGTGAGGGTTTCCAGAAATGCTACCCCCAAACATTACTGACTCAATAAAACAAAATCTATTTTCTAAAAACATAATGCAAAAGTGTGAGCATTCTTCTTTATTTTCTTTAGAGTAATTTTCTAATTGCTTAGCATTCGAGAAAAACAACAAACTAAAACTGTCACAAAGGTATATCAATAGAGTACAATAATTTAATAGTATCTAAAGGTTAAGTGAATTTCATAATCATTCTCAACTCGAAGTGTGTGTGTGAGGAGCCTTATCAACATAACTCTTCATCTCATAGTAAAGATGTGACAAGATAACCTTTGGAAAAGACGTTTCGACTACAATTCTCTCATGTCGCTCAGAAATGAAACGCTCAGAGATTGGGCACTCAGTTTATATGTGAGGACAAGAATATACTATGGAAAATGCAGACATCTCACATATAATTATCATGAAAAACGAAATTTTCAAATAGTGAAATGAATATGATCTCATGGACCGGAATATTGATTACTTTTGAGAATGTTGAATCAAACACCATAGTTCTTGCCTATTCAATCTCCACATCTATTAAGCTAACTTTCACTTAAGATCAATCAGGTCTTTATTAGGTTGTATTGGGGCTTGGATTATGGCAAACAATAAGGGACAAAAGGATACAAAGATTTTCTGAGAATGGATACACCCTTGAACAAAACACATAGGGCATTGAAGAACAAATCAATGTTGTACACCATTATTTTCTTCTTCAATCGCAATTTTTTTTTTTTTTTTTTTTTTTTTAAACATGCTTTTCCCCATTGATACAATCCAACACTTTTACTTAGAGGGTGCATGAAATATCCCTTTTTTTTTTTAATTTCTATTTCCCCATTCCATAAATATATCTCACCGTATCCATTCTTAGAAAATTGGGTAAGGATAAAATAATAAAGGTATTACTCCTTGGTTGGAGTAGGTATTGGGAATGGGGATAACAAAGAAAAGGCTATCTAAAGGCTCAAAGGGCTGCAAATGGATATTTATTATTGGGTAGGCTAAAAGGCTAAAAATGGTTTAAAGAAAGAAATGCCTGTATCACTTCATAAGTTTTAGTTAGTACTAGGACATCTCAACTAAATAAAGCAAGAAGTTCTAGTGGAAAGATTCAATTTTTATGTCATTCTTAAAGCAATCAATAAGAAAATCAAGAATAATGAGATCATCAACGAAATAATGCGGACTCAAGAAAAATCAGAGTGTAATTAATAACCCTCAAGAAATAAAGAATGGCTCAAAACTCACAAGGGTTAAGTCTCCACTATTATTCTAAGGTTTTCTAGTTCAATACTTCACTAATCAACTTTAAATCATGTTGACTTGGCTCATAGTGCGCGAAAAGTCGAGTTGAAAAGTCTCGCGAAATACATCTAACATAAGGATAATATCAAATACCATGTTTTCCACTAATATAACTATGTGACACATGCTAGTATGTGTTTTCTCAAAATTAAAGGCAACAAAATCATTCTCTAAAATTGAAGAGAACTCAAAACCTCTTTTTTTTTTTTTTTTTTTTATTATTATTTTATTCACCAAGAGTTCGGATTTCAAATGCATTTTCAAGAAGATTTTACACAATTACCATAATCATCTAAGTATTCAATGGAGATTGAGTAGAACACAAAAATGACTCGGTTTAATTGTAAAATACCTTTTAAACTCAAAGATTTTTGAAAATTGCATAAAAAATCTAATAAACCACACCCCCAAACCTAAACCAAACATTGTCCTCAATGTATAAAATAATAATCATGACAAAGCAAGGCAAAAGAAAAGAGGAGGGTTAGAGTGATATTACCATGGTGAAGCTTTACCAATTTCAATGAAATCTTCCACCAATGAACGCTCAGAAACATAAGAATCATGGAGTTTTCATTAGAAATCGATAAAATGCATACTCGACATTAACAAAGAAAACAAAAAAAAAGGCAAGTTGTAAGTCAAAAATGTTATGGAGCTAACGAGTATGAGTGAAACACAACTAAATAGGGTACTCGAAAATCAATCCAAACTAACAGCAAAGACACACAACTAAGGCTAGGCTGCCTCCTAGGAGCGCTTGGTTTAACGTCTTCAGCCCGACATATATTCTCCCTCATGAAAGATATACCATGAAGTGACGAGGAAGAACATAGGAAACATTCACTTTCAAACCTAGTCTATGATATAAATGAGTCAAAAAGGTTAAGGAATCGTATACCAACAACCTGAAAAGTTGAGGATCAGTCCACTCAAAAATAGCAACCACCTGATGTTTCCTCTTGATAGTGCATAGATCCTTGATGACCCTCGCATAAGTTGGTACCTGTTTAATCACATGCAGCAAAGGTAAGTTAATTTTAACCTGTTTCAAGTGTTCTAGAATCTCACCATGCATTTCTGATTTCTTTCCAGGAGGTCGTAGTGCTTGAGGAAAAAGAACTGAAACTGGAATGTTCTTATTGGGCTCATCCTCAGGGATGCTCTCCTTTGCACTTGGGGAGGTGCTTATAGTTGTGAACGAGCTTGATCCATCTAAAATCTTATCACTCTGAGTAGTGATGGCATTAACCTCTTTGACATTCTGAGAGTCTGAAGTAGAAGTTTGTGCCATAAGTTGTCCATTCGGATTTGCTTGAGGCTGTGACGGAAATTGGACTCGCTCCTGTACTGTTAATGAACTTGTCAGCTTGGTTATCTGGCTTTTGATCTCCTTGTTCTCCTCTGCCAACTGTGTCAATGCAACCTCAAATTTTTGATTAGTTTTACTTTGTGCCTCTATAAATGCATGCAATGTGTCTGATAAGGAACTTCTGTTAGATTGTGCATTGTACGGAGGTGCAGGGTATGACTTAGGTGGTTGTGCCTGTGGGTGTGTAGGTTGGTCGGCCTCAGACCTCCAGCTAAAGTTAGGGTGATCTCTCCAGCCAGAATTGTAAGTGTTAGAGAATGGTGAGTAAGGCTTCTTGTACATCCCTAAGGCGTTACATTGTTCCTCATAAACCCCTCTCATCTCAGTCAAGGTCGGGCAATCCTGTGCTAAGTGTTCAACTCCCCCGCATATAAAACAGGCGTCCTGTAGCTCAACTCTGGCAACAGTATGTGCGGGCCTACCATCCTTGGTCTTAAGTGCCTCTAACTCCCTAGTTACTCTATTAAGTTGGGCTCTAAGGCTATTCTCTTCCCTAAGTTGGTAAACTCCAGCTGGGAGTGTTCTATCTGTGCTCTCAGTAGCACCTGGACCAGTCCAAGTGTGGGCCTTTTCAGCTAAGTCATTCAAGTACTCAATGGCCTCATCAGGGTCTTTTTGCAAAAACTCTTCATTACACATCATCTCAACGAACTGACGTTATCTACTGGTGAGCCCCTCATAAAAATAAATGACTAAGCGCCAACTCTCATACCCATGGTGTGGGCATGTATTCAAGAGATCCTTGAACCTTTCCCATGCTTGATATAATGTCTCGCTATTCTTTTGGGTGAAGGTACAAATCTGTCTCTTTAGACCGTTGGTTTTGTGGTGAGGAAAGTATTTATTAAAAAATGTTTGGGTCATCTCCTCCCACGAACCTAAGTGGTCTCTATTCCAACTCACACCCCTAATGTTTTTTTTTTTTTTTTTTTTTTTTTTTTTTTTTTTTATAATTTTTTTTTTTTTGAAAGTTTTTAAATTTTTTTTTTTTTTAGAAATAAAATAAAATTAAAAATTAAAATGGATCTAAAACCTAAAAATAGAATAAAATAAAATAAAATGAAAAATGAGCAAGAAAGATAATACCCGAAACCTTCTTTGTAGGATGACGCTTGTTCCCCGGCAACGGCGCCAAAATTTGATTACGCCCAAACAATACACGCGGTCAATTGCAGTAAAGAATGGGGTGTCGATCCCACGAGGAAAAACGATCTACAAAACAAGGTTAAGGAAAACAAACTATGCGAAACTAAAGTTAAGAAATTCTAACAAATTTAAAATACGAAATTGAATTTAATTTAATGAAAATTAAGTTTAGAAAAATCACAAGGTTCCAAGAATCCCTCCTAGACTTCACGCGCCAACTAGTATTGATTCGCTATGATGACTCAACTACGTGTTTCACATCCCAAACGACGTAATCGGAAAAATAATCTTTTAATCATTAATATACCCTAATGTAAATGAATTTAAGATTTCACTTATTCTAAGAAAACACAAAGGTTTGTCATATGTGATATCTTAAACTTACGATATATCCGGAGACAATACCGTAATAAATGACGATCACATATAACTAACCTACCGGAATCAATTAATTCTTAAACATTCCACACATAAGAAAAGCGTGACTAAGCTTATATGGAGAAGAAAAGATAATCACCGGAATAATAAAAATCTACGAAGAAATCTATGATATCCTTCTCACTGAAATAACATAAATTTCTATATTAAATAAAAGTGATAATCATTAAACATCATTATTCATCGTGAAAACTTAAAGCGAATCAAATGCTAACTTAGTGTGTTACATCTAGGAGTTCACCTCTTCACCTTGCGTGGGGTTTAGTGACTCATGGTGGTGGTGGTCACAGCATCAATCGAGGAGGAATCCATCACTTCCTGTCCGCGCACGAATCCCGAGAAGAACAGCTAAATTTACAATGTGGTGGCTCTTACAGATTCTCGGGGTGTCAATAGCCTCAACTGTTTTTCAGAAATGAAAAACAGTTTCTCCCGCGCGATTTCGCTGCTCTGCAGCTCCTTCGTCTTCTCCAGCGCGACGCGACCAACTCCGCCGCTGTTCTCCGCTCCTCGCGAGCTTCCTCTCCTCCCAATCGGCTCCTGTACCTGCAAGAACAAAGAGAGAGGGTGAGGGAACAGGGATAATAACAAAACCGCGAAGGAGGACGAGAAACAGGGAGGTGCTCTCCCTGTTTCGCGGTGGTAGCGAGTCTGTCGCGGTGGTGGCGATGGTGCTCGGGTGATGGTGGCGGTGAGAGAGAGGGAGGGAGATGGTGGTGGCGGCTGTGTTATGGACAGAGAGGGCGGTGGTTAGATGGTGGGGTTTTTAGCGTGAAACAGGGGCGAGGACGGTGGTTAGAAGGTGGCAAGGTGGTGTTTGGTTAGTGGCGAGAGAGCTCTGTCTCTGCCCAATGGAGGTGGTGATGGTGGCTGGAAAGGAGAGCAAGATCAGAACACGTGGAAGAGAGCTGACTTCCAAGAGAAGGCAATAGAGAAACCTAAATAGGGTTTCCCTATTTCCTTGTTAGGCTGGGTTTAGGATTCTAGCTTTCTGGGCTTGGTTAAAGTAAGTGGACCATGCTTATTTGGGTTAGGCTTAGATGTGTGAACCACTCTTTTGTACCACCGCTAGAATCGACAAATTAATCATTATCTCAAATTTGTCGCCTTAATGCACTTTTATCGTTCACAGCGCGCAGATTCCTACAAAAACATAAAAATTGAAATAATTAGAATAAAATATATTAATTGAAGCACTAACATATATAAATTAAGGGTTATAATTTGTAATAATTACGTGTATATCATCCAGCATTACAAGACTGGTCCACCCTTTAGCCCAACAGGACGTCTGGTCTAGCGGTGAGGTCATTGCAAACAGGAGCAAAACCCCACAACTGTCAGCGGGTGCGGAAGGACCCTCCCACTCAAGGTTTACTCTTCAGTAACCTCAACGGCGTTGGCAAAACTTGATAAATCGCCGAAGGTACTTATGATCCAAGCAAAGGCCACACGAATTTACTTCAAGGTCGGATCAACCTATCTCCGCCAACAATCAATCTATCTAGTTGTTTAGTTTTCCTTCAGTAGTAAGTTTAGAGTTTTAATTCTTAGGAACTTATGTGATTTGCACTCATTTGAAAAGTAAAAGAGAATTAAGAAAACACACTCTATTGATTACTGAAAAGATGTTACAACGTTAGCCCAAATGGCGGGTACAATAGATTACAAACTACAAGCATCCAAATCCGATGCGATGTACAATGAAGATTCACTTAAACAATTTGACTTCAAAAGATGACTTAGAAGTGACAGCAAAGGTACCCAGGGTAAACTACGGTACCCACTAGAAATCTCGCTCTGTGATTTCACCAGAGAAGATGATTTGCGGGCAAGAGCAAATGTACGAAAAAGACGAAAGGGCGCGCTAGGTCCATTGCTTCATCAAGTCACCCAAAAAAAATAGTTCGCAAACAACGATATGAACCTCGCGACGAGCTGTAGATATCTTCGCATCGGCATCCAGCCTCCCCAAAAAGGTAGAAGAGTACAGACAAGGGTGTCCATGAGCGATGAGACATTTGAGGTCTCACAGTGCTGCCACGTGGGGACACTTTTCCCATGTGTGATACTTGGGGTGATGAAGAAATACCATCCTAGGAAGCAAAGCCACATCTGCCAACGCTCTGACCAACCATAGATTAGCTACATGGAGTATCTCCCAACAGCCAGAATCAGTGTTCTAAAAATCGCTAGGCACTGAGCGGGCGGCGAGCAGGTGCCTAGCGCCCAGGGGCCTAGGCGGGCGCCTAGGCGGTCTTAGGTTTTGTATTATAACTTTAATAATTTACAAAAGTTAAGCATAATACCTTATCAATTACATCCAATTTAATGTCAATATACATATGCAAATTTTAAAACACATGAAAAATTAACAATCGTGAACAAAATTTATTAAAACTCAAATGACTGAAGTTGGTCATGATGGGTACTTTATATAAATTTGAATTTGTGTACTCTTTTATTTTTCTTCAAATTGCATGAATAACCTCAATTATGTTTGATAAAATCTACATTAGTAAAATTGGTACCGGCAGATCCTTTGAGAATTCCATTAAGTAATCATCATTTGCTACATTTAGACATATACTGAATAAAAAATAATTAAATAGTTTATTTCTAAAAAATAGGAAAGAAAAATGAAATAAGAACAAAATCAGCCTTATTAAAAAATAAAAATAAATAAAAATCGCCCAGACCGCCTAGAGTCCGCCTAGATCCCGCCCAGACCCGCCTAGACTGCCCATAACCGCCCAGACTGCCCACCCAGCCATTAATCTGGGCGGTTTTCCACCTTCTAGCCGATTTTTAGAACATTGGTCAGAATGGCGTGAGACGCCACCAAAGCACCGACACATAAAATACAAACTAGTCTCTTGAGGGGAAGTCCGTAATTCTTCTACAAAATACGACAATAAATTACAAGGTCTTAATGAACCAATCCGGCGCTCACTCAGAGCGGGTGACCATGAAAAATAACAAGTTTTATCAAGACTCATTGGCACAAATGTCAGAACATTCGAAGACTTTAGTGGAAGAGATCTTCCTTCAGCCTTTGGAAAATCCAAAGCATATTCCTTTAGTAAGAACATCTGAAGAGTGCACTTTGCGAAAGATAATGCCTACAACGGTGAAGAAATGCCATTATATAGATGAAGTGGCTCACCAAACAAGCGCGTCAACATTAAATGCCAGCAGTGAATACCGTACGAGAAACGAGGAGGCGACGGTTCCCATGAAAACCACATAGGTCCATGTTCAATTAATTAAGATGTTGCACATACCATCTCGCAATCTACGTCGTACGCGTGGTACCATGCGATCTATGCCATACACATGACACCATGATCCTACAATAGAACCTAGTTTTTTCTTATATGGGCCCATCGGCTCGACCCATTATCCAAACATCACTCAACCACATGTGTTGATGCAAGCAGTAGAGGCCCTAGTCACTCTTGACACATAAAGCACACCTACATAACACCAGATGATTTAAGGTACCTCTCTTTAAATAACTTTCATTGAAATTAGCGGAAACTAATCCGCACAATGCAATCCGACTACGAAAGTTGGTTCGTACGCCCGTAATGAGCGGATCCCCAACCTATCCTCGTAAGCTTAGTCAGTTTTGACTGATGACGACGGCTTCTGGTTCACCCAGCCGCCTAGTTTTCTACAAGCAAATGTCAATGGCTTAGGAAGTGGGAGTCTAGTCAGCGCTCTCACGCCTGATGACAATGACTCACCAGTCAAGTAAGCCTAGTCAATGACGACTGACAACGAAAACTTCTGGTCAGCTCCCAAACCTATAGCTCGCTCCGCACTGGTGTAGATGGTTTGGAAGGTGGGAGCCTAGTCAATTTTGATTGATGTCGACGGCTTGCCACGGAACCACTACCCTTCTACAGATTATGGTCACTGAATTTTCAACTCCCAAACTTGTAGCTCGCTCCGCACGGGTGTAGATGGTTTGGAAAGGGGGAGCTTAGTCAGTTTCGACTGATGTCGACGGCTTGCTACGGGAACACTACTATTTTATATACCATGGTTGCCGAATCTCCAACTTCCAAATCTGTAGCTCGATGCACACGGGTGTAGATGATTTAGAAAGTGGGAGCCTAGTCAGTTCCGACTGATATCGACGGCTTAACGCGGGACCACTGCTCTTCTACAGACCATGGTCGCCGAATTTTCTCATCTCCCAAATCTATGGCCCGCTTCGTGCGGGTGTAGATGGTTTGGAAGATGGGAACCTAGTCAGCTCCGACTGATGTCAATGACTCTCCACAGGACCACTGTTCTTCTATAGACCATGGTTGCCGAATTTTCTCATCCCAAATCCGTAGCCCACTCCGCGCGGGTGTATATGGTTTGGAATGTGGGAGCCTAGTCAGCTCTGACTAATGTCGATGGCTTGCCACGGGACCACTACTCTTTCACAGACTATGGTCGCCAAATTTGATCACAACTCAATTAGTGTCTTCACGACCTCATAGGCTGACATCCTGTTATCAGCAATGGCCACTTAAGTCAACGCGAAACCTAATCCACTAAGTGCGAACAAATGATACATGGGAAACCAGCCTGAGCTTACGAAATTTAATTGGGTCAACCACTCTTGCTCAACTACAGACGACAACGCATGTGCTCGACTACAACAGTTCACTCATGCCAACGACCGCAACCGACGATCAAATATATTACTGGAGCCTCTAACAGCTCATTTCAACAATGAGCTGCAGCCTGAGTAGAGTAACCCACTGCCAAACCATCCACAAAATGTTCACTATTGGACATAACCACGCGATAGCAACTTTGAGACCTTATGGAAGTACAGGTCAAAATTAATCGGCACATAAACGGTTGAGCTCTCAACAACGGATAGACCACTCGACCCCTCGCTAACCCAACAGAACCTACGTCAAAATAAAACAACAATGCAAATAGGAAAACATGCAACATGGGGACCGAATATAACGAGGGTACAAATTCACTCGAAAGAGATCTGTTTTCATTAACAATCTAAGCAAAATGTAAAAATGTACAAGATTTACTCCTCATTAGGAGAAGGTATAAGTATAGGGAAACTAAGCTTAATAGTAAAAGAAGCTTGAGTTGCATCCGTGCGTGCCTCAACTTGAGCGCCATGATCCAGATCGCCCTCTGACGACTTAGAAATCTCTCAGAAATCTACAAAGCACACCTTCCTGTAATAAGGAAGATCCCATTCCAAATGCTCTTTTTTCATCATCTCCATCAATTCTAACCTCCCGTGCACGATCCTGCCGAATTCATACGTGCCTCGCACCTTGAGAAACTTTTCATCGCGCGTATTTGCCTCAGCAAGCTCACGCTCCAGCAACTCCAGCTTGCATGTCAGTGCATCACTGGCTAATTTTAACTACGCTAAGTTCATGCTGCTCCAGGAGAAGCTGGTCCCCAGCTTTCCTTGCATTCCGAGCGTTAAATTCCACATCGGCCTCTAACTACTGTCTCTAGACAACCCACTCAAATTATTTCCTGGTATTCTCCTCAACAAGAGACTGCAACTCAGAACGCACCTTAGTCGCAGCTTCCTGTGCAACTTCTAAATCATGGCGGACCAGGTTCAACTCTTATTAGGATCCGTCCCTTGCGAACACCACCTCTGCTAAAGCAGACTCAAGAGCTTACAAGCAAACCCTTTGGGCTTCAACATCAGCGGCTAATTGTACCAGCCTCCTATCTTCAAGTTGTTTTCTCACCGATCCAATCTCGAAGAGTGCATCAGAATATGACTTCCACATATTTGAGAAGATGCACTTCATGGTGTACACCCTTTCACGAGTCGCCTCAACTTTCGTCCCAATGACGACCACCTGGCTTAGATGCGACATTCCCAGCATAAGATGTTTCATCTCCTTATCCATGCGTTCTTCCAGTGCATCCTTCTCTGGCTTCGTAGCGCAGTTCACCAGCCAGCTATAGCGTCTGTTGATATGTTTTCTCAAAGCATAATCAATATCAACCTCCTGGTGCCAAGCATGGTTGCTCATTTTTACTACACCCGGAGCAAACAAACACATCCACGCATCTGGATGAAGCTCTCCCAGATGCGGAATTACATCAGAACCACCCTTTGCAGTCTTCACGGCACCTGAGCTCTCATTCACCGCCTTCCCCTTGTCACGAGCAGCCGACCCTCTGTTGCGAGCTGGCTCAGCAAAATTCGAAAGGAGAAAAGGAGGCTAATTGTACATCAGACCCTCCATTATCTTGATATATGGCCTGGAGCGAAGATGGGGGACACTGCGGACTACAAGAAAGATGGTTCATGTTGCAATGGCCACTGTCAGACGATCCACTAGCAAGATGATTGACCTTAGGAACCACAGACAAATCTTTATCAAAACCTTTCAGTAGAGCAGGTCTAGAATTGTTAGTATTAATAGAAGCCGCCACAGTAGCCAACATCAGCTTCTTATTCAAAGCTTCAGCCTACTCGGTACTCAGCTTCGACGCATCATCAACCCCTGTTAGCCACAGGTGGTCTTTATCCAAATCAGATGCTGCAACCTCCGCCCTTGCAGACATGTCTGAATCACGCTCATTTCTTAATGGAGCGAACCGTTTGGAAATAGGCTAAGTGCGAGACCTCTTCGAGCATATGAAGGAAGCAGGCATCTCATAAAACTCTTCTATGTCTGATAGGCTAAAAGCCTTTACTTTAGAGGCCTTCCTCTTCTTGGAAGGAGCTTCACCTTCGGCACTCTAAAAAGAGTGGGAGCCACATGCCAGTGGGCCCATAACCCACTGCAACTGAAATTGGAAGGGCAAATAACATCCTCCACTTTCATTCGAGGCATTATTGAAAGAAAACGTTAGGGAGCCTATCCTTTCGTTTCGACAATGCAGAACCTATCCTTGGCAGTAGCGATTTCATTTTTGGCATCGACAAGCTGTCCTTCAGCGGTGGTAAGCATAACGGAAGTATCTGCCTTGACCTCGTCGAGCTCAGCAGTCATCTGTTCCACCCGCCTCTCAATGATATCACAAATAACAAATTGCTCAACTTCAGCACAAAAAGCTTCATCAAAAGTTGTCTTCTCAGCAGATAACTCTTTTTCCACATCACGTAGACGGGCACGAACCCCATTCAACTTGGCTTTCAAATACTCAAGCTTGGCAACAGATCTATCATGCGTTCTTTCTGTTTCAATCAACGACTTTTGAGCAGCCTTTGCAATTTTCTCGGACTTCGTGCATGCGATCTCAACACGTCGAATTGGGAAAGAACGTGAGAAAACACCAGCAACAGTGCCGCTAACCTCCTCTCCAAATAAGCCACTTGATCACAATCAGCTCGATAGACCAAGCCCATCACCTCTGCATAGGCAAGATGATTCATCCCAACCATTATCTGCTCAAGACCAAGATCAAGGTGAGCAAATGGATCCAGTACGGGCATCGAAGGCCTTTCTACTAATCGCCTATGCCACTCATTTATCAACCTGCGTGCACCATCTTGCACATCAAGCTGAGTGAACAAACAAAACTTGCCATCTGACTTGATACAGATATCTTTTGTACTAGGCTCAGTCTAACCAACCCGTGGATGAAGAACACAAGGATCTGGAAGCATTGAACAACCACCCCTGATAGTTGGAAGAATGGAAAGAATAACAGTAACAATGGAAAAACCATTTTTACCCTCCCACCGAGAAGCAACCATAGTAATTAGAGCAGGACTAGCGGTGACGGTGGGGGTAGGAGAACTCAGACGCACAAGAGAAGAAACTAAGAACCCACTGCTTCGCTGATGTCAATAGAAGGAGAAAGAAAAGAGTGAACCTCGAAACTCTGACCACCATTAACATCCTTAGACTGCTCCACTGCTAACTAAAGCATTTTATCGTTGATAGCCCGAGGATCATCATTAGACAACTCATAAACGTCCAAAACACCATAGGTAGAAAAAAGCTTCTTTTCATTATCGTCCAATGGACAAGTAGTCTCTTTCTCACTCCTCTCCAACGCCAGCCTCAGTTGCTTAGCCTCCTCGAGAGATTCACGATCCCCTTTTATAGCATCCTCATAGGAAGGACTTGGGTGACAGATAGCCTCCGTAACATCCTGAACGGGATTCAGACGAGATGCAATCCGAGTAGAATCACAAGTAGAAAGTCATTTCTTCCTTGGAACTCAACCAAGATCTATAACCAGTCGCCTCGATGGACTAATGGACCTCATAATCTTTTTTTTCTGGAAGTCGGAACTGTGACATTAATAGGAGCATCGAGATTTGCAACATGTTTGTCTGAACTCACTTCCCAACCAATGCTAGCATCACTAACGCCAACACGAGCAGCGCAAACAACAATGGCCTCAGCATGAGACTCAATAAACAAGACTCGTTCCACTTCATTCATAGTATACAAACCAATACGCTTTAGGATTCCCTCGTAAAGAAATGCCTCCACAGAAAACCGGTGAAACTTCAAGAATTGGTCACTGATCCTCTGCTCCTCAATGGTTAACTGAAGATTCTTTCGTTTATTGGGTACTCAAAATGATTGAAAAATCAAACGACTTCACACTTGGAAGTAGCTAGAGTTCACAAAAGCATAAAATCAAGACCTTGACCAATCGTGGGTGTCATCATTAAGTTTCTTGAAGCAAACAGGAGAACGGAGGAAGGAAATATCCCTGTTCACCAACAAACCAACCACCGAATGCAAAACACTCACGGTCAAAGGAATGTCAGACAGAATATGCCTCACGTAAGAAGAAACCTTTACTTTCCAACCGTTAGGACTCCTTTGGGCAGGAGGAATGCCCAAGAAGTTCATATACTCCCAGAACAACTCTAGAACTAGGAATCCAAAGCCAGAAGAAAACATGCACAGATATAGAGTGATGTATCCAGCCCTTGGATTACAAGGACTGTCATTCTGTCCAAGCAGGATAATCTTGAGGTTGGGTGACAGACTATAATCAGAACAAAGATTGTCCAGCGTCGCCTGAAAAAGCTATCTTGGGAGAAAAAACAAGCCTCACAAATCGCTAGCGACTTACCTCTTAGTTTATCACCAATGGACATCGTTAAGAAACATAGGAGCAAAGAAAATAAAGAAGGCGAAGCAGTAAACGAACCCTAATTTCAAAGATAGTGTAAAGAAGGAAAAAAAAATTGTCACATATCTTTTTATAGAGCCAAGCAATGAAGGGTCGGCTTATGGGACAACGTGTGAGATATGATGGCTACACGAAACCCCAAAAATGTGCGCAAAAATGAACGGGCAAGCAAAGAATTGAGACACCAACCCGCGAAAAGTTGCTGACAACATTAAATACAAAACAATGATGGAATTGAAAGGTAAACCGTCACGAAATTAGTGGCCACGTCAGCATACTCAGTAACTAAAGGGGGAGTAGCTAATGATACATCAAAATAGATCGATCGTCATGGCCATACAAGTGGCAGAGAACATCCATCACGAGGATACGACGTCCCATCTATTAGGCCAGCTCGTAAAACCCTAGAAGAATGAAGACAATCACAGAGGCCTAGACAAGGCCCACTAATGAGAAGATATAATCAAAGCATGAATCCAGGCCCAACACGAGTTCTCTCATAAAGAAGAGGAGCGTTGCACCAAAAAAAGTCGTGGAAGGAGTTACGCCTCTATGGACGCATCTCCATTAAGGAGAAGACTGTTACGAGAAACATTTCCTTCCGTTGAGCCTCACATGCTTAAATTTCGTAGAGAATAAACCGCCACCATTATAAAAGTTAAAGGGAACATTCGACACAGGTATGCAACTTTAACTGAGTTTTTTTTTCATATTTACTTCCTAATTCAAACAGAGTTGTTGACTTAAGCATCGAAGTGCCTTCGGCCACCAAAAAGGTAGTTCTTGGCAGTCTAACATCTGATTTGCATGTCAAACTCATAGGATGATAGGATTTGGACGCATCAACGAGGATCAAGTATCTCAAGTACAGACCGACTCACAAAGCCCAAAACGAATCCAGTCATTAAAAGCCCAAAAATGGTCCATTAGAACACATCACAGCCAAATGCCCAAATCCAGGCCCAACAATGTTCTCCCTTAAAGATGATGAACATTACAGAGAAAAAGAATAGTGGAGGGATTTACTCCCCCCAAGGATGCATCTTCATAAATGAGGCGACTGTTACAAAGAACATCTCCCCTCGTTGAGCCTCACATGTTTAAGTCACACAGAAAATTAATAACGACCACTATATAAGGTAAAAGGAACATTCAACAAAGGTATTCAATTTTAACTGAGTTCTATCCAGATTAATCTCCATCTCCAACAGAGTTACTGACTTAAGATCGGAGTGCTTTGGCCACCAAATAGGTGGTGTTTGGCAATTTAACATTTGTTTTGCAGGTCGAGATTGCAGGAGCCAGATTTTGACGCATCACCTCTAATGTATAAATCAAACATCACTCACATTCTCCCACCATATTTTATTCAGTTCATCAATTTCCATTACTTCCATAAATATAGGCAACGACTAAATGACACCACCATTTCTGTTGAAGGACACCACCACTTTTTTTTTTTAATGTGCTTAAGGATACCACCAATATAAACCATTTTTGACTCACTGTTCATCTTCTATTTTCTCCCTCTCTTCTCCTCTCTTCCTATCCTGAACATCGCCACCATCTCACCCCACCACCGCCAGCCGCACCTCTATTTTCCTCTGTTTTTTCTTTTTCTCTCTTCCTATTATCTTCTCTTTTTCTCTCTTCTTCTTCTCATTTCTTCCTCTTCTCCTCTTTTCATTTTCTTCTCCTCTCTATTCTCAGGAACAATCCCTAGTTTTGTTGATCGACACCACCACCACCATTGTTCATCTTCTTTTCCACCATTCTCTTTCCCTTTTCTCTCCACTTCTTTGTACATCAACAAGCAATGGAGTAGCAGCACCCCCTATTGCCGGCCTCCCCTCTTCACAAAACATCCTAGCACTCATTCAAAACATAAAAACAGGGTATTGTCTCAAACTTTCGGCCAACTTATATGCTTGCTTGAGATCGATTCTCAAGCTCATAAAATGTTAAAAACACAAAAAATTTAGTACTCTGAGTTATCTAATGAAAAAATTTTGAATCACTTGAAAATGTTTTGAAATGATCAAGTTATGGTCATTTTACTAAAGTCACTCAAATCTGTCCAGTAAAGAAAATAGGATATTGTTCCTTACTTTCGACCAACTTATACGCTCGATTGAGACCAATTCTTAAACTCATCAAACACGAAAAATGTTTTACTCTGAGTTATCTAGTGAACACAATTTGAATCACTTGAAAATATTTTGAAATGAGCAAGTTATTGTCATTTTACTAAAGTCACTCAAATCTATCCTGCAAATAACCAATCACAAATTCTTATGCGAGTTTGGACATCCCACGCGCAACATCCTCTGCGAATTTAAGTCTTAGACTCGCAGGATCTGCTGCGATTCATGTGTTTTTTCCATTCATAGCGGCTCATGCGAGCCCAAGCCTTCCATTGGCAGGATATGCTGCAAATGGGAAGTCCAAAATTGCAGAGTCAAATGCGGTTGGTTATTTACTGGACAGTTTTGAGTCATTGTTGTAAAATGACCATAATTTGTTTATTTCAAAACATTTTCAAGTGATTCAAATTTTGTTCATTAGATAACTCAGAGTACTACATTTTTTGTGTTTTGATGATCTTGAGAATATGTCTCAATTGAACGTATCAATTGGCCAAAAGTTAGGGACAATACCCTTTTTTTGTTTTTTTTTTTTTTTTTTTTACAGTTTTGAGTGATTGTCATACAATGACCATAACTTGCTCATTTCAAAACATTTTCAACTGATTCAAATATTATTTATTAGGTAACTCAGAGTACTACATTTTTCATGTTTTGATGAGCTTGAGAATTGGTCTCAATCAAGCATATAAGTTGGCCGAAAGTCAGTGACAATCTGAAATGGGCCAATCGCAGCGGCCCATGCGAGTAGGAGAACCCCAATCGCAAAGGCTCTTGCGAATTTGGGAACTGCATTCACATGTGCCACTGCGAATGGGATTCTCCTATTCGCATAGGTCGCTGCGATTACCCATTTTTTGTCATTTGCAATGTTTCCTTCCTCTGTTTTTTTGCTACAATTGTACCTTTTCAGATTGTTGGTAATCCTTCCTTCCTCATTTTTTTTATTGATTTTATTTTCAATTTGTTTGTTGTTGATTGATTTCAAATGATTATTTCTAAAATTCCAATTTGCATTTGCTAATTTATGACATTTTGTTGTGAAAAAAATAAGTGAATGAAAAGAAGAAAATAAGAGAGGATAAGAAGAAAAAACACATAAAAGGGGGAAAAGAGAAGAAACAAGTGGGGGCTGGGAGGGACATCCGGCAGCGTTTCGAGTGAGATCGGCGGCGGAGAGGAGAAACAAGTGGTGCTTGATGGAGAAGAGAGATAGGGGAGAAAAGAGAAGAAAAATAATAAGAACAAAAAAGAAAATAAAAGGAAGAAATGAGAAGAAGAATAACAGAAGATAATAAGAGGTTCGACCGGCGGTGGCGGGGTGGTGGTGGTGGTTGATGGAGAAGAGAAGGAAAGATGAAAAGAAGAAGTAGAAAAAGAATAAGAATAAAATTTATAAAAAAAAAAAAAAAAAAAAAAGGAGGTCGGCGGTGGCGGGGTGAGATAGTGGTGGTGCTTGATGGAGAAGAGAGGGAGATAGGAGAATAAATGTTTGGTTTTTTATTATTTATATTGGTGATGTCCTTAAAAAAGTAGGAGTTTAATTGTGACCTTCAGGAGATTGATGGTGCCATTTAGTCATAGCCATATATATATATATGGTGTCATGTTTTCCTCCAATACACATGATAGAACTTCCCCAAATTTTTTTAGTTGCTTCTCCAAATTTTTAGTTTCTTCAATTAAAATCCTTTAACTTGAGCATGGTCAAGAGTTGAGGCAGTCCATGATAAAGTTAGGGACACGTGCCCATGGGAAGATTGTCATATGTCATATTTCATTTTGGAAATACACAGGCTTCCAAAATACCATTTCAACCTCACTTCCAATAGTCTTTTTTTAAAAAATTGGCATTTTTTAATTTACAAATTTACTACTACAATTATGCTATAACTTGTAGACCAAGCATTGTATTGTGATCTTTTTGTTCAAATAACAATTAAGGTGAAGTAGGGTCAGGAACCACGAATCTCTTTATGATCAACAAATGCATTTTGTAAGTTCGTTATTACGGGTAATTCCTACAAAGGATCGAACTTGGAATCTCTGGGAATTCTTGACTTGCATTCTCCTTGGTCTTGTGCCTCGTTCCTGACTATGTATTCTTCCTAGTCAATAGTATTCTATTGAAGTAGTTGGTGTATTTCTAAACTCTAACCTATTCTCCATATCAGCTAGAAAAGAAAAAAGAAAAAAGAAAAATCCTAAAACCCTAACGAAGTCTTAGTTTCATGCCACAAAGACTTTTCATAGTTCTTAATGCCATTCATTTCTCCATTTATCCCTTAAACCATTATGAAAATGTAGAAAAACCATCGCCAAACTATTTGTATGAAGTTAGGTAGCAATTTTAATTATTTTATCATTTTTTCTCTCATCTTCTCATTTTATGTTTTTCTTTCAATTTTCTAAATTTTGTTTTTCTAATTTTCCTCCACCTTAATCTTTTCTAATGGGGTTTTTATTTACTCATTATTTACAATTTTTGTGTGTGCGTGTTTCACCTCATTTTTCTTCTCGATTTTTTTCTTTACTTGTATTTTTATTTCATGTTTTTCTATCATTTTTCGATTTTTGTTATCGTTGATGCACTAATATCTTTAAAATTTGAATTAATATGAAATTACCTCAACATTTTCTCATTTATTTTTATTCATTACTTACAACTTTGTGTGTGTTTGGGGGTTTTGGGGGTGTTGTTTAATCATTTTTGGTGATGCATTAATACATGCATAATTTTGAGTTCTAATGCCGTTATATGTAAAGGTATTTACGTGTTATTTTACATAGTTTGTACTTTACCGTGACTTTCTAAAGAGATATTTTTATCTCAATAAATTGCATTTCATTTTATATTCGGTGACTTTTCCCTTGCATGATTTTTTTTACAAATACTGTGTTCAATTGTTCAGTATTCTATTTTACAAATACGTCGTTTTGATAATTCGTATGTACTTTCTATTTTGTATTATTTCCTATGAGATAGTAACATAAATGTATCATTGAAGTTGTTGTCCAATATTAATTT
Organism: Berberis vulgaris; assembly: GCA_963556465.1. Lineage (NCBI taxonomy): Eukaryota > Viridiplantae > Streptophyta > Magnoliopsida > Ranunculales > Berberidaceae > Berberis > Berberis vulgaris. The sequence continues at coordinate 69,090,147 of OY747125.1, read as the reverse complement.
TTCTATAATGTAATTCAATCTATGCCTTTCTCTTTTATGGTTTGTTCGATTTCTCTATTTGATACTTTGTAATTTGGCTTGAAGAAACTTTGAAAATACATTAATAATGTCTTTTAGCGTTCCTTGGAGGAGTGAAGCTTGGAGTTGTGAGATCAATTGACAACATCCCTAAATATAAGCATTTCCAAATAAACAATAATTATCTCACTACATTACACACATCAAAAATTTAAAAATCAACTTTTGTAAAATATCTTCAGTAAAAATATATTTCAAATATATATTTGTATTCAAGAACTTGCTTAATGACATTGAAAAAAAAAACATGATTATTCCTAATCCAAGTTAGAAAGCCATATCATCTCTCTATAAAGACCTTTGTGCTATTTGATTTAGAAAATATAAGATTCAATTTTCCATCTCAATTTAAAATGAAAAAAATAAGTAAATAAATTAAGTTTTAACATAAGAGCTTAAACTCAATATACTTGAAGTGAACATAAAACAATAGTATGTAAAACGTACAAAAGTTATCCTTAAATATGTCAATATGATAGATGAAATTAAAAATAAAAGTTATAATCGATGAAAATTTTGTGACGAAAGTTTATTTCCATAAAAAGTAATGTTTGTTCTTAGCACAAGCTGAGGTGGCTAGTTGTAAATAATTAAAAGCAGCAAATTGACTTTGCACATGTTGATTATTGGCTTGTTGACTCAGAGTTATAATGACCCATTCCAACAACACCTCTCCCATAGCCGCTGCATCTCTTTCCCCATCATAAACATTGGATTAATTAAGCTTTTGACTTTTATACACTATGACATACCTTTCAGTGTGGATTATGGAGCCCTAGGGGGATGCACGCCTAGAAGGGTCACACCGAAGGCGCGCATCTAGAGGGGTATGAAGGGTCACAAACCCCCCCCCCTGCCCGTTTCTTCACTAGTTCCCTCGCCATTTAGAAAAAGCGGTGGATTATGTTCGCTTGCAATGAAACATCTGAAACCACACACACACATGGGCGCGCAAAGAAAACACAATATATGAGACATAACATTAACTATTGGAAGGATTTGATCTTCACATGCCTCTATCAACACAAAGTGAGCGAGGTTTGTGAATGGAAAGAGGAATGTCTCCTGAGCATGAACATGACTATTGCATTTTCAGAAAGACAAGCATTTCAAAAAAAAAGTGTAAAAACATTGTAGAGAGCAATGGAAAGGAGGAGAGGTTGGATTATAGGGTCTTAGAGCTTACGTGATTCTTTCATCTTCCATTTCACAATGAGAAATAACTTTGTCGCCCATTTGCAAAGAAAATCTTTTAACTATCATTTATGTTAGGCAACAACTATTCCACACGACCAAAAGCATTGTCTCACATCACCATTCATTTTTTTTTCTTACTTAGTCACACCACCAATAAATATGCAAAACCTAACCCAAAATCACAATCACAAAACGAAAAACCTCAAAACGCAAAAAAAGGGAAAAATCTCCCTCATCTCCTCGCATTCCTTGCTGTGTGTCGTCCAAAACTCGGCGAATAAACTCCACTTCCTCGCAGCTTCCTCGTCTTCCTCCTATCCCCTATCTCTTCCTCTTCGTAAAAACCCCAAAATTGCAAAGGAAAATCGCAAAAACCCTTAGTCTCCTCGTCCTCCTTTTCTCCCCTATCTGTCCCTCCTTGGTTGCATTCCCCTATCTCTTCCTCGCATTGCACTACATTTCCCTTGGAGGAATTTATCTTGATTTTATTGGATAGAAATGAAATGGTCTAGTAAATTTGACGATGTTAGAAATGAAGATTTTAAGAGTGAACATACGGGTGAAAAAGATGGTCATTTTAAAGAGAAAGAACAATCCATTGCAATTGAGGTAATTTGCATAAAAAAATATTTTCATCTAATTTTTTTAAGATTATTGTTTGATGCATTGGTGCTTAGGCATTTCTAATGGATGTAATAAGTATGGACATGCCTTTTAACGATGTTGAGAACCCAGAGACGAACCATTTAAAGGTAACCACCATTTTGTTGTTAAGTAAATTTTAATTAACATATGAAACTAATTACAAAATGAATTACTATGCAGAATGATGATAATAATGTTGATGGAAGTGGTGACATTAATAATGAAGAAATATCAATGGAACTGGTACTCGATGATGGTCATTATTTGTTAATGACAAGGTAAGATAGTTTGTGTGTTTTCGTTTTTATCAATTTTCATGCGATATTGTTATAAATATGTTATTATTAACAAATTTTAATTTTTTTAGGTATTCTCATCAAGGTCTGCGCTGATAGCTTGGGTCCAAGGTATCAGTAGGGATAATAGCATAGTTGTTATTATCACTAAATCGAAACCTGCTAATCACAGACGAAAGGGAAAAATTCATTTAAGTTGTGAAATGGGAGGAAAGCCCGACAAAAGGTTAAAGAATTTTGTTCGATCAAGCAGTACAAATAAGTGTGGCTGCAAATTTCAGTTGAGAGGGATCCCACTAGAAAATTACCATTGAATGTTGCAAGTGACATGTGAAACCCACAATCATCATCGATCAAACTCACTTGTTGGTCATTCGTTTGTTGGTAAATTGAATGAAGATGAGATGTTATATGTTAAGAATATGGTGAAGTTGGGTGTGAACCCTCACCACATCTTGTCTCGGTTGAAAGAGATGCATCCGAATAATATCTCGAATTTGAAGAATATTTACAATGTAATTTGTCGGATAAAGACAGTCCCAAAAAAAGCAGGACTGTTTTGCAACATATTTATCACTTGTTGAGGGAGCATAATTACATAGAGTGAAATACTATTGCTGAGGGGATTAGAGTCACCAACTTTTTTTGGGCGCATCCTCAATCTATTCAGTTAGCAAAGTGTTTTCCACAAGTAATGCTTATGGATTGCACATACAAAATAAATCGCTATAGGATGTCATTGTTTGAGATTGTTGGTGTGAAATCGATCGGAAAGACCTTCAATGTTGCATTTTATTTTATGTGTTTTGAGAAGGAAGAGTCATACACTTGGGCATTAGAAAGACTTGTAGGAATTTTCAAGTCAGACAACTTGCCAAACGTGTTTGTGACTGATAGAGAATTGGGTTTGATCAAGGCAATTGAGCGAGTTTTTCCTAAGGCAAGGAGATTATTGTGCACATGGCACATAAACACGAATGTTGAGAAGAACTGCAAAAAAACACTTTGAGGATAATGACGGCTGGTACGAGTTTATAGATTATTTTTCAGATTTGTATATATCAAGTACAGAGGAGAAATGGAACAAGGCCACAATCAACTTTGATAAAAGATGGGCATCACACCCGAAGTGTTTGGAATATGTAAGGACGGTTTAGTATCCGCAGAAGGTGTACTTCATGCACTGATACATTTATGCATTTTGGCTAATAGACAACTAGTCGCGTTGAAGGGGCACACTCGAAGTTGAAGCACTCGTTGAAAAATTCACAAGGTACATTCCTGAATGTATGGACAAAGATGCATGATATGATCCAAATCGAACTGGTGGAGATAGAATCGTCATTTCAACAAAGCCTAACGAAGGTGAAGACTGAGCATATGTCCAGTTTATTTGGCAATCTTCATGGGTCGGTGGCATACAAAGCTTTTGATTTCATTTCATTAGAAATTCGGAGGTGTGAAAATGTGGGCAATGACCCTGTTAAGTGTGGATGTGTGCTTCGAACCACTCATGGATTACCTTGTGCTCATGAACTTACATGTTATCTAACTCCCAATGGACAAATTCTAGTACGTACCATAGACAAGTATTGGCTTCAACTTGGCACAATACCTATTCGTGAACGTGGGGATGTGATTATCAACCCAGTGGTCGACGCCCTCATGCATAGATTTATTGATTCAACTCATGATCAGAAGTTGGTTATGAAGATGAAGCTTCTAGAGTTGAGCTGCCCGAGTTCAACTATAATGATTGAACTGTAGCACCCCGTAATTTTTGTACTTACTGAATTTTTTTTATATTTTTGTGTGATTGTCTTCATTAAGTTATGGGCATACGTATGAGCTATTTGTTTGTCCATGTGATGTGTAGTTTGTTTATTTAAGAATTAATTTCCTACTTACCTTCCTCTACCGAATCTCGGGACGAGATTCTTTTGAGTTGTATATATTGTAATACCCGCCTAATTAAATAAATATAAAAATTTCTTATTTATTAATTGGGGCATATATTGTAATCTCATTTATTGGGAAAAAGATTTGTTTTGTTTGCCATGGCTAAATAGGATAAATTGTGTGTGTGTATTTAGCCAAAAATTTGTAAACCCTAATGTTGATGGGTTGTTACTCAATTGTATTTGGGCTTGGTTTTGGGCTTTTATTAAACTAATGATTAGGGTTTTATTTTGTGAAAGAGGGTGGGTGTATTCGAAAGTTCGGTGGGGGCGAATAGCCACCCACCATATATATATATAATAAAAAAACCATTTTTCCTTCCTTCTTTTCTCCTTTTCCTTCTTCTTTTGTGCAACAGGAAGAGCAAGATTTGCTATTCCTCTTACCCTTTTCGGCGGCGACGAAGGCGAGAGAAGTCGTGAGGTGAGGTAAAGAAGACGTGTGGTGGTCGGTGATGTTTGTGAAAAACAGAGAATAAGAGGATCGAGATGGTAGTGCTGACGAAAAAGAAAACAGTGGGCGAGGTCTGTGATATCTTAGCTTTTGGTTGGGGGGGCGTGATGAAGATGAAGGAAGGGGCTGTGGCGATGAGCTTGCAGGCGAGAAGCAGACACAAGGCAAAGTGGAGAGGATTCTGCGTCTGTGGCTATGGTGGTGGTTACGATGTGGATCAGGGGAGGAAGAAGGAAGAGAAGAACGTGGATGTGTTTGAGGGTTTGCTCAGCGAGGGTGGAAGAGATGTTTGGCTGACTGGAGATGAAGAATAGATGATAAAATAGAGGTGGATAAGCTGGAAGAAGGAAGCTGCTGTGTGTGATCTCTGTTGTGATGGCGAGGTGAGGGGGAGGTCGATAGTATCCGAGAAAGAGAACGTTTGGAGAGACTGAATCTGTGAGTTCTCTTTTACCCCTTTCAATATGTTTTGATAGTTATGTATTGTGTGGTTAATCTACTTTGATTAAACCCCCATTTTCTTTCTTCCCGATTTTGTCCTTAATTTGGTAGATTACATTGATGGGGTTTGATTACTTTGATTAATTGATTTGACTGAATGAATGGATACCCATTGTAGTTCACATTGATTTTAGGCAATTGTCAAGGCATTTGGGGTTTTCCAAGTCATCATCATCATTAGAAAAGCATGTGATTGAGTAGGGTTTGTGTAAGACTAAGGAACACCTGAGTGTTATCATGAAGAAAATTTGGGCAAATTGTATCTCATAGGTTAGATCAGATGTTACCACATTTAGGTAGTAGGTGTATGTGCGTTTTGGATTGTCAAATCCCATCGGGTTGAAATTGAAATTCATCATATGTGTCCATATGGTTTATTAAAGTTGGTTGTCAAAGTGTTGTGCCACTATCAGAAATATTTTCTCGTTAATTGTCAAAGGTTATAGATACATTGCTCCTTTGTTTGATGAAATTCCTTAATGAAATAGAATATGGATTTGGGGAAGGTTTACAAGAATGAAATGAGTCAAGTTTGCTTAGTTCCTAATGTATCTCATTGTCATATGCGCTTTTGATCATGACCTGGAAGATATTATCTTTGGAGTATTTCTTTGGACCTATTTACATAGGAAAGTATAGGTGAGTTTATATTCAGGTGGTTTGTGACTAGTACTTGCTTGAATGTATCCATTACTAAGGGGAAATACTTTATGACTGCAAGTTCATTTGTGATTGGGGTTGAGATAGGCTATCACTTTGCATGTGGTGGATACATACATTTTTCCCTTGTTTAGAATTCATAGTTGTATTGAGAATTCTTAGTTGAGAACTTGCTCAAGAAAGGTGTTTGAAGTTGTAGGCTATGACAAATCTGACTAGTGTGCCTTTATTGTTTACTCTTGGGTGTAACTTGGTTGTATCTAGTGGTGTAGTTTTGAAGTCGCGTCAGATTTGAACCGTTTTATAAAGGAATTGTTAAACTCCTCGGTGCATATGAAGCATGCTAGTGTGTCTAATAGTTGTCGAATGATTGTTGAGATATTTTTTACCAAACTAAGATATATGTGTTTATCCCTAAAATCACATTCATATGGAGAGTACTATGTGTAGTAGTGTTTGATTTTGCACTATGGTTTGTTTTGTTTTGATGTCTCGCTGATTCTATTGATGTAGGACCATTTAAGATTAATGGTGTTCATCTGTATGTATGCATCTTGAAATGGTTATGTTTTTCCAAAGGAAGGGATGGATTTCATTATGAATTACAAAATGTCACTTGATCACCGTGTTATTATAAAGCATGATTTATGAATATGCTATGCTTCCTCGAAAGAACAGTGGATACTGTGGTTGATTTACTTATGGTTGACAAAGTGTCTTCATAAAAGAGTTTTGAGTTTTAGTTGATATTTTTTTATGCTCTTTTCCACAACTCCGAAGAAAATAAAATGTGAAAAGAAAAGAAATTTTGTATACAGACTTGCTTGTATACGTGTGATATTATTATGGGTATGCAGACTTGCTTGCATATCGGTGCACCGTTCCATGTGAGTTCGGTTGTACGTGTAGATTTAGGAAGAATATTTGCCAGTGATCGAACTTTGGGTGAGATGACATGTTCCTCGAGGTGGCACCCCACTTGGAACATGTACGCTCCGAGTGGTTTCGAAGGCAAGGGAGGCACACTTGGGTGAGGTGTGTTCGGCACAAGGAGGATAGTGCGATTGTGGAAAAGAAGCAAGATTTCTTTTTGTGTATGTGCATAATTACCTTAAAGGAAGAAACTAAATGCTCATTCAACCATTGAATGAGAACTACATGTCTTCCTAAAGGTAGAAAAATGTGTTTTGTTAATATTTCAATAATAGTCTAATATGATTATGAATTGTATTGTTGTTGCATTTATGAGGATTGATAACTCATAAATTTTATTTATTAGTAATAAATAATGCATATTTATTTATTAGGATGATGACACCTTTGCCTCATTGAGAAACTACCTGATGTATGGTTGTTTATTGTTTTTTTGTTTTGTTTATTTTGATGTTGTCATGTGCGGATTTATTGATTTTGGGATGAAAATTTCTCACACCAGCTTTATTGCTGACCTAAGTGAGCTTTTGCTTCTAGGGTACATTCCTTTGGAATGTAGTCGATTAGCCTTTCAGGTTTAGAGACTTTTGAGCAGCATTACTGGAGTTCCGTTAGTGGAGCTAGCAACGTCAGAGTCTTTCCGGGTTAGAGTTTTATTTGTTTCAGTAATTAAATCATGTTTAGTTGTTGCAGCTATTTGTTTCTGTTGTTATTGAATTTTCACGTCCCGAGTTTTGGGGGAAACGGATAATCCTACGTGGATTTTAGGATTTTCGTTTTCTTCGAAAATCGGGGCGTGACATGAACCATTAGCACTTGTAGATGACAAGGGGAGACCTAAATAGAAGAATTTGTATAAGCACGAGAGGTCGACAAAAAGGGATCCATCAGGCCGAATACGCCATGACTCAAGAGGAACTAAAAGGTAAAACTAAGAAGTTGTCAAACAAAAAGGAGAAGCTGAAAAATTTGTAACATTAGATTGATGAGCCAAATTCATCTTGGATACATGATTATATTGACAGGCGATGGAAATTGTGGATTTCGATGTATAGCCAAATCTTACATTAAAACGACGAAAGTGGTTGGAAACAGGTTTGGAAAGACCTACTAATGGAGCTTGAAAGTAATAAACAAATGTGGGTTGGAATGTGGCACGAGTCAAGGGTCAAGGATGCTTTGCTAATTCTAGAAGGCCAGGTGTGGATAGACAAGGAAATTTTTTTTATGGACCCGATATGTTAGAACTCGCAGCGAACCGTTATTGGTGTGTCTTTGTTTGTTATGGTAACAAAACCACGACCTGTTTTTCATATCTTTATCCGGCATCACAGTTTTATGACATACCAGTTTGTTTCATGGCACACCTTGCACAAAGTAGTCACTTTGTCTTGCTTCATATGCAACCCAAACCGCCATTGCCTCCAATAGTACCAACTTGGCTGTGTCGCATATTTTCTGAAGCAATCTCATTGAAGAGTAGTTTCGATGCCCAGCTCGGGATTGGTGCCGTAATGGTGAAAATGTTCAATGAGAAGAGTCAGAAGAATGTCAACAAGTCGAACGAGGTCGTAACCATATTGGATTGATGCACATTGTTTTTTGCTAACAAATATTGGTATGAAAAAAATGTAAATGACAATTTTAATAATTTTAATTTTTTGGTGACATAGGAACCATTCTTTTGTTAGAAAAGTCATCATTTTTGTATTTACGAAAGACTTATATGTTTCGATTTTTTGTTAATATATTACATATTATTGACTCTATTTAGTTTGAGTTTTTGTTTATGTTTATGTTTGATGCGACAATGCGAAATCACAAAAAGGATTAGTTCGGAAGACTTGTATGGTTCAGTTTATGTTTGATGCAACACAATGCGACTAAACTTCAGAAAAAATTGCAAATTTCAAATACTTGTAGAAAAAAACTTCTGAAACTAAAGTTGCAGAAAAAAATTCAAAAAATGAACTCTGTTTGCATGTGACACTGTAAGATTTTTCAAAATCTCGCATTAATTCAAACAAACAATAAAAAAATTTGCAAAGATTTTTCAAAAAGCTCACCTGCGACATTGCGAGCTTTTTAAAAAATCTCGCATTTGTCCAAGCGAACAAAAAAATTTTGAATTTTTTTTACTATTCACCTAGAACAATGCGAGGTTTTGAAAAACCCTCGCAATGTTCCAGGAGAGAATTTTGAAAATGCTCGCCTGGATCAATGCGAGCTTTTTTTAAAAAACTTGCATTTGTCCAGGCAAACAGTAAAAAAATTTGCAATTTTTTTTACTGTTCGCTTGGATCAATGCGAGATTTGTGAAAAATCTTGCATTGTCTCAGGCTAACAAAGTCCATTTTTAGAAAAAACAAAATTCTAAAAGTTTAGTTTCTGGCGTATTTCTGCAAGTTTTTGAGATTTGCAAGTTTTTTTGAAGTTGTCGCATCAAACATTTTTTTCAGACATTTTTCTGCAATGTTTTTTACATTTATTTATGCAAACTTTTTTTATTTCTCCAAGGTTTTTCAAACATTTTTTCTGAAGTTTCAAAAATTCATTGCCTCACATTCAATTCATAGTGAAAATTTTTAAATATGGAACAATCAATATTGAAAAAAACTACAAACTTATATTTTGTTAACAAGTATTTCTAAAGTTTACAAAATAGAACAATTAATTTTGCAAACATAACAGACAACACATTTATCTTTGCCTCCTAACATAATAACTTTGTTTATGCATTGATTTGCTTTTATGCTCACTTCCCCCCCCCCCCCCCCCCACCAATTTCACTATTGTCAACAATGGGGTGTTCGACAGACACTTCTTCCTCTTGTTCCAAGATAACCGGCATAGACATTTCTTCTACCACATTTCGTACTCTATTTTGCTGTGCGAGTAACGTAACCCTGTCAACATTCCCCCTTCTTCAGTAGAGGCATTGACCACCTTAAGAGCCTGAGCAACCACAATATTTTGTAGGGAAACATTTGATGTTAGTGCAAACTATGTAAATTTTAGATCTTCCATAAGTGTAAAATGTTTATAATTACCCTCTTGTTTGAAAAAACATGTCTTCTTGGGGGATGAGTTTTCCTCTTGTTCAGTGGTTGTACGAAAAGATGGCTAATATCGTGAAACCAATCCAAGTAATCCTCCCTACAATCCCATGGAAGCTTCACATGTGCACTTTGTTGGTTAGTTGGCACGAGATGACACTGTCACCTTTCAGCGAACGAAAATAAAACCCCGTATTTCACGGAATAGTGCTTACAAGATTGAGTTCTATTCTTGATTTTGGCTCAGATTGGGGGATTTGGGATGACTTGTACATTTCCCATTTGTCTCATAACTCTATCAGGGTGATAGAGTTCTTATACGTCGAGGCATAATAAACATTATGTGAACCATGTGATTCCATTAAGGGGAGTGTTTTGCTTGGACTCCACGTAAGGGTCACAAAGTACCCACGAATTATAAAAATTAAAACTTATTAATATATGACACATCATAAAAAAAATTTATTGAACTTAATAATGCATATTTACCTCTTCAGGAGATATGTCATCGAGATGTTCTCTAAGAGTGGTGATTTGTTCGTCCAAAACTCTTACAATTTGTGGGGGTTCTTACTTAGCCATGGTGGGGAGTCTAGCATCTCACTTCAGTTTTGTATTACCCCAAAGTCTGAAGTGATCATATATCCATGCCTATAAACGAAAACAACATAAATAAATATTAAAAAAACTCTTATATATTATGAGGGTAATTAACAAAATATAAAATTCAAAACATACCTCCAAAAGAGGCAAATATCCTGAAATTTGCTTCGCACCCTCTCTACTTGCACTGCCCAACTGACGAAACAAGAATGTCAAAGCTCCTGCGCCCCATGCATACTTTTGAACATCATCCACCTTCATTAGCATCTTCAAATATTCAATTCAAATATTTGTTCCAGTTTTATCGGCAAATATAATCATACCCAGAATAAATAACAAGTAACTTCTACACACTTGTTCTTTCTTTTGAAGATAATCAGTTTTCGTAGCCTTTCTACAACAGTTGTCCTGAATAAACTTCATTTCCACAGATCTGCCGTTCTTCTTGACATGATCATTTGCTTATTTATTTTCAATGCTTAAACCATTTACCAATAATGTAACACATTCATTTGTTTTCATCTTCATCGACGTTCTTACCGGCTTACCAACAATTGGTAAATGAGTTATACGGTAGACGTCGTCCATAGTGATGCTCATGTCTCCAAAAGATAGGTAAAATGTGTTGGTCTCAGGTTGCCAATGCTCCACGAAAGTACAAATGGTCACCTTATCAAGACGATCCTTACAATATTGAATTAAATGATACAAACCACTATTATAGATCATTATCTTTACTTATTTCAGCTCATGTTTCAACTTTCAATCTAATAAGTTCCTGTATTGATGGCGACATCGCAATGTGCCTCGTTCCTAAATACAATAAACATATACATTAAGTAATTCAATGTCCAAATATATATAAATAACACGTTTATATAATTTAACCAACTAAAAATATTAACTTACCTGCTCACCATCCCAAATGGCATGAGAAATATGTCCATGATAATCGTCTAATGTGGAACAATCCTTTGGACCACCGGGGTAAGAATCTCTACCATATCCTTTTTTTACCCTCCTCTACCATTGTTTCTTCATCATCCATAGGCACATTGTCACTCTCCTTTAACTCCTCATCTTCATGTCCAACACCCTCACCACTCCGACCTACTTGCCATTCTGATTGGGTTGACTTTGCGATACAATTACCATTCTAATTGCTTCTTGAGCATCTATTTGAATCCCAATTTTTATCCTCTCTCATCTTCTTTTTCACTTATTTCTTCCTATTTTGTCCATTTTTTTTTGTTCTTCTACATGTTCTTTGCCCATTTTTGTTTTCGCCTTTCGGTGAGACATTATCATGGGTCGTCTTTGACCTCTATCACCTCGATCATCCCCACCACCATCACCAACATCAACAATAGACATAATAAACCTTCAAATAAAAGGAAAAAATAAATTACATTCAAACAAATATTTCAAGTCAATTTATTTATACAATAAAATCTACTAATCTATAAATAAATATTTTAGCCAATGCGAGGGCTACCAACCAGTTCTAACTTACACAATTTCGATGTAAAACAATAATATATATCTCATTCCCCTACATTCTAATAAGAAAAAAAACCAATTTGGAGCCCTAGTGACCATCAAATCCACCTTCGCAACTACTTTCATTACCAAGAGACGAACTAAGCGATAAATGCAGAAAAAACATAACAAATATATAATTCTATTTTAAAGACGGAAGAAAGCAAATAATGGATTACTCACTTACAATCCAAACAAAAACCTTAAACCTAAAATTTCGTTCAACTCTAAAATTGTGAATCAAAGATAGAATGGATGACTCACTTACAGAAGAGTTGGATTCGATTTTGCGTTTGAAAGGTTGCGTTTTGCGTTTCGATTTTGAGAGGTTGTGTTTTACGGTTTGATTTTGAGGGGTTTCGATTTTAAGAGATTTTTTAGGGTTGGTTTTGCAAGAGATTTGAACGTGGGGAGAGGGAAGATTTGAATTGGGGGATGGGAGACTTGCGTTTCGATTTTGAATGGGGATGAGAAAAATGATTTTTCCTTGTTTATATAGGTGATGTGGGAAAGACTAGTGGTGTGAGAAATAAAGTAGGTGGTTTGGGAAAGTTAAATGGTGTGAGACAATACTTTTGATGGTGTGGAGTAGTCGTTGCCTTTATGTTATGGTTGGAGAAAAATATAACCATAAATGTGACTTTTAGAAAGGGTGGTAATTAAGGGGGGTTTGTGATAATAATTACGACTATTGGTTGTTATACATCCTTCGACTAGGAGTCAATGATTTTTAGACCTTTAATCACAACCATAGAATTGATATTTAAAGGTTAAGATGAAATGATGATTTTCTCTGATCACACTCTTTCAGGTGAAACATGTCTCAAAATAAGTGAATTCTTATTATTATAATATAGATGGGTGGATAGATAAACATATGAATAGATATATGTGGTGGAATAATGTAGTTTTTTTTTTTCTTCTTGTTATCTGATAGTAGAGGAAAATTCTAGGGGTCGAGGGAAAGGGAGCGAGGGATGGGTGTAACCATTCATTCTCCTCGCGATGAGCGCCTGCACGCATCTCTAGCGCGATGCGCTCATCGCGAGGAGGATGGGTGGTTACACCCATCCCTCGCTCCTTTCCCTCGCTCCCTCCCTCGATACCTAGAAGGACTCGATAGTAGATCCATCATAAAAAAAAAATTTGTGATTGGTTCAGAAGAATTGAAAAAAACAAACTAAGACCATTATTGTATTTGTGATAATTTTATATATCTGGAGATAGAAATCTTTTTTTGTTTCTCGACGGTGAATTACGATCGAGGTTATGAGCTTATTATCCTAGGTCAGAACAAGTGGATATGATCTCTTTTTTGTTTTGCGTTCTCATGCCACAACACGGAAAGGACATGGGTGTGCAAACTACTGACTTTGTGAATAGGATAGAAGAATGTAAAAGGTTGGTTATTGGCAGCTTTGTGGGCAAGCGTTTGGCATATAGTTATGTCAAAGAGTGGCTGATAAGGACGTGGGGAATTCGAGAATTTGAGATGAGCATACACGGAGATAAGAATTTTGTATTCAAATTCAAGAAGGAAGAAGATAGAAGTAAGGTATTGGAAATGAGACCTCTGCATATTGCAAGCAGGTTGTTCATCCTCAGGGCCTGGTCACCTTCTATGGATGAGGATGCCGAAGTGCTTACCTCGATACCTATTTGGGTTACACTGAAGAAAATTCCTTTATTCCTATGGAATCCAGAGGGTATTCAAAGGATTGCTAGTTTTATTGGAGTGCCTATCATGCTTGACAAAGCTACTGAAGAAAGGACAAGATTAGCGTATGCGAGGGTGTGTGTGGAGGTGGATGTCAACAACTAATTACCCAAAGACATCCCTGTGGTTATCAATGGAGATAAGAAAAAAATAGTTGAAGTTGAGTATGCATGGATTCCTGTTAAATGCAATTCTTGTACAGTTTTTGGCCATACAAAACAACAGTGTTCAAAGAGCAAAGAAATTAATACTCCAGACCATATGGTATGACAAGCTACGGGTAGGACCCAACCACTAGAAAGACAAAACTCCGATGGTTGGACGATCGCCAAGGGTAGACATACATTCAAGTCGAAGACTCAACCCAGTTTAGAGGGGAGTCCAGGGCCTATCACAGAAAAAACAGGGAATGTAACCAGTATAGAGGCTGCCAATGTGGCAGAACATAACATAAATGATGACCAGAGTGATGCCATAACGCAGAGTCCACAACCATTGATTCTTATCAACCAAATGCTCGAGCGTAGTGCTAATGTGGAGCCAAGTGACCACACACCTACTCAGGACAAAGAGAACACCACAACAGATGAGCAGAGTAGTAACGAGAAACATGAGCAAGATCCTTCTAGTGAAGAGGTTGCAAGCGATTTGTTTTCAAAATCTTGCACTAAAGATTTTAGTATCTGCCCTCGAAGATCCTCTAGGGCTAACAAAGCAAACAAAAGGTACAAAGGTTAAACCTTTCCTCCTTAGCAAAGGAGACAGGGATTATAAAAAACAAAAAAAAACAAGATGTTTTTTCTTTGGCCGATGCTAGTTGAAGATTTTTATAGGCCTAGTAACCATGTTCACTCTCACTAAACTTCTCTTTCTTGTGAGAGTTTGTTTATGTTTTTATTGTTGTTTTTGCTTTTGTTTCATTTATTTAAAGATTTTGGGTCCTTAAAATTCAGCTCGCTTTCCAAAAAAAGCAAAAAAAAGAAAGGACATGCCCATGCCTCTAAATTGCATCGAATGCTTAGGGTGCCACCACTGCAACTCTTCTGCAACAAAAAAAATAAACTAACCTTTTTCTTTTTCTTCTTCTTCTTCAATTCTTCATCAAATAAACCAATCTCTCCAATCTCAATCAACAAAAACTCCCAACTCATTTTTAACAATGACTGAAGAAACCCCTTCTTCTTCAAACTCCAATCCTACTCAACCCTTCCCCCAATTCCCATCTTCTCCAAACCCTAACCCTAACCCTAATTCAAACCCCCTCTCGACCCGCCAGTTCCCCGTAAAGAGAAGACGAGGACGCCCCACGCGCAAGTCACTCTCCCTTTCATTCATAAACCAGGTACTTCCCCATCAATCCAATGGCATAAAACCCACTTTAGATACCTCGAATTCAACTCCCCCAGACGTCTCAGAGGAGATAATTGTGATCAACAAAGACGCCACAGCTGAGGCTTTGATAGCTCTCACTGCTGGGTTCCCGGCAGATACCCTCACAGAAGAGGAAATCGATGCTGGGGTTGTTTCGGTCATTGGGGGGATTGAACAGGTGAATTACATTTTGATAAGGAACCACATTTTAACTAAATGGAGAGAAAATGTTAACAACTGGTTGAGTAAAGATTTGTTTGTTGATTTGATTCCACACCATTGTGGGAAACTGTTGAATTCTGCTTATAATTATTTAGTTTCGCATGGTTATGTTAATTTCGGGGTTGCGCCGGCGATTAAAGAGAAGGTTTTAGTGGAGAGTAGTAGGGCGAATGTGATCATCATTGGGGCGGGGTTGGCGGGTTTGGCTGCGGCGAGGCAATTGATGGGGTTTGGGTTTAAGGTGGTGGTGTTGGAAGGGAGGAAGAGGGCAGGGGGACGGGTTTATACAAAGAAGATGGAGGGGGGGAATAAGGTTGCAGCAGCGGATTTAGGAGGGAGTGTTTTGACGGGTACGTTGGGGAATCCGCTTGGGATTATTGCTAGGCAATTGTCGTACCCACTTCATAAGGTCAGGGATAAGTGTCCTCTTTATAGTGTTGATGGAACGCCGGTTGATTCTGATGTGGATGCCAAGGTGGAGACGGCGTTTAATAAGCTTTTGGATAAGGCGAGTAGGCTTAGGCAGTTGATGGGAGATGTCTCGGTGGATGTCTCGCTTGGGGCTGCATTGGAGACGTTTCGGGAGGTTTACGGAGAGGCGGTGAGTTCAGAGGAAATGAAGTTGTTCAATTGGCATTTAGCAAACTTGGAGTATGCGAATGCGGGATTGCTCTCGAAGCTGTCACTTGCTTTTTGGGACCAGGATGATCCATATGATATGGGAGGGGATCATTGTTTCTCTCCTGGAGGCAATGGGAGACTTGTTCAGGCCTTGGCTGAAAATGTGCCAATCGTGTATGAGAAAACTGTGCATACTATTCGGTATGGTGGTGATGGAGTGCAAGTTGTTACTGGGGGCCAGGTTTTCGAGGGTGATATGGCACTATGTACGGCTCCACTTGGGGTCCTGAAGAGTGGTTCAATTAAGTTCATCCCAGAACTGCCTCAGAGGAAACTTGATGGTATTAAAAGGTTAGGGTTCGGGCTGCTGAATAAGGTGGCAATGTTGTTTCCCCATGTGTTCTGGAGCACCGAACTTGATACATTTGGACACCTCACTGATGATCCAAGCCGTAGGGGAGAGTTCTTTCTGTTCTATAGTTATGCAACTGTGGCTGGTGGACCATTATTGATTGCTCTGGTAGCTGGAGAAGCTGCACACAAATTCGAGAGTATGCCCCCAACGGATGCTGTGGCTCGGGTTCTTCAAATTCTCAAGGGTAAGCACTTTTTCCTTGTGTTATCTGTGATTTTAGGTTGAAATTTGTCTCATGAATTGATTCCAAATTTACTGAAACAGGTATATTTGAGCCGCAGGGGATAGAAGTTCCGGAGCCCATCCAAACTGTTTGCACCAGGTGGGGTAGTGACCCATTCAGTTTAGGATCTTATTCGAATGTTGCAGTGGGGGCATCAGGAGATGACTATGACATATTAGCTGAAAATGTTGGAGATGGGAGGCTTTTCTTTGCAGGGGAGGCTACAACTAGGCGATATCCTGCTACAATGCACGGGGCCTTTCTGACTGGACTTAGAGAAGCAGCAAGCATGGCTAATCATGCTAATGCACGGGCTTTACGTATTAGTGTTCCAAAGGGCCCGTCCAAGAATGCGCAGTCGTGTGCAGCTCATCTCGCAGATTTATTCAGGGAACCAGATCTTGAGTTTGGGAGCTTTTCTGCTATTTTTACCCGAAGAAGTTCTGATCCGAAGTCTCTAGCAATATTAAGAGTCACATTTAGTGGTTCTCGGAAGAAGAGTAATGAAGGACCAAATCAGGATCAGCAACACTCTAACAAGTTACTGTTTCAGCAACTCCAGTCACATTTTAATCAGCAGCAACAGCTTCATGTTTATACGTTGTTGTCAAGACAACAGATCCTTGAACTCAGTGAGGTGAGAGGAGGTGATGAGATGAGGTTATATCATCTCTCGGAAAAGTTTGGCATTAAGTTGGCAGGTAGGAGAGGTTTGGGATCTGGAGCTGATTCTGTTATTGCTGCAATCAAGGCTGAGAGAGGCAAACGCCGATCGAATTCTACTTCATTGTCTATTAAATCAGGTCAGTAATATAATCTATAGCAACACAAAGATTATAATCTATGGAATTTATTCTGATGAGAGCTGACTTTATTTATTTTTTCGGAAACAGGAATATTGAAGCGGAAACCGGGCAATGTAAAACCCACGCTAGTTAGGTAAGACATCAAGGTCTTTTGAGTAGTTTGAATTTGTTCCAACTTTCCTCTATATAACTTTTAATTAACATTTTATAGGAGGGCTAAAATAGTGAAGAAAGGCAATGCTTCAGCACCTCCCTCAGCGAGGCACTTAGTGCAGCCCTCAGCACCTCCCCTAGGACCTCCCCCAGCATCTTCTGCTGCAACACCCTCAGCCCCTCCCACAGCACCTACCCCAGCACATCCGTTAGCAACTACCCTAGCACCTCCCTCGGCAACCATCCTACCACCTCCCTCGGCAACTATTCCAGCACCTCCCTCGGCAACTATTCCAGCACCTCCCCCAGCCTAAACATGACTGATGTTTGGAGAAGAATACCTAATATGTTGTGAACTTCCATGCCTAAATGCTTAGGTATGTGCTCGTGCTGTAATTCATCATGTATTCAATATTTTGAATTTTCCAACACTAATCAACGAGTGTTCATTATTACTCACAGAAGAATTCAAGCCAAACAAGTTGTTTCATGCTCAAAGAAGATGGTCGGGGTTGAACTCCTTTCACCAAAGTTGATGCAGTGTTTGGTTCCAATCAGAAATTGAGGTTGGAATTCTTGCAAGCAGGTTGATTAATGCTGGGAGTGTCAGGATCTTGGTACCCTTTTGGATCGAGTGTTGTTCAGAATCCAATTTTGAAATCCTAGGGAAGGGGATGAATAGGTGCAGAGAACCAACCAGATTGGCCTAGTGGATAAATTAGGAATACAGAAACAGTAACAGTAGGCCAGAGAATGCGATCAACATGACCATTTCAAGCAGCATCATATCCTCATTGCATTGAAAGAGCAGTATATGACGTTTGTACATCGCAAGATTTAATGTCACATCTGGAAAAATTATTTCCCCTTTGAAATCCCCTGATCCTGTTTCTTCTTAGTTTGAAGCAGTTGTAATATTGAAAATGTTGTTTGCTTCCTATTTGAGGAGAAAATTCACTGATTACTGTTAAATACATTACGTCAGATTTTTATTCTAGGATCAAAGTTCTTATGTCTTGCATATTACTGGATCACTTGACACAAAAAGAAGACTTGCAAGCCTTATTTACCCAAATCCAAAATAAGGAAGCAGATTGTCATCTATGAATGGGTTCTTCTACTGTAGGATTGAATCAAAAAACATGCAGACCAGGGAAGAGTGTCTTTCATGCTTCTGTTCATACCGAGATCAAATATCTGGATTCTGTGACCAACCATTAATCTTTAGGTTAAAACTGCGGTAAGGACCACATCGAAAGTGGTCTGACCTTTGTGTGTGAGATTGAATTTTGGATCCGTGATAAAATGGCAGTTGTTTGCTTGGTTTATTGTGATTCTAAAAGTTCTCCACAGGGCGAACTCTGAAAATCAGAAAAATGTTCCTTGGGAAGGATTGGGGCGGGAGTGGTCTCTAATTTGTATAATATATCTCCCATGCTTTTTTAAAAACCCTGTTTCTAACAGTATCATTAAAGACCCTGTTTCTAACATATCAATCTGTGTTCTGCTGTGATTTTCTCGTTGACAATGCAGGTAAGTCTGAAGATATTGAAAATGTTTGCAAAATTTGCGATCTGTTCTTATCCGTTGTTCTTCTAAGCAAATATTACACAATAGTAAAAATAACGTTTTGAGATTAAAACAAAACGTAAGATATAGAGGTTGACACTACAAAAAAAAAAGTAAATTCAGCAACGGCGTTTTACCATTGCTAATTATCAAAAAAACGTAGCTAAAATGAATCAACAATAGCTCAACGACCGTCGCAATACTGTATCTATTTCAATTATCGTTGCAGTATAATAGCAACGGTCTACTATTCTGTAGCTAACTGACAACAGTTTATAACCGTCACTAAGTTGCAAATTTAGCGACAGCTTCAAACCGTTGCTAATTTGCAAATTTAGTGACGGCTTCAAACTGTTGCTAAGTTGCAAATTTAGCGACGGCATTTGCCGTTGCTAACACTAACTTGTTGTAGCTAAAAAAAATTTACTAATGAAAATTCATTTTTTTAATGGAATTAGTTCCTTCTATTAATTTTCAGATTTCTCATTGCCTTTTTTTTTTGTCATTCAGAATAAACATTTCAAACTTGAACACAATTATATTAATTTCACTGTAAATGATGACTAATACACTAACCTTGTTCGTATAATCAATAACTTGTCCATCACAAAAAATATAATCCCAAACTACTTTATAGTCTATCAACCTCAAATTGAAATTATATATATATGATTCAGGATGAACCTTGACTTTTCTCTTCTATCTGCCCTGTTGTGGTTACTGGCACTTCTCCTCTGTATGAAGTTTGATTCAGTAGAAGAAGATGAAAAACTAGGCCCAATATTTGAATTAAGTGGTGTCATGTCCTTCTTTCTTCTGCAAACCCTCGTGAGGCCGAATGTCAACTCGATATCATTCTCATCTTCAATCTCAAGAACCTCGTTTCCACTTTCATCCATGATGAACTCTTCTGCTGGCCGTTCCAGGTCAAGTACCCTTCGGCGCATTTGATGGATAGGTTGGGTTTATAACTTGTTATAGTAGATTCAAACAATGAACAAACCAACAATGTAAATTGTTGGAAATATGGCTTTTTAAAATAAAAGAAAATGGGTGTTTAACAGGTTTTGAACCCTAGACCTCTCTCCTATTTTGATCTATGGATCACTCTCTAAAATTTAGTCTCATATCTATTATACAACTCTTTGTGGTAGAGTTTATAAGGAGATAGTTAGGACTTGGGCTTGGACCCCTTGGGGGTACCACTCTTTTATGAGGAGGGGAGAGATAGACTCTCTCGCCCGCTGCCGCCGTCCGTCCGTCCGTCCGTGTCGGGTCGTTAAGAGAGCAACCCATTCTTTTTGCTACAAATTTATTTAATTGAAAATAAATTTTGAATTTATGAAGAAGGAATGAATCTAGACAAGATTATGTCTATGTATCTAGACGGCTTCCTTTCCGGATTTATTGCTCCACGTTTTTTAAATGCATACCTAACATTTTTTTTTTTAAATGCAATTTAATTCCACGTTTTGTTATGCAAATGAATCTAGCCGATTTTTGTGTTTTGAATGAACTTTATTTTCCCTATAAATATAACACATCTTAGAGTTTAGAAAAAAAAAAAAGAAATATGAGAAAAAAGAAGAGAAAAACAAAACAAGAGTTCTTCCTTTTTGCAATAAGAGAGATTTCGTTTTTGTAATTAGTTTTGTTTTCGTTTAGCATTTCTATTAAAGAATAAATTTTCGTGTTGTTTATTTATTTACAATGTATTGATGATTCCGAGCAAAAACAAGTGTTTAAGGGTGATAGTATTCCGTTCATCAAATGTGCAATTGATTGAACGAGACAGAGAAAATTCTGGGTTGTTTTATCCTGGGGACGGCGGGGCTAGTACACTGCTTGCACAATCTTGGGCAGAGCCGCGAAACGTCTTAAAGAGAGCGACCTAGTCCGCGACTCAACCCAAGAACAAATTGGTACTTTCGTTCCTAACTTTTTATTTGAATCTTATACAGCAGTAACAACAATTTTAAGACGTTTTCTTTCTGCCATAATTTTCTGTGTAAGAATGCACACACTTGATCACACATAAGCCTTGAGTTAATCGCTAATGAAGTGAATTATATATAGATTAGTGATGAACTATTCTTCTTATGATCCACCATTACTAAAAACAAAAAACTGATTTCCCTCTGCGGAAGAACACTTTGTGTTTTGCTATTATACATGCTTTTAAATTATAGTCATACATTTATTTGTATATTCAATGGCATCAGATCATAAGAGGTGGTCTCTTGAACAGAACAAAAGGTTTAACCCATTTTCTTCACTTTAGTTGTAGATTGAGTTTCAGCTATAGTTTTGAGCAAATATTTAAAAAAGTAGAATGACTACAGCTCCGAAAGGAAAGCATGTTAGTTTTATTCATATTGTGAAGAAGCTCAATTATCTGAAAATGATTTGGTTACGACCATGCTCATGTTTTCTGAATAGTTTAATGTGAAAAATAGTTCTGCCAACTATAAGAGGCTATCAAGTAGCTCAACGAGAATTTTTCATCAAATTTTGTGATTTCATATGATTAATTTTTAGTTGAATGGTGAGTTATGAGTCGTTTTGGAGTTTATTTAGATTGGAAATTTGGCAATCTAGGAACACCTGTTCATAAAAAAAAAAAAAATTGCAAAATATGGAGGGGTAAAGTCCTTCCGTTTCAAACACAAACACAGTTTTTATGTGTGTGTCAATTTAATTGTTTTTGGAACCCATTAGCCTAAACAAACTTTGTTCCAAGCAATGGAGTTTAGTTTTGTTTGCTTTATGTACCTTTGTTACCTTGGGTGGTAGTTCTTGTTGTTAAATTGATTATGGTAGAATCTATGCAAAGACACAACCCCATGGCAACATTTGAAAAGTTTGGAAAAAGGGTTATATTTAAAGATCCACATGATTTAGAGTTTTACAACTACGTTTACAATTTTAGATATCTTTATCTATAATGGTGGTTTTCCATGTGTATTTTTAAAGATATTTTTATGGTGACTTTACAACCATATTGTGAAATCATATTAGTTTACAGTATGATTAACGTAGTTAGAGATTGACATATATGTAAACATGTTGACAATGAAAATCTAGTATAGACTCTAAACCCATGGAGGACTAACTAGAGGAGATTGTGTATGAATAGAACACCATGCTTTAAAGGTGCTGCTCTATTAGGCTTTCTGAGTTGGAATATCATGAAATCTGAATCAATAAATTCCATTTGAACATTTCGTGAGAAGTGAACAATATCATCTATGCAAGTTACTCTTTAGATAATGAGTATGCAGTTCTATGATAATTATGTTATACATTTTGGATGATTCAGTCTATTTTGGTGAGAACAATAATTGATCTATTGTGCAAATTAGAATGCTTCTATTTCTCAATACTATTGATGGAAAGAAAACTTTGTGATTAATATTACAGTTGATGTTTGATGTTAAGCTGACATAAGGAGGATATAAGGAATCATTTGTATACAGATTGACCTGTGAATTTTGTTCTTGATGTCAATGCATAAATGATTTTGCTTAGACCATAAGTTGGTCGGACTTCCACATGAGGACATGAATTCTTATGGAAATGATATGTTCTCATGATGATGATGTTGATGGCAATCTAGAACAATTCAAGCTATTGCTTGATTTTGTTGCAGAACTTTATTATCTAAGTCTGCAACTAAATTCCCAGAGGATGCACAAATCTAGCTTGGTGATTACATCAAAGTTTGAAAAATTCAGAAGCTGAATTTAAGGTACGTTTTCTAATGATATTCTTAGTTGATCCTTGAACTTAAAAGAAAATGAGAATAGCGAGGTGAATAGAATGGGTATTTTATTTGATATTCTCACTTTGTGAGTCCTTAATAGTTGAATGCACGGTCTGCTTCAGATAGTAAAAAGACTGTCACTTAATATGCATTCAAAAAGTGGTTAAACCCATTTATGATAATAGTTAGAGGGACCAAAGTTCAAAAGTTCCTTAATGGAAAGCACACGAATATTTTTAACATTATACATGCTAAAAATATTTTGTGGATCTTGAGGTTTGTGAGAAGTTTTTTGTGTTTCTCAAAGAATTATTCATGAAAAAAAAAAATTTGCATTTATTTTCGAGGCATAGTGGGGGTTATTTCGAGGAATAGTGGGGGTACATCCTCAAATAACGTGCCTATGATAAGGATGCATGAAACTGATAAAGTCATAGAATCTGAGCCTAGGAGAAGTAAACGGAAACGACCTTCTTAACACCTTGGCCCCGATTACTATATCTTTTCAGTCGATGAGGTTTCCCTTAGCTTTCAAGGAGCCTTATAGATGCAATTGAAAGGGTCATGAGGTACCTGAAGAGGACTAAGAACCTCGGATTTCAGAAGTTTCTCGCTGTCCTTGAAGGATATAGCGATGCTGATTGGAACAACCTTTCAGATGACTTCAAAGCCACCAGTGGCTATATTTTCAATATAGCTGGTGGAACTGTTTCTTGGACATCGAAGAAACAAACCATTCTGGCACAGTCCACGATGGAGTCAGAAATGATAGCACTAGCCACGGCTAGTCAAGAAGCAGGTTGGCTAAGAACCTGCTAGCAGAGATCCCTTTATGGGAAAGACCGATTCCAGCCGTCTTGATCCATTGCGATAGTACCGCGACTATTGCGAAAAATACAGAACCGTTATTATAACGGCAAGAAACGACAAATACGTCGTAAGCACAGTACAGTTAGAGAATTCTATCTACTGGTGTTGTGAGATTGGATCATGTACGAACTGATGCGAATTTGGCTAATCCTTTGATGAAAGGATTAGCTAGAGAGAAGGTTTTCAAAACCTCGAAAGGAATGGGACTAACGCCCTTAGATTGATGAGTTATTCATGATGGTAACCCAACCTATAGACTGGAGATCCCAAGAAATAGGTTCAATGGGTAATAACAAGTCGTGAATGATATGATGTGAATTATGCTGATAAAATAGCAATCTCATTCCTAGATTAACTCCAAGACTTATAAAAAAATTAGACTTCTACAAAATGAAAGCTTTACAAGTATGTATGAAGGCAAAATAATGTATTATCTAACACTCGGAAGGAACATTGTTTGTTCAAATACGAAAACCTTCAAAAACATCAAACACAATCTCATACGAATGAAAGTTGAGACATTTAGCAATGTGAAATCAAAATCAGCTTGATTTCACCATTAAGAGTGTTCATCAGAAGAGAAATTTCCATATTATTGAATCAAATCACAAAACCAAGTGGGTTTGCTTGAACCCACCAAAACAAACTACAAAGCCAACTACATACCTGGTGGAAGAGAGCTTCGAATGAAGTAGAGATGTGCTTCAAGCCTTCAACGATGAGAGAGCAAGGGAAGAGAGAGTTGAGGGAGGAGAGACCTTCGAGATCTGGTTCAAGCAAAGAGAGAGTTGAGAGAGGAGAGACTTTCGAGATCTTGTTCAAGCAAATGGAGAGTTGAGGGAAAAAGAAACATTCAAATTGAGGATATCTGATTTTGGCGTGAAGAGGGGATGTGAAGAGAGAGGCAAGGGGATCTGACTTTCGAGATCTGTTTTTTGTGTATATATATATATATTTTCAAAAAAGTCCATTAGGGACGTATTATACCGTAGCTACCAAATTTTATTTGTAAAACTTAGCGATAGCTAATATACCGTGGCTAAATGTTTTTTTGTGTATATATATTTTTTTTTTCAAAATATCCATTAAGGACGGCTTATACCCTAGCTACCAAGTTTTATTTGTAAAACTTAACGCCAGCTAATATACCGTGGCTAAATGTTTTTTTGTGTATATTTTAGTTTTTCAAAAAATTCATTAGGGACGGCTTATACCGTAGCTACCAATTTTTACTTGTAAAACTTAGCGACAATTAATATACCGTGGCTAAATATTTTTTTGTGTATATATATTTTTTTTCAAAAAATCCATTAGGGACGGCTTATACCGTAGCTACCAATTTTTATTTGTAAAACTTAGCAATAGCTAATATATCGTGGCTAAATGTTTTTTGTGTATATATATATATATTTTTTTTCAAAAAATCCATTAGGGACGACTTATACCGTAGTTACCAATTTTTATTTGTAAAACTTAGCGACAGCTAATATGCCGTCACAAATGTTTAAAATAGCTACGGTTTATTCTGAATTTAGCCACAATTTTCCCATCACAAGCACAATTTTTTGTAGTGGGGACGGCTTATACCATAGCAACCAGTTTTTATTTGTAAAACTTAGCTACAGCTAATATGTCGTCGCAAATGTTTTAATCAGCTACAGTTTATTCTGAATTTAGACACGGTTTTCCCGTCACAAACACAGTTTTTATGATTATGGTCTTGGTCAGTTACCAAAAGAATTAGTGACGGTTTTTTGCCGTCGCAAATTTTTTTATTAGAGATGGTTTGATACCGTCTCTAGTATTTGTAGCTATTGGAGCTTTTTTTTGTAGTGTGAAAACACTATCTAGACCCTAAATTAGGGTTGCATTTTAATGGTTGGATAACATGACCTTTAAGCAACACTCCATAACATGCCAAGAAGGGTGTATCTGGACGAGGTGGAAAATCAATCCATATTAGAATCCTATTGGAATAACTTTTATTTTGTGACCAACATGTATTTAGTATTTATATATGTCTAAATTAATACATATGTAAAAATCAACCAGGAGTTGTAAGTTTATTAAGGTATGAACATCTCCCTTTCGTCTATAAAGGTATAAACTTGTAACTATGTATCATACAATATTTGTACGAAGAGTGCATAGAAGGAGATGTGGTTTAAGACATTCTTCAAGGTCCTAGTTTAATTTTTGCTATAGCTCGCATTCTTCCTTCGATAGCTAATCACATGGATTGACGTACGCAAGTGGATAAACTTATGATGTGTATGGTTGCATGAATTCTTATGGAGGGGGCCACTTACATTTAAAATAAATTGAGGTGACACTCATCATCCACCACTTGATTTTGTGATCAATGGTAAGAATGTAAGTCAATCTCATTCTTTACTTTTTCAAAGTATGTGATTCTCATGTTTATAAGTGTACGAGCTGAGTTGGTAGAAGTGTGGCGAATGGAATCACACGTCACAAGTTCGAACCCAACCGGCGACATGAGGTGAAAAGAGTTACCTTAATTTAACTTAAATATAGGTGGTCCCTCGTGGAATAAGATTTAATGCAACACACGCTTATAAGTTTACATATTTAAGTATGAAAGAAGAATCAATATACCTACCATTACTTCACAATGGGTGTGTAGGCATATGCACCAAGATGATGCTCTCTGGGCTCACCAACCATGACTTCACCCAAATCCAGGAGAATCTCTCTTTCATTACCTTATGTCCATATCTAACCTAACCCAGAGTTTGAAAAATGTGCTGGTTCAAACACAGAGAAGGTTAATTTACAAAAATATATTGTTTTGTTTGAATGGGTGACTTTTTAATTATACACCTACTTCTACACAATTAACCTAAACTGAAATTATTAATTTACTCTATAAAAATAAATGATTGATTTTACCTAACACTTGAAATTATTGTTTTTTTCTTCGGAACTTGTGTCAACCTTATATGATAAATAAACTTTTGAAACGAATTTAAATGTTTAACTTAAACATGAGACACTTGGCACATCTATTTCATAACGAAAATTGCGTGGATGAATAGTGAAGCAGCTGGCTCAGGGTGTCATGTCACGTTTTCCTTCCCGAATTTGCCTCTGTATATATGTCTCTCTCAACCAAACCAAACCAAAACCGTCTTTTCTTCTCCAGAGTGTCAAGTAGGGGTTGGCATGGTTCGGATCGATTTCAAATTTTGAGGAACCTAATTCGAACCGTTTAAATTTAAAGAATTTGGTCCGGTCCGGATTCCCTTATTTTGAACATTGAAACCGAACCTAACTCAAACCGTTTGGAACGGTCTGATTCCTACGGTTCCAAATGAGAATCTGAATATATTCATGGTATTACTGTCAGTGTTCTAAAAATCGGCCTAAGCGCCAGAAGGTGGAAAACCGCCCAGATTAATGGCTGGGCGAGCTGTCTGGGCGGGATCTAGGCGGGGTCTAGGCGGATTCTAGGCGGGTCTAGGCGGTCTGGGCGAATTTATTTATTTTTTATTTATTTTTTTAATAAGGCTGATTGTGTTCCTATTTTTTAGAAATAAACTATTTAATTGTTTTTTATTCAGTATATGTCTAAATGTAGCAAATGATGATTACTTAATGGAATTCTCAAATGATCTGCCGGTACCAATTTTACTAATGTAGATTTTATCAAACATAATTGAGGTTATTCATGCAATTTGAAGAAAAATAAAAGAGTACACAAATTCAAATTTATATAAAGTACCCATCATGACCAACTTCAGTCATTTGAGTTTTAATAAATTTTGTTCACGATTGTTAATTTTTCATGTTTTTAAATTTTGCATATGTATATTGGCATTAAATTGGATGTAATTAATAATGTATTATGTTTAACTTTTGTAAATTATTAAAGTAATAATACAAAACCTAAGACCGCCTAGGCGCCCACCTAGGCCCCTGGGCTCTAGGCACCTGCTCGCTGCCCGCCCAGCGCCTAGCGATTTTTAGAACACTGATTACTGTTAAATTTTTTCTCAATCTTTGACAGTAATTCAATCCATCTGTCAGTTATAAATGCTCATATTTTTCAAAATAAACAAATTTTGACAGAAAGGAGGATGGGCAGAACATGAACCAGATTTAGAAATCCACTTAAAATCCACTATATTTTTGAGCTAGACCATTCGCTTCCAACTTCAATCTCAAAATTGACAGAAAGAAGGATGACCAAAACAAACAAACTTGTTTTTTAACTGCCCACTATATTTTCCAACTTCAATCTCAAAATTGAAAATGAAACCCAGATTTAGAAATCCGCTTCAAACCAAATATCAACATTAGTTTTCCATTTCCATGGTTTCAAACCCACAAACCCAATAAATGGGTATTCCAAAAAGAGATTACATTTGAAGTAAACAGAGATTGTCAAGATCTGGGTATTGATTTATATAATGCCAAGTAAATTTATCGCACTTTTCCTGGCTGTGAATAGATCCTCTTTCCACCTAAATGAGGAAGAACCACTATGAAATCAGAATACATGCAACAAAATAAAACCAAATGATGTTGATTGTAAGAGCCAAACGAAAAATTAAGATTGTGTAATGAAGCAACAATTCATACTATATCTGTTGGAAGATTCTTCCGTATATACTCATCGGGGTCTTCTTCCCACTCTGAAGCATCCTAAACAACGATGCGGAAGAAGGATGCAGGTGCGGAGGAAGTGGGCTGCGGCTGCGGGTGCTTGCTCTGTGGGCTGCGGTTGCGCTTGCTCTCTCGCTTTCTCTTCTCCTCCTTACTTCCATATTTAGGTTTTTAGTTTGTAAATTTTATTTGAAACGGGTCCAACCCGGACCGTTTCTTTTTAAATAATAGGAACCGGGTCCGGACCGTTTTATAACGGATCCGGACCGTATCTGAAAACACAAAATTAAAATCCGGACCGTTTAGAGAAAAACGGTCGGGTTCAATTTGAATCCGCGGATCCTAGACCCGTTTGCCCACCCCTAGTGTCAAGCCCAAGTGCCCCAAGAGGGAGACAACGAGGAGGAAAAAAAAGAAGAACATAAAAGATCTTACTTTCCAATACGACCACCACTTCCACCTCCACCTCCACCTGTCTCTACCACTTCAGTTGGAGTTGTTGAATCCTCTAATTCCATGACCAATTCCCCACCTTCCAGCTTGAACCTCTTTCATTGATCCCTTTGAGCTAGCTTTCCTTCACTCTCAAGATTCCCTCTCTGAAGAGGAGGAATGAGGAATGTAGCTTTGGTGAAATGAGGAGAACCCTTGGTTTTAGTGAACTTGATTCGATTCGAACCAAAGGGTGGGGGTTCATATTTGAATGGAAATGGAAGGAGCAGAGTTAAAGTTATTGCTGAGTACAAGGTCAAGAAGCAGTACCTCTGTGTGGCCATAAATTATGTAACGACCTCATCCCTCTGAAGAAGTTGTATATATTTTTTTCTTAACTCAAAAAGGTAAAAGGGATTTAATGTGATAATTTTACATACCCATTTCTTCTTAATGCTTGGAAGGGTGTTTAATTTGGATTATTTATAGAAATTTTCTAGAGAGTCGGACCCAATATTGTCCATCATCCTAAAGATGTGCATCTCGAGGATGATGGACAATATCAGGCCTGGCTCTCTAGATTTTCAGTTATTTATGATTGCCAGAGGCTTTACCTTGAAATATGGAAACTTCATCTTCAATTTCTCGATAATTTGGATTTCCAATTTCTCATTCTCAAACTTTTATTCTAAAAAAATTATATTATGTAATATTGCTGGATCACTTTATTGCTTTGAGTTGGTGCGTTGCACTACAGGTTGCTAATGTGGCATTTCTGTTTGGAGATTAACCCTTATCCCTCCTGAATTTCAATTCACAGTGTAGAAAGAGAAAAAATGAAGTCAATTTTTGGTATACATGTTCTATGCTCCACAACCTAAAAGACAAAAATCAAAAGTAAGTTTCGAGTCTATACATACACATATAAATACCATTGCCCAGTGTATAAGCTAATTGATTTTTTATGCACAATAATTTAATATGCATGATCTATGATTCAACATTAGGGAACACATAAATTCTAAAGTGGCACATGGGTAATTCTTCAAACCACTAATTAATTGTATGGGCAGGAACCTAAAAGACCAATAGGAGCAAATGTTTTTTTGGGTGTGATAACAACACAAGTGAACTTTGTTACATAATTTATAAATTCATTCAAAATAATTGAAAACAGTAAATCAATAAATAAAAAAATAAAAAATTGGAATGGGAGTTTGCGATAAAGAACATGAAAATAAACATGATGGAGAGTGTCGAAGGCACGACCAATGAACCAGAGTGTCATGCCGAAGGCACGGCTAAAAATCAATGTTAGTCATCTGACACACTATGTGGAAAGTGTGCGGTCGTGCCATAGTCACGGTCGATACCCTTGTCTTAATAATTTGTGACCTACATGCCAATGGGCTCTACTCAAACGTTCATGCTTGTGTCAGATAGTTTGATAATAGGGTGATGAGAATTCAAATGACGAAGGGTTGACACACACTCACCTGTTGAATTCCCATTACAAATAAAGATTTAAAGTGTCCCCTCAAAATGATCATGAGTAATTCTAGATGTCGAGGAAGTGGGCGAGGAAATGGGCGAGGGATGGTGGCGAGCACGTGCAGAGGTGACGTGGTAAAAAAAAAAAAAAAATTGGGGGGAAATCGAAATTTTTTGGGAGAAGAAGGAGGGAACAGAGCTCCCTCCCAGTTTCTTCCTCTCCCTCCCCATTTTCCATCTCTCGACAGGTCTCCCCCTCCCTTTCCTCCAAACGAAGCTCTCTCTCTCCCTTGCCACCTTCATCGTCATCGACTCAAACGAAGGAGAAGAGAAGAAGGTCAAACGAAGCCAGAGAAGAAGAAGGAGAAGAGAAGAAGCTCACCCTCGTCCCTTCCCTCTCGCAAAAGCTAAGGTACCTTCATTTCTAGATCTAGGGTTTTTAGATCTAGGGTT
The DNA here is from genome assembly GCA_963556465.1 of Berberis vulgaris. Classification (NCBI taxonomy): domain Eukaryota; kingdom Viridiplantae; phylum Streptophyta; class Magnoliopsida; order Ranunculales; family Berberidaceae; genus Berberis; species Berberis vulgaris. The sequence goes on along the minus strand of OY747125.1, from coordinate 69,059,492 downwards.
TCTTACTTTAGATCTAGGGTTTCTTTTTGATTTTTTAGATCTGTTGGTCTTCACGATTTACTGAATTTATTCAATTGCATTAACCCCTCGAGGACATGGAGCTTCTGTTGGTCTGTTGGTATGAATTTATTCAATTGCATTAACCCCTCGAGGACAAGGATTACTGAATTTATTCGATTTTTTAGATTTGTTGGTCTTCACGATTTACTGAATTTTTTAGATCTGTAGCTTCTTTACTTATTTTATTGTAGCTTCTTTCAACCAACTGTAATCCTTCCTTTTTACGATAAAATCTTGTATTCACTAAAAACTAGAAATATATATGAAGTAAAGGATACTAGTTGGAAAAGGAGATACTAGTTGTTTTGAGCACATATTCACTAGTACGAAGGGGAGATTGATTTTACAGTCTTGTTATTCTTAGGATGCTAACTATATTCTTAGGTTTGAAGATAGCCTCTCTTTTTTTCCAGCCTTTGTTGTGGGCATTCTACGATCGTTGTTGTTGAGTGTCATGTCAGTTCTTTTATGAAGGCTGAGAAGTCGTGCTTTCATTTTATTTCATTTCCTCATCTTTTTGTTGATGAAACAGAAGATTCTGGAATTGTGAAGGGCACTGAGTGTACTCCTATGTTTGATAGTTCAAATTCTATCACAATCGAGAATATCCCTAATAATGTCAATCTTTCCCAATTGAAGTCAGCAGTTGCAGTATTTGGAGAAATCGCCAAGGCTTCAATAGTTACACTAAACGGTGGACTCCATAGCTGTAATGTAGAATTCAAGGTACACAGTACTACCAAAATTATTTAAGCTCCTCTTAAGTTCATATCTAATGAATAGTTTTTAAATTCTTATCAGAAAGAGGAATCAAAGAAGAGAGCAATTGCATCCCAAGGAATGTTCTTGCATAGTCTCCACCTGCGAATTCGTAACCTGCAAGTACCAGAAACCTTTGTCATCAGAATTAGCAACATTAGTGTGGACACTGCAGAATCTACCATACACACAATATGCATGGGATATGGATCTGTTTCGGGACTTTCAAAGACAAAGGAGGGCACCGTGGATGTCTTGTTTAAAGTAAAGGATTCCTCTGCAAGAGAGAATATACTTAAAAGGTAAGATAACAGAGCTTCACTCAGTTTTTTCTCCATCTATAGTTGCCTTTTAATGTCTGGCATTGACTTTTGTGGAGTTCTTCAGTGATCTGTTTTGTGAGCTTGATCATGGTCTCTGCACTTTGACCTAACCTCTTTGTATGCATAGGTTTTTGGATGCATGAGATGCACTTATTAATAACGGTCTACTGGCTTCAATGTTGATGTTTATAGTTCTTATCAGGTTGAACAATATATCTTATGACAACTCCCAATGGTCAGCTGAGATACGCCAGGAATCCACAGATTCAAATGATACAGTGAACAAAGCCGATGTCCAAGTAGGAGCAGGGGCACAATTGACCAACTGCCTACAAGAGATCCTTATGCAGACTAATGTGAAGAAAATTTATCTACAGGACTTGCTGAACTTGCAGCAGCTTATTAGACATCTTGAAGAGAATCCTACCTGCTAATAGCTTCTCAGTATGTATTAGGATTTTTGTTTACTGCCAGTGGGAATTAAAGTTTAATGGCACATGAGATTTGTATTGCATAGCTCGTCACTTGAACAGTTTGTGAATTACGATGGCTGCTATTGTTACTTACTTCAAGTCTTAATTCAAAGAACTGATATTGTGAACCTAGTTTGGTTTACCTTCAACAATTTGCTTGAAAGAGTAGCTATCAATCGTTGTCACATTGCAATAAAAGGAGTTTGCTCATCTAGTTTGTGTACAACCCTTGTAACATATCCAGCATTGATCTGTATTCATTTATTTGATTACGTGAGTTACATTGATGCAAAATACATGTACAAGTAAGGGAGTTCGTCCAATACCTTGCATAGCCTCCCTTGCATGGTGAGATCTTTATCCAATACCTAGGAAAATGGACAGTGATGAACTTAAACATAAGTACATGGAGCTTGAAGTATTCCTCATAAAGGAAGTCATGTTACATGTTGGTTGAAAACCACAAGTGTTTGTGTATTCGGATTTGTAGTAGTTTGATCTGATATAATCATTATGATACCTATGTTTCTTGAGCTTTTCATGCAAAAATATTATTTGCTGCCATATACAAATAATGATCAATTTGATACTCTTCATTCTAGCCGACCTAAGAGCATAAATATCATTTGACTCTATACTCTCCATTCCAGACAACCTAAGAGCATTTCCATTGTGGCGTGAAGGTGTACAAATCAAACAAATAAAGCCTAAAAGTTATTTACTTGGAAGAATTTATCAGTCATTTGGTAGATCATAGCAACTACAGACTGCAACTATAATTTAGTCCTGGAAACAAACACTGACAGAATTCTATCAGCAACTATTGAATTCTACCATAGCCAAACAAACAACACTGACAGAATTCTACCATAGCCATCGTAAAAACCTAATCTTTGTTTGCAGATCGGTTTGTTCAGAATGAAATAATGATACCTTTAAATAAAATACATGTTCAGTAGTTTATTCATCTTCTTAGCAACGTAAACTACAACAAAAAATGTAACAGATACAATATTTAAAAGACATTCCCTTCCGCAACTGTAGATGAAAGCCCATCCTTATATCCATATATCTGAAGTGCAGTCACCACCAGGATATCTCATCTCATGAGCTAATGCTGGACCTTCAGGTTCATTTGCAAAGTCTACAAAGAAGTTTGGATTGATTGTAAGTCCTCCTTTCTCTGAATCAACATCTATTTGTAACATGTGAGACCCTTTCTCTATTATCTCCGGATAAAACTGTTTATCCCAGGCACTGAACAGAGAGTGTGTAACATAGAGCCGCTTCCCATCTAAGCTTAACTGGATCATTTGAGGTCCTCCCCTAAGTCAATTCCCCTGAAACAAAAATAATTTGTCTTTCAATGCAAGTAGAATAACAATATAGCAATTTACACCTTCGTAGAACATCTCTAATTGTTAGGCATCTTTTGCGTTAGTACAATCATGTCTAATTATTAGCGATATCCGCAAGAGAATCTTATGCAGCTAGTTATGCTCTTTCAGCATTTTAACCATGTTTCAATAACAAAATGTTTCTTCTTTCCTATGCTTAGCCAGTGATGTGTCAAATCATATTGAACAAATGTGTCTTTAAGGCAAAGGAACTGGAGATACTGCTTGCGTCAACAATAGTGTTTAAACACCATAACCTAACAACCCAAACAAACAATTCGATTTATAAGCCTAAGTCTAACAGATTTACCTTAACCTCTGGTACTTCAGACTGCCACTCCTTCCCATCTTCAAGTTCTGCAATAACAGGGCTTCCCTTCTGAAGCAGCCCCCCAACCCATACTTGTCCTGTTAATACAGGCTTTTTAGGGTCCTCAATATTATACTGTTTGATATCCCCAGGACCCCATGCAGCCAGTTCACGAAATAAAGGAAACGATCATCAAGAGAGATGAGAAAATCAGTAATAAGCCCTGGCATTTGAGGAAGAATCCAGTTCTTCACTTTCAGTGGTTCGACTGATAATGCAACCTGAAACACAAAAGTGGACCATTGTTTTCAATGATAATGAACCCCAAATCCAAAAAATCCAAGGAGCTGTTAGAAAATGAATTATTTCAATACCTCATGGTCCCATGATCCATCGGCAGTCTTGAAAAACCTAACCATGTTGCTTGTTAAAGCACAACCTAACCATATATATTTCTAGTTTTTAGTGAATACAAGATTTTATCGTAAAAATGAAGGATTACAGTTGGTTGAAAGAAGCTACAATAAAATAAGTGAAGAAGCTACAGATCTAAAAAATTCAGTAAATCGTGAAGACCAACAAATCTAAAAATTGAATAAATTCAGTAATCCTTGTCCTCGAGGGGTTAATGCAATTGAATAAATTCATACCAACAGAAGCTCCATGTCCTCGAGGGGTTAATGCAATTGAATAAATTCAGTAAATCGTGAAGACCAACAGATCTAAAAAATCGAAAAGAAACCCTAGATCTAAAAACCCTAGATCTAGAAATGAAGGTACCTTAGCTTTTGCGAGAGGGAAGGGATGAGGGTGAGCTTCTTCTCTTCTCCTTCTTCTTCTCTGGCTCTTCTTCTCTTCTCTGGCTTCGTTTGACCTTCTTCTCTTCTCCTTCGTTTGAGTCGATGACGATGAAGGTGGAGAGGGAGAGAGAGAGCTTCGTTTGGAGATTAACCTTTATCCCTCCTGAATTTCAATTCACAGTGTAGATAGAGAAAAAATGAAGTCAATTTTTGGTATACATGTTCTATGCTCTACAACCTAAAAGACAAAAATCAAAAGTAAGTTTCGAGTCTATACATACACATATAAATACCATTGCCCAGTGTACAAGCTAATTGATTTTTTATGCACAATAATTTAATATGCATGATCTATGATTCAACATTAGGGAACACATAAATTCTAAAGTGGCACATGGGTAATTCTTCAAACCACTAATTAATTGTATGCTTCGTTTGGAAGAGAGGGAGGGGGAGACCTGTCGAGAGATGAAAAATGGGGAGAGCGAGAGGAAGAAAATGGGGGAGGGAGAGGAAGAAAATGGGGAGGGAGCTATGTTCCCTCATTCTCCCAAAAAATTTCGATTTTCCCCCAATTTTTTTTTTACCACGTCACCTCTGCACGTGCTCGACATCTAGGGGGACCCCCCACTTTTGGGTCAAACGTGGTCCTTCTGTCATGATCGTGCCACATCCATGATTTTCCTAATAGCTAAATTACCCTTTACCTTGAGATACTAACATGTACCTTGAGAGAAATCAGAAGTTTATTCATTTTTTATCCTTAACCCTCCCTATCTCATCCATAATTTAATCTGCCACACTTCCACCATCTTTTCAAAATAACCAACCCACATTTTCTTTTCAATCAAACCACTTCGTGCAATTGAACCACCTCAACCCACTCCCAAATCTTCACTCTAAAACCACACAGCCACCAACATCCCCATTCCCAATTTCTGTTACCAGTCAAACCCACTTGCGACCCCTCAACACACACCTTCTCTTTCAATCCAAACCAATGTTATCAAAGAGAAATCTTACCGAGACTTTTTCATTGACATTTAACTAAAAAAATCAATGAATCTATGTGCAATGACTTCCTTCTTATTTTGAATTTTTTTTTGGCTTGGTGCAATTTCTAGCTTGCTTTTCATGTTGAGGTTGTTAATCAATGAGAAATAATTATGTATTTACTTTCACAGAATGTTATAGTAATCTATACATCAAAATCAAAACATATGCGGCATGCCTCTCTCCTGGAAAAATCCTGGGTCCGTCCTGGATGGATCTAGCGCCTTCCGTGTTGGTAACAATGTCAAACCTAAAACTACCCTTAATTTCCAAAACATGTCTCCACTGTGAGTTCAAAACCTTATCACCATTCATTGACAGCACCAAAGGCATTATTTTTGCTCAAAGTGGTCTAAATAGTAAATCCCATACATTTAGAAATTTAAACCAGGGACGTTAACCACTCTATTGGAGATGACTCACATAGAGAGCATGTATTTCACGTGGGCATTCCCACGAGCCCCGGGTTAACATATATAGGTTAGGTGATGTGGCGTGTCAATAAAGGTATATAATGATGATTTGGAAGTATCTATCTTATCACACAAATCCCAAAATAACATCCAACAAGTGGTTTTTTAAAGAATTGATTTTGCCATAGATAATGAAAATTGGACAATCACTACAGAGAAAACTAAATGAATAAATAATAATAATAATAATAATAATAATAATAATAATAATAAAAAAGTATCTCATCCAAGGTAAACATCAACATGCAGATGTCCGAAGATAACATATGTTTCTCAGGAAAGAAAATTGTAAAGCAATTGACATTTTCAATGTCATTCAAACTTGCCGTTTATTGAACCAGTTCCCTCATTTATCACTTATCTCCTTTGCACCATTACTGGTCTAATCTAGAATTTCTTGAGGAAGGTCAAAGTTATTCTCACAAAAAGGCTATCACTGAATTTTTTTTCTTAAAGGTTTTTCTCATTTTGAGGGGTTTTTTTATTACTGGGAAGGATTTCACTACACTCAGATAGATTGAACTTCAAGGGTCTTTTTCTATTTATAGAAGGAGTTAATCGCATTTCTACTACAAATTTCAAATATTTTAGCTCTTTTGACATTGAAAATTTGTAGCTTTGTGTACAACTCATTTGTTGACATATGTGTTGCGAGTTTTATTAACCTAAATTAATAAGCAAATAAATCTCATTTGTAATAACCGCAAGTACACGGTGTCTAACTGGTAGACAACGGCAAACACGGATCGATCCCACGAGGAATGTGGACTAAATTGAATTTAATAATTTAATTAAACTAATTTGGAAAAAATGAGGGGTTGCAGTGTTTAAAAATCCGAGTTAAACAAAAGTAATAAAAATAACAATAAATAAAAGAATTGGAGGGAAACCACAATTTGCAAAATATTTTTTCAAGCTCCTAAAATTATATTCAATTTTTCTTATTATTCTAATTTCAAATAAATGACTCTAGCAATGTATAAACTCTTGGCATTAATTGTCTTTTTATGACACAATTAATCACAAGTTTAATTATTCAATTAAAACATGCTTGATTTATAACATAATATTTTTCTAACAACCTAAGATGCATAACATATTAGGTGAAAGTAAAATATTATAAATCGCGAATCAATTAATATTAATCATGGAATAATAAAGTAAAATGAAATTAATTCTAGAGTTTGAGACTTAATTCAATGTGGTGTTACAGAGCATTCAGCAGGGTGCAAACAAGAACAAGTATAGTGTGACTCAGCAGATCCCAGTGGGTGCCAGTAGTGTCAACTTGATTTATGACACGAATCCCGAGAAAATGAACTACAAAAGCTCTGTGACTGCTCAAAGAGAAGTCGGGGTGCAAATAACATAACTGTTTTTCAAACAGTTATTTCCCTCTAGTCGCTCGCGCTCCTCTGGTCGTCGTATCCAGCGAGCAGCGTCGCTGCTCCTTCTTCCTCCATGCTCCTCGCGAGCTCCTTCGTCCTCCAAGATACTCCGGAACCTGCAAAAGAGAGAGAGAGGAATGGAAAAACAGTGAGAGATGTGATGAAAACACACACAAAAAAACAGAGAGAGAGATCGAAGCGGACTCCCCTGTTTCTGCTCTTGTGGCAGTGGTGGTGCTTGGGTGATGATGCTTGTGATGGTAACCGTGAGAGAGGGAGACAAGATGGAGGGCCGAGACGAAGAGAGGCCGATAACGGGTGACTGAATCAGGCGATTTTGCTGCGCGACTACTGTTGGCGAAGAGAAAGAGACAGTGGATGGTGGTGGTGCTCGGGTGATGGCAGAGAAGGCGCTTGCTCTGGTGGCGGTGATGGCGGAGTGATCTTGACAGTGGCGGAGGAACAGATTTGATACGAAACAGGGTTGTCACGCCCCTGTTTCGTGGTGGTGGCGGTGTTCGGATGATGGTGGATGGAGGTTGTGCTGTCCGGAGGTGGTGGTGGTTATGACGTTAACAGGGAAGGTGGCGGAGATGGTGAGGGACAGGGAGGTGGTGAGGAACGTGGTTGCTAGCGAGGAACAGGGAAGTGATGGTGGTGGTGGAGCTCGGTGGTGGCGAGGTGAAGCGAGACAGGTGAGGGATGAATGAGAGAAAACCTAGATTTGCTTGGTTGGGATGGTGATGAGAATCACTCTCTGAAGGAAAGAGGATTTGATTTTCTACTGATTTTTTTTCTTCCCTTCTCTTCCTTCTCTTTCTCATTCATTGAATTTTTGTATTTATAGAGAATTAGGAAAAAATGAATATGGACAAGTTAAGGGGAGGATTCAATGAGTGATTTAAGGAAAAAAAATAAAACTAAATATGGGATAATTGAGAGAATATTCTTTGGGTTTGCTTGGGCTTAACATTGGGTTTGAGTTTATGGGCTTGGTTTTGGGTTTAAGGGTTTAGATATGTGACTCTCTACTTTGTACCACCGCTAGAATCGACCAATTGACATTCCTTAAATTGTCGCCTTAATACGATTTCATCGTTCACGCTCAAATTCCTATAAAGACATAAAAACAAAATAATTATTATAAAATATAATAATCGAAACACTAACATATATAAATTAAGAGATATATTATGTAATAATTATGTAAATATCAATATGCTATCATGTATTTTTCAAACTCGTTGTTTTCAATTTCTCTTCTTAAATTTGAAAGTCAAAGGAGATAAATCTCTCACTTTTAAGAAGTTGTCACCATCTAACAAATATGTGTTGTATGTTTGTGCCAAATTGATGGAACCTAACAAAACTACCCCACACACCAATATGGGGGTTTAAGCCAAACATGTAATATTAGTCCTCACCAACCATATGCTTTATTATTAATTGTTTTTTAAACCAAATCAATGACTAAGGAACCTCTCTCTCTCAAAACCACCTACCAAAGTGTGTGACATGGACATCCTAAAAGTAGGTGAACCAAAATAATAAAAGATAAAACCTCAAAATCCCCTACACCTGGTCACAATTTAACCCCTTTCACTCGCACCAATAAGAAAGGCACGTCGGGGATGAGTGGGGAAGGGGAGAGCGAGTCAGACGAATGTGCGTCTATATTCAACGAACACCTACTTGTTCGGACAAGTATAAATACCCATCTCTCTTCCTCACTTTTACTACTTCTCTCATCTTCCTCCTCTCGCATTCTCATTCCTTCAGAGGTGCGTACTAACTTCTCCTCTCTCTCAGATCTGGTTTCATTTCTTCATTTTTTTGGTCGTTTCGTTCAAGTAATTATTATTGCCGTTTCTATTGCATCTGTTCAGCATTTTAGTTTTTGGTTTCGTTTACATCTAGATCTAGATCACATTGATTTTCTTGATTTCATCTGTAAGCCTGCCTGGCTGGCTACTACTAGATACACCAGCCAGTTCGTTGTTGTTGCTGGCCTCGGTACTAACTTAGATCTCAACTTGCATTCCAAGTTTTTTTTTTCTTCTTTTTCTTAGATTCCGTAACGGATAGTGATTAATTTGTGTTTTTCTCTTCAGTTTTTGATAGATCTAGGCTCAAGAAGAGAAAATTAGCCTCTATTCTTGTTCAGATTTGTGGTCACGATTTATGAACAATATCTTCAAATTTGCCTTTGTTTATGTCTTCATCCAATCATCATATCATTGCTGTATAGAAGCTCAGATCGAGTTCTCTAGTTCATTTTCACTGATTACAAAAAAAAGTGATGTACATATTGGAAATACAAATTTTACTGATCAAAATGATTGTTTACTACCTTTAGAAAACCTTAGTTTGCCTTTTCAAGTAAATCCTGTATTTCATTATAATTTGTAGAATTTTTTTATATTATATTTTTGTTGTATGAATATATTTCATTTAGATTTAGGTTTGATTTGTAGCTTTCACTTAGATATGATTTTCTAGTAGTTGCATATAATGATAGATCATGGCCATATTATAAACTTTGCAGTAAGAGCATTTCCGGTGCCTTGAAATAATACTCCACAGTTTCTTTTTTTTTAATCAACGAAAAACAGAAATTGCATTAAAAGTAAAAGCCATTTAGGTTCAAAGTACACCCCAACTCTAAATCACTGCTATTACTACTACTACTAGCATAGAATGACGTTCATATTTCTACTAATGTGGATAACTTTGAAACATTGAAAAAATGCTAGTTTGTGTTCCGGACGATTCTGCCAATTAACTTTCTGTTGTCATGATAAATGCTCGCTTCTGCCATTGATCGCTTATTCAATGTCTTTGCTATCCGTTATCACTACAACATTCTCGTACATTTGTGCCATCGCTCATTCACTTGCTAATTTGATTCCTAATTCAGCTTCAAAACTTGTTTTCATGCATTTTCTACACCATCCTTTATTATTCCCTATTATCTTGCCGTCTGAATCAGTTGCGAAGAATGCAAAACAACCATCACACATGTTTTTGTGGAAAACAACATCAGTAACCAACAAATAAATTCATGACCTGCTAACATCCTTGCCTGCTAAAAAACTGTTGAGATAGAACGATGTTTTCATTTGTGTTTCCTTGTGGTGTGTCAATTCTGACATCAATGAAATTTGATTGTTGATGTTCCATATTGCAAGTCTTGCTATCATATGTACCCTGAAATTTTTTTTTTCAAAGACCAGACTATTTCTAGCCTGCCAAATCTGATATAGGATTACAGCTGCTCTAACCATGCCTTGTTCCCATTCATACCTACTTGTGTGAATGTACCACAAGAACTCCAAAAAATCTTTCTCATGAGAAAAATCTATTCTATCACATCTAACAGGTACGTAGATATACCCCACACTTGGATAGCAAGAGGACACTGAAAAAGAACATGCCTAGACGTTTCCTTTTTGGTGTTGCAAAGTGGGCACTCATCTCCCACTGCTATATGATGTTGTCTAAGGACCTCCCCCACAGGAATTAGTCCTTTATAAATTTTTCAGAGAAAAAGTTGAACTCGATGAGAAATCTTGAGCAATGTCCTATCATCGCCTTTGGATGAGGAGGCATTAGAAGACACTGTTGTTTCACTCCTGAAATATCTATAGGCCGATTTCACATTGAAAACTTCTTTGGTCTCATGCTTCCAAATAAGCAATCTTGTTCCTCCGAATGTCTAATGGGAGTGTTTAGAATAGCCATAGGTACCTGATGAATTAGAGGTTTAAAGAATTATATCGTCCTCCACAGTTTCATTTAGAGGTTCAAAGAATTATATCGTGACTTAAATACAATTAGAGACAACACCTGTAACTTATCTTCCACTTGTTAAAATCGAAATTAATTTTATTATTATTTGTTCATCAAGTATTACTTATATGTTATTTTATTATTTCTAGTTGAAGAGTTATCTGGAACTTGCTTAAAATGATGACAATTAGTTTCTCTAGATTTTCTACTTACCACTAAGTAACATGTTTTACTTTTGATCGACTTAAAATGAAGACTTATTTACTAAAAATTCGGTTAGATTTTGAAATGAGCTGATGGCATATCAGAACATTTCTTGATTGGATTCTAGTAAAATTGTTTATATCTATTCAAATATTCTGAAATGGGCACTCATGTGAAACAATAACAATAATTCATTTTTAGTTGGGTTTTGCTAAGAAGGACAAACTTGTTTGTAATTCACAATTTTTTTCTTGCTAGTTTAATATGTATCCTCAAATACTCTACTTTGATTTACAGATGGACACCTTCCTTTTCACCTCCGAGTCTGTCAATGAGGGTCACCCAGACAAGCTCTGTGATCAAGTGTCTGATGCCATCCTTGATGCTTGCCTTGAACAAGATCCTGAGAGCAAGGTTGCTTGCGAGACCTGTACCAAAACCAACATGGTGATGGTCTTTGGGGAAATCACCACCACGGCTAAAGTTGATTATGAGAAGATCGTCCGTGATACTTGTAGAGGAATTGGATTTGTGTCTGCTGATGTTGGTCTTGATGCTGACAAGTGCAAGGTTCTTGTCAACATTGAGTCTCAAAGTCCTGATATTGCCCAGGGTGTCCATGGTCATCTTACAAAGAAGCCTGAGGACATAGGAGCTGGTGACCAAGGACACATGTTTGGCTATGCCACTGATGAAACCCCCGAGCTCATGCCCCTAACCCATGTGCTTGCCACAAAACTTGGAGCCAAGCTTACTGAGGTGCGCAAAAATGGCACCTGTGCATGGCTGAGGCCTGATGGAAAGACACAAGTGACAGTTGAGTACAAGAATGAAGGTGGTGCTATGGTTCCCATCAGGGTCCACACCGTTCTCATCTCAACCCAGCACGATGAGACTGTCAACAATGACCAGATTGCAGCAGACCTAAAAGAGCATGTTATCAAGCCAGTCATCCCAGCCCAATACCTTGATGATAACACCATCTTTCACCTCAACCCATCTGGTCGTTTTGTCATTGGTGGCCCACATGGAGATGCAGGACTCACTGGTCGCAAAATCATCATTGACACATATGGTGGCTGGGGAGCTCATGGTGGAGGTGCATTCTCAGGAAAGGACCCAACAAAGGTGGATCGCAGTGGTGCTTATATTGTTAGGCAGGCTGCCAAGAGTGTAGTGGCATCAGGTCTTGCTCGTCGCTGTATTGTTCAAGTTTCATATGCTATTGGTGTCCCAGAACCCCTATCAGTGTTTGTAGACACTTACAAAACTGGAACTATCCCTGACAAAGACATATTGGCCTTGATCAAGGAGAACTTTGATTTCAGGCCTGGGATGATGGCAATCAACCTCGACTTGAAGAGAGGAGGAAACTTCAGGTTCCAGAAAACTGCTGCCTATGGTCACTTCGGTCGTGATGACCCTGATTTCACTTGGGAAATCATCAAACCCCTCAAGCAAAAGGCTTAAGTTTTATGGTTATGGTTTTGGCCTGTTGGAGGAAACCAGCCAGTTTATAAATTCTATGATTGGTAGCGGTAGTGGCTCCATGTCTACAAAAGGACAGAAGAGGAAGAGCTGTATATGCCGATGGGGTGAGGGTGGCAGTAGTGTTGGTAGGAGTCTATATGGAAGTGTGTCTGTTTTGTCTTTCTTCAAGTGTTTTTTTTACCTAGTTTTATCAGTTCATCTGTATTTCTTACTCACAAATCTCTAGGTTTGCTTGTTATTTGTATTTCTTTAATTTTGATCATATGCATCATTGCTTTCATTTACTTCTCAATATATTTGCACCTCACTTAATAAGTTTGTTTGGTCGGATTGTGACAACAGTAAACCTGCCATCTCATTGTTTTAGCAAGCATAAACTCCGTGCATATTTTAACAAATCCCAGGAAACAAGCTTTTTGATGGTATGCCTCAACAGACCTGTGCACTCTCAGTGTCATTACCCAGCTATTATTTAATGCATGAAGTGCTACGAACTGAAAATTAAGTGATGCATTATGAGGTAGTCACTTGAGAGCTATCGGTTGAAAAATTAACTCTGAATAAATCTTAGAAATGCATATGAACAATAGAACAGGTGCACAAGATTGATTCCTAGCGCCACTTTCATAATAAATGGACTAATGAGCTGCATTGCTTTTTGCTTGAAAAGCATTGCACGGAAAGTTAGAAAATGTATACAAACAAATGAATCCTTATTTTCACTGAAATGTGAAAACAGAGGAAGAGATGCACTTCAGCCAGTAAGTTTAAGCATACAAATCAAGCCCTGGGTCTTGTATTAATCCCATTTTGGCAGGGGGATTGAATTATCATTCTTGCGCAATGAGAAAAATAGATCTTAGGAGTGCAACCATAGTCTATCTCGTAATCTCTCTTCTCCAGCACCAAGCATCTCATCAACTCTTTCGCCATCTCGGAAGAAATGAAATGTAGGAGTGTAACGTATATGCTGAGTGGTTTCTGGGCATTCATCAATGTCTGCATATATAAATGAGAGCTTTGGGAAATCATTGCTCAACTTGCAGAAAGTAGGAAGGATCTGACTGCAGACGCGGCACCTGAAACATTTAAAAAGACCTCATTTACAATTTAGTATTCTTCCTAAAGGACAACATAGAATAAAAATTAACATCAATGATAAGATATCATGTTTTCCCAGAACTGCCATGCATTTTGATGAAGCACATGGCTTTGAATTCCTTGCCATATTAACTTATTACTGATGTGTCCCATTATCATCTTTTACACTTCACAAGGACATTTCTATGTGTTCTCACGTCTTAATCTGTGGAAGCTAATTGGTCTGTCGGATGTGGTCTTCCCTCCCCCACCCCCAACAAACCCCCAAGATAATGTACATTCATTGGAAGTCAACGTGGACACTATGCTTTCCTCAGTCGACCAAGCACAATGTCACATAATACCATATGAAAGAATGGGTTTGTCAAAAAGGATGGAAACAAGTTAACATGCAGACCCAGAGCCTAAAAACAGTAAACCATCTAAAAAAAAAAGGTTATATATTCTGCAATCCTTTGGATTGTTTACTTCATGCCTATAGGAATCATGACATTGCACCTTAGTTCAAGTAAATAAGGAGACAATACTATAGTACAACCAGTCACAGCCTCAATAGTGTGGTCTTCCTACATCATTTATATGTTAATTCACATTAATGACAACCACTTTTACCTAATAAAAAAGAATAGCGACAATACAACTATACAGGAGCTCAGAGAAGGTCATGGAACTTGAATAGCAGGTTCTTGCATTCAATGAAATGCCTAAACCCTATCCAATGAGTTGTAGCATGATGAACTTTGATACCTATATAACAATCAGCAATGTAACACAAGTAGTTCCTAATTTCTTATTCTAACAAATAATGCTCTAGTGTTCCTCTTTCTTTCTTTTTTTGTAGAACAGCCAGATGCTTACAGTCAACACCTCAAAGCCACTCTCACATTGGTGTCAGCCAATGAATTGCATCAGGTAAGAAACCCTTGGTTCTCAGACATATCCCAAGAAGTGAGATCGTCTATGCCAGGGCCTAACCGTGTAAATTCAAGGCTACATGCCCCGACAAGATAAGTAAGTCCGAAGATTTGGGTATCCCCGAGAAGCTCGAAAATTACCCACGAAAGTTACAAGTATAAAATGCCCAAGTTTGGACCCAATAAAACTCAGTAAACCACTCTTTTCTCAGCAGAGTAGTGTTCGGCACAAATCACCATGCTCAACTGAGCACCCAAGCTTGCAGGAGAGGTGATGCCAAATAGGAAGTTACAACCGCCAACAGAAAGTTACAACTATCTACAGAAGTTACAACTACCTAAGAGAAGTTACAACCGTCTCCAAGCAAATGACTCACTCATTTGCCATGTGTCTCACTAATCTGCCACGTGTCTCACTCATCTGTCACGTGTGTCACTCATCTGCCAGCAGTTTACTCGTTCTACCTCTATAAATAGCCAAACACAAAGTCATCTGAAGGTAACTCTTTTTTTATTCACAATTCTCTATTCAAATATAGAGAAATAAATATTTCATAAAAACATTGCTCTAACTTTGGAATCGGAGTCCTTGTGGCAGGCACCACATCGGAGTCAAGAATTAATCTCTATCTTATGCAGATTGCTTCACGTGATCAGCACATGATCTGGTAGAAATTTGCATCCACAAATTGGTGCTTTCAATGAGAGTTTGAATCAAACTCATTGCATGCTCTCCTCTATTCATAAAAAAAAAAATCTTTCATTCATTAACTTTAAATTTCCCTTCACAAACACTTTCACTGTCAAAGTTCTTTTCAATACAATGGCGGGAACTCGAAAACAAATTAGCAAAAATAATGTTGCACGATCCTCTGCCAAAACCATACCGCCATCATCGCTATCGGTTCAATCGCTTCCTGTCAGACAGCCAATGGTAGTAGGTCTACCACCATCGGCTGATCATCAATTGCAATTTTCTGCCCAACAACCAAGCCCAATGAAGATGACACAACAAGAAAATCTTGCAGGTCAGATTGCCAATTTGACTAAAATATTTGAGGACCAAACTCTGTTACAAACTCTGTTAGTAGAGCGATTAGTGAGTATACAGCCAGGGCAGAAGACACATCGTCATATGCCAGTAGACCATGTACATGGGAGCAGAAGTAGTCATCCACTGAGGGAAAATAATACATCTAGAAACATTCATTTAAGATTAGAGCCACGAACAAATGTGCACTCTAGGCTCGGGCCTCAAACATGAGTCTTCTCAAGGTTGGGTTCCCAAGCGTACACTCAAGGCTAGGATCACGAATGATGTTTTGATAGATATGAATGGTCGGCGCAGAAGACACAATCCCAATGGATGTGAACAACACAGATGATCAAATCTGGATCATTATATTAACTTGTCCCGAAACTGCCATGTTGCTGAGTAGCATAGATTGCCCTACCAGGCGACCGATTAGCAGGATGCACTCAGGCCCTTGAGAGCTGATGATATAACACAAATTATCAATGAGCAGTTGAGGAACTCGTGAGTCATGGAAAATCCAAATGATGTTTTATGCAGAGAGGTGGCCTTGGTAAACACTTCACCTTTTACAAATGACACTGAAGGAGACCCTCCACTGGCAAAGCTTACCATACCAACCTTTACTCATTTGACTCATTTCAAAGGAGATTCTGATCTTGAGAGACACTTGAAGCATTTTTGAAGTGTTATGACTTTGCACAAAAATGATGACCCACTTATGTGCAAAATATTTGTTATGACTTTACAATGAGTGACCCAAAATTGGTTCCACACTTTGACCCCTCGGTCGATCAACAACTTTGAAGATATCTCCCTTATTTTCACAAAAGAGTTATCATCCTATCGAACCATAAAAAAACAACCACCTCTTCAACATAAAAAAAAGAGTCAAATGAATCTATCCGAGACTTCATCAAAAGATTCAAGACAGAAAGGGCGAACATAAATGAGTGTGATGACCAAATTGCATCCTTAGCATTCAAGAAGGTCTGCCCGCAGATCACATATTGCATGTCAAGTTGACTCTGAAACCGAACAAAACTCTTACCGAGATCTTTGCCGTGGCAGAACGCTGCATTGTGGGATGACGAAAAAAATAGTGTTGAGGCACTAAATATACCTGAGAATGATAGTCAACTTGCACAAACAAATGCATATCAGAATGAGGATAAAAAGAACAAGGGTGACAAGCGTAGAACACGCTCCCCAATAAGACACTTTTCAGTCAGTAACCAGCGTAGAAGAATCTGATGATTGTGGCAACCGATCATTTCACAAAGTGGATTGAAGCTAAGGCGTCCTAGCTTTTTCATTTTCAACTTTTTAGAAGAAAAAAATGCAATGTACATATAAGAAAAACTTGGTTGTATTTTATCTGTTTATTGTTTTTTATCTCCTCAACAAGAGACTCCTCATCCGGTAGAACATACGCAGTGTTTTCCGTTCCGGTCAATCAAATTATCTATGAGAAGAACCAACCTTGGCTGAAGAGACCGCCACCAACGAAAGAAGATCCTGCAAAGAAAAGATCTGAACAAATATTTACATATACCTCAGCAGAGGATACGTTATTTTGCTTCTCAGCAGAGAACACACATTCTTCAGTTGAAATAGGGAAATACGAAAATTCGTTCAACATGTCCTTCGGCAGAATACATTCAGAAATACAATATTTATGTAACCTTCAGTACAAGATATCACTCTCCGTGAATGGATAATTCAATGCATGGAAGCATCTTATCGGGACTACTTAAATTCATTTAAGTTTAGTCAAGTGGTTAACAGACTACACAAGCAAAATACCTCAGTAGAGGATGTCATTCTCCGTGAGTGGGTAATTCAATGCATGGAATCATCTTATCGGGACTACTTAAATTCGTTAAGTTTAGTCAAGTGGTTAGTAGACCACACAAACAAAATATCTCAGTAGAGGATGATACTCTTTGTGAGTGGGTAATTTAATGCATAAAAACATCTTATCATGACTACTTAAATCCGTTTAAGTTTAGTTAAGTGGTTAGGAGACCACATAAGCAAAATGCCTCAATAGAGGATGACACACTCTGTGAGTGGGTAATTCAATGCATGGAAGCATCTTATCGAGGCTACTTAAATCCGTTTAAGATTAATCAAATGGTCAGCAGACCACACAAACAAAATGTCTCAGTAGAGAATCACACCTCAGTAGAGGATGACACTTTCTGTGAGTGAATAATTCAATCAATCAATGAGCATCTTACTCATGACTACTTAAATCGATTTAAGTTTTCAAGTGATCAGCAGATCACACAATGTTTTCATGCAATTTTCAAGATAAACAAATTTTAATCTATGATTAATTTCTAAACCCTCAAGTTATGCTTAGGTTTCGACTTAGCATATTGGAAACTCATAAAGGAGTCCAATCAAGTTTTTGCGCCCTTAATGAAAACATTTCTAAGTTAGCAGACCAACTAACATACATAAAATTTGGGGATCAAAAAAACAAAGAAGACCACTACTTGACATGAAGTTGCCATCAACTCTAAAAGAAATTCAAAGTCTCACTAGTAGAGCAACAACTTTGGATCGATTATTGAGTAGATCAACAGACAAATCCAGGAGAGGACATGTGCATCTACTTGGCAGTTTTAAATGTAGCAGTTAGCTCAGTTCTCATAAACGAAGAGTAGGGGGCACAACTTCCTCTCAGATGCTTGTAAAAATAACTCATGAAATTGGCTATAGAGTTGAGCTAATACGACTTCATCTACCGGCCGAAGAAAACTATAAAGGCTCAAGCCTTATCAAATTTCATAGCAACATGTATTCCCTCATAAATCGGGGTAACAAAGTCAGTCAACACATCAGTATCGTGTCCTTTAAAAAAATCTACCGGTTGAGTACAACTATAAAGGCTCAAGCTTTAGCAAATTTCATAGCAGAATTCACTCCCTCCTCAACCGGGGAAACAAAGTCAGCCAGCAGATCAGTGTCACGTCCTTTAACAAATAATGACTTCTCAACTTATGCTGTAACAGAGACAGGTCAACCCAAAGATATGTGGCATTTACATGTGGATGGGTCATCAAATCACAAGGATGCCGGTGCAGGACTTGTTTTATTCACCTAAGGATGATCTTCTACTTGGACAAAGTCCAAGAGCCTCTGAAATTACTATGTATGACTCATCCAGTAGATCATCTTATCTGCTTTACATGCAGATTATTTTGTCTTCAGCAGACTACATTTCAACAATAGTAGATCATTTCAACAACAACAAAAGCCTCTACATGTAGATCCTCTACTTGTATCAATAAAGACAAATTAGTCAGCAAGATCAGGGGTATTCTACTTCTATTTTTGGCAGGGGTCCTTAATGAAAATACATCTCCTATGCTTTTAAGTAAGAAGGAAAAGAAAAAACGGCTAGCTCAAAAGCAAAGGAGATGAAGGGCATTTGTATGAGAAAAAAATAATCTTTAGTCCAACAGGATAAGGAAGCTCGAAGATTTGGGTGGTCCCCGAGAAACTCGAAAATTACCCACGAAACTTACAAGTATAGAAAGCCCAAGTCTAAATCCAATAAAACTCAATAGAACACTCTTTTCTCGACATAGGAGCAATGTTCAGTACAAACCACCATGCTCAGCTGAGCACCCAAGCTTGCAGGAGAGGTGACTCCAAACAGGAAGTTACAACTATCTACAGAAGTTACAACTACCTAAGAGAAGTTAAACCTGTCTCCAAGCAAATGACTCACTCATCTGCCACGTGTCTCACTAATCTGCCAAGTGTCTCACTCATCAGCCAACAGTTTATAAAAATCGGCCTAGGCGGCGCTAGAAGGTAGAAAACCGCCCAGATTAATGGCTGGGCGGGTTCTGGGCAGTCTGGGCGGTCTAGGCGACCTAGGCGGGGTCTGGGTGATTTTTTTTTTAATAAGGCTGATTGTGTTCTTATTTTATTTTTCTTTCCTCTTTTTTAGAAATAAACTATTTTATTATTTTTTATTCAATATATGTCTGATTGTAGCAAATGATGATTACTTAATGAAATTCTCAAAGGATCTACCGGTACCAATTTTACTAATGTAAATTTTATCAAACACGACTGAGATTATTCATGTAATTTGAAGAAAAATAAAAGAGTAGGTTTGGATATTTGTCCACAAATTCAATTTTATATAAAGTACCCATCACGATCAACTTCAATCATTTGAGTTTTAATAAATTTTGTTCATGATTGTTAATTTTTCATGTTTTTAAATTTTGCATATATATCATGGCATTAAATTGGATGTAATTGATAATATATTATGCTTAACTTTTGTAAATTATTAAAGTTATAATACAAAACCCAAGATCGCCTAGGTGCTGCCTAGGCCCCTGGGCGCTAGGCACCTGCTCGCCGCCCGCCCAGTGCCTAGCGCTTTTTAGAACATTGGGTAGAAATTTGCATCCACATATATCATTAAAGAAAGCTCACATCTACAAATACAAATCATGTACTAACAAGCATTTGATCACACAAGCTGAAAATTTAGCCATAACATACACTTTTAGACAGAAAAAAAATCACAAATTGAAATAACCAAAAACTGAAAATCGAACTAAAACATACCAAGATGCCCCATAATTGATGACTGCCTGCAACCAAGTTATCAGAAACACAGAAAAAAGTCAGTCTTCAACTCTTCATAAAACCCCTTGTTCCAAAGCAATTGAAAAATATGAACAAAACAAGGAAACCCCACTTTCAATTTTAATTAAAGAAACCATATTTTACTGTAAAGATTGGATTTTTATCACCTCAATTTCATGGGGTCTCAAAGAAGAAGAAGAACACGACTTACAGGAGTTTTGGAAGATTTGATGGTTTGCATAACATCAAAGAGACTATTGTCGCTTGAAACAGTTTTGAAGTTCCCCCGGCGATTGATTGGAAGCTTCAAACCGATTTCTTCTTCATTTTCTTCGAAACCCTTCATTTCTCCTTAGAAACCAAAACCAAATCCAACGGGCAGGCAAAGTGACACTAGTGTTCAAGTTTTCAACTCATGGTTCTAGGCTTTCTAGATTATGGGCTTCAAGGTAAGGTGAGCCCATTTAAGACACCCTTTATTACTTTTTCAGTACAGTACCAGTACAGAGGGATAAAGAGAAGAACCAATCCTCAAATGGCTTCCACTCTCTTCTACTTCTTCACAAACCCTTCTTCCTCGACATCTTTTCAATCTCTAAATCCTTCAGTACCCATTAGCACTATTGGAATTTTGCAGGTTTGTAAGTTATCATCTTCAGCAAAAAAGGCCCATAATTTGAAGCTCAACCCCCTTGTGAGAGCTTCAGCAGAAGCAGAAGGTATGCTCTCCTCCTTTTATCCTCCTGAATTTCCATTCTTTAAAATGTTAAAAGTATTCTTCTTCTGAGTAAAACTTGTTGGTGTTCATTGAGATCAAAGATGAATCTCTCAACTTGCCCATGTTCTCATTTTGTGCATAATGTCATTCTTGAATCTTGAGAAATTTATTTCAGTAAGAATTTCATGCACTGTAATTATCTTAACTAGATACAAAATAGGTTATCATAAATTTACAATATTCCTTTTGCAAGAAACTGACTAGCAGTGAGAATTAGCATCACTTTGGGGGCTGTGGTTTTTAGGTAATCATGCATTTAACCATAACTATGAGGGTGTGTGTTGAACCCAGTTAAACCTTCCAAGAACAACACCCAACTGGAATTGGAACCATGGATTAATACTGGTCCGAGGGAAGCATGGGCGGACCCAGGATTTTAGTCCCGGGGGGGGGGGGGGGGGGGGGTAGTTGATAATAAGTATCTAACCGAAAAGAAACATGAAACTCATGTAAGAATTACGAGATACGGATGAAATTGCTAACTAGCTCCATTCCTCGTGTTTAGATACACTTGAATACATACATGTTTTTACAATAGTACATATGAAGTCATTATACCCACATATAGGAACACCTTCTGATGTATACCATCAGTTCTTAGCATAGGCGTATGGAAGCTAAAATTACTCCGCTAATGTTCCTATTTATTCTTACATGTTTATGTAATACAAAGCTGCAAGGTTTCCTATGACAGTTCTTCCTTCTATTGTTCTTTGCTTGTGATCATTCACCTTTTTGTATTTTTTGTTACAGGACTTCCCGCTGTGATAATTGAAGATCCGAAGTTTGTTCCCTTGAATGCCGAGGATCTTAGATATGGCCCACCTGTAACTCCCAGCTACTTCAGTGCTAATTCTGTTCATGTTCACATGTGTTTATTTAGTTATTCATACAACTATAAAATAGAAGCCCTTTTGTAAAGAATCTTGTTCCTTTGAATGTCCTCAAGTAATCTCTCACCACCTTAGTCCAGGTCCTTTACGGCCTCCCTCACATGCTTGTTTAACCTTCAACCTATATGATCATAATTCAGGCTAATAAAAGCGTAGATTGCACTTCACCTGAATTATCGTTACTCCACTAAAAAACTCTTTCCTTGCAGCTTTCTTACAGGCATTATTCTCCTTGATGGAATTTGGCTACCTATAGTTCTGATGTTACTAGATTATCCCACTCTTTTAATGAACATATAAACATAATACAAAGCTAACCAAGCGGAAACCAAATTATATGAAAGACGCCCTCAAGGAAATCCCAAAACAAAGCCAGCGCAGATAAGAGTCCATTCCAAAGCCCAACAGGCACCAACAAAGCACATTACATCTTGGCTATCATCCTAGTCACACTTAATATGTCTTCAACAATGCTTGTGTGTGTGTGTGCTTTTTTATCTAGTAGGTTGGACCTCCTCATCTCTATCCAAGCATTTTATATAGCGTGCCTTTTCACGAAATGACAACTATTTCTGTGAAATTACTAATTTGATAACTTTTGTTTCTAATGCAGGCTTTGTTGCTGATGGGATTTGATTTGGAGGAGACAACTATAGTATTTTCTAATCTGTTTACTCGTCTCTTTCAGATGTTAAAGAAATTTGTACAAGCTATTTTATTAGCCTGTTTTACCTATTCTTTTCAAAGTGATCTTTAGCACTGACTTATTGCTGAATATCCCATTCTCAAGTTAATGACGTCATTATGCTTTTTGTGAGGTTCTGAAAAAGAGTATGCATGTGCTCTATTAGCCTAGATTATTAACTTACATAAAACTTGTTAATACAGATTCAAGAATTCCTGAAAGAGATAGATGGAGAGTTTATGCAGGTAACTTCTAAAATGATGTATTGATGAATTTTTCATATCGCCCTCTTTGTTTCTTTATGAATCAGTCACTCTTATCATGAACAATTATATTGATTGGATTAATGTTTCATTTTTCATAGATTATACTTTTTACTGAGGATATGATCAATGGCACACTCAATGATGCAATTAGTACTCCGCAACAAAATTTTGAAAGCTTGAAGGTAAAACTTCTTGGCCTTTCATGAAGCTCAAAGTTATCTTTCTCATTGTTTATCTTTAGTTGTCCTGTATTCTTTCCCAAGGCATGGCCAATGTTACAAGTTTATTTAGAAAAGGGGAGGTTGTGTCACAATTCTAACTTTGCAAGTATTTAGAGTAATGACCAAATTTGCTAGAATAAACTAGTTAAAGACAGACTTAAGTATCCTTTTATGGTATAGATACAAGTTTTGTAATTTCCCCGAATTTGAGATTCAAATGACCAAAAAGAAAAAAAAAAACATTGTATCTTAAATAACTGGAACTCAATTCTTTTCATTCATTTTAACCAATCAGTATTCATCTTTCTGCAGATTGCAAGGGATTTACCTCGAATTTGCTTTTTATCCGGTCTAACTGGAGAGGAGATTATGATGTTCATTGATGCACTCCCTGAAACTGGTAACAAACATCCTCACCCATTGTAGCTTATGTAGAACTTTTTATTTACTTGTGACTAGGGGAAGTTCATGGTGAGTGCATAGTATGAACTGGAAACAATCATTGATCACATTGAATATTGAGGACCTCCCTGCTCTGACCTATCCTCCCACTGTCCCTTTCCCACACAATAGAGCTAAAGTAGGTGCAAGTAAAAGAAAAGAGCCCTTCTGAAAAGAAAATATTGAAATTATAGAGCTAAAGTCACGCATCTCGAGGCGGGTGCGCTTATCTCGAGGGGGATGGGTGGTTCCCTTACCCTCGCTCCCTAAAATTTCTGAAAAGAAAATATTGAAATTAAGAGCTTTAGAGGCCGTTTCAATGAAATTTGAATGTTTGGAACACTTACATTGGTGCAGGATTAGATCCAGGTATATTTGCTGCACTCGTCCCTAACAATGCAGATAAGCCGTTGCAGGAGATCATAGAAGAGATCATGGCGGACCATGAAATGATGGTAAGCTGGGTTTTTTTGGGCACGTGTCTAATTTTCTTCATTTTACCGTGTCATCATAACTTTTGAACTTCAATGCAGAGTGCAAAACATTCGGGCTCGACAGAGGCACCTTCAACTAGATCTTGAGTCCGTTCAAGTTCAGTTCAGATTGTTAAAAACATCTAATGTGGTTTGGCTTTCATAGTCAAGCTTGAATCATAACCATCGCCTCCAACTGCAGAATAGAAGTTTGAATTTGCAACATTACGTAAGCTCTGAAGCATAAGATTCAAGGGAAAACACAGAACAGTAGAGATTTCTGATCCGCTGTATCATATATTACATTAAGTCACCACCGTGACATTATGAAGCAGGCTAGCATATGAGAAAGTACAGGGTCTTAGGCCAATTTGTGGATACATGCATTTAACATAAATAGGCATCGAGTTGGATATGCCAAAGGCATGCTAAAACCAATAAATAGAAACAGATGTATTTAACGTCATTCTTTTTCTTCATCTTCATCTTTTTAAAGCAAAAGCATAAATACCCAAGGAGCTAAAAGCACCTCTACCCCGTCTATTGAACCGCACAGCCCATCCAGCAACTCTAGAGGAAGATCTTGCCAAGCATCTAAATTTTATATATTTCAATACTGTTCAGGTTCTTCGATTCAGGAAAGGCATAAAGAACTTTCCCAGACTTGTGCAATGTCTATTTTCCAAGCAATAAAACAAATTTTGTTGGGAAAATTCTTCTTCTTCTTAATTTGTATATATAGAAATAATGATCTATACCTATAAAAGGATGAGCAGGAATATGATTTTTCGAAAAATGTAGAAATTTCACAATATATATATATATATATTTTTTTTCAAGTTACAGAAATTTCTTTCGAAATCCAAAATATTAATTTCTTTCATTAAGCCAATCTCAATTTCATTTTATTTTAACTCATTTTAACCTTAATATAGTATTAAAATTTTGTTATATAAGTTATTCTTATGTAATATATTGTTTATATAAGTGTTTTTTATGCAATATATTGTTTGTATGACATTATGAGTCATGTGCTACTCTTTATATAATATATAAGAATTTAAAATGTTAAATTATATTGATAACTTCAAAATTATAATCGAAGTTTTTACATTTTTTCTATACACAACGAAATATTTCACAAAATATTTCTAAAAATCAACTTACCGAAATTATCTCAAAAAAACAAAATCACAGTCCTTAGATGAGAACAGGACTAACTATGACAAAAGCAAGTATTGATAGATCCCAGTAGGAGTGGGCATCCCATCCCGCAATCCCGATCCCGTCCCGTCCCGATTTTTTCGAGTCTTAATGGGATTGAATAATTTCATCCCGATCCCGTCTCGTCCCGATCTAGAATGGGATGGGATGGGATGGGATGAAGATTTTCAATCCCGCCAATCCCGAGCTAATTTTTTAATATTTATTATTAATATTTTTATTTATTTATTTATTTTATTCATATAAACTTACATAAATTCATGGTGTTTGCAGTGGTAACAGAAATGTTACTTCAAGAAAGAAATATTCATTAAGCAAGAGAAAGATAACAGACTGTTGCTTGGATTTCCAATAAAAGTGACTCCAATTATTTAACTTTCAAATATTGATAATACCCAGGTGAAGATGAAAAATAACAATTAACTGAGTAATACATATTCAGAAGGGAACATTCAGGGGCGGAGCCAAGAATTTGAGATGCCCCGGACTGTAAAAATAAATTTTTAAAATTACGATATATGTATTGATGGTAAACCATTATGAATATGTTAGAGCATCACCAATAGGTCTATATTTTTTCCCTAACAAAAGATGAAATATCATTTTGTCAAGGAACCATGAATTTTGTTTTCCACAGTAATGAAATTGTACAATCAGCTGAGAGACCACCACAGCGACACAATACTCTTAGTGGGTCCCATTTATCATGTCATTTTCTAAAAGTCAGCCCACTCGACTTCATTGTTAGGGGATTTAGTGGCTACCCTTATATTTGCATGTCATATCTATATCTAATTATAAGAAAGTTATTTTTCACGCTCTTATATGATGATAATCTTCGCAGCAGTCACAGGCAGCACGCTGATCTCGTCCCGTCCCGAACCCGTTTGGGATGGGACGAGGTCAGGATGGGGTTTTTTCCATCCCGTCCCGTATGAACGGGATGGGTATGTCTCGTCCCATCCCGTCCCGTGCCCACTCCTAGATCCCAGACACTGACTTTCAACAACGACCATACACAATGATTAGTGTTAATCCATGTCCATGACCTCTCCAGCGGACAACGAAAACTCAGGAACACTTTTTTTTTTTTGGTTAATATCTATGGCAGATGGAACAATAACATAGCATGCAGGAAGAACAATAACATTCATGTCGCGTCGCCTTTCTTCAAATCAATCTATAAGTCGTTTGCCAAATAGGCAAAATTCGTACAAAAGTACATGAGACCTTTACAAAATGTTCAACCACTGGTCAGTCTCGTATTGAAATTAACTTGCAAGACTGATAAACACAATTGGAAACAAAAGACTAGTCAAAACTCCTCAACGGTTTATGGGCAATACTCTTTAACTCGACCTCCTGCATCAAAGCCAACATGAAACATTGCCATAAGGTGCACAGTTCAAAAGAGAAAAGAAAAATGTGTTTCAAATGCAACTGTGCATTATCAATTAATTGAAAGTTTGAGACAACAGCAGAATTAATGTAAATCTATAAGGTCTGCTGTATCTAATTCAATACTGGTTTTCACAAATTTGGCAAATAGAATATGTTATGTGGAAATGTTTCAACAAATCACAGTGTTCAGAAGTTTCTAACTGTAATTTTGAGATTATCATCTGAACCCCACGGATCAAAGTAAAGTGCAATCTCTAGTTATCCCATAACACAGGATTCAGTTCTGCAGCTCACAAGGCATAAAACTGAGCCCATGCCATAATCCAATGGAGACGGCATGATATATATTCCATCTGTGAAATGAAATTCATATTAAAAACTCCAAACAAGCACAAACATAAAACATAATTAAAAACAAAACATATATATACCTCATGTTTGTATTATATATGGGCTCAAGCAGCACCGGCAGTCACTGTTCCTATGGTTTTAAGGTCAAATATTTCTCTATCCAGTAGCCATCAGGATCCTTAATGAATGTCATCCCTTTCATTTTACCTGCAACGAGCTAAATAGTTCAATGCAAGCAACGGGGAAAAAAATGATATTCAAGTCCAACTTACAACAATAGAATAATATAACAAAATAAGATGCTAAATCCTTTATCCTACTAGAGTTATATGATGTAAAAATCACCTAGAACTGTAAATGAATGAGCAGGTGAATATCCAAGAAATAAGAATTTAATTAATTTTACAGAAGTGTTTTATATTACCAACTTTCCGTATTATGGAAATGCAATACCAGCTTCTCCAAGGAAGGTTTACACCTTTTTTGTTTAATTTATCAGTATAGTGTGCCGCTTTAGCTTAACTTTTTTTTTTTCTTTTTCTTTGAATAAGTATGAATTGATTAAGCAAATAGTTATACTAGGATTGCTGATTGATATTTCAATCAGTTTTTCAGTGTTTTGGTCTTTACTGTAAGATCCCCTTTCAATGTGTTTTTCTTAGCAAAATTAATTTTGCAGCCTAAAATACAAAATCTTTTAGACCTGTGTTTACATAACAAAAACTTAATTTACAAGGTTTTGACCCTGGGAGATCTCAGAGCAGTACAGATAGACAAGGCGAGAGATCCATAAAAAAATATAGTGAGAACGATGATGGTCACAAGTTTATTATGCACATGCCTTAATATTCAATTATTCTGCTGCATGTAATCATCCACCTAATATATATATATATATAACATAAACGACCTCAAGTGTCAAGTTCAAATTAATAAGCTATTTCATAAATATTTAAAGAGTAAATGACGTCTTATGCAAGAAATTACCATCATCAGGTTTATTCACAAACTCAAACTTGCAAACCTCTCATATGCCTTATAAGTATCATCGACAGTTATCCTGAAAAAAAAAAAAAACAAAAGGACATAGTTCAGCTCAGAGTATTGTGCACCTCAACAAAACTTTTGCAGAGACAGAGAATGAAATGAATTTAAGCATTATTGATAATAGATGGGCAGAGTTACTGTCCCATCTATTATCTTCGAAGTTATTATGCAATAAGGTAGTAACCAACAGATAAATCACTTTCTTTTGAGTGTTCTAGAAAAACTACTTACGGTGACAGACTTGAACATTACCATATTATTTGTCTTTAAAAAAAAAAAAAAACTATATTAGGCATTTTTTTACTTGTTGATCGTAATTGGTACTTACGTATTACTAAACCTAAAAATACTTAAAAATTCTATACGTAATTGAAACTTCGAATGATATGTGAATAATTGATGATCAAAGCATGGAGTGTATCCCATGTCTGTCCAACACAAGATGTTTTCTAAACGAGTGTCCTTGATATATAGCTTATAATAAATCTCATCATGCTGAGAGGGTCTGGAGGGCTTGCTATAACGAAGATAGAGAAAAATACATCGTTGAAGAACAAAACAAGGAACATGCTTTCCTATTTTCTTTTCTTCATATATATAACCTTGTCCCAGACATAATAAAAGCAAACATTTTTCAAAATCCATGTTCTTATAACAACGATTTTAATTTTCTCGCCATCTCTTGGTCAAAAAATTATGTTTGAGAAACCAAATTTAATGGCACACCATCCACCAATCGACACAACGCTTCTTTCAGATTGGACTTCCAACTGTGTTTCATCGAATCCCCAACACAAAAAATTGATAGATTCGGACGATAAAATAAATAAAATTGCAGTAAACGAAAATAAGGAAATAAAAGATAAACACAACAAACTAATAACAAATAACTTTTATTCAATCAAACCATTGAACAATGGGCAACCTACTCCCATATTTATAACTAACCTACTTTCCAAATCAAACTATAAATCAAATAGGAAATAAATATGAGAACCCTAATTGTAATCCCGATTACAAGAATAATAGAATTGTTTAATATTACAAAAATACTATTTATTCCTAATATTAACAAATATGTTAGTTCTATCAACCTTCCGGGTTGAAGATCCTCGTCTTCGAGCTTGAAGCCAAGGAAGTCATACGAGCACAATCAACAACAGAGAGTACATGGTGAAGTGTCCCAGTAGAAGTCGACCTTGAACTATGTCTTTGTAGATACTGGCATCCCAAAGTAGGCACCAAAATAAACTCCAATCTGAATACTGATCCACTGTCTGATGGTAAAGTTGTGCGCAAAGTGGTCCTCAAAATGTGTTAGAAAATTGACCCAAATTGGATCCGAAGTATTGTTCGGTGGTAGGACAGAATATCAAGAAAAATTTGAATTGACTGGTGGCACTGACAAATCTTGTGGGGCAAATAACCATAGGGGGTCTAAGGATTTAAATAAAATATGAGGGGAAGGGTTGAAGCGAAATTAATTAGGGGTTTTTTTTTTTTAAAAAAATTTCTTCCACACGACTGAAACTATGTGGGGAAAGGGGTCTGCGATTGACGAGCAGGAGATAGAGATGGCAGTGGGGCGGATTCTCACGGATATCCGCCCCACTCGCCCTGTTTGGGGCGGATTTGGTAAAGGGTCTGTGGAGGTTGGGGCGGATACAGATTTGACCATATCCACCCCACGGATATCTGTTTAACCGGTAAAATTACAAAAATATCCTTCAACTATATAAAGGGATAAACCCTCATTTCACATTCCCATACTCTCTCACAATCTCACATATTCTCGAAGCCTCTCACAATCTCTCACATTCTCGAAGCCTTCGAAGCCTCTCACGGTCACAACGAAGGTCGAAGGGGAAGGACAAAGGCTCGAAGCCTCTCACAGCCGGTGGTCGAAGGACGAAGCTCTCCCCTCCCTTCCCCCCGCCTTGCTCTCCTTCCTCTCCCCGATCTGCACGAAAAGATCTGAGATATGATCAAATCAGCCTCCCACCACCATATCTGAGATCTGAGATCAAATCTCTGATCTCCGTTCTCTGTTATCTGCTCTCGGATCTCCGTTCTCTGCTCTCGAATATCGGATCTCCGTTCTCGGATCTCTGTTCTCTGCTCTCGGATCTCTGTTTTCTGTTCTATGAGATCTGATCTTTGATCTCAGAGATCAGATCCGATATCAGAGATCTGAGACTTTAGATCGATTTTTTTTTTTTTTTTTAATTTGTTGTATGGTTTTTTGTAATTTTTTGTTATAATTTTTGTATGTATGAATGAAGTATCTTTTAATGTAGAAGTACTGTATTTTTACTGTTGAAGTATTGTATGTATGAACGAAGAAATTTTTTTAACGGATATTTGGGCGGGGCGGATATCCGCCAATCCGTGCGGGGCGGATATCCGCCAATCCGTGCGGGGCGGAGGTGGTTTTTAAATAAATTTATAAACGGATTGGCGGGGCGGATTTGGGGATCCGTTATTCCTAACGGAGCGGGGATGGATTTGCTCAAATCCGCCCCGTTGCCATCCCTAGCAGGAGAGAGGTGGTGCGACATGGGAGGGATGTGATCGACAGGAAGGTGAATCGATCGACTTCGAAAAGTGGGAAGGGAATCGTGCGGTGGGTCGATTTGGTCTGTGATTGTGGATGTGGGGAAGGTGTTGTTGCGACAGTGAGGGGGTGGTACCGATGGAGGATGATGGGGGAAGAAAGGAGAATTCAAACAGAGTGGGGTTTTGTAAAGAAGCAGTGAGTGGAGGGAATCGATTGTCGGAAGTAGAAGGAGTCACCTTGGCAACAGAGTTGCGATCGACCTGAAGGGTGGCCGAAGCAGTGAATGGGTAGATGGGTGAGTGGCGTGGGGAGGAGGTCGATCGGCCAAGTGGCGGATGAAGCGAGGAACAGTTGATTGGCAGGGAAAGATTGAGGACTCTGTCGATCGAGCGATAGTGCATGACTTGGGAATTGATCAATGGTGATCAATGAAGGGGTAGGTCAATTGGAGGGGTGGATCGAGGAAGATCGTCGAACAAGTGAGGCCCATCGGTGGATGGAAATGGTGGGGCATCGACGGTGGTAGCGATAAGAATAAATATGTTGGGCGTGACTGCGACAAAGGTCGAAGGAGGGAAGGGATTGACGTCGCCTGCGATGGTGGTAGCCATGGTTCTCGGATGTGCCGCCGATAGCGGTGTTGCAGGTTGGGATCCATGGACTGCCATAAACTGTTGCATCAACTATTCAAATTTCTGATCCACTCTTGCCCATTTGTTCTTCAACTTTTCAATAAGTTTTTGATCCATTGCGTAAACGTCTAATTTTGTCTTTGTCATGTAAATGAACTTTTGCTCTGATACCAATTGATAGATTCGAACTAATAAAATAAATGAAATTGCAATAAAATAAACGAAATTTCAGTAAACGAAAATAACGAAATAAACGATAAATGCAATACATCCGTTCCTAGCCCCAAGCTCCCATACATAAAGTCAACGGCAAGAATGAGTTGAGAGATAGACCTTGGACGCATAGAGAAGGCAGCCGGTTCGAAGTTGTACTTCAAATTAATAGAACTCAACGATTACCGGTCTCTTCTCTTGACTATCTCGCAACTCTGTTTGTGAGCTTCTCTATAAGTCATCGAAGGGTTTGTGTGAATAATGGGTGAAGAGGTCGAGTCAGAGGTAACATTTAAACGCTAAGCTGCTTCTCAACTTTTAGATTCTTTTTATGTTATGTTCTGGACAAAATTCTAGGCCTGAAATCACTAAAAGTACTGAAGTCATAGACACATCACTTTTATTCAATCAACCAAAGAACAAAGGGCAACCTACTCATATTTGTAACTAACCCACCTTCCAAATCAAACTATAACCTAATAGACCCTAATTGGAATCCCTATTACAAAAATAATATAACTGTTTAATATTACTAAAATACTATTATTCCTAATATTAATAACTATGCTAATTCTATAAAAACTGCGAATTTTCTTTGTTAAAGACTTATAACCTGTCATTGATGGAGGTTGGTTTATCATCAAAAAACTATAGACTGGTTGTTCTTCTCTTACCATTTGAAATTAACCATTTTCATTGTATTCTCTAAAATTCTAAAGTAATAAGTAATAATGAAGATAATGGATCTCTGTGCTTGAACCCTTATTTGACTTGAAAAAACCAACAAACCTGGCACATGAATAGGGAAGCATTAAAAAAAAAAAAAAGGAAGGTTTCTTCCCCGATTTTTGCTGATCACTAAGATTGAAAACAACCCTGGCTTTCCTTGTGAAAGGAAAATAAAAATGGCTGCAACATGGCCCAACATGATAAGATTTTGAAAAATTTACTGCTTAAACCATCCCAGTTTCCTTGTGAACGGAAAATAAAAATGGCTGCAACATGGTAAGATATTGAATTATCTACTACTTAAACCATCCCAGAATGTCAAAGACGTTTATATCAGCACCTTCAATAGCAACACGAACTTTATCTAAAAATTGTATTGAGGTACAAAAGATCCTATAAATACCAAATCCATGCTCCAATTATCACTAGTTGAGAGCATGAAAGGATAATGTGTTTCTGAAATGACTTTGTCCAAGATAGCAACTAGTTTTATCGGTTAAAAGCTAAGATGGATGCACCAAATTAACTTTGATAAGAGATATATTGTATTATTTATGCAGTGCCTCATATCATTTTTCCAACAATTGCAAATTGCCAACATACCCACAAAGTAACATCAAACCTTTTTGATTTAGAGATATCTCAACCCCCTAAATCCTTTCACCAAACTCCTCCCTCTCTAGGTCTGTTTTAGGCCAACAGGACCGATCACCATCTCAATAAGCAGATTGATCTTTGTCCATGGACTTGAAACCTTTTTTCTCCATTATAAAACTGATGCATTTTTCATGTCCTCCCCAGTTTGTTGCTTAACCATATTAGTGAGTGAGTCATGTATTTCTTGTTTGGTTGCGTTCCAATCTAGAAAGGTGTGCTTGTCACTCAGCTATCCCATCCTTCCATTTATTTTAAGTTTGTACCCTACTTCTAAAATCAATGAAAAACACTAATAGCAGTGAAGATTTTTGGTTCTGAAATAAACGAGTCACCTAAGCAATTTTCTTCACACTTGCGGGTACATACCAAATCCACGAGGTTCTGAATTTCCATTGTGATAGCCTTTGAAATCAACATCACTTTCGGTGCCCCAGTTGTTGAGAGTTTAAAAAAAATCATTATTATCGTGGACAGATTAAAGAAAGAATTAAACTCACAAATATAGTGACTGTAAGAGCTGGAAGATTCCCCTTACTGTGTAAGTTCAATAGTAGCCTTCTGAGCAAAGGTTCATATTGTTCTCTCAGTGGGTTCTGTTGGAACTGCTCTAGGATTCTGCAGTAGAAGAAATAAACAACTCTTAACCTGATAAAAAGACCATTACAACAAAAAATTTCATAGAGTGATTCTAAGGTTTCACCTCGTATCCCATAAAGTACAAGCTAAACTTCATTTCTGGGAAGTCCAACCTCTTCAGCAACCTGAAAATATTCCGAAAATGTTATATGAACAACGACCTAGTACGGGGGGAGAGAGAGAAAGAGAGAAAATGGAAAAAAAATTACGAACATTTGATAGGACCAGTATCATGTCATGGTACAAATAGATACAAGCTTTGAAAAGAAAATTAATGGTTATTGGAAGTTTAAAAACCCATGCAACAAAAATAAGAACACAATGCCAACAAAAAAATTGGTTACCTGCCTACATGAATACGTTCTTCAATGATTTGATCAAAAGGAAAAACGATGAAGAAAATGAACGCATTCAAAGTGATAGCCTTGACATTATCTGGATGGTAAAAATATATTGGAAGATATACAACTTCTCCAGGGGAAGGAAAAAATAAGAGGGAAGCAAGAACTAGAGGTTGAAAATGGCTTATTTTCTCTTTTTTTTTTTTTTTTTTTTTTTTTTTTTTTTGTAGAAATGGGTTTTAAGCTTAGGAGAGGGAGAGGAAGAGGAACAGAAGGATTATTAACATGTAAAAAAGAGACTGCAGAGCTACATGCTCAGCTTCAACCAAACTCAAATGGTCTTTATTGCTCTCTTTCCCATCAAGGCCAACATTTAGGCAAAATTCGTACAAAAGTACATGAGACCTTTACAAAATGTTCAACCACTGGTCAGTCTCGTATTGAAATTAGCTTGCAAGACTGATAAACACAATTGGAAACAAAAGACTAGTCAAAACTCCTCAACGGTTTATGGGCAATACTCTTTAACTCGACCTCCTGCATCAAAGCCAACATGAAACATTGCCATAAGGTGCACAGTTCAAAAGAGAAAAGAAAAATGTGTTTCAAATGCAACTGTGCATTATCAATTAATTGAAAGTTTGAGACAACAGCAGAATTAATGTAAATCTATAAGGTCTGCTGTATCTAATTCAATACTGGTTTTCACAAATTTGGCAAATAGAATATGTTATGTGGAAATGTTTCAACAAATCACAGTGTTCAGAAGTTTCTAACTGTAATTTTGAGATTATCATCTGAACCCCACGGATCAAAGTAAAGTGCAATCTCTAGTTATCCCATAACACAGGATTCAGTTCTGCAGCTCACAAGGCATAAAACTGAGCCCATGCCATAATCCAATGGAGACGGCATGATATATATTCCATCTGTGAAATGAAATTCATATTAAAAACTCCAAACAAGCACAAACATAAAACATAATTAAAAACAAAACATATATATACCTCATGTTTGTATTATATATGGGCTCAAGCAGCACCGGCAGTCACTGTTCCTATGGTTTTAAGGTCAAATATTTCTCTATCCAGTAGCCATCAGGATCCTTAATGAATGTCATCCCTTTCATTTTACCTGCAACGAGCTAAATAGTTCAATGCAAGCAACGGGGAAAAAAATGATATTCAAGTCCAACTTACAACAATAGAATAATATAACAAAATAAGATGCTAAATCCTTTATCCTACTAGAGTTATATGATGTAAAAATCACCTAGAACTGTAAATGAATGAGCAGGTGAATATCCAAGAAATAAGAATTTAATTAATTTTACAGAAGTGTTTTATATTACCAACTTTCCGTATTATGGAAATGCAATACCAGCTTCTCCAAGGAAGGTTTACACCTTTTTTGTTTAATTTATCAGTATAGTGTGCCGCTTTAGCTTAACTTTTTTTTTTTCTTTTTCTTTGAATAAGTATGAATTGATTAAGCAAATAGTTATACTAGGATTGCTGATTGATATTTCAATCAGTTTTTCAGTGTTTTGGTCTTTACTGTAAGATCCCCTTTCAATGTGTTTTTCTTAGCAAAATTAATTTTGCAGCCTAAAATACAAAATCTTTTAGACCTGTGTTTACATAACAAAAACTTAATTTACAAGGTTTTGACCCTGGGAGATCTCAGAGCAGTACAGATAGACAAGGCGAGAGATCCATAAAAAAATATAGTGAGAACGATGATGGTCACAAGTTTATTATGCACATGCCTTAATATTCAATTATTCTGCTGCATGTAATCATCCACCTAATATATATATATATATATAACATAAACGACCTCAAGTGTCAAGTTCAAATTAATAAGCTATTTCATAAATATTTAAAGAGTAAATGACGTCTTATGCAAGAAATTACCATCATCAGGTTTATTCACAAACTCAAACTTGCAAACCTCTCATATGCCTTATAAGTAACATCGACAGTTATCCTGAAAAAAAAAAAAAACAAAAAAACAAAAAACAAAAGGACATAGTTCAGCTCAGAGTATTGTGCACCTCAACAAAACTTTTGCAGAGACAGAGAATGAATTTAAGCATTAAATAATTGATAATAGATGGGCAGAGTTACTGTCCCATCTATTATCTTAGAAGTTATTATGCAATAAGGTAGTAACCAACAGATAAATCACTTTCTTTTGAGTGTTCTAGAAAAACTACTTACGGTGACAGACTTGAACATTACCATATTATTTGTCTTTTAAAAAAAAAAAAAAAACTATATTAGGCATTTTTTTACTTGTTGATCGTAATTGGTACTTACGTATTACTAAACCTAAAAATACTTAAAAATTCTATACGTAATTGAAACTTCGAATGATATGTGAATAATTGATGATCAAAGCATGGAGTGTATCCCATGTCTGTCCACCACAAGATGTTTTCTAAACAAGTGTCCTTGATATATAGCTTATAATAAATCTCATCATGCTGAGAGGGTCTGGAGGGCTTGCTATAACGGAGATAGAGAAAAATACATCGTTGAAGAACAAAACAAGGAACATGCTTTCCTATTTTCTTTTCTTCATATATATAACCTTGTCCCAGACATAATAAAAGCAAACATTTTTCAAAATCCATGTTCTTATAACAACGATTTTAATTTTCTCGCCATCTCTTGGTCAAAAAATTATGTTTGAGAAATCAAATTTAATGGCACACCATCCACCAATCGACACAACGCTTCTTTTAGATTGGACTTCCAACTGTGTTTCATCGAATCCCCAACACATAAAATTGATAGATTCGGACGATAAAATAAATAAAATTGCAGTAAACGAAAATAACGAAATAAAAGATAAACACAATAAACTAATAACAAATAACTTTTATTCAATCAAACCATTGAACAATGGGCAACCTACTCCCATATTTATAACTAACCTACTTTCCAAATCAAACTATAAATCAAATAGGAAATAAATATGAGAACCCTAATTGTAATCCCGATTACAAGAATAATAGAATTGTTTAATATTACTAAAATTCTATTTATTCCTAATATTAACAAATATGTTAGTTCTATCAACCTTCCGGGTTGAAGATCCTCGTCTTCGAGCTTGAAGCCAAGGAAGTCATACGAGCACAATCAACAACAGAGAGTACATGGTGAAGTGTCCCAGTAGAAGTCGACCTTGAACTATCTCTTTGTAGATACTGGCATCCCAAAGTAGGCACCAAAATAAACTCCAATCTGAATACTGATCCACTGTCTGATGGTAAAGTTGTGCGCAAAGTGGTCCTCAAAATGTGTTAGAAAATTGACCCAAATTGGATCCGAAGTATTGTTCGGTGGTAGGACAGAATATCAAGAAAATTTTGAATTGACTGGTGGCACTGACAGATCTTGTGGGGCAAATAACCATAGGGGTCTAGGGATTTAAATAAAATATGAGGGGCAAGGATTGAAGCGAAATTAATTAGGGTTTTTTTTTTAAAAAAAAATTTCTTCCACACGACTGAAACTGTGTGGGGAAAGGGGTCTGCGATTGACGAGCAGGAGATAGGGATGGCAGTGGGGCGGATTCTCACGGATATCCGCCCCACTCGCCCTGTTTGGGGCGGATTTGGTAAAGGGTCTGTGGAGGTTGGGGCGGATACAGATTTGACCATATCCACCCCACGGATATTTGTTTAACCGGTAAAATTACAAAAATATCCTTCAACTATATAAAGGGATAAACCCTCATTTCACATTCCCATACTCTCTCACAATCTCACATATTCTCGAAGCCTCTCACAATCTCTCACATTCTCCAAGCCTTCGAAGCCTCTCACGGTCACAACGAAGGCCGAAGGGGAAGGACGAAGGCTCGAAGCCTCTCACAGCCGGTGGTCGAAGGACGAAGTTGATTACATAGTGTAATAGACTTTAAAGCACAACTTCGAATACAATGTCATCCCTCCCTGATCACCCCCAGGTTCCCCACCCAAGACATGCACGAGACATTAAAGTACTACTACATTGAACACTCCCTGCCTCCATCATTGTTATACTTCCAGTTCCATCCTAAATAACAAAATATGTACCCCCACTGACCAACCAACTATTGATGTATCCCACAGCATCACCACATAGATGTATCCGTGGATAAAAATTATCTAAATTGAAAAACAAGTTGAATACAGTTTGATTAGATGATCCAGTCTAACTTGCTACATGCTTGTAAAAATGAAGAGCTAGTTTGCTGATAGATAGCAAACAGAGCTCATTTACCAATTGATAAGAACTGTTACAGTTGCACAAACTGTACGTGTTGTTATTCAAATCTCCATGAATGAGGACTCGTGTGAGCGCTATTCTTGCTAAATCTTCCCAGAAAAAGTGTTAAATACATAGTAGAGTAGTTAAGTTTGAAAAGATCGGTGTCAAACTTGTTAAATGGGAATATAAAGCGAAAAAGTGAAAATTCTCGATAATACATGTTCATAATTATATATATTTTTTATCAAATTAAGTAAACGGAAAGTTCTTGATTATACACGTTCTCTTGATCATATATGTTCCTAATTATGCATATTTTTATAGACAGAAAGTGTTCTTAATTAAATATGTTTGGATTATATATTTTTTACCAAATTAACGAAACAGAAAGTTCTTGATTTTCTTCATAATTATTAAATATTTTTAAATGCAAAAGGTTCTCAATCATATATGTTCGGATTAGGGCTGGGCTGATCTGGGTAACCGGCCCGAAAACCAAAGACCGAAGCTCGAACCGACATTTTGAAAACTGAGATTTTGATGACCGAGACCGGACCGAACTAGGCCGGTTAACCAGAGTCCCGGTTAATCAAATTTCGGGTTGGGCAGAGCCGGTCTCGGTTCAAAGCTCAATCTTGTTCTCCTATTAATTTTCTCAAATTATACATCTTAATTGTATCACAAACTGTAATCTATGGTTTTGTATACATATGTATTCTGTCCACCTCTATTACAGTGTCTAAAACATGTCCAATAATCTATTACAATCTGCATTTGTAATCTATTTAAAGTCTACTACAGTTTGTTTCTAAAGTCTATTAGAAACAGTCTGTAATCAAAAGTATGTAATCTATTAATCTATTACACTATGTAATCAAAAGTCTATTACAAATATTGTATTCGAAGTTGTGCTTCAAATTAATAGAACTCAACGATTACCGGTCTCTTCTCTTGACTATCTCGCAACTCTGTTTGTGAGCTTCTCTATAAGTCATCGAAGGGTTTGTGTGAATAATAGGTGAAGAGGTCGAGTCAGAGGTAACATTTAAACGCTAAGCTGCTTCTCAACTTTTAGATTCTTTTTATGTTATGTTCTGGACAAAATTCTAGGCCTGAAATCACTAGAAGTACTGAAATCATAGACACATCACTTTTATTCAATCAACTAAAGAACAAAGGGCAACCTACTCATATTTGTAACTAACCCACCTTCCAAATCAAACTATAAACCTAATAGACCCTAATTGGAATCCCTATTACAAAAATAATATAACTGTTTAATATTACTAAAATACTATTATTCCTAATATTAATAACTATGCTAATTCTATAAAAACTGCGAATTTTCTTTGTTAAAGACTTATAACCTGTCATTGATGGAGGTTGATTTATCATCAAATGGAGGTTGGTTTATCATCAAAAAACTATAGACTGGTTGTTCTTCTCTTAACATTTGAAATTAACCATTTTCATTGTATTCTCTAAAATTCTAAAGTAATAAGTAATAATGAAGATAATGGATCTCTGTGCTTGAACCCTTATTTGACTTGAAAAAACCAACAAACCTGGCACATGAATAGGGAAGCATTAAAAAAAAAAAAAAAAAGGTTTCTTCCCCGCTGATCACTAAGATTGAAAACAACCCTGGCTTTCCTTGTGAAAGGAAAATAAAAATGGCTGCAACATGGCCCAACATGATAAGATTTTGAAAAATCTACTGCTTAAACCATCCCAGTTTCCTTGTGAAAGGAAAATAAAAATGGCTGCAACATGGTAAGATATTGAATTATCTACTACTTAAACCATCCGAGAATGTCAAAGACGTTTATATCAGCACCTTCAATAGCAACACGAACTTTATCTAAAAATTGTATTGAGGTACAAAAGATCCTATAAATACCAAATCCATGCTCCAATTATCACTAGTTGAGAGTATGAAAGGATAATGTGTTTCTGAAATGACTTTGTCCAAGATAGCAACTAGTTTTATCGGTTAAAAGCTAAGATGGATGCACCAAATTAACTTTGATAAGAGATATATTGTATTATTTATGCAGTGCCTCATATCATTTTTCCAACAATTGCAAATTGCCAACATACCCACAAAGTAACATCAAACCTTTTTGATTTAGAGATATCTCAACCCCCTAAATCCTTTCACCAAACTCCTCCCTCTCTAGGTCTGTTTTAGGCCAACAGGACCGATCACCATCTCAATAAGCAGATTGATCTTTGTCCATGGACTTGAAACCCTTTTTCTCCATTATAAAACTGATGTATTTTTCATGTCCTCCCCAGTTTGTTGCTTAACCATATTAGTGAGTGAGTCATGTATTTCTTGTTTGGTTGCGTTCTAATCTAGAAAGGTGTGCTTGTCACTCAGCTATCCCATCCTTCCATTTATTTTAAGTTTGTACCCTACATCTAAAATCAATGAAAAACACTAATAGCAGTAAAGATTTTTGGTTCTGAAATAAACGAGTCACCTAAGCAATTTTCTTCACACTTGCGGGTACATACCAAATCCACGAGGTTCTGAATTTCCATTGTGATAGCCTTTGAAATCAAGATCACTTTCGGTGCCCCAGTTGTTGAGAGTTTAAAAAAAATCATTATTATCGTGGACAGATTAAAGAAAGAATTAAACTCACAAATATAGTGACTGTAAGAGCTGGAAGATTCCCCTTACTGTGTAAGTTCAATAGTAGCCTTCTGAGCAAAGGTTCATATTGTTCTCTCAGTGGGTTCTGTTGGAACTGCTCTAGGATTCTGCAGTAGAAGAAATAAACAACTCTTAACCTGATAAAAAGACCATTACAACAAAAAATTTCATAGAGTGATTCTAAGGTTTCACCTCGTATCCCATAAAGTACAAGCTAAACTTCATTTCTGGGAAGTCCAACCTCTTCAGCAACCTGAAAATATTCCGAAAATGTTATATGAACAACGACCTAGTACGGGGGGAGAGAGAGAAAGAGAGAAAATGGAAAAAAAAATTACGAACATTTGATAGGACCAGTATCATGTCATGGTACAAATAGATA
Source organism: Berberis vulgaris (assembly GCA_963556465.1). NCBI lineage: Eukaryota > Viridiplantae > Streptophyta > Magnoliopsida > Ranunculales > Berberidaceae > Berberis > Berberis vulgaris. The sequence goes on along the minus strand of OY747125.1, from coordinate 69,018,447 downwards.
CAAGCTTTGTAAAGAAAATTAATGGTTATTGGAAGTTTAAAAACCTATGCAACAAAAATAAGAACACAAGGCCAACAAAAAAATTGGTTACCTGCCTACATGAATACGTTCTTCAATGATTTGATCAAAAGGAAAAACGATGAAGAAAATGAACGCATTCGAAGTGATAGCCTTGACATTATCTGGATGGTAAAAATATATTGGAAGATATACAACTTCTCCAGTGGAAGGAAAAAATAAGAGGGAAGCAAGAACTAGAGGTTGAAATTAAATGGCTTATTTTCTCTCTCTCTCTTTTTTTTTTTTTTTGTAGAAATGGGTTTTAAGCTTAGGAGAGGAAGAGGAAGAGGAAGAGAAGGATTATTAACATGTAAAAAAGAGACTGCAGAGCTACATGCTCAGCTTCAACCAAACTCAAATGGTCTTTATTGCTCTCTTTCCCATCTTCCCTTTTATTTTTATTTTTTTGTTGTTTTGGAACTATTTTCTCTCAAATTAAACACGGCCTAACTAAGAGTATTGATTTGAACCTTTCAGTTACTCTAAGAAATATATTTAACTATCGATTCCACTGTTCTAAAAAGCGCTAGGTGCTCGGCGGGCGGCGGGCGGCGAGCAGGTGCCTAGCGCCCAGGGGTCTAGGCGGCACTTAGGTTTTGTATTATAACTTTAATAATTTACAAAAATTAAGCATAATACCTTATCAATTACATCCAATTTAATGCCAAGATACATATGCAAAATTTAAAAACATGAAAAATTAACAACCATGAACAAAATTTATTAAAACTCAAATGACTGGAGTTGGTCATTATGAGTATTTTATATAAAATTGAATTTGTGGTGTAATATCCAAACCTACTCTTTTATTTTTCTTCAAATTGCATGAATAACCTCAGTCATGTTGGATAAAATATACATTAGTAAAATTGGTACCGGCAGATCCTTTGAGAATTCCATTAAGTAATCATCATTTGCTACAATTAGACATATATTGAATAAAAAATAATTAAATAGTTTATTTCTAAAAAAGAGAAAATAAAAATAAAATAAAAACACGATCAGTCTTATTAAAAAATATATATATATATATATCGCCCAGACCCCGCCTAGACCACCCAGACTGCCAAGAAACCGCCCAGCCATTAATCTGAGCGATTTTCTACCTTCTAGCGCATAGGCACCGCCAAGGCCGATTTTTAGAACACTGATCGATTCAAATATTAACGCCCAAAAGTCAAGTCTATCACAGATTTCAATCATCTTCTTGCGAGTTGTTACTAGGTGGAATCAATTAGGACATAGATTTGTATAATGAATGTGATCGAAACCAATGAAACATGATTTGAATTTCTCAGATGCATCACCAAGATATACTTATTATGATCTCGCAAATTATATATTTTTGTTCAATGACGTAACCACAATAACTGTAAAAATGCAAAGTAGGAATCAAGAATGGAGCACTCTATCCTCTCATCTAAAGACTGCACATTTAAGTTTGATTACAGTGGAAGCATAAAATATTGTAAGAAAACAACCAGTAAGTTATAAAGCATCTCCAATCATCCCCCTAAACAATCCCTTCTAATAACTCCACATACAACTTCTCCATAAATGTAGGGAAAAGTTAACCATCCCTTATATTTCATATAATAATAAAATATTAATAATATTTAATTTTATAAATTAAAAACAAATAAAAAATAAAAACAAAAATATTTAAATAATAGTATAATTAAAAAAAGTAATTACTAATACTAATTTAAATAATGATAAATAATTAATTAAAAAATTATTAATAGTATAATTAAAAACAAATTAATACAAATAAACAAAAGTAATTGTTATTACTAATTTAAATAATAGTATAATTAAAAATGTAATTATCTAAATAAGGATATAAAAAAGTGGAAGATATATTTAAATAATGATAAAAAAACTAATTATTAATACTAATTGTTTTTTAAAACTCTCAAATCTTTTAATTAGTTAAATTTAAATTAAGTTGAAATTAATAATAGTATAATTTAAAAAGTATCTAAATAATAGTATAATTGAAATTAATAATATTATTTAATAGTATATATTTAATAATATCATAATAATATTAAGTTGAAATTAATAATAGTATAATTGAAATTAATAGAAAAGTTGAAGATATATTAAAATAATAATGAAAAAGTTAAAATAGAGAATGTGGTTGGAGTAGGGAAGAAATAGGAACCCTTAAATTTAGCTTTTGATTAAAATGTGGATGGTACCATTGGAGATGCCCAAAACGTGAGAGTAGAAATCAAGACTGACGTTGGGATCCTTAATTCGAAACATCTGCAAAACACTATTCAGTCACTGAATCAATCTACAAAACCCAGTTCTTGAAACTCAAAACATTTTTTAAGAAAACACATAAACAGTTTGTTGCATGAAGTACCCTTTGGTGGCCTCATCTGGGGATGCAAGAAGAACGGGATTGTTGGAAGGTAACTCTTTGGGTTCCGATAACATTGAAGAACAAAACGTTCGAAATCAATTCAAGCCCTGCAAAACCCAAGATTAGATGATCGAAGAGATTGGGTAAAAAGTGATCGAGTTTGGTGAGAGAATCGAAAAACCTTTGAAGGGGTTGGTGAGAGGAGGAAGAGAAGGTTTGGGATTGAAAGGGTTTTGGTGGGAAAGCTAAGTGAGAGAGATAAGAAGAGGTAGTGAGTAGAGATGATGCCATGGCCAGATGGCAAACAAGTACTAGTTGTGGTGTTTTATAACAGGTCTGGGGATTTTATTTGCACCCCAGCTTTCTCTTATTTTGCCACACTTGATGGATATCAATTGGGTCTATCAAATGAGTAATTAGTTATCTCCCCAAGGTTCCTTACTGATAACAGAGCCTTCGGCCAACAGTAGTTGCCAAGTCTTGAGCCTCTATATTGAGTTCTTTACGAACATAATTACATTTCCAATAGGATAGCAAAAATAAAAGACACATGATATTACAGATAAATGGACGCCAATTCACTGTAAAAGTCGGATTTGAATATTCATCATGAAGCGCCTCAATCAAATTCGCAGAATCCCCAAAGAGGAAATGAATCTTCCACCTTTGAGCTTGGATCAGGAACATGGCCGCTTCTCTTGCGAAACACTCCGCCATGGTGTTGTCCAAAACTTTGCCCTCTATCGAACAGACAACAGTAGCAAGCACATGTCTATGGAGATCCATCGCTATAACTCCTATAACTCCCTTTTTGGTGTGATCAAAGAAACATGCGTCAAAACTAATAATGACTATATCGATGTCCAAGTCATAAGGCATAGGAATCAACTGGTTGGATCAGAGGTTGAGTCTATAATTACGCGCAGAAAGGATTTGTGTTTCGATCAATGCAACTAAATGGCTCATAGTTGTAACTGGTAAAAATGTTGAGTGATTCATTTAATATGATTTTGTACTCTACTCCCACAAGATTATTTATTTTGTTTGATGTAACAAAACCAGGCTGACATAACAATGTTTGAACTAGAGATGAAGATAAGCTTACATGTATAGCTTGAATAGAAAAATGTAAGACTACAGTTTGTGTTTGGCAAATTCGTACCCAAATCCATCCAAAATGTAAGACTAAAGTTGTGGCTCACTTGCATTATAATATCTGAAGAATTAGAGATAAACATAAGCTTACATGTACCAAATTGTGAGACATTGTCATGTACGAAATTGCGGCTCATAAGCTTCTTAAGAGAAAAAATTGTGAGACTACATTCTGTGCTTGGCAAAATTGAGGAAAAATATTGATTTCAATGAGAGTTGAAATCATGACCTCCAAACGGGTGCTCTAACCAACTGAGCTATGAAAGTAGGTTTAGGTCTCAAGATCCATGTTATTAAAATATTGTATTGTATCTGAAGCATTGCATTATCCTTTAATCCTGTGGAATAGAGAAGCACATTCATATGAAAACTTCAAATTGATTGTTCTGATCCTAAATCTACAGGAATCAAAACAACACTGTCCGACTCCAGAGCTTCAGCTTGGCTTAGTTCAACCACAATGTGCTCCTAAACAATCAATAATTTGCTCTTTCGAACTTATTTACTGACTTGGCACTCACCGTTCGATTGAAATGATTCTTTCCTATTTGAAATCGATGGATGTTTGTAAAGGATCTTCAACTTGGCCCTTGATCATGTCCTCCAACCCACAAAACAGCTGCCAACATGCCCTCATCTAAGAAACGTGTGAAACAAAGGGAATCTTGTTAGGCAATTGGTTTTGTTTGTAAGGATCACACTCTTCACATTCATGTTCAATTCAAAGGGTTCTCTTCTGACTCCATATGTGAATATAATCATTTCATTTCTGATGCATCTTTTATTTGTTTCTCTGTTTCTCTTCTATAGCCATGCATGGGGGGACTGCACTGGAACTAATACCATGCACAGATACAAGTTATGAAGAAGCAAATTAAGACCTCCAAGCTCATGTTCAATTCCAGCCACTTAAACTCGACTGAATTCACTGCATGCCCAAATCCAACGTCATCCCTCCCTGATCACCCCCAGGTTCCCCACCCAAGACATGCACGAGACATTAAAGTACTACTACATTGAACACTGAACACTCCCTGCCTCCATCATTGTTATACTTCAAGTTCCATCCTAAATAACAAAATATGTACCCCCACTGACCAACCAACTATTGATGTATCCCACAGCATCACCACATAGATGTATCCGTGGATAAAAATTATCTAAATTGAAAAACAAGTTGAATACAGTTTGATTAGATGATCCAGTCTAACTTGCTACATGCTTGTAAAAATGAAGAGCTAGTTTGCTGATAGATAGCAAACAGAGCTCATTTACCAATTGATAAGAACTGTTACAGTTGCACAAACTGTACGTGTTGTTATTCAAATCTCCATGAATGAGGACTCGTGTGAGCGCTATTCTTGCTAAATCTTCCCAGAAAAAGTGTTAAATACATAGTAGAGTAGTTCAGTTTGAAAAGATCGGTGTCAAACTTGTTAAATGGGAATATCAAGCGAAAAAGTGAAAATTCTCGATAATACATGTTCATAATTATATATATTTTTTATCAAATTAAGTAAACGGAAAGTTCTTGATTATACACGTTCTCTTGATCATATATGTTCCTAATTATGCATATTTTTATAGACAGAAAGTGTTCTTAATTAAATATGTTTGGATTATATATTTTTTACCAAATTAATGAAACAGAAAGTTCTTGATTTTCTTCATAATTATTAAATATTTTTAAATGCAAAAGGTTCTCAATCATATATGTTCGGATTAGGGCTGGGCTGATCTGGGTAACCGGCCCGAAAACCAAAGACCGAAGCTCGAACTGACATTTTGAAAACTGAGATTTTGATGACCGAGACCGGACCGAACTAGGCCGGTTAACCAGAGTCCCGGTTAATCAAATTTCGGGTTGGGCAGAGCCGGTCTCGGTTCAAAGCTCAATCTTGTTCTCCTATTAATTTTCTCAAATTATACATCTTAATTGTATCACAAACTGTAATCTATGGTTTTGTATACATATGTATTTTGTCCACCTCTATTATAGTGTCTAAAACATGTCCAATAATCTATTACAATCTGCATTTGTAATCTATTTAAAGTCTACTACAGTTTGTTTCTAAAGTCTATTAGAAACAGTCTGTAATCAAAAGTATGTAATCTATTAATCTATTACACTATGTAATCAAAAGTCTATTACAGTCTGTATCAAAACTCAAAAGTCTGTAATCAAGAGTAGGGTTGGGTCAGTCCGGTTAATTGGCCCGAACAGCCAAAATCACAAATCGAACCGGGACTAGAAAAATTTAAATTTCAGGGACCGGATGAGGGCGGTTAACCAGATCCTGCTTAATCGACATTTCGGGCCAGGCCGGGCCGGTCTCGGTCCCATTCAGTTCTTTTATTGAGTCCAGTTGTTTTTCAACCCATAATCAAATTCAATTTCAAGGATGGAGGTCAGTCTCTTAAAATGCATCATCATCACATAATGACAACATCAACATCACCACCATGACACCTCCATCATCATGACAACATCAACATCACCCCCATGACAACATCACACTTTCTTGTCCTCTTCTTTCACCTCCCCCATTCTCCCAAACCCTGTAAATCAAATTCACCCCCAAACCCCAACACCTCATCCCTCCCAAACTCTGTAAATCAAATTCACCACAAACCCCACCCATCTGTGCCAACTATGAGTGTCGCCTTCTTCTTGGAACCTTCTCCTCCTCCCACCACCCCCACCACTACCCCTACTAAGACCCATAGTCTCCTTCACCGCCACCAGTTAGGTCCCAAAATTTGAATGGGAACAACAACAATAACCAACGCCAAGACCGCCATCTTAGGGTTCCTTCAAATCGATTCCGACATAACCATAATAGGGGAGGAGGAAGAGGAGAAGGAGGAGCACAAGGTTCTTTGGTTTTGGTTGAATTTGAAGAATAGGGTTGGAGAGCGAGAGAGATAAATTGTAAAAATGGAATCGTTTTGAAGACAGAAGGTTTGGAGAGAGATATAACTAGAAAAAAACTTTTTCATTAATTATGGTTTTAAATGCATGGGTCGGGCCGGTTAACCAGTGGGCTCTGGGATTGGAACCGAGCCCGAATCGAGAAGTTTGGTCCAATCCGAGTTTTGGGACCAAATATTAAAATACTATTAAAAATCGGCCCGATCGATCCGGTTCGATTTTTCGGTCTTAAATGAAACATAAAGTTCTTGATTTTGTTTGTAATTATTATATATTTTTAAAGGCAAAAAGTTCTAAATTATATTATGTTCATAACTTTATATATTTTCATCAAATTTGGACTTTTAAATGAAATATTTCAAAATAGATATGTGAGCCAACCTAGTATTAGAAATAGTCAAAATAAGCAAAATTTATATAAGGAGCTAAGCGACACGATGTAAAATGAATAAGTTATAGACCCATGAAGTCAGATTATTCATGTTGAGGTCTAAATTTGGATTTTTCAACAAAATATTTCAAATTGTAAAAATGGGGAAACCTACTATTAGAACATGTCAAAATAAGTAAAATTCTTATAAGGAGCTAAGCGAGATGACTTAAAATGAAGAATTTATCTATCCATGAAGTCAGATTATTCGTGTTGAAGCCTAAATTTGGACTTTTAAATAAAATGTTTCAAAAGACAAATCTAAGCAACCTACTATTATAACATGTCAAAATAAGCAAAATTCATGTAAGGAGCTAAGTGAGATGATTTAAAACAAAGAAGTTATGGACCCGTGACTATGAATTATTCGTGTCGAGGCCTAAATTTGGATTTTTAACGAAATATTTCAAAATGCAAATCCAAGGCAATCGACTATTATAGCATGTTAAAATAAGCAAAATTCATATAAGGAGCTAAGTAAGATGACTTAAAATGAAGAAGCTATGGATCCATGACTTCAAATTATTCGTGTTGAGGCCTAAATTTGAACTTTTTAGCAAATTGTTTCAAAATAAAAATTTGAGGCAACCTACTATTAGAAAATTTCAAAATAAGCAGAATTCATATAAGAAGCCAAGTTAGATGACTTAAAACGAAGAAGTTATGGACCCATGAAGTTGGATTATTCATGTCGAGACCTAAATTTGAACTTTTGAACTAAATGTTTCAAAATACAAATTTAAAGCAACCTACTATTATAACATGCCAAATAAACAAAATTCATTTAAGGAGCTAAGCGATATGACTTAAAACAAAGAGTTTATCCATCTATGAAGTCAGATTATTCGTGTCGAGGCCTAGATTTGGACTTTTGAACAAAATGTTTCAAACTGCAAATCTGAGGCAACTTACCATTAGAACATGTTAAAATAAGCAAAATTCATATAAGGTGCTAAGTGAGACGATTTAAAACGAAGAAGTTATGAACCCATGAAATTAGATTATTCGTGTCGAGGCCTAAATTTGGACTTTTGAACAAAATGTTTTAAACTGCAAATTTGAGGCAACCAAATATTTGAAAATTTCATAATAAGCGAAATTCATATAAGGAGCTAAGTGTGATAAATTAACACTTAGAAGTTATGGACCCAGGAAGTCAGATTATTCATGTTGAGGCCTAAATTTGGACTTTTGAAGAAAATGTTTCAAGTTGTAACTCTAAAAGCAACCTACTATTAGAACATGTCAAAATAAGCAAAATTCGCATAAAAAGCTAAGCACATCAATGTAATACGAAGAAGTTATGGACCCATGAAGTTCGATTATTCGTGTCGAGGCCTAAATTTGGACTTTTGGATGAAAATTTTCAAAATACAAATATAAGGCAACCTACTTTTAAAACATGTGAAAATAAGAAAATTTCATATAAAGAGCTAAGTTAGATTACTTAAATTAAACAAGTTAAGGACTCATAATGTCGGATTATTGGTGTTGAGGCCTAAATTTGAACTTTTGAACGAAATGTTTCAAACTGCAAATTTGAGGCATTCTACTATTAGAACGTCTCCAAATAAGCAAAAATTATATAGGAGCTAAGAGAAATGATGTAAAACGAAGAAGTTATGGACTCATGTAGAAAAAAAAAACTCTGAGGCAACCTAGTATTAAAAAAATGTCAAAATAAGCAAAATTAATACAAGGATCTTATCGAAACGATGTAAAATGAAGAAGTTATAGACCAATGAAGTCAGATTATTCGTGTCGAGGCCTAAATTTGGACTTTGTAATCAAATAATTCAAAATGCAATTCTGAGCCCATTTACTCCTAAGTAAGATGACTCAAGACGAAGAAGTTGTGGACCCATGATATTCGATTATTCGTGTCGATACCTAAATTTAAACTTTTGAATATAATGTTTATAACTACAAATCTAAGACAACCTATTATTATAAAACGTCAAAATAAGCAAAATTCATATAAGGAGCTAAGCGATACGATGTAAAATGAAAAAGTTATGAAAACCATGAAGTCGGATTATTCGTGTCTAGGCCTAAATTTAGATTTTTAAAATGAAAAATTTCAAAATGCAAATCTGGGGAAACCTACTATTAAAATATGTCAAAATAAGAAAAAATCATATAAAGAGCTAAGTTAGATGATTTAAAACGATTAAATTATGGATCCATGACTTCGAATTATTCGTGTCGAGGCTAAATTTGGACTTTTTAAAGAAATATTGCAAAATGCATATCTAGGCAACCTAGTATTAGAAATAGTCAAACTAAGCAAAAATTATATAAGGAGCTAAGTGAAACGATGTAAAACGAAGAAGTTATAAACCCATGAAGTCAGATTATTCGTGTCGAGGCATAAATTTGAATTTTTTAAAGAAATATTTTGAACTGCAATGCAAATATGAGGCAACCTACTAATAAAACATGTCAAAATAAGCAAAATTCATATAAGGAGCTAAGTGAGATGACCTAAAACGAAGAAGTGAGGACCTATGACTTCGGATTATTCGCGTCGAGGTTTAAATTTGGACTTTTGAACAAAATGTTTCAAACTACAAATTTGAGGCAATCTACTATTAGAACATGTCAAAATAAGCCAAATTTATATAAGGAGCTAAGTGAAACGATGTAAAACGAAGAAGTTATAAACCCATGAAGTCGGATTACTCGTGCCGAGGCTTAAATTTAGACTTTTGAATGAAATGTGTCAAACTACAAATATGAGGTAATCTAATATTAGAACATGTCATAATAAGAAAATTTCATAAACGGAGCTAAGTGAGATGACTTAAAATGACGAAGCTACGAACCCAAGAGATCAGATTATTCGTGTCGAGGTCTAAATTTAGACTTTTGAGCAAAATGTTTCGAACTGCAAATCTAAGGCAACCTACTATTAGAACATGTCAAAATAAGAAAAATTCATATAAGAAGCCAAGCGAAATGAATAAGTTATGAAACCATGAAGTCAGATTATTCTTGTCGAGGCCTAAATTTTTACTTTTCAACGAAATATTTCGAACTGCAAATTCGAGGCAACCTACTCTGAATGCATGTCAAAATAAGCAAAATCCAAGTAAGGAGCTAAGTGATATGACTTAAAACGAAGAAGTTATGGACCCACGATATAATTATTCGTGTCGAGGCCTAAATTTGGATTTTTTAACGAAATATTTCAAAATGCAAATCTGATGCAACCTACTATTAGAACATGTCAAAATAAGCAAAAAATTCATATAAGGAGCTAAGTGAGATGATTACGAAGAAGTTATGGACCCAAGAGGTTTGACTATTCATGTCAAGGCCTAATTATGAACTTTTGAATGAAATCTATCATACTACAAATATTAGATTATTAGAACATGTTATAATAAGCAAAACTCATAAGGTGCTAAGTGAGATGACTTAAAATGACGAAGCAATGAACCCAAGAGATCAGATTATTCGTGTCCGAGGCATAAATTTGGACTTTTGAACAAAATGTTTCGAACTGCAAAACTAAGGCAATCTACTATTAGAACTTATCAAAATAGTAAAAATTCATACAAGGAACTAAGTGAAACAATGCAAAACGAATAAATTATGAAACCATGAAGTCGGATTATTCTTGTCGATGCCTAAAATTTTTACTTTTCAACGAAATATTTCGAACTACAAATTCGAGAAAACCTACTATTTGAACATGTCAAAATAAGCAAAATTCATGTAAGCAGCTAAGTGAGATGATTTAAACAAAGAAGTTATAGACCCATGACTTCAGATTATTCGTGCGAGGCCTAAATTTTATAATTTTTAACGAAATATTTCAAAATGAAAATCGGATGCAACCTACAATTATAACATGTCAAATAAGCAAAATTCATATAAGGAGCTAAGTGAGATGACTTAAAACGAAGAAGTCATGGACCCAAGAAGTCTGACTGTTCGTGTCGAGATTTAATTTTAATTTTTAAACAAAATGTTTCAAACTGCAAATCTGAGGCAACCTAATATTAGAACATGTCATAATAAACAAAATTCATATAAGAGCTAAGTGAGATGACTTAAAACGAACAAGTTATGGACCCAAGAAGTTGGATGATTCAAATAGTGGAAGTTGTATTAAAAAATACTACCTATATAACCCGTGCCCCCTCATTGTAGTTTATCATCTAGTCAACTTTGACACGAGTCGTTGAAACCAGCTATGCTGAATCTGACATGCGATATTACTCAATCATTCCTTTCATTTGATTTCATTATTTTCTAGCTTTACTTTTGTGTTTCCGCACTAGTTCGAATTTTGTTCTTTTTCAAGGAACTTGAAAGCAAGGGAAAAAAAGGTCAGAGAAGATGGTAGCAATCTCTCTTTAGAGAGGTCTTCTAAACCTTCCGTATAGGTTCAAATTCTATTGGATGCAAAATTTTCCATCTATTTTTTTGATTTATATCTAAAAAAAAAAATAGATTTTTAATAATTTGAACGGAAGACCTTTATCAACTATCAACGGCTTCCCTTGTACTCTAGCTTGACATGGGGGGTAGTGGTTTAGTACCAGTAGGCGACAAGGTTGCTTTGTTACCTATTTCATTACGAGCGACATATTTTTTAGTACATCGCATTCATCATTACGATCCATGTGACCGTATTGGTACTATTGAAAGGTCTTGAAATTTTATAATAATGGAAACACCAACCCTAGTCGCCATCTTGATTTTGGTTTATTTGTAAGTTTTACAGGGTACACCTTATATACCGCTTATGAGCAACCCTCTCAACAACTAAGAGATTCATTTGAAGAACATGGGGACTAATTGAAGTCAAGTAATGCCTCCATAGAGTTCTCAATGTTCCTTGTCGATGGACGATGCCTACACCTGAAATCTTGAGATTTCAGTTCTCTCCTTCATATGAAAAAAACCCTCTCTCTTATCCTTCCCTCCTCAAACCTTGCCCTAATTCAGACGAAGTTGTAGGCGACAATGGTTGTTCCAAGCACGAGCAACCTAGCGAAGCTCCTACCCTCGAATAGCAACCATCCATTGTTGTTCCCGCAAATGGTACCTACGTTAGATCAGAAGAGGAGAAGGTAAGGTTACATGAACAAGATAAGAAAGCCAAAGATCATCCGAAGCTATTTTTTTCTCTAAAAGGTCATAAGCTATTTCTACTTGTACATTTGGGTATGTGCTCAGATAGAACAGTGATTTACCCTAAGATCTCCTTACACCAATGATTTTGATCCTTGGCCATCTTATTCACATTGTTTCTAGTTCTCTTGTTAGTAGCTATTTAATGGTTTATTCTGAGCGTTCCAGTTTTATTAATGTGCTAAGGACCACAATCATTTCTCACATAATGGACAACCTTTGATTCAAGGATCACATATGGGTACTTGTGGAGCATGTGTTCAACGTGGCTAGGATTAAAGGTCCACTTCAGGGTATACGAATTGTGGAAAGGCCACACACAGTGAGTTTGTTCGACACTGTGAGCTCCTGTAGCACACAAAGGAGTAAATTTGTTACAATTTGCATAGTGAAGGACATAGAAGCCATCTTGAATAAGGAGAAAAATTCACTAATATAATGGAAATAACTAGCCCTTATCTTAGATATCCATATAGTATAATGTTGGAGACATTTTTTGGTCAAATTGGTACCTAATCTAACTAAATATGATTCATGACACTGGACCATTAATCAAAGATAATATGATGAATGCATCGAAGAAGTCAGAATTCTTCTTTTTAAATTTGACAAAAAATTAAGATGGGAAGCGATGAGTCACATAGGTGACCTAATTTTTAGTTGAAATGCTCATTTAATATCTTAAACTTCTGATGTGAGCTTATGTGTGGTATTAAATAACTTATAATAAAAAACCTACTTTGACTTGGATACATCCTGACTTCATTTAGAAAGGAGAAAGAACTAGGTGGTAGACTTATGATGGATGAAATCACAAGTCAATGTTTCTAACCCTGCCGGCGGTATTTGAGGTGGGAGGGTTAAAGGATTTAAAAGAAAAAGGAGAAGCACTTGAGAAATAATACAGGCGTACACGATTCAATCAAGCACCATGGACTACCTATAGAGGGAACCATGTAAATCTTGTCTTGTCTATTTTTTATTCATTGTGTACAATTTCTAGTTGGTAGAAATACATCTAACCCCCTATAATTACGACATAAAGTTTCCTAAAAAATTAACTACAATTATGCTTTTCTTTCCAACTCTTCTTCTCCTTATTCTTCTTCAGTTCTTGATTTCCATATTAATTTTTTTAAGAACATCTACTATTGTTTTTGTTTCTCTTTCTTCAATTCATCTACTTATCAGTAGGGTTTTTTCAACGCTATTGAATCAATCCACTCTATTCAAATGTCTTGATGATTTAGTCGAATAAACAAGCATGATTTATGGATAATTGAATATTTTATTTGTCTTCTTCTTTCTTTTCATATATATTTTTTGTCAGAAAATATACAATTTCTTGTAGCGGTAGTGAAACCCCCAAAATCCTTCCCATACCAAAAATAAATCTGTCAGTGTAAATCTTGCCAATTTCAGTGTGTACTTACCAAACATGGATCTACATTTACAGCGTATATCATAACCGAAACTAATTAGAATAAATTGTATTCTAATGTTCGAATTAATACAAGATAGGATTTTTACTTCAACTTACAATGCAAACAGTATTTGTGGTGATCATCGAGATACTAAACCAGATTCTATCTAATAAAAGAATTCAAGATTTCAATAGCAAGAATTGAACTACTAATACAACTAAATACTAATCAAGAACTCAAAGAAGAGTGATAAGAAAAAATGGAATCAGAGAAGCAGGAGGGCAAATGAGCAAAAAAATGACCTAATCGTTGAGTCTCCGCTATTTAAGGTGGAGGTATAGTAATACTAATGAAGTGAGTTTGTTCGTTAGGGCCTTCTTCGAATAAATTTATTCCCAACTATCCCAAATACCTCGTATGTGTTATTCTAACCCATACCTTCAGTTCCATCAAGAAGGGCAAAAATGTAAATTTCGGTGGAGGGGGTTTCAGGTGAGAACATTTTAACAAAACTAGTGTATTTTAACAAAATGAGACATGGCTCCTAAAATCAATTAAAGGAGTTTGCCATTCATTCTTCTTCTCTTGAATTGGGGAAATGCTAACCAAACACATTAGTATATGTCAAAGGTGTGATGTCTCAGTGGTTAAGCAGTGACGAATGATATCACTAGGTCACAGGGTCAAACCCAGTCGACGGCATCTGGAGTGGGAAGGGTTAAGGGATAAAAAAAAAAAAACACATTAGCTTATTGTGTTTAGCCAAACACACATCTCTATGTCCACTCATTAAAGTATAATTAATTAATACCATTAAAATATTAAGAAAATTTCACATCGATTGGGAACCCAAGCGTTCCTTGCTTTCTTTCCTTTTCCTTAAACATGCTTCTTCTTCATATCTCATTTGTATAAGGACGTGCAACCTCATCCAGATCATCTGTGGTGGTGTGGTGAGCAAATTTCAAGTTGATGTTTTGAAATAATTTGAATATTTTTTTTGTTTAATTAAATGATATTGTATTCTGTATTTTGCTTCATCATGAATTTGGATATACGAGGTGTAATGATATTTAACAAAATGAACTTGAGATGATTTTGTTCTCATTTAGTTGTTGGTTGATATACCAATATTGCTTCTTTTTTTCATTTGTCTTTAATTCTTTTAAAAAAAATTTATTTGTGCATAGAGATTAAACAATGAGCCTAAATATTGATCTGAACTTACCAGTTGATGAAGATTGTGATGAGGAGGTTGATAAATGTGTTAATGAAAATGAGGAGGAAGTTGTATTTGTTGATGAAAGAGAGAATTGTCGGATTCTTACACCGGTCTGCAATTCGATTCACACAGAGGCAAAATCATTTTACTGTAGCTATGCAATGCAGATGGGATTTGGTGCTAAGACTAGAGCTAGTCATACATCAAGGAAGGCTAGAGAGTTTGTTGAAGTGAGATTTACTATACATGGAATGGAAAGAAACAAGAGGATGAAGATGTAGCAAACCCGAGGTCTTGTTCTAAAAAATATTGCAAATCAATCTTACGTGTGAAAAGAAGCATCGATGAAAATTATAAAAAACACAATCATGAACTTCTTCCTGCTTATGCACATTATTTTCCCTGTCATAGGAATATGTCCTCTATGGACAAAGTCAATGTTGATGAGTTACATGGGGTTGGCGTGTGATTGCAGCACTGGTCAAGCAACATGGGGGATAAATTGGTTTTTTAGAAAAAATATGTTCAAAATTATCTTGATAAAAGATTATTGGAACTAGAATCAGAGCATGCTAACGCTATGTTCGAACATTTCATGAAAATGCAAGTAGAGAACCGCCGTTTCTTTTATGCAATGAATTTGGATGAGAATCACCTTTTTGAGAAATACTTTTTGGGTTGATGCAAACGGGCGTGAATATTAAAACAATTTTGGAAATGTCGTTTCTTTTGAATACTACGTATATCACACTACAACACAATTGCTCATTGATAGCATTTTTGCCAAATGTGCTATCAAAAGTCAATTTTTAATGACTTCAAAAATAAAAAACGCTATAAAAACGACTTGGCGAGCTTGTTGGCGCTCTCTCAAAATTTTGACTTAGCGATCCTTTTCTCTCCCTCTCGGCCAAAACCAGAACAACTCTTCGTCCCTCATCTCTCTGCTCACCCCGCTCTCTTGCTCGCCTCATTTAAAATACCACCCATTTGTTCTTCGCATTTGACCCTCACTTGTTCTTTTCTGCAATTACAATTGAAGAAAATGGTGAACATGATGTTGTTGATCTCTGCGGATCTTGACGGTCTCACCAATCTCGAACCACAAGGAGGCTATGATGATCCCAACTTCGCTTACTACTTCAAGGTATCTCTCCATTCTTCTTTCCAATTTCCAACACATATCCTTCTCCATTCTCTCGTTTTCGTCTAGGGTTTATTCTTTACTTTACTTGATGTTTGTTTGCTAACTTGGCTGTTGAAATCTCTCTCTCTCTCTCAGATGAAATGCTCCAACCGGCTGCTTTTTACTGCTGTTGTGCCAGCTGTCGGCTAATTGGCGACCTGCTGCACATCTGCTGGGGCGACCTGCTGCTGGTCATTCTGCTGGGGCGAGACAGCAAATGTGACTTGCTGCTCGCTCCGCTTGCAGGGCGAAATAAGTCAGGCGTTGGCAAATGCATGACAGGCTTTTGCACGTCTTGAAATTTGTGTGACAAGCAACACTTGTTTTCCACTTTAAAAAAAAAAAAAAAATCACAATTAAAATCTAAGCACCATGACCATTTCCCACACCAGTAATTTGATTAGGTGCTAAACCAACATTTTCAATTGTCGGTGTATCAATTATTATCTATGATTAGTGGTTGAATAGGAAGGGTTTTAGTGCAAGCACAATCACAATCACAATCACAATACTTCTACTAAGTCTCAATGATCACAGATTTGAACAAATCTTGGGACATAAACAAATTTCTTTATATGGCCCAGAAACCATGTTCATATATGTGGGTCAAGGGAAGGGAATAATGGTACTATTTGGTTGCCCATCTTCTTCTTCTTCTTCCATTAGAGGTTGATTCATATATCTTTTTACCTTCTGTTCAACTGTAAAGAATATTTTGATAAACCAGGACAAGAAACTAATTATTGGTGAGGTTAGTCTGACCCACTTATGGGCTATTCCACACCATGACCTTTGTTTTCAAAAAAAAAAAAAAAAAAAAAACTGTGGCGAAGTGAGCCAGAAGAACACCTGTGTCATGTTGTCTGAAACGCTTCCTCTCCCTAACGGCTGCGGCGAGACCAATCTCATCCAGAAAGTATGTCCCTGTGTCTCTCTTCCTTCATCTGTTTCAGTGTTTTAAGTGTTCTTGATTCATTATTCTAGAAATTTCATTAGTTTTTCTTTTTCTATTTAACAACTCAATCGCTGATTTCATCACTTTGAACTAACTAGTGCAATATCTGATGAAATTACTATATGGATTCTTTTTACGAAATTAATTGACAGAAAACTATTCTAATAAAGAGGATGCTAATTGTGATTAAAACTATTCTAATAAAGAGGATGCTAATTGTGATTAAAAGAGACATATAATGGCTAAATCACAGATGATTTAGGGTTTCGTGAACTTTCCATCAATACTTTACTTTTCCTGATTGATGTTGAGATGGGTGTTTCCGAACGCCTTTCAACCTTTGATGAAAGAGGCGAGCAAAAGATGTTTAACTCACTGATTGCTTATGAATGGTTTGTTTGTGGGATTCATATATATACTTGACATGCTACTTTGTTATATATTTGATTATAAGATGATGTACATGAAAATCATAACACCATATGTTTGAAGTAAACATAGACCAAATATTTATTAAGTTAAGATATTTCCCCCCAAATCACACTCTCTTCTATAAGCTTTTATGGGGTTCTAATCAATGGGTTGTTCTTTGATTTCAGATACAAAGATAGATTGGGATGCTTACATGTCACAGGTATTGATTTCACAACAACCCCATCTTTCAATTTTGATTTTCCTAGATGTCATCTTTATCTAAAATTTTCAAACTTTAAGCTTAAGCACCCTCATTGAGGATCTAGGTATGTTTCAATTTTCAAAATGCAGTGACCCCATATTGTGTGTTTTGGAAATATAATTTAATTTATCAGTTTTTGTGTTTAATTTGGCATATTTGGGTTTGATTTCTAATGGTTTGGATGAGAAACAGGTGACTGGGTTTCTTGAAGGAGAGAGATATTACAGTTATTTGAAAGGGGATACAGGACCTATAGAATATCCAGCTGGTTTTCTATATGTCTACTCTGCCATTCATAATTCGGTTTATGTTCAATGTGTGAGTGTAATGTGATTGTTTGGTTTCAGAAACTCTGGATTTCAAATTTTTGTTGAAGCCAAAGTATGGTAATGTGATTTATCTACTGTTTGAACAAACTTGTTTAAACTTATGTTTTCTAAATCAGATGTAGATTCTAGGCTTGGTTATGGCAGTGGCAATTCTAAATCAGCAGGTGCGGTTAAGAAGGCATCAAACATGACCCAGATCAAATATGGATAGAATACAGTCAAAATGGAGGGTTCGACTTTTTGCATAACTCGTTGTAGACTTGTAGTCGATGGCTCATGCAAAGTTCACATTTCAAATATAAACCACCTTTTTTAGTCCTCATTAGTTCATTGCTAGTTGCTATGATGTTTTCCTTCATTATTTATCATGTTTCACTTTACTGCTTTGGCACGTTCTAAGAAAACTACCTGATCTATAAATCTTGGGGCTTTTTCAGCAAGGCGCACAGGTCTTAGTCTTAGGAAGATAGAAATGAAAGAGAAGAGGAAATTAAAGAATAAGAAGTGAAGTTAAAGAAATTAAAAAAGTAAAATTAAGTGAAGATCAAAGTAGGAAGTTGAATTTTGTTAATGTTTTACTAAAAACTACTGGCAGATTTACACGTTGACAGGAGCATTGGAGGGAAGAAACCAAAATCTACCGGGAAGGAGGAACGTTTTATGGTGGAGTTGAGTGGTTTTAATTCAAAGTGGCAGGAATTTGATCCTGAATATGACAATGAATCTGAACAGTCACTCGCAGAGATGGATTTCAAAGACACTGACACTGAAGCTGAACGTGAACTAAAGTTGTGAATTTTGCGTATTTATTTAAATAGGTACATGCTCATTCCTCTGTATTCAGTTAAGCCACATTCTTATTTGGCTTATCAGTGATTGATAGTGTACTAAAGCTTGTTGGCAGGCTTGACGAGAGGAAGGACTTTATACTGGAGAGAGATTTACTTTATCCTGATCCATTTGTGAAGGAACTTTCTCCTGAAGAAAGGGAGATTTATCAGCGTTATAAGGCCTTCATGCGTTTTCATTCCAAAGAAGACCATGAAGAATTAATTAGAACAGTTATTGAGGAGTATAGAGTACGAAAAAAGATTCATGACCTTCAGGTACGTGACTTCATAATTTTGATTCTCATTTTCCTCTTGAGCACAATTGTTCGCTAGTTTGTGGAATTCTACTTAGTACACACAGAGTTCATTTAATATTTCTAATTTAGAAGTGAGATGTGAATGATAAAACTGTTTAGTGATGACTAGTTATCAGTTTTCTTGGAAATGAGGTACCACACCAGAGTAGAATACAATGATACTAGTTCACACATCCATGGTTGGTCTTTCTGCCTCTGCATGCTATAATGGATTTCCATGTCACAGAATACACACAGAGGAAGGGAGAGGGAGAGATATAGGCAGTATATTTCTCCAAAATAAAATGGCATTTGCTTGGGTGTGTATATTTCTCCAAAATAAAATGGAAGTTTACATGTGTATGTTTGGGTGGACAATCATATTGTAAACTAGATGGGTGTAGGCTTTTGTGAGGTTTGAACTTTGTGAGGTCCTGCCTTACTATAGTTGTTTTCTCTTATGAATAAAGATTTTCAAATTTGCAGTAGGATTATCTTAGTGAAGTTTTGAACTCCTTATGTTTTTGCCTTTATAATATGTAGGACTAAGACTAACTTAAGTTGCTCTTATTCTCAATTCATGCATCCAGACCAACTTAGTGTTGGTTACCTGCATAAACCAAAGAATAGTAGTGTTTTGATGGAATTGAACTATTTAAAAACTGTATTTGACAAAAAATCAGATCTCATCAATGAATGTCTCTAAGGATTCAACTTTTGCCTCATGTCCTAATTTATATCTATCGTGAATGCCAAGGCTTTCTTTACCGTTCTATTTTGTGGGGAAAGGGTATCGGCTTTTGAAGGCCATTTAGCAGATATATCAAGTTAAATACAATATTCAAAACAATTTCTATTGAATGTATTAAGTTATCGCAAAGAATTTGGCTACTGCTTGGTGATTCTGATAGCTTGGCACATATTAAGGCTCAGAGAATGGCATGTGTCTGACATTTTGTTTGACATACTGCACCCTCTTTAATCTGGTTGCAGATACTCAGTAGCCTATACTGCTAATCCATGTTATGTTAATTCATGTTGTGCCTTGAAATTCTTTGGTTCAAATGACATTAACACTTAGTTCAAATAATTTACAGTAGTTACATGAGCTGATGCCATGAATCACGCTACTCATCTGTGATTACATATGTGATCGAAATCTCTTGATAAATAGGGTGTCATTAGAAATTTCATCATTCACTAGTGTTGTTTCTAACTGTCGCCTAGAAGATGCCTAATTGATTGTGATATCTCCATATCCTTCTTTTAAACTTAAAGTTAAGTTAAAACTATGAGAATTCCCGTTGACATTATTGCTCGACGGGATTGTTCTTGTTGCATCATTAAATCTTTCATGGATTTCTGCAGGTCATCAAGTATCCTCAAGACTGCCTAGAAAGATTATGCAAGTATCTCTGTTCTGGTTGTTCCAGAAGTAAGTTCTATTCGAATTTTGGATACCTGTTATAGTGTAGTTTAATTTTAGCTCTTATCCCCCATTTGCACTCTGAATTTATTTTGTGATTCGCTGGCATATTTCATTTCTTTTACTTTTCTATTTGTGTATTTTGTCGGTCCTTGCATTGCTCAAATCAATGTATATCTTTCATTGACAAAACATGTTTTAGTTATTTCTCTGCAGGTTGCCTACTTGATGGAAGGGTATACTAGTGATATCTAATAACACCCCCTCTTTTATGTTCATAATATTTTTTGAGTTTCATGGATTAGGACTTCCCTACGAGATTCTTCTATGATATTTATCATTCTTAACGCAGCTGCAAGATTTATATATTTATGTTTACAATACTGTTTTAATAAGTTGCGGTTTTGATTAATAAATAACCCTTTTCGTAGAGAGCAGTAACACTAGTATGGTTATACCTTGAAACTGTTCTCTCCTATGTTAATTTGGTATAAATGTCAAAGTTAAACCATAGGTGCTCTACAGGAGGTTCTCTAAGATTCATATGTCTTCTCCAGGCTGATTATTTATCATATTCTTCTAATTCACAGGTTCTATTATGCATTTGAATAGAACTAATAATATGTGTTGGTAATAATATGTAAGCATTCGAATAGAACTTATAATATATGCTAGTAATAAGGTGTATGTGTTAATAATTTGGAACTTAATTGGGTAAAACAAAATTCAGTGCACGCCAATGTGATGTTTTCTGTAAGTTGAAATCATCTTTTGTTTTCTAGTCTGGGAAAGAAATTGTACCTTTGTATTCAGCCTTACTAATTCTATATGTAATGTATTAGCCACCACTTAACGATAAAACATACATGTTTTACATTTCTCATGTTTCCAAATGATTATAATGTTCACTTTTTCCAGAACTTGGACATCTCTGATGGATCTGTACTGTACGACGTTGACGAGCCAACTGTTCGAACTTTGAATGGATGCAGAGTTGCAGATCAAATCCTTCGGCTTGTGCAAAATGTTGAGGTAAAATGTTTAATGGCAAAGTGCATATACAGGTCGTTGAATTTACTGATCGTTAAAACAATTGTTTTTATTTATTAATGTTTTTGTTTTTGTTTTGCTAGCATTTTCGTACTACACTCCGGTGCTTGAAATTATGGGCTAAAAGGCGCGGTGTTTATTCGAATGTAAGGTCACTTTTTTTTGTGGGGGGTTATATTTATTAAATCAAGTTATTGCACTCTTTCCCTTTCCCTGCTTCAGGTGACAGGTTTTCTTGGTGGTGTCAATTGGGCTCTCTTGGTTGCTCGAGTTTGTCAGCTCTATCCAAATGCAAATCTGTCACGCCTCGATTTTCGAAGGAAACGAAAATCCTAAAAATTCACGTAGGATTATCCGTTTCCCCCAAAACTCGGGACGTGAGAATTCAATAGCAACAGAAACAAATAGCAGCATGAACTAAACATCTGAAACAAATAAAAATTCTAACCCGAGGAGACTGGCATGGCTAGCTCACTAGCGGAACTCCAGTAATGCAGCTCAAAATCTCTAAACCTGAAAGACTACTCGGCTACATTCCAAAAGGAATGTACCCAAGAAGCAAAAGCTCACTCGGGTCAGCAATAAAGCTGGTGTGAGAGATCTTCATCCCAAAATCACCGCACATGACAATATCAAAATAAACAATAAACAATAACCACACATCAAGTAGTTCCTCTATGAGGCAAAGGTGTTATCATCCTAATAAATAAATATGCATTATTTATTACTAGTAAATAGAATTTATGAGTTATCAATCCTCATAAATGCAACAACTATAAAATTCATAATCATATTAGACTATTATTGAAATATTAAACAAAACACATTTTCTACCTTTAGGAAGACATGTAGTTCTCATTCAATGGTTGAATGAGCATTTAGTTTCTTCCTTTAAGGTAATCATGCACATACACAAAAAGAAATCTCGCTACTTTTCCACAATCGCACTCTCCTCCTGTGCCGAACACACCTCACCCAAGTGTGCCTCCCTTGCCTTCGAAACCACTCGGAGCGTACATGTTCCAAGTGGGGTGCCACCTCGAGGAACATGTCATCTCACCCGAAGTTCGATCCATGGCAAACATTCTTCCTAAATCTACACGTACAATCGAACTCACATGGAACGGTGCACCGATATGCAAGCAAGTCTGCATACCCATAATCATATCACACGTATACAAGCAAGTCTGTATACAAACAATTTCTTTTCTTTTCACATTTTTTTTTCCTTCGGAGTTGTGGAAAAGAGCATAAAAATATCAACTAAAACTCAAAACTCTTTTATGGTGACTCTTTGTCAACCATAAATAAATCAACTACAGTATCCACCATTCTCTTGGGGAACAAATAATATTTGACACATTGCCAATTCACACGTCTCATTCTCTTTGCATCATATGAAATACAATATGCACACCAATTCGCATAACAATACAAATACTCAAACTAAAACAAGTGCTCAGTTAAATTCCAGTCAATAACTATTACTAGAAAATTTTCTTCTATTTTATGTTATGCAATTGGGATCAATCTCGCCAGCTATGTAAATAAGTCCAAAGAAATACTCCAAAGATAATATTTTTCAGGTCATGATCAAAAGAGCATATGACAATGAGATACATTAGGAACTAAGCAAAATTGACTCATTTCATTATTGTAAAACTTCCCCAAATCTATCTTCTATTTCATTAAGGAATTTCATCAAACAAATGAGCATTGTATCTATCACCTTTGACTATCAACAAGAAAATATTTCTAATAGTGACACAACAGTTTGACAACCAACTTTAATAAACCGGATGTACACATATGATGAATTTCAATTTCAACCCGATGGGATTTGACAAATCCAAAACGCACATACACCTACTACCTAAATGTGGTAACATCTGATCTAACCTATGAGATACAATTTGTCCACATTTTCTTCATGATAACACTCGGGGGTTCCTTAGTCTTACACAAACCCTACCCAATCACATGTTTTTCTAATGATGATGATGACCTAGAAAACCCCGAATGCCTTGACAATTGCCTAAAATCAATATGAACTACAATGGGTATCCATTCATTCATTCAAATCAATTAGTTAAAGTAATCAAACCCCATCAATTTAATCTACCAAGTTAAGGGCAAAATCAGGAAGAAAGAAGATGAGGTTTTAATCAAAGTAGATTAAACACACAACACATAACTATCAAAACCATCACATAAAACAAACTGAAAGGGGTAAAAGAGAACTCACATCCATGAAAATAAAAACCCCATCATCAAATCCTAAAAATACCTAATTCAGTCAAGAAACAAGGATTGCAAGATACAGGGAATAAGAAAACTCACTGGATTCGTTCCAATAAACAGCAACTTCAAACTTCGGCGGAACCAATTAAAGTCGCATTCAGCAAACGAGCAACACCAACACCATCACACAAATCACGTCTCATCTGATTGAGGCCACCATAGCAATCCACTCTGATGTATCCATTACTCTGTTAAATGCCTTTCCAACCACCATTTACAAGGTCTCCACTCTACAATCCTTTTCACACCCCAAATTGACCATGGGAATAACAACAATACCCACTATCATTTGCAATTGAACTTCAATGTCTGCCTCTTCGTCCCTGAGCCATCTATCATTTCTGCAACTATCTATAAGTGAAAAAAGAAAGCAGATATTACTCCTTCTCTTCTAATGGAGGTTTCATCAGTTTCAATAACATTAAGATGAAAAAAAAATGCTCATTAGTCTCTGCATTTGCACATAAACCAGACCAAGAATTCAATCTCCAATCCATATGCATCGCATTCATCGCCAGCCAGCAACCATCGCATGCTCCCTGCTGCTCCCTAACTCATCTTCGATGTCTTTGATTTTCTGCATAATGGCCGCCATTGTTGAAGCTTGGCTTCGCCTTCATTAGGAGACTGTGTTGGCCCGAGAATCATGTTGTTAAAATACCGCATGTTTTCCTCAGAAGGTGAAGCACTGATTCCCGGAGCTAGTTCGTTGAGGGAGATTGTTGTTCGCCATTAGCAATCCGTCCAACATCTTGACGAGCGAAGCGACTCAGCTCAGCAGATCGCACGGATCGATTGATAAGCGGAGATCAGAGCGAGGACTGAGTACAGCGATTCGAGCACCTCTCCTGCTCGGCCCTTTCTCCCACCATTGAAGAGCAGAGTAGAGAGAGAGCGGCGAAGAAGGTGGAAGGTCTAGGGTTTTGGGGGGTATCGATCAGGTTTTCGCTCTGAATAAGGTGTGTTAGCTTGACGATGAGTGTGTGGTGCCGACCCCGTCCCGTCATCACTCTTTGCATCTGACTCGATGTCTGGCCCCCAATCTGCCATTCCTTCTATCCGCCATTGAGAAAAATCGTGAAGAAGGGAAAAGGGAAAAGGAAGGAGAAAAGGAGAAAAGGAGAGAAAAAAAAAAGAAATATGGTTATTCTCTTTATAAGGTGGGTGGCTATTTGCCCCCACCGAACTTTCGAATGCACCCACCCTCCTTCACAAAATAAAAACCCTGCTTATTAGTTTAATAATAGCCCAAAACCAAGCCCAAATACAATTTAGTAGCAACCCATCAACATTAGGGTTTACAAAAGAAATTTTTATATTTATTTAATTAGGCGGGTATTACAAAATCCGAGTATGTTAGTTTCCAGATTCTTTCGAGTTTACACACAGTGGCGCTGGCCGAATCCAGTGATGTTTTGTCTAATTGAAGAAGAAGAACTTGGGTTCCCTGTGTGGGACCCTCGAAAAAACCCACGAGATAGAACTCATCATATGCCTATTATCACACCTGCATATCCATGTATGAACTCGAGTTACAATGTGTCCACTAGTACACTTCGTGTGATGATGGAGCAGTTTGAAAACGGTAATAAGATCTGTGCGGTAAGTGTCATTGTTTGTTTTTATGTAACATTGGCCAAAACAAGTCAATGCATCTATTCTAACTAGTTTAAATCTTTTTTTTTTGTTTCAAGGATATTGAGCTGAATAAAGCTTAGTGGGGCGCTTTGTTTGAACCTTACCTTTTATTTGAATCATACAAGAACTATTTGCAAATTGATATAGGTGCAGCTGATGTAGTTGATCTGCTAAGTTGGAAGGGTTGGGTGGAATCTCGGTTAAGGCAGCTGACTCTGATGGTAAGCTCTCTGCACTGGAGCAACTAATAGAAATTGTAGGAAAGCCAAACGAAACTCTCTTCATAACATTGATGACATCAAAGTGATTTTCCTGTAATCATGTAGAACTATGTGGGTGGTAGTTTGATTTTCTAAATGTGTGCTTTGTTTTTGGAACTTGAAGATTGAGAGAGACACGATTGGAATGTTGCAGTGTCATCCTTATCCAACTGAATATGTTGATACTTCTAAGCAGTCTTCACATTGTGCGTTTTTCATGGGTTTGCAGAGGAAACAAGGCGTGTCAGTGCAAGGAGGGCGGTAGTTTGATATACGTGGAACAGTTGAAGAGTTCAGGCACTCGGTGAATATGTATATGTTTTGGAAGCCAGGGATGGAAATTTATGTTTCTCATGTTCGTAGGAAGCTATTTCCGTCATTTGTATTTCCATATGGGCATAGAAGACTTCGGCCATCTAGGCTCACGACTCAGGAGCGTTGTAGAAAGACAACAGTTGGTGAAGGTAAAGTGTGTTGGGATGCATCCGTTGAAAATCAATTAAAGAGGAAAAGGAGTGTCGAGGAAGTACGTAATTTGAGGTCAAACAAGCCTGATAAACGGGCTTCTATAAGCCCGCTGAGACTGGACTCTGTGTCCCCTGAAACTAGTAGTAGGTTTAGCAGAACATCTGTCTTCATCTCAGGTGATAGCATTCTTGAGATTCTGGCAGCTCGTAATGTTGACAATGGTGTGGTTGGGTTTGTTGGAGAGGTGAACAAGGAAAACTTGGTAGGTACTTGCAAGACAATAGATGTTTGGTTGTTTACCATGCTTCAACTGAAATAAATGTAGTCTGATCTTTCTTATTTGATAGATTTTGTGACACAATGTAATACATTATCTTATTAATTACATTACTTTGCCTCCGTTCATGGAAATGTTTAAGTGTTTGGCACATTTTGATTTTGATTTTCTAAACTTATAAGATGTTATAAAAAGTCATTTGATATCACTTGATGAGTGCTATAGAAAAAAAAAAAAAAGGGCTTGAGAAACGCTATAGAAATTAATACAATAGCATTTGTTAAATGCTACGTGAGAAAAAGACAATAGCGTTTCTGAAATGCTATTGGTAACTATACAATAGCGTTTCAGAAACGCTATAAATACTGTTACTATAGCGTTTCAGAAATGCTATAAATAGTCAACTTACAATAGCGTTTTTAAAACGCTATAATAGACTTACTATAGCGTTTCAGAAACGCTATAAATAGTCAACTTACAATAGCGTTTTTAAAACGCTATAATAGACCCTGTATCTATTATAGCTCTGGCAGACACAGCGTTTTCTAAAACGCTATGGTATCCTACCATAGCCTTTTTGAAACGCTATTAATGAGCATTTTTCTTGTAGTGTCACAAATAAGTACAAGATGCCATGTGCTCTGTTTGTTGGTGTGAATAGTCATTTTCAATCAATACTACTTGGATGTGCTTTGATTGCAGATAAGACCACATCAAATTTAGTTTGGTTAATGAAAACATGGCTTGGAGCAGTGAGTGGAACTCCTCCAACTTCTATACTAACTGACTAAGACAAAGCCCTAAAGGTTGCCATTGCCGAGGTATTTCTAAATTCCAAATTTTTTTTGTTTGTAGCATATATCAAGTAAAGTCTCGGAGAAACTTGGCCATATAATTAAGAAACATGGAGATTTCATGGGCATATTTGTTAACTTTCATAAGAAGATATAGAGAAAGTTTACTTGATTTATTGAAAGCAAATGTACCATATACACCTGTTTATATAGACAGACAAAGTAGTGACTTACTGTCAAAACAGACTCTTAACAAACTTCCTAACAACATATGAACTGCCTTACTAATAACCATAGCTAATAGCTAAGTATGTTTAACATCCCCCTTCAAACTAAGCATAGAGGCATCAACTACACTTAGTTTGTGACGAAGCAACAGGAACCTGGTATTGCCAATAGCTTTAGTAAAAATATCAGCAACCTGGTCAGTAGCAGGAATGTGACGAACATGAATAAGCTTGCGAGCAACCTTCTCACGCACAAAATACACATCAATCTCAATATGCTTAGTCGTAGAGTGAAGCATAGGATTGGCACTAAGCATCACGGTACTCTTGTTGTCACACCAGATAGCAGGAGTAGAACAATTAATTTTTAGTTCATGAAACAGAGATCTCAACCAAGTAAGTTCAGCCGTAACAGATGCAAGGCTTCTATATTCAGCTTCAGTACTACTCCTGGATACAACATTCTGTTTCTTTGATGACCAAGAAATGAGATTAGCTCCCAGATAGACACAATACCCAGATGTAGACCTTTGATCATTAGGATCTGATGCCCAGTTGGCATCACAAAAACCAGACAGCTGAAAAGAAAGAGTAGGACTGATATGAAGACCAAGATTAGGAGTAGCCTTGAGATAACGCAGAATTCTTTTCACTACTCGCCAATGGGACTCAAGGGGATTCTGCATTAATTGACAAACACGATTCACTGAATAAGCAAGTTCTGGTCTGGTGATGGTCGCATATTGGAGAGCACCAACAATGCTGCGATATAATTGCACATCTCTGACTGGATCACTTCCAGTAGCAAACAACTTTTCACCACTGCTCATGGGAGTGGGCAAACCATTAGCATATTGCATCTTAGCACGACACAATAGATCAGTGATATATTTCGACTGGGATAAAAACAGTCCATTCTTAGTATGTTGAACCTGAATCCCAAGGAAGTAATGAACTAGTCCCAAATTCTTCAAGGAAAATTTAGCATTCAATTGATGAATGATCTGAGAAACAACATGTGAATCAGCTCCAGTAACTAGGATGTCATCGACATACACCAGAAGAAAAATTGGAGATGAAGAATGTCTGATGAACAAAGATGAATCAGACTTAGTAGACACAAAACCAAACTGCAGAAGGGTATGCCTGAGCTTATCAAACCAAGCCCGAGGAGCCTGCTTGAGGCCATATAAGGCCTTATGAAGTTTACACACAGCAGTAGGGCGAGAAGGATCAATGAACCCAGGAGGTTGCATCATGTAGACTTCTTCCTGTAGATCTCCATTCAAAAATGCATTATTGACGTCTAGTTGAAAGACTGACCACCCATATGTGACTGCCACTGAGAGCACGACCCTGATTAAAGTTGGTTTAACAACCGGACTGAAGGTTTCAGCATAATCAAACCCAGCCACTTGTTGAAATCCGCGAGCCACCAATCGAGCTTTGTATCTATGTACTGATCCATCAACATTCTCTTTGTCCTTAAACAACCACTTACAACCAACAACTGATCTATGCTGTGGAAGATCAACCAAGGACCATGTATCATTTCTCATCAATGCTAGATACTCATCTTGCATAGTAGAGAACCAGTGAGGAGTATCTAAAGCTTCAATCAGACTTGCAGGTTCAGCTGAAGTCAAGTATACTTTGGGCTTGTAGATACCAGCCTTAGACCTAGTAACCATAGGATGGCCAGAAGCAATGCTAGGAGTAACATACGTAGTAGGTGTATCGATATTAGAAGCAACATTAGAACTAGCATTATGATCAGCATTGGAAACAACATTAGGAGCAGGACTAGCATGGTCAGAATGACTGGAACTAGCATGTAGAACAGGACTAGGCCCAGGAAGAGCAGAATGAGTAAAGTCAGGACCCAATGGGCTATGTGAAGAAGCATGACTTGAAATCACTACAACACAAATGGTCAATAATAGCATATGACCATAGCGTTTTTAAATAAAGTGCTATAAAAAAATCTACCTGATTTGTTCAATGTGGCAAAAATGCTATTCAAAACCCTATAAAAAATTGTAAAAAGCTATCAATGGCCAATTTCATTTGTGCTAAATGAAATGCTATGAAGGCGGGACTTGATTTCGCTGGGCGCCAACTATCCCGCGCGAATCGAAAAAAAAAATAAAAACATAACAAAGAAGAGGGAAGGAAGGAAGAAGAATCCCGCTCAAATCCCACTCTCCTTCTCGATCTGTCTCCCTCTCCCTCTGCATTCTGCTCTCCCTCTCCGATCGCTCTCCCTCTCCCTCTCCCTCTCCGTTCTGCTGTCCCTCTCCGATCGCTCTCCCTCTCCGTTCTGTTTCTCCCTCTCCAACGTGTTCTACTCCTCGCCGTACGTGCTCTCGCTCTCCGTTTCAGGTCGGTATCTGATTCTCAACACACTCACTCTCTCCTGCTTTGCTTTCACCGCAAACCCTAACGATTTTTAATTTGTATCAGTTTTTGTATCAGTTCATGAAGTAATTGTGGAAGTGTTTGGAAGGCTTTGAAGGATCAGTATTTGTATCAGTTTTGGTTGATTGAAGGATCAATTTTTCAGATAGGTAATTCTCGAATTGAAATTTTTTCCCTTTCCTCTTTGATTTCCTTATTAGAGTATTAATTTGGTTGAGTTGTGTAGTTCTTCATTTTGAGTAAAATTCCTGCATTTTTCTTGAAATTTCTTAGGGTTCTATGTTTCCTTCTCATTCTGATTGAGAGTATAATTGTTGGGTGCATTTTCATGTGGAGCAATTACCTTGTTTCTCGGTGCATTAAAACATGTAATCATATATGATGTGCAATACTTCAATATCTTCCTAGACATACTATTTTTTTGTGTCCACCTCTTAGAATTTTGATGTTTTGGTCTTTTCTAGTTTCATAATTACTTCTGTAATCATATATGCATGTTGCTGGAACCTGGTTCCAGTGAGTTAGAATTTCCCATTTTTTATGTGTATATTGATATGGATCACTGCTTTTCTAGCTCTGGCGTGTGAAACATTTATCTTTAAATAACAATGTACCCATTGTACCACTTGAGCATTCAAATAGTATTGGATACAACTACTGCTTGACTTTGCAGTTACTGTTACAGTTTTTGGGAATGTTACTGTTTTTGGGAAGATTACTGATGGGATGCAGTTGTACCCCATTGAAGTGTTCCTAAGCCATATCAGTAATTAGTAATTACAAGTGATGAATAAGACTAGTTGGAGGGATTCTGTTATCACGAATTCTAGATTTGTCGGTTTTATGTCAGGTTGCTCTGTCAGGTTGTTAGCTCTGTTAGAAATGGGGTTAGTTGCTCTGTCAGGTTGTTAGCTCTGTTAGATGGGTGTTAGTTGCTCTGTTAGCATTGCTGTCAGTATTGTTAGTGTATGTTAGCTACTTGTATAAATAGGAGAACATTCATTTGTAAACAGATTGTACATTGAGCAATTGCTCTACAGGAGATTGGGCATCTCGAATAGCCCTCTTGTCATTCAATACATCTCACTTCAATTGCTTCTACAAATTTAGTGTTACAGTTGCAAATTTATAATCCTTTATCTCCTTTCTTTGCCAGCATTGCTAAAATTTGCCAAGACTACTCCATCTATTGCTGAGGAATCTGTCTATGAACTGAATAGGATTGCTTCCGTCCTGCAGAAATAGCATCAAAAAAGCTTCAGTAAGTCAGTTCATAACAAAAACTCGTTTCTTTTACATGTATTTCAGTCAATTAGGCCTTGTTGCACCGCATAAATCTTAAAATGTTGCTCATAAATGGTTAAAGCGACAACAAAAGCATAAAATTTATTTATGTCAACAAGTTTTATTTATTGCAATATGAACAAGGAATGTGAGGGCCAACACACCCATTAAGGAATTTCATATCATGTATCAACACACCCATTAACTTATGTGATCCTTCCATAATTAAAATACATATAAACCTTAATAACATTTAAATTTGTTTCAGCTCATCCTAGACATTTGGGGATAAGACCTTTGTAGCGATAAAACCCCATCCCTGATGTAACCCTTAGCAGCTAGTAGCTCTCTCTTTTCCTATGTTCATCACCACTGTAATCCTTCTCTTTCATGTAAGTCTTTTATTTTTAATTATAAAAGCATATTATCTTTTATTATTGATAAAATCTCAAATTGTTTGTACTCTCTCTCTATAGCAGATGCCGCAAGCACTCTTGGTAACTCTCCACACTCCTCTTTTTTGCATGCTTATTTTCTCTTCACATTTTTTTTTAATCTAAACCTAGTGTCTAGTGATTGATTGGTGGCACATAAAACCCTAGTTGAGAAGAAGAGATAACAATAAAGTTGGGTTGGAATGGAATTAATTGCATTAAAACCTCAATTTTAAAAAAATTCTTACTTTTGTATTCATAATCTTTGTTTAGAGAGCAAATAAGAGGAAATTTCTATAATCTTGCCTGTATTCATAATTTTTCTCTTTTAGGTGGCATGGAGGAGAGGGAATTTTTATAATTACTTGGGCGGAGTAAGGAATTGGGGTTAACTTTTTAATGAAGTTGGTGTAGAGAAAAATAATGCCTTGGAGGGTGGCTTCCTTCACTGTGATTTGGAGTAGTAAGTCTAGAATTGTTGGATTGGAATTGGCCTCCATCTATTGAAGCTTCTCATAGAGGCATGGATATTGACATGGTTTGTCTGCTTTGAGCATGCAAAAATTTTCCCACTTACACTTTCATTGTTATTGGGTTGGCGAGGTATGGCAACATATTTTGGCCGCAGTTTTGGTATGGTGTGGGTGATGCACTGTTCCATTAAGGCTTTTTCAAGAGGCTGGAGGTGTCCCGTCACTAGTCCACCAGTATGTAGTAATTGTCAATTAGACCTAATTGGTCCAAGTACGAGACAGGATTAATTAATCAGTCAATTTGTTAATAACCTGTTTTTCTCAAGCCCTCTACATAATGTGTGTACCACATGAAAATGATGAACACTAATACATGTTGAAGCTATAAACCATCAACATATAAACTATTCTAGTAAGAAATATGAGGAAAACTATAGCAAAGTTAATAACAAAGATCTTCAAGAGTGTCCTTTTCTTCAGTTTCACACTCTTCTCTTCTAATCTTCTTTATTTTTTTTGTTCTCTTTGTTCTTATTTCTCCTCTTTCTGTGTCTTGGTATAGGCATATGAGTAGGGTAACATATTTCTCTTTGACCGTTTGTGATAAAATGATTTCAGCTTTTAGGGTATCTTGAATATTTCTATAGACAATTCAGAAAAAAATATTTTGGTTTTATTTATTTATATATTTATCTTTTGACATTTTAACCATTTTTCCCTCTCTTTATAGTAATGCGCTCATTTGGGGTAACAATTTATTATTTTCGTTGAACTTCCATATGTAGTTACGTACATAACCTCTTTGACAATAATTAAGTAATTTATAGTTATTGTCCCTTTATTTCTCTTGCTAGGGTAGCCTCCCAGATGCAACTTTTACCTTCTATCCATGAATAGTAATGTGATCATTAGTATTTTCTTTGCTTTTAGACAGTGAATGCATAAAAACTTTAGTTGATAAAAGTTAGCAGAGTGCGTACTGATGTCTTGGTTATTTATTTGGCGATTAATCACCGATTAATCGGCGATTTAGTGTAAATAGGGGGTATACCAATCCAAACTAGGTATTTAGCGGTTGGGTATCATTCAAAAGTTTCTTACATATATTCTGAATGCATTATACTTACGATTTCCTTGAAAATATGACATTCACTACTACACAACAATTGCTCATTACTAGCATATGACAATAACATTTTTTCACTTAGTGCTATGAAAAGGCCAAAATTTATCCAATTTGAACCCCTTCATCACATTTATGTTGTAGCATTGTGTGATTTTAATTTTTGTGTTTACGTTTAACATTTATCCAGTTTTGTTTTCATTATATGATTAAGCTTATAAATGCATTACATATACTGAAATGATCAACTTTTTTGTCTTAGACAGGTGAACAACAATGGTTGATGAAGCCAAAAAGAACGACCTATCTCACAAAAGGAAACGTGCTTTGATACCCAGAAAAACATCCAAGGTCTCAGAAGGAACGGATAAGAATGTATCAAAAGGTCCAGAAGCATGTCAACAGACTTTGACCCAACAACATGAGAGTCATGAACCTAATCTCCAACATATACAACCATCGGCGTCTAAAGAAGTGGTCGAAAAAAATGCACAAGAAGCACAAGAGTCAATTGCAGACCCGATGGGAGTTAAGAAACCTAGGGGTTCAACCAAAATGAGAGATATTGCTGTAGAGGCCGCAAGTCGAGTTCATGTTGAATTTACAGATAAAGGTGAACCATGTGGAGCGGGGTCAATTAGTTTGTCTTCTTTTTTAGGTCCACTTGTACGAGAGCACGTACCTGTAACATTATGCGATTGGATGAAGCTTGGTAATGACATAAAAGTAATCTTGTGGAGATCAATTCAGGTATTATGAACTCTTACAATTCAATGAAATGTACATTTAAGTATACACAAGTTGTGATAGAACTCTTACAGTAAAATTACCAGTATTGAGTTACTTAGTGATAATTTTATATAAACTCCAGGCAAGATTTGATTTAGACACAGAATGGCAAAAGGCTTTCGTATTTAAATCGATGGGATGTATATGGAGGGCCTCAAAATCACGGTTAGTCAGCCAAATAAAAGAAGCAGCTAATGAAGAAGAAAGACTTGCGCTTCAGCCTAAAAACATTCAAAGTAGAGCAGAGTGGATAAAGTTCATCAAGACAAAAACTAGTCCATCATTTAAGATATGTTTTAAAACTAGTTGTAATATTATATTATATGGTAAATCATTATAATTCAGTTAAAATCATGCTAAAGTAATACAATTTCAGGCTGTAAGTGATAAGTATAAAGCAATGAGGCGTAAGCAAATCCCACACACATGCAGCCGAAAAGGATTGGCTCGATTAGCAGAAGATACGGTGATACTCTTTTCATATTCATATGCATTCTTATGTTGTGGTCAAAATATTGTTTAGGTCCAATTACTAATTTTTCAAAACCTTATATCAATTTTTTTTCTGATAGAAAAAGAATAGTACCGAGCCATCTTCTGTTTCTAGGGTTCAAGTGTGGATTAAGTCGCGCACCAAAAAAGACGGTAAACCAGTAAATACAGGAGTTTCCGAAACCATTGTGAGTGAAATGTCATTTGTAATGTTGAATTATGTGTAATTTTGTATAGTTTCTGAAACCATACACTATGATATGATATGTGTTGAATTATATAGGAGAAGCTAATCGAAGCCGAAAGTGCATCTAACTCGACAACAAATGTGACTGATGATGCTCTTTCCAAAGTCTTAGGAAATGAACATCCTGGACGACTAAGAGGAATGGGAAGAGGAGTGACCATCAGCAAATTGACATTCCTTCAAACTAAGGACAAACATGCGACGGAGATGCAAGAGCAACAAACTGTCATGCACAAGAAAATCCAACATTTGGAGAAATTGGTCAACACATTATTGAAAAACAAGGCAAGTTTGATACATGTTGTTGTGATCAGTGATTAATTAAAATTTCTGCTTAGTCGTTGAATTTTTTTTATTTTTAATTATTTGATGTGTTGTTAGATCGAGCAAAGTGGAGAAGAAGACAAAACATCTCCAGTGGTACGACAATTAGTTTAAAAATTGTCGCATTCAGCTTCAATCTAAACTTGCTTCAATTGTAATGTTTTAATTGATTAATTGCAGAGTGTCAACACGAAGTCACTAGAGAAATGCCAGTTGTTAGATTGGAGTGGAACAAAGGAAATTGTTGCGGAAGGACATTTGATATCAAGGGATCCTAATGTGGAGGTCAATAAAATTCCTATGGGTCCTAGTGCAATCAAAGTCTGTGTTGATATCCCAACTAAACCAGATGCTTTCCTATGGAGGCCTACATCTAGTATGACTTGTATTGAACAAGCTCAAGGTAAATCGATAGCATGGCCTGCCGATAGAGTTATTTTGCAACCTGATCAAGATTCAGTTCAACAAGATAATATTGACACGCCTTTGGTAAGATAAGTATTGATTGCTTTGGTATTTATACAATGTATTTGTGTACTTTAAATAGTTGTATTATTGTGTATATGATTCCTGTTTTTTATACATTCTTTCTTTATAGAGCAACGGCAACAATTCAACGAACAAGTGCACATTGTTTGATTGGAGTGGAAAAGATGAAATAGTGGCAGAAGGACGTTGGCATTCGAGTGATCCAAAAACGCTGATCAATGATATTCCTCTTGGACCTAATGCCATGAGTGTTTGGGTAGATATGTCAAAAAACCATGACGCATTTTTATGGAGGCCTACATCTAGTATGACATGCATTAAAGATGTGGTTGGTTCTACTATAGCTTGGCCGGCAGACAAAGTTGTTTTAGAAAAAGTACCTGAAAATCAGGAAGCCGAAAATGCATCATATCGTTTGGTAAGTTAAATGTGATTGGCATACACTAATGCATAATTGAAGTAAATATATATCTATTAGTAAAGTGATTACTCAGTTTAATGTATTTGTTCTGTTTGACTTGTTGTTAGAGTGTGAACATGGGCTCAAAGAAAAACTGCAAGTTGTTGGATGTTAGTGGTTCGGGACAAGTAGTTGCTGAAGGACGTTGGATTTCAAGTGATCCAAATCAGGTAGTTCATCACGTTCCCTTGGGTCCTAATGCTATTAAAGTTTGGGTAGATAGTCCAAAAGTTCCTACTGCATCTCTTTGGAAGCCTACATCTGAGCTGGAATTTATTGAAGATGCCATCGGTACTACAGTAGCATGGCCAGCAGAAAAAGTTGTTATGATTTAGAGATTCAGTAAGCATTGATAGAGACTTGTAATATATATTAGAATGCATGAATGAATATCTCTCTTGGTCTTGAATTCCTGAATATATGCTTGAACTACTACCACTTTTGTAGATCCACTTGTATTCATTGCATATGTACGTATGTTATATGAATGTTAATGTTGAAATGTTATTTTGTAATGTTGTTAACGTTGTTGTTAATGATGCACATGTAATGTTGTTGTTAATGCTGTAATGCTGTTGCGTAATGTTGTAATGCTGTTGTTGCGTAATGTTGTAGAATACTATTAAATGTTAGTTTATGTATTGCATAATAAGATGTTTCACTGCTTCAAATGTCAATTGATTTTGCATTATAGGGAGTTGTATTCATCTACATAGATTTTAGGGAGTTTTGAGAGATAGATATGAGGAGATTGGTTGGAATAATATGAGGAAATTTCTCCAAAATGTTTAGAGTGTTTTATTAAGCGCTTAGCTTCAAATGATGATGAGAGAGACAAATTGCAAAAGGAAATCAGGACACCATCTGAAGATTGGAGACAAATCAGCAGTTGGAATCACAGGTTCAATTTTGCTATAGAGATTTTTTACCTTTTAAATGCATTTGGTCATTTTGACAATGATTAGTCTTGTTGTTCAAGTACTTACAATTGGGTATGCTTGCATGGGTATGTAGCTGCTGACTATGCTTGCATGGTTATGTTCAAGCCTTTCTACTTCAGCTTCAATTTGAGTATGAAATTCGGGACTAAATCAACTAATGATCGGAGGCAGGTATTGAGGTATGCTTCAAATTTAGTATAAATGCAGCTCCGGAGTCGGGTATTGAGGTATGGTTTATGTTAGAATGTCATGATTAGACAATAAAGTAGTAGTGGTTTGGTACCTCTATTTAGACAATAAAGAACTTGCTAATGATACTATCATTTTCAGATTAACGAACGAACAGAGAGCGTCGATTGCTGAATATTATCATGTCTACAAGGTGGTATCATACTATCTGTAAAATGGATAATGTGAATTTCTTCAAAGTATTTAGTCTCATGGATTCTGTGTATTTGGTTATCCAGCACTTTAAGGAACTCAAAGCAGCATTCTCTTTGCAGCTGCTACTGCTGAGCTTCGGGGCTTATTGCAGTCTGTTTATTGCAGTCTGCTACTGCTGGTTATACTGCACTTGAAGAAAGCATTCTGTTTATTGCAGTCTGCAAAACATAAGGTACAACCACATCAATTTATCGCACTTTTCAGTCTCACACTTTTCATTAATCTATAGTTATTTTCTACAAACAGGTCAGGACAGATTGTACTTTTTGATTGTTGTAATGCTTGGAGAAAACGGAACCGGAAAGACAACATTCATTCGCATGCTGGTACTTTCCATTGACATTCTTATGTTCTCAATATCATATGGCTACTCAAATTCCATAGGTTATGTAAAGCATAACTGTTTCATCGTACTGTTCCGAGTTTCAGCATATTTTTGCATTCACTTTCTGTGAGTTTGCTGATCGCCCGACCGTTAACTCTGTTTCTACTGCAGGCTGGTTTATTGAAGCCTGATTTAGTGGAAGGTGATGCAGAAATACCTGAGTTCAATGTTTCCTATAAGCCGCAAAAAATCAGTCCAAAGTTCCAATCGACTGTCAGGCACCTATTGCATCAAAAAATTCGTGATTCCTACATGCATCCTCAATTCAATTCAGATGTCATGAAACCTCTTCAAATTGAACAATTAATGGATCAAGAAGTTGTAAATCTATCTGGTGGGGAACTGCAAAGAGTCTGCCTTTGTCTCGGGAAGGTATTGATTTTTCATAACTGAGTAACTAGCTGTGATAGATTCTTGTGCCGAGCAAACCATTTCAACTTATTATGTTTTCTTATTATGTGTGTGTGTGTGTGTGTGTTTTACCTATGGTTCCTTCTTTCAAAATAAAAAAGAAAAAGAAAAATATGGTTCCACTTGTAAATGATTACCAGTATTATTACTTTCAGGGGAGCAGGACAGCTTCAGGTTCGAAGTGCCCATAATCAGCCCGGAAGGGTATCACAATACACTAGTTAATTTCTTATAAATTCAATCTGGCCTCTCTTTCATTTTTCTCACTGCGACTTTAACTTCCTGTTTCCAGGAACGATCAGTTTCAACCATTCTCTATCTGGTGTCTCTGCAAGACCTTGCTAACTGCCTACCCATTTAGAGTAGTTGATGAGATAAATCAAGGTTAGTT
Source organism: Berberis vulgaris (assembly GCA_963556465.1). Classification (NCBI taxonomy): domain Eukaryota; kingdom Viridiplantae; phylum Streptophyta; class Magnoliopsida; order Ranunculales; family Berberidaceae; genus Berberis; species Berberis vulgaris. Next base: position 68,979,887 of record OY747125.1, on the reverse strand, counting down.
TCCAGCATTCTATGTTAATCATGCATTTTGTTGCAGAGGCATGTAACATTTTCATTTTTTTTTTTTTTGATAGTTTGATCTTTCATAACTCAGGAATGGACCCTATAAATGAAAGGAATATGTTCCAGCAACTAGTGCGCGCTGTTAGCCAACGCACCCCAGTCCTTATTGACCGGGATGAACCTTTTCCTATCTGTAAGATCCAGTCCCTAACTCCTTATGTTTTACTTTGCTATATGATTTAATTTCTTTAGATTTAATAATATATTCCTGGATTTAATATATATTGCTATGGAGAACACAAATAGCACATGTACATACAAGATACTGCTGTTAAAAACATAGCACAAAGAACATAAAGCAAACAGCAATTGGCATGAAAGATTTGTACTGCTAATCTTTTTTCGTCATTTCTTGAGTTAGGAAAGTGTGATGTGCTATGAAAACATACTCTTCTTCCATATCTGCACTTTTTACTGGAATTGCAGGCTAGTGAGATGGCAGTTTCTTCCATACCAGCTATGTTTGTCCTGTTAGTCTAAAATTATATTGTTGATGTTTGAGACTTCACCAAGACTTGAAAATCAAAATTTGATGTTTGTGAGTCACCAGTTCTCTATCATTGACAACAATTGGTTTAAGTGTGTATTTTGAAACCTGCATAAACCCCTTGGAAGTACAATAACGGGAGTGATAATGACAACAGTAAAAAAAGAATAGCAAAAAAAAATGTTATTTAATGTCCAATATTTCATTATAAAGTTTGTCTGCTATTTTATACACCACTAATCTGTACTTGAACAATGTTTTTTGTTGTGGTACAAGGCTCCCTTGTTGGCAGCCTTGCTAGCTTTCATTGTAATCTTGTGGGATTAGTACCTTTAAACAAAATCTGTTTGGTCATTTGAAGAATTTACAATTCTTTAATCTTTCCTCATGTGATGATGTTATCATCTGTCCTTGAAAATTCAAATTCTAAGTTTTTTTTTTTTTTTTTCTCCTTCTCAAATGTGTGCACAAGAACCTATGGCTTACTCATGTTTTTCTTAGGAGCTTAATTGCCCCATTGTTGAATAGCCATCCTACCTAGTTTAAATTGATGCAGCTGCTTGGTTGTTTAGCTAAAATAAGTGTTTTTTGAGTGATATGACTGCACGGGTGACTTTGAAGGGTGCTTTGTGACAATGACTGTAGGAATTATGTGTGGTGCCAGTGGGTATGAGGGATACTGGTGGTTGGTTTGGCAAGGACCTGGGAGGTGGCGGGTGGTTTTGTAGATGGACAGAGTTCAGCCCAGTGGATGGTGTTTGAGAGACAAATTCGAGAATTGAAGGCTTAAACCTATGTACGACCTTTGATCGCCCGATGATAGCTGTCTGGCAGTAATAGTTGTTGTTGTTGTTGCTGTTGCTGCTTCTGTTGATGTGGCTGTTGCTGCTGGAGCTGCAGCTCCTGTTGCATCTGCTGTTGCTGTTGCTGTTGCTGTTGATGTTGATGTTGTCCAGAAACTATTGTAAAGATTGGTCGCAATCAGCTGAAGGTATCAACATGGTCTCAAAGAATTCAGGTAACACCTTTATGGACTCTTGAATAGATAGATGTTTTGGTTTCATAAGTTCCAATTCATCTAGATTTCTCAAATCTCTCTTCAATAGGTGATTTTTCTTAAGCATTTTCTGGGAGGTGGATTTATCAAGCATGCACAGGTATGCATTGTTGTGGACAGTTTGTAGTCAACTTCTTCAAGATACCTTGGCAAAAAGTAAATTCTTTTCTAGCTCTGTAGTTTAAAATTTTGAGTGATTTCTCTCATCCTCAAATAATGATAGAAATTGGTCTAAGAAGTTAATTAACATTCAGCTTGATTTCTACTCTTTGCAGGGTGTCTTTTGGAGAAACTGGTGTAGGTGCTGTTTCACAGCAGCTTTATTCGTCACTTACGAGCATCCAAATGGGCCTTGCAGAGGACAAACAGGTTGGACTCTCACATTAGACTAGATAGATTAAACCAAGCATGTATTGTCCCAATTTGATTATTGAATACCAACTTTCAGAGTTGTTTGAACGATCATCTTTTGATTAATATAGTCTAGTTTTTAATATTTCTGGTATATATAGTGTATAAAGAATGTCAGAAGGTTTGCAGATGGTTTATCGATATCTATTTGTTGTTAAGGAATGTGAAGCTCATCTTTGTTTTCCATTCTCAATGGTTTGCCAAAGCAATTGCTATTTCGAGTATTCACCAAAATCTACTTTCTTTCAGTTGATTTTTATTTCTACAATGGAAAATTTCAATACCTAAGTGAAATGAATATTATGATCGAACATGATCATACAACCCATGAAAATTGTGACCGTAATAGTATGATAACTAACATAACACTGTTATGTACAATAAGCAATGGAAAGACTAGTTTTTCAACCTCTGCATCTGTTGAAGTGTCTCATTTGTTACTCTTTGTATACAGTTTTCTGCAGGCAAGCTTGGGGCCAAGTTCAATCCATTTTCGAAGGTATGAAAGAAGCTCTTTATTTATAAATATATCAGTTAGAATTGATTGACTAGAGGATGGTATCTGCTTGATCAAAGGACTAGAGTGCAAGCAGTTGAACTGAGGGCCAGCACAGTTTGGTTGCAGTGTCTATTTATCTAATGTAGAGCTTCATGGTGAATGAATTTCCATGTGCAAGCAACTGAACTGAGGGGCACAGTTTGGTGAATGAAAATGAGAAGGTCTTCCTAGTTGCATTTGGGGGATACAAAAAGGAATCTTCAAATCAGGTTGAGAAGGAAAACCTTTAGCCTTTCCTATGTGGATTTAGTCAGTGATGTAGGTTTTAATCATATCGTTTTACAGGTTGAAGTATTGATCATGGAAAGAAATGAACAATCTGTGGGTAGGCGATCTACACTTGAAAAAGGTTCGCGTCCATTGGTTTTTGAGAAGCGCCCAAGTACCGTTGATTCTGTTGCTAGACAAAATCTAGCATCTGTCCTTGAGCACCATGGCTCCTGTTTTCCTGTGCGGCTCTGGTTGAATTTGCTGGGTCGTGACAGACCCTGGAACAGCTGTGAGGAACGACTGCAGGGACAATCTGTGGTGTCGCCATCTGTTGATTATGGTTCGTGAACAAATTCTCCACTGTTTTGTTACAGGAAAATATACTACTGCTTCATGATTTTCTCGACATTCTACCAAGAACAGAAAAACAAGCAGAAGAAAGAGAGGTTGGTTTTTGGTGCATTTTCTGACAGCTTATATAGTTTTTTTCTCAGGCTGATCATTTTGTTCCTGCATATTTCAATGATGCTCAGAGATCAACAAGCAACAAATTAAGGATGCCGGAAGAATTGCTGGTCTTGATGATGTACAGAGAATTATCAAAGAGCCAGCTGCAGCAGCATTATCTTATGGGTTAAATGACAAGGAAGGTCTCATAGCAGCCTTCGATTCTGGTGGTGGAACTTTTATGTTTCTATCCTAGCTTCAAATCTCTAAGGGTGTTTTTGCGGTAAAAGCAACAAATGGTGACACTTTCTTGGGTGGAGAGGATTTTGACAACACACTGCTTGATTATTTGGACAGTGAATTCAAGAGGACGTAGGGTATTGATCTCTCAAAGAATAGATTGGCCCTGTAAAGACTCCGAGAAGTAGCTGAGAAGGCTAAAATAGAACTCTCGTCCACATCTCAGACTGACATCAACCTGCCATTCATTACTGCTGATGCATCAGGTGCAAATCAATTTGTTGATTATGCTGATTCACTTTAGAAGCATCTAACTGAAATCCAGGAGTAGGCAAGTGTTGTGTTGTATATTCTACAGTAGTTAGTTGCTCCCCTTCCTGTTTTCGAGAGAATTATTGTGCACCATGAATGGTTTTGTATTGGTACATTTTCAAGCTATTATTCAAATTTGTTGTCAATAAAATGTATTCCATAATCTTGTGTCTTGATCTACTTTCCTTTTCAAGTTTCCAGATTACGGTGAACTGGCTCTACTACAAGAAAAATGTTGATTAATAGCTTTTCAAAACGCTATAAAATAATATACAATAAACGCTATAATATTAGTCTACGATATCATTTATAAAGGATATAAACATACCGTAGCGTTTCAAAACCGCTATGGTATAGTATATAAGAACGTTTTATAACAGTTTTAAAACGCTATGGTAGACTATAAATAGCGGTTTTAAAACGCTATAATAGACTATTCCATAGCGGTTTTATAGTCTGCCATAGCGTTTTTAAACTGCTATGTATAGTCTACCATAGCGGTTTTAAAACGCTATAGTAGACTATTCCATAGCGGTTTTACAGTCTGCCATAGCGTTTTTAAACTGTTATGTATAGTCTACCATAGCGGTTTTAAAACGCTATAGTAGCTTATTCCATAGCGGTTTTATAGTCTTCCATAGCGTTTTTAAACTGCTATGTATAGTCTACCATAACGTTTTAAAACCGCTATAAATAGTCCACCTACCATAGCGGTTTAAAAACGCTATGATAGCCCGTGTTTCTTTTATAGCGTTGGCTGTCATAGCGGTTACTAAACCGCTATAGTAGGATACCATAGCGGTTTTGAAACGCTATTGATGAGACTTTTTCTTGTAGTGAATGGATGACTTGTTGTCAGTAGGAGGTGCAGAAAAATTAATAACAGCAGTAGTATCAGTAGTAGAACAGAAACCAGGGGAGGATGAATTAGTACTCCATTTTGAATAAGGAAAATTATTCTCATTAAACAACACATCACGAGAGATATAAATGCGACCAGTGGATGACATACACTTAAACCCTTTGTGTTGAGAACTATACCCAAGAAACACACATTCAACTGACCGAAACTGGAGTTTATTAGAGTTGTAGGGTCTTGTGTTAGGAAAACAAGAACACCTGAAAACCTTTAGATTGCGATAATCAGGAACCTTGTGGTAAAGAGTTTCAAAAGGAGACCGACCCTTAAGAACAGTAGATGGAACACGATTGAGAAGAAAAATTGAGGTGCGAACTGCTTCATCCCAGAATTTTAGGGGAAGTGAAGCATGTGCAAGAAGTGTTAGGGCTGACTCAACAATGTGGCGATGTTTTCTTTCAGCAACGCCATTTTGTTGATGAGTAGTGGGGCAAGCAAGATGATGGGATATACCATGTTGACTGAGAAACTTAGAAAAAGACCTATATTCTCCTCCCCAATCTGACTGAACACATTTGATTGGAAGTCCAAACTCTAATTCAACCTGAGCCTTGAACTTAATAAAAGTAGGATAGGCATCAGGTTTGTTTTGCAACAAGAAAACCCACGTAAAACGACTAAATGCATCAATGAAGTGTATGTAATATTTGTAATCACAGGAAGATATAGTTGAAGCAGGACTCCATAGATCAGTGTGTATAAGTTCTAATGGCTTAGTATATACAGTAGAAGAGTTGGAAAAAGAAGTTTATGAATCTTACCCAAGCAACAGGAAGAACAGATATCCATATTGACATTATTTGGAACAACAATATTACAATTTGTAAGAATCTTTTGTACAATAGGAAATGAGGGATGACCCAATCTAGCATGCCAAACAGACAAGGAAGAAGATGACTTAGACACAGTTGTATTTAGACAAGCATTGGAACAAACTGGAATGTTGTTATATCAATTTACTGAACTACTGATTGAACTACATGCTGAATTATTTGCTGAGCTACTATCTGATCTACTGGCTGAACTGGAATGCATGCTGGAATTGCTGGAGTTGCTGGAAGAACTATTGATTGGAATGCATTGAGATGTTGACTTGGAATTGATAATAAAATGCACAGACTTGGAATCGGGAAGATGCATAAACGAAAACACATAGAGACCGTTCTTAAGTGTCCCTTCCAAGAGGGTTTGACGTGTGACCTGATCCTTGACAAAACAGAGATCAGGATGAAATTCAAAGAAAACATTATTATCCCTAGCAAACCTAGACACACTTAAGAGATTCTTAGTTAATTTTGGAACTTGAAGAACATGTCTAAGGTGCAATATTCTTGATGAGTTAGAAGATAAAAGAGTGGACTGACCAATATTTTTGATTTGCAAAGCAGAGCCATCTCCAACAAAGATTTGCTCATTGCCATGATAAGGGATAGGATTCATCAAGTTCTGATGGTATGGAGTACAATGGTCAGTTGCTCCTGAGTCTGGATACCACCTACTATCAATAGTTGTAGAAGGAACACTTGAAGAATAAGATGAATCAGGCCTTCAACTAGGATGTGTGTGCTGACTAGTAGAAGCAGAGAATACATGTCTTGAAGTTCCAGAACTAGGACCAGATAATGGCTGAGATGAGATATCAGAACTAGAGCCAGAAAAAGAGGTCTGTGAATTAGAATTCCACGGATTTGAAACATTACTATCAAACCTATTATAACATTTGAAGGCTAGATGTCCAATTTTGCCACATATTTGACACTGAGGACGATTTGAGTTATAACCAGATCTAATTCCAGATGGACGAAAACCTCTCCCAGATCCAGTTCCAGATCTTGCACCCCTGGGATGATATGAGGCTCTAGACTGAGGTCTCCAACCTTGTGAGCTCGACACAAATGATCTAGGTGAAGGTTTGTAAGAAGTATGGGTCACATTCACAGAACCAGAGATATCAAGATCTTTCATGTGTCTTTCGATTCTTGCTTCTTGAGCAAGCAAAAGAGATTCAACTTCTACAACACTATAATCATCAGATCTAGAACTCACAGAGACAACAAACGTATCATATAGCTGTGGTAATCCATCAAAGATGGCATTGACATGATCTTTTGGAGAGAGCTGATGTCCTACAGAAGCCAATTGATCAATAATGGACTTGAGTTTCAGCAAATATTCATTGATAGAAATGTCTCCTTTCTTGCAATTTTGAAGCTGAGTTCTAAACTGTGAGATCTTGGCTACAGTTTCTGAGTTGAAGAATGTTTCAAGAACATGCCAAATGTGCTCTGATGTTTCACATCCAACTAATCTTGTGAGTAGAGATTCTGACATGGAGGAAAGAAGCCAAGAAAACAACAATTGATCTTGTTGTTCCCAGATAAGAAAGTCTGAACTGACATTATTGTTGATTTGATCTTTAGTAGAGAGATACCGAGATGGAGGTGAATTTTTATCAATGAACTTCTGAAGTTTGTGCCCTCTAATGGTTGCCAAGACTTGCTGTTTCCACAACAAATAGTTGTGTTCATTCAACTTGACAGACAGTGCATGTGTAAACATCACTGGTCTTGACTCTGTTGAAGCAGAGTTATTAAGAGATGTAGCATTGGAAGATGTTGCATCTGCCATTAGAGCTACTGAAAGAAATTGCAACGAAGAAGAAGAATACGGAAATGAGTTTGCTCTGATACCATGTTAACTTTCATAAGAAGATATAGAAAAAGTTTACTTGATTTATTGAAAGCAAATGTACCATATACACCTGTTTATATAGACAGACAAAGTAGTGACTTACTGTCAAAACATACTCTTAACAAACTTCCTAACAACATATGAATTGCCTTACTAATAACCATAGCTAATAGCTAAGTATGTTTAACAATATTCAACCACTATATTTACAATTCATGGCCTAGTAAAGAATACGAGAGAAGATGATGGGATATGATTGAAAGATTTCATCTTGATGGTGATAGGGATGCATTTGAATGGCTTGAGTCCTTGTTTGAAGATCGTTTCCAAGATGGGAGAAAGAACCTGTTGTCAAGTCTCCATCATCTTTTGAAAGACAAATGTTCAAAGTTACACCCATGAATTTTAAACAAATTTAGGGAGGAAGTCTTGGGAGTTGGAGGTTGTTATGTACAAAAAATAGAATGAAGATGGAGGGAGAAAAGCTTTCAAAATTAGAGACTTTGAAAAAAAATATGACTTCTTAGTAGAAAGGGAAGCAAGTACAGACGAGGTTTATTGCTATTGTCATCTGTTTGAATATAGTGGATTTCTTTGTAGACATGTTCTTGTTGTACTGTAATCCATAAGATTCTTTCAGATCCCAACTAAGTACATACTAGTGGGATGGACGAAGACAATGAAGAGCAAATATACCGCCGTATAGAGTACACCAAAGAGTTTCCAATCCAAAAAGAAATGTTTTGAGGAGTTGTTTCAAGAAGCTACCAAATTGAGTAAGGAGGGGTTAGTATCTCAAGAGAGTTTTGAAATTGCATATAATGCACTGAAAGCAGCCAGGAGAGAATGTAAAATGGCTAATCAATCTCTCAAAAACTCGGAAGTAGGGTGTGATATACAAGACATTGATGATCATAATGTGCATCCCAACATATCAGTACTTGACCCATCTAAATCGAAGACAAAAAAGGCTCATATTAAGAGAATACAGATAGGATTAGAGAAAACAAATAAGAAGATTTCCAACAAGACAGAAAAGGTTAGTACAATATTCCTATCTAGACTTGTTTGTCTAGTGTAGATTATATTAATCTAGACTTATGTATTGAATGCCTACCATTTCATGAAATTTCCTCTCGTTTAATTAGTAATTATGGACTCTTATACATGTATTAACAATTCATATGAATGTTGAAGTGCCAAAAAAATAATCAAGGGAAAAGTTCACTTAAAAGAAAGGTATTGCATTGTATTATAATGTACATGTCACAAGTAAAGTAATCAGAAATGGTTTTTTTCTCATACCATAGAGACATGCAATTCCTTTCATTCAACACCAACACAGCAGCCAGAAAACTGTATATTACACATTTCTTTTTCAATCAACAACAACACAATACCTTTTGTAGACTGATTTATAAATATTTATATGAAATGATAGTTTATGGACTTTTCTTGTTTGTAATTTTCAGGTATATTAGTTCGGAGGTGGAAACAAAACTAAGAAAGACATTGATTCATACTTGATGGTGCATCTAGTCGTGTACTTTCTTCTGGACTGTGAAATCATTTTGGTTGATTTAATTTTGTGAGAAATGCAGACTTTCTTTTTTGAGATGTGAATAGTCATTCTTTGATCTACAACTAGCTCTAGTCTTGGCACCAAATCCCATTTGCATTGCATAGCTCCTAGTAAAATGATTTTGCCTCTGTGTGTGAATCAAATTGCATAGCTATGTAAGGATCTGACAATTCTCCCTTTTCATCAACAAATACAACTTCCTCCTTATTTTCATTAACACATTCATCAACATCCTCATGACAATCTTCAACTGGTAAGTTCAAATCAATATTTAGGCTCATTGTTGAACCTGTATATTAAAGATAAAATGCACAAATATAAAGAATTGAAGACAAATGAGAAAAAGAGCAATATTGGTATATCAACCGCTAAAAGAGAATAAAATCATCTCAAATTCATTTTGTTAAGGGTCATTTGCACTTTTCCCTATAATAAATAGCTAATTCAGGTCAACCCAAAATAAATTGGTATTGCACTTTGCCTCCAAGACTAGCAATCAATGTGCATTGACCGTCTATTTTCATAATGTCAATATTTAGATGGCCAAAAATACCCTTTTAAGAATCTAATATTGATATTTAAAGTTTGTATCTTAAAGAGTTCATCTCGAAGAAGATCAAAGTTTCCAATTAAAATGATAAGTGCATCTCAAGAAAAATCCAACCGTTGCTAAAAAAAATCATCTTCTTCCCCAACCCACTCATTCCCTTTCTCCTCCGCCTCTCTCTCTGCTGATTGAATTCCTCACCACCACCACCATCCTCCTATCTGCCTCTGTTTCAGCCCCCCGCCTCACTCATGTTTCAGCACCCCTTTCACCTCCACCAACACTACCATTTCCCCCTCTTTCCTTCTTCACCACTCTTTCTCTCTCCGATCCCAATCTTCTCCATCCAAATTCAACCTCACTAAACTCCATCCATATAACAACAACAAAGCTAAAGCCACTGAGAAAAGAAAATAAATAGGGCATTTTGATTATTTACATATGTGTTAAGGTGGCAAACAAAGTTGAAGAAGTTACTGTGCTTGAAGTACTCGGGAAGAAGATTACTGAAAAACTTGTGTAAATCCCAAACAATGAAACTATTCCCAGCAAATACTTCACGAAACGATCAAATCAGTCGATGGTTCTTCAACCATTTCGAATGTTTTGGTAAGAAATGGGGAGGCGCAAATCATGCAAGCCTTCCATTGGTTGGGATAGTGGAGAAAGCACTAATGAAGAAAATGAAGAAGGCGAGGTTGTCAGCAAAAACCAAAATCTTATAACACCCTGTGATGGATCAACAACCATTCTACACTCATAACACCTTGAAAATCTACTGAAATTCCTTGCTCTAAATTACACACCACCAACAAAAGATGCAGAAGAAAAAAAAGAGGAAGTCAAAACTCCTCCTCTACCACCACCACCTCCATTGATTTCATTCAAAGGACCTTTGAAGGATCTATTAGAATTAGAGCTAGAGAAACCCATTGAACCCCACTTCTTGAGTTCAATAGGTAAACTTGTTTCAGGCCTTTACATCACTCTAGTGCTCCTAACAATAGCCCAAGAAGGTGGCTTCTCTGGAATTTGGGGGGGGGGGGGGGGGGGGGAGGAGGGGAGTTTCTTGGTAGGGTTTTTTTTTTTTTTTTAATGATGATTTATGGTTTCTGCCATCGGAGAGATATGACAAGCCTTCCATTGTTTGGGTGTTTTTATTTTGCAGAGTAAGGAATCACAATGAAGAGGAGGGGCAGGGGGTCGCCGTCGCAGGGAGGGGTAGGTGGCTAAGAAGGGGCGGTGGTGCTTTTGAAAACGAAAGATGGAGACGAGGCGGGTAGGGGAAGGAGGCAATGTTGTTTTGGGTGGACGAAGATGGGGAGGAAGGGAGGGAGATGAAGGAAGAGGGGCGTGGTGTTGCAAATGAAACAAATAGAGGAAGATGGAGGTGTGGATGGGGGCAGTGTTGTCGGTGGGTGGTGGTAGAAAACTGAAAGATAAATAAGGGACGAAGGTGGTGTGAGCAGAGAGGAGAATAAGAAGAATAAGAAGGGGGGGGGATGGGGATTAGGAAGAACTTTTAAGCAACTGTTAAATATCCTCGAGATACACTTATTATTTTTTATGATACATCAAAATAAATCAGTCATCATGGCCGTACACCCGTCACCAAGATCTATCACGAGAATACAACGCCTAATCTATTGAGCCAGCTCATAAAGCCCAAGAAGAATAAAGCCAACTACAGAGGCCCAGACAAGGCTCGCCAATGAGGAAAAAACAACAAGGCCTGAATCCAAACCCAAACAAATCAGAGTCTGGATCCAAGCCTGACACGAGTTCTCTCATAAAGAAGAGGAACGTTGCACCAAAAAGAGTCGTGGAGGGAGTTATGCCTCCCCGAACTCATCTCCATAAAGGAGGAGGCTGTTACAAGAAACATCTATTTCCATTGCGCCTCACATACTTAAGTCACGCAGAGAGTTAGCCATGACCATTATAAAAGGTAAAGGGAACATTCGACAAAGGTACGCAACTTTAACTGAGTTTTGTCCAGATTCACATCCTTATTCCAACAAAGTTACTGACTTAAGCATTGGAGTGCATTCGGCCATAAAAAAAAGTGGTCTTTGGCAGTCTAACAATTGTTTTGCAGGTCAAACTCATAGGAGGACGATTTTTGGACGCATCAATTTGGTGTCGTCCGTGGGGAACAACGAGGTTCCTTTTCTAAAAACAGAATACACAGTGACAAAGCTCACCACAACCTGACAAAAGAACAACGAGCCATTAGAAAAATAATGTAGTTTGTAGATCATGACAACTCCCCCACCGATGCATCACTGAAAGGTAGAGGAAAAGAAGCAGCTCGGATCACTGGACCAATAGCGTCCGAGAACGTGGACCCGCAACATACAGTAGTCAAGACAACCCAAGTATTCGCTGATGCTGCCACGAACCCTCGGGTGGATTTGCCCACAACCCAGATGGATCACGTAACAAAGATGTTGGAAAAGCTCACACAGGAGCACATTCAGCCAACCAATCCTGTTCAGGCACCGCACAACAAAACTCTGCCAATTGAACTCAAGGGAGTAACGAAATCCCAACAAGGAAACTTTGAAAGCAACGAGCTTCCTCGAGGCAAAAATCCGTTGTGTGAAAGGACACTTACCGAAATCTCGTTCAGAATAGGGGTCACGGATCCCAACATACTATACGAGTTGGCGAAGCCGCCATTCTTTGACGCCCTCATGAAAACGACAATGCCAAAAATGTTCACTCCGCCAAAATTTGAAGTATATGATGGCATTTTCAACCCAACCGATCATTTGAGGCACTTCCACCACATGATGGCCCTGAAGGAGACCACAGAGTCGATCTTATGCAGGACATTCCCAAAGCGATGAACTGGTTCAATAGCCTGCCACTGACGTCAATAGATTCCTTTCAAGTTTTGGCCACCGCTTTCATCACCAGATTCATTGGAAGCCAATGGATGAGGAAAGGGCCACACTACCTCTTGCACATCGGGAAGAAGCCAGAAGAAACAATATGGGAATATGTCACCCGCTTTACCAATGAATTTACAATGATTGACGGATGTAGCGACAACATAGCTGTTGCAACCTTCGTGGCCTGATTGAAGAGAGGCCCCTTCTTTGATGATCTTAACCTAGAACCTCTAAAGGACATGACAATCTTGCTAAAAATAACACAAAAACATATTTCCCTTGAGGAAATGAAGGCAGCCAAGAGAAAAAAAGACCAAGAAAGAGAATTTTTTTCAAGAAAACGGGAAAGAAAGGAAAAAATAAGACAAGATGATGGACAACAGAAAGGCAACAACCCATCAATGAAACATCGAAGTGGCGGAAGGAGCGGTTCGGGGCGACAAGAATCCGGGAGAATGAAACCAATGTGAAGTCGACATGAACGAGTTACGAGTGTGATGAAGACAACATACAAGCCATATACAACCCTGAAGACAAGTCGAGCAAACATACTGAAACACATAGCGAAATGGGTTAACATCAACTGGCCGCTTCGAATGAAAGGGGATCCAAAAGGGAGAGACAAAAACAAATACTATTCATTCCATAAGAACCATAGGCACAATACCGAAGAATGCTATAATTTAAAAGACGAAATCGAACACTGAGCTCATAAAAGACAACTCAATGAATTCATCGGAATGCCAGATAAACAGATCACATGGAAAGAGAAAGCAAACAATTTTGCGGGATCAAAAGAACAATCTAGGGAGTTGATAGATGCCACACACTACATTGCTGGAGGAAGCAAAACACACAAAGCAACTAGGCGAACTCCTCACTCAAACCGATCTATATCAGAACAAGGGTACTGATGAAACACTTCACGAAGGCACAAAACATGGAAAAGTTTGCATCAACCAATTCGTACGAGTCTAAAGATCTCATCAACGGTTGCAAGCTCGACCCGAACCACTAACGACAAAGCTGGCAGCAACACACGCTACCAAGCCTTGATGGTTGACACCAGACACGACAACGACATAAGCATGATTGGACAGTTTGGTGTTGACAAAAGCGCGGTCGAACAATTTGGTAATGACATAAGCATGATCAAACAAGCCTATATTTCTCAACCATTGGATAGAAAAACACCTTGAGTCTGCCAGTCACACATCATACACAACATACGAGGACAAAGCAAAGAAAAACAAAGCAACAAAAACACCAGCCACCAATACGAAGGATGACAATGAGCAAAAGAAGACAAAACAAATCGTACTCTGAACCAGCGTAAATGCCTTAATGACTAAGGCTGATGAAAACATCAAGGAAATATCAATAAGATTACGAATTCAGAAATTCCAAGTTTTCGTGTGGACAGCGAAATAGACACGTCAATGAATTAGCCATCCAAAGCAATCAAACGACAAAAGTTGGACTACTTCTAGTCCGATCAACCAAAAAGTAAAGATTGGATACCCGAGTCAACTAAACACAAAACTTCGAATCAACCAAGATGTCGAGCTAACGAAGTGAAGGTTGGACACCCGAGTCAACCAAACACAAAAAATTCGAATCGACCGAGATGTCGAGCTAACAAAGTAAAGGTCGGACACCCGAGTCAACCAAACACAAGAACTTCGAATCGACCAAGATGTCGAACTAACGAAGTAAAGGTTGGACACCCGAATCATGTCGAACTAATGAAGTAAAGGTTGGACACCCGAGTCAACTAAACACAGAAAACTTTGAATCGACCGAGATGTCGAACTAACTAAGTAAAGGTTGGACACCCGAGTCAACCAGACACAAGAAGTTTGAATCGACCGAGATGTCGAACTAGCGAAGTAAAGGTTGGACACCCGAGTTAACCAAACTTAAAAAACTTCGAACCAGCCCAGATGTCGAGCTAACGAAGAAAAGGTTGGACACCCGAGTCAACTAAACACAAAAACTTCAAACCAACCGAGATGTCGAACTAATGAAGTAAATGTTGGACACCCGAGTCAACCAAACACAAGAACTTCAAATCGACCGAGATGTCAAACTAACGAAGTAAGGGTTGGACACCTGAGTCAACTAAACAAAAAAACTTCGAATCAAGCAAGATGTCGAGTTAACGAAGTAAATGCTCATCAAATAAGTTAACAAAAGGACTTCGAACTGACAAATACAAAGTCAGAGTTAAGGGAACAAGTCAATGTGATTCGAAAAAGTACAGGCAAAAACAACTCTACGGCAAATCAGAAAGAACAACAGTGACCCATCATTAGACGAACGATGAGTCTAAGCACAAAAGCAACTATAAAAAAATTTAACGCAAAAGCCACGAAAACTACAATAAAACTAGAAAGAAAGAAAAAAGTCAATTTTTATTGATTACACTACTCTGTTACACCCGAAAAAAGGTGATAAAGAAGTGGGAGAAGAAACAGTAGCAATGGCAGGATCATCACTCGCTGGAACAGGAGAAGAACTTTTTTCAGGAGAGGAGAGCATTAACAGCTCTGGGGCGCTCAATGGTAGAAGAAGCAATGGCTCCTCCTTTGCTGAAGCAGATTCTTCGACATCATCATCCTCAAAAGCTTCACCGACCAGGTGACGATACTTAGACAAATCTTCGTCGAGCCCTTCGATATAATCAAGAAGCTCAACCCGCCCGTCAACAACTCGTTTCCAATCTCGGTTTCGATTATACGGATTCTATCCTTAGCAACAATGAGTTCATTTTTGGCCATGGTAAGCTTCCCTTCAGCGGTAGAGAGCATACCAAAAGCATTTGCCTTGACATCATTAAGCGCAATAGTTATTTGTTCCACCCGCCTCTCAGCGGTATCGGTATCACACATAACATATTGTTCCAAGACAACACGAGAAACTTTGTCGAAAGCTTCTTTCTCAGCGGATAACCCCATCTAACTTTGCTTTCAAAGAGTCAAACTCAACAGCGGACTTATCTCGCATATCCTTCGCATCCATCAATGACTTTCACGCAACCCCTATAGCTTTCTACGAGTACATTGCATTTTCAACACATCAAATTGAGATGGAACATGAGAAAACACCAGCAATAATGTTGCCACCTCTCTAACAGAGCCACTTGATCGCGACCATCTCAATAAATCGAGCCCATCACCCCTGCATAGCGATATGATTAATTCCGTCTATTATTTGCTGAAGATCGTGGTCTCGATGTGATCAAATGGGTCAAGTACATGCATCGAAGGCCTTTACACCAACCACCTGTGTCATTCATTTACCAACCTATGTGCACCCTCCTACACATGAAACTGAGTTAACCAGCAGAACTTGCCATCAGACTTGATACATATATCCTTCGAGCCAGGCTCAATCCAACTAATCCATGGATGAAGGACATGAGGATCCGGGAGCATTGAAAAACCACCCCCGACAGCAGGAAGAACAAAAGGAATAACAGTAACAATGAAAAAACCACGTTTACACTCCCGTTGAGAAGCATCTGTGGCAAGGGCAGGACTAACGGCAACAGGGGGAGCAGGAGAAACCTGACAAACAGGAGAGGAAACTAGGAATCTGATTGTTTCGCTGACATCAATAAGAGGAAAATGATCCCTGAAACCTTGACCACCACCAATGCCCTTAGACTGCTCCATCGCTAGCTGAAACATCTTTTCATTAATGACCCGGGGATCACCGTTAGCAGAAAAAAGCTTCATCTCGCTGTCATCTAGCGGACGAGTAGTCTCCTTTTCACTCCTTTCCAACGCGAGCCTTAGTTTCTCATCCTCCTCGAAAGAATCACGATCTCTTTTTGCAACATTGTCAATCGCCTTTACAGGATTCAAACGAAACACAATCCAAGCAGAACCAGGATTAGAAAGTCATTTCTTCCTCGAAACCCAACCAAGGTCTACCGGCAATCACCTTGACAGACTCATAGACCTTGCAAGTTTTGATTTTTTCTTGAACTCCCAATCAATGCTAGCATCATTAACGTCAACACGAGCAACGTGAGCTGCTAAGACTTTAGCATGAGAATCAGTAAGTAAAGTTCATTCCACTTCACTCATAGTGTACAAACCAATAAGGTCCAGGATACCCTCGGAAAGAAATGCTTACACAGGAAAACGGTGAAGCTTCGAGAATTGATCATTGATCTTCTGCTCCTTAGCAATCAAGTAAAGATTCTTCTGTTTATTGAAAAATTGAATGATCAAAAAATCGAACGACCTCGCAATTGGAAGTAGCCGGAATTCACGGAAGCATAAAACCAACACCGCGACCAATCACGAATATCATCGCTAAGTTTCTTGAAACACTCTGGAGAATGAAGAAAGCATATATTCTTGTTCACCAACAGACCAACTACTGCATGCAAAACCTTCACAGTCAGAGGAATGCCGGATAGAATAGCCCTCGCGTAAGAAGACACCATCACCTTTCAACCATTGGGACCCATTTAAGCCGAAGGAATACCCAGGAAGTTCAAATACTCCCAGAACAACTGCGGAAACAAAAATTGGAAACCAGAGGAAAATATGCACGAATACATCGCGATGTACCCAACCTTCGGATTACAAGGGCTATCATCTTGTCCATGCAAAATAATCTCTAGATCGGGCGAAAGATTATAATCAGAACGAAGATTGTCCAACCTCACTTGAGAAGCTCTGTTGGGAAAATAATGTACCTCACATAGATTTAGCGACTTACCACTTAACTTATCACCAACAGACATCGTGAGAAGAAATGAAAACGAAAAAGACGAGAGGATGAACAAACTCTAAATTCAAAGATAGCGTGAAGAGAGAAAATGAATTCGTCACATCTCTTTTTATAGAGCCAAGAAATGAAGGGACAGCTCGTGGGACAGTATGCGAGAGATGATCACTACGCGAAATCCCAAAAATGTGCTAAAAAATGAACGGGCAAACAAAGAATCGAGACACCAACTCGCGAAAAGTTACTGAAAACATTAAATACAAGGTAATGATGAAAGTGAAAGGCAAACCGCCATGGAGTTAGTGGCCATGTCAGCATGCCCACAAACTAAAGGGGGGAGTAGTTGATGATACATCAAAATAGAACAATCATCACTACCATACATGCGACATAAAAATCCATCACGAGAATACAACGCCTAATCTATTGGGCCAGCTCATAAAGCCCAAGAAAAATAAAGCCAACTGCAGGGGCCCAGCCAATGAGGAAAAAATAAACAGGGCCTGAATTCAAGCCCAAACGAATCAAAGCCCGAATCCAGGCCCTACATGAGTTCTCTCATAAAGAAGAGGAACGTTGCACCAAAAAGAGTCGTGGAGGGAGTTACGCCTCCCCGAACGCATCTCCATAAAGGAGGAAACTGTTACAAGAAACATCTCATTCCGTTGCGCCTCACATGCTTAAGTCACGCAGAGAGTTAACCACAACCATTATAAAAGGTAAATGAAACATTCGACAAAGGTATGCAACTTTAACTGAGTTTTGTCCAGATTTACATCATTCTTCCAACAAAGTTACTGACTTAAACATCAGAGTGCCTTCGGCCACCAAAAAAAGTGGTATTTGGAAGTCTAACAATTGTTTTGCAGGTCAAATTCACAGGAGGACGATTTTTGGACACATGAGTTTGGTGTCTTCTGTGGGGAATGACGAGTTTCCTTTTCCAATGAAAGAAAACACAGAATACAAATATAATTTAATTAAGGGTCATTTACATTTCCCCCTATTATTAATGGCTTGTTGAGCTTTACCACCATAATAAATCATATTGCATTTACCCCCCAAGACTAGCAATCATCGTGCCTTGACTGTCTGTTTTCAAAGCAGATTACAAAAATACCCCTGAGATATCAAAGGCTAAGATTGAATCGTTTGTATCTGAAACATCTCATCTCGAGGAAAATCCTAAAGCCCAACTGAAATCTTAATCTTATCTCGATAAAAATCCAATAGTTGATTTTTAAAAAATGGGTTAATTGCACTTTGCCCCCTAAAACATATAGCCAATTCAACTTTGCCCCCAATTAACATTCATATTGCACTTTCCCCCTCAAACTAACAGTCATAGTGCCTTGACTGTTAAACACCTCACGTGCCACCATTCTTCCTATTTTGCATGATGAAAATGCCCTTCATGTGCTTATCACGCCTGATGTGATAACATGTTAATCCCAACCGTCTATTACCTGAACCAGGCACGTGGACGACTAGGGTTTACTCTCTGTCAGCTCGTACCATTGAAGAGACGGGCAATGGAGGAAAAACTCCCTCCGTTTTCATTCTCTCTGTTCCATTTCTCCTCTCTCCCTATGTTCTTTATGATTTCTCACCGAAATGAAGAAGCGTAATACCGAAATGAAGAAGGGGTAGAAGGTTATTTTCGGTGTCAAAATCACAATCAGTAGCAGGGATGATGATGGGAGCACCGCTTCTAGCATACACTGGGACGATTGCAGTTCATTCAGTGATTTTAGTTATTTCTTCAGTCAGATGTCAAGCAATGAGGAGCCAAATTTGAGGCTAAATTTCACTCCTTCAGACACTGAAGAGGACGTGGAACCTCCACATGTTCATTGGCGTGATGTATTGTAAGTCTTCTTTGCTATTTTAGGGTTTTCATTTTGGTGCTTCTATATGTAATGCATTTTTGAATGGATGGTGTGAATGGTATGATTTTGTTAGTACTTTGTTCATTTGCACAAATTTGGGTTTCTCCACTATTTATTTGGTGGTTGTTGTTTACATCAGTGAAAATGTTGTTTCTGAAAGTGATTAAGTTTGGTTTAGTGTTGCTAGTGGTTGGTGATTCCATGAATCAGTATCAATGTTCATTTAGTGTGGTTTAGTGTTGCTAGTGGTTTAGTGTTGTACTTGTCTTCTTTTTTCAGTTTACTATTCACGTTTGATTGCATGATTTAGTGTGGTTTAGTTTAGTTTTGTTTGTCTGTTTTGTTTGCATCAGTGAAAATGGTCTGATTTTGTTCTGTTTGTCTGTTTTCAGTCTTTTGTTTGTATCAGTGAAAATTGTATGATTTTGTTTTGTTTGTGTGTTTGCAGCAATGGTAAGTGGGGACAAGAACTGGAAGTCTGGAACTTAGTGATCCATTACAATGGAAAGTGAAGTAAGATTGTAGAGATCCCTTGTCTGTGGAAAGTCGGTGATTATAAAGATGGGTTATCTATAGAGTTTGTACAAGTGCATGGGGATTACCTGAATTGGGATAAGTTAAATAATAGCATCCTTGAAGCTATCCCCCACCCACATAAGCATGCCTTAACCCTTGGAACAACACATAACTATGTGGATAATGGGGTGAGGATGGACATTACAAATGATAAAGACTTGATGTATTTTTGGACCCATGCAGACATTGATGACAAGGATGATTTGCATGTGTTTGTTGAGGTTAGAGTGGCAGCACAAGTACATGAAAGCAACATTCCTAGGATTAGTGTAATGGAGCCTGAACCAATTTCAACCCCACCTATAGTTGATGTAGACCCTGCCCCTGTAACACAATCCACCCCTACTAAAAAAATTCATTTGAGGCCTAAATGCAGGGCCAAAAGGCCTTGGACCAAGAGAAAGGTTCCAACCCCAAGGAAGAGTAAACCTAGTTATTGGTATTCTCCAAGGAAATATGGTAGGAAGAAAGGGATAAAGTCAAGTAAGACGAAAGTGAAGTTATATGATGAGTTGAGTAAAGAATATCTAGATGAAGACCTACCGGATGTAGTACCACAGGGACCTGCTAAGGAAACAGGTCCATCTACGTTTGCTGAGCTAGATGATCTTTCAGTAGAAGAGGAGTATCATTCAGGCCATAGCACTGAAGATGAGGCACCTCCAGATATGCATGCTAGTTTTGTGGCTGAGATTGAGAATGTTTATGGTGATAAGAGCGATCATGAGGCTCACCATAAGGATGAGGAATGGGTCTTGGAGGTTGGGAATGAATGGCCCACAGTAGATGATGCTAGGTTTTGGTTGAGGAAATATGCAGTAAGAAAGAAGTTTCTGATGAGGTTTAAAAAGAATGATCCTGACAGGCTTTTAGTTAAGTGTACAGATGAAGAATGCAAATGGCATTGCTATGCAGCAAGAAACAAAGATGGGCACACCATCAGTGTTAGAACCACGGGACAACAACACACATGTCTGGGGATTGTTGATGGGAAGCACCCTATGGCTGGTGCTAGGTTTGTTGCTAAAGAGTGTGAGACCATGTTTAATACCCACTTCCAATCTATCACACCTGGCTCACTGTTGAGCTACCATATAGGGTGGAGGGCTAAACAAAAACTGATGGCAAAAATAGTTGGTAGCTATAAGGACAGTTACAAGATGGTCCCTTCTTGTTACATGGAGTTGTTGACAGTAAACCCAGGAAGCATTGCTACATGCTCAACAAGTAATGAAGATCAAAGGTTCACAGACCCGTGTTTGACTTTTTCTGCTAGTCTACTTGGTTGGCAGCATGGGTGTAGACCCTTGGTGGGTTTGGATGGGTGCCTTCTGAAGACAAAATATGAGGGTTGTTGTTTGTCAGTCACAGCTTTGGATGGCAACAATGGTCTCTTTCAATTGGCCATCTACATTGCAAGTCAAAATGCTACCAGACTTGGTACACCTTCTTGAGCATAATTGAGATGCAATTGAAGATGCATGAAGGGAAGCTGACCTTTATCTCTGACTAGCGAAAAGGCTTGATTGAAGCAGTGAAGCAGTTCTTTCCAGATTCATATCATAGATTTTGTTTTAGGTATATGTACAAGAACTTCAACAAGGCGGGTTTTGGTGAGACTTTCTTGGAAGGCTGCGAGGGCATACAAAGAGGTTGAGCATGTCTCCCACTCAAAAGAGATTAAGGAAGCTAATTCAAGGGCTCATCAGTGGTTGGTTGATAGGGATGTGAAGAGTTGGTGGAGGACCTATTTTGACACTAGTCTATGCTCAGAACATATCACTAACAATTTTAGTGAAAGTGTCAATAACTGGATCATTCACCTAAGGGACAAACCAATCTGCAAGTTCATTGATGACTATCACATGCTTGTCATGAGGCTTATGTATGACAGAAGGGTGAAAAATAGCACTTGGGACATCAATGGAGTAGTACCTAGGGCTCAAAAGCTGGTTGACAAGTACTGTGAAATGAAGAACCAATTCAGGATGTTTGGGTCCGGTGATGGCTTCATCACAGTGCAGCATAATGACATTGGTGATAGGTTTAGAGTCAAGACATCTATTAGATATTGTGACTGTAGACAATGGGAACTCACAGGTGTCATATGTGTGCATGGAGTCTTGACTCTAGTTAATCAAAGACCTCAATGGGCAGGGTATTCTCATTGCTTATATACATATTTCGAATTAATGCAGGTACTACAGCCCCTATCATTCTGTGAAGGTCTATGTGGAAGCATAATCTAGGGGCATTGTGAGCATAAGAAATATGCGTGAATGGGATGAAGTAAGTTTTATTTTCATTCCTTGTGTATAGTATTTCCATCTCTGATTAGTATTTCAAAAGCTAGTTAGTATTTCCATGTCTGATTAGGGTTTTATGTGGTAGCCAAGATACTTAGTATTGCCTCCTCTAGTGAAAAGAGGTCCAAGGAGACCTAAGAGACAAAGAAGAAGAGATGAAGATGAAAATGAAGATGAGGTTCACAGGGAACACAGGAGTTGCAAAAAGTGTGGAATGGAGGGTCATAACAGTAGAACCTGTAGAAACCCTCCTAGGGAACAAACTGTTGAGGATGGATAGACATCTAAGAGGCCTAAATGCACGAGGGCAAGGAACAACAAACCAAGGGGTGCAAGGACTGCTAGTGGAAGAGGAAATAATGAACCTCCAAAGGAAATGCCCACATGTCCTCCACAACCACCAAACTTTCAGCCTGAGATGCCTACTGCTTCAACTTTACACAACAGTCAGAGTACATGTTCACAACTCAGCCCTTTGTAGAAGGAGTTCGGCCCCCACCAATGAGGCCACCAATTAATCAAGTGCTTTAGCGTGGAAATGGTAACGGTAGGAAGGGACAAACTCTATTTGCAAGGGGACAAAACAGTTGGAAACCTAGGGGCCCTAGAGATGACCTTAGATAGTTGGTGACTCGTTCTCATTTTGGTGACTCATATTGACATTCTCATTTTGGTGAAAGCAGTTAGTGAAAGACAATTAGACAATTGGTTTGAAAGACAATTTTTTTTTTTGTTTATTGACATTGTCATTATGTGTTTTTTGATAGTATTGAATGTTTGTGTTGGTATGGTACACTAACTGATGCACTTGTGTTATGTCAAGACTTGTGTTGGTATGGTACTCTAAATATATACTTGTGGTGATTGCAAGTTCTGTTAAATGGTAGTAAATGTTTGTTAGTATGGTATGATATTGAATGCTTATTGGTATGGTACACTTCAGGTTGTAAATTCAGGTGCTGAATGTTATGAATGTTATTGAAAGTGCTATTTCAGGTTGTTAGGTATTGAATGTTAAGGTTGTTAGGTACTAAATGTTACTAAATGTTATTGAAAGTGCTATGTCAGGTTGCTATGTCAGGTGCTATGTCAGGTTGTTAGGTATTGAATGTTAAGGTTGTTAGGTACTGAATGTTACTAAATGTTATTGAAAGTGATATGTCAGGTTTTGAATTGCAATGATGTTGCGTCAATTGAATTACATTGATGTTAAGGCATTTGATTACAATGTGCTATTAACATCAAATGAATTTACATTGTTGAAAGAACATTAAACTTTATTGCAAGAATATCCAATTAACATCAAATGAATTTACATTGTGCTTTAACATCCAATGTACATGTATTCCTTAAAAAACTTGTCTGGTTCAAACCTCATATTCACTTGTTTGATTGTGCTTGTGACACCATGGGATCTGCAAGAAAATCAATTAAGAGTTGTTTATTAACAGTAACTTAACCCCTTAAAATAAATTTGAATTTAACTTTGCCCCCTGCAACAGAACTGACCTAACAGATGATGAAGACGAGTTGTAACTCAAGCTTGCCATCAAAACTTTGCAAGCTTTTCCACTTATTGATGCTTGAATATTTAATCTACAGTGAAATAACATGTAGATGTAGTAGTAGAAGCAGATGTGAGAGTTATTGGTGGTGAAGTGAAGACGGTGGTGGTGAAGTGGAGACAGTGGTGGTGAAGGAGGAGTTGGCGGATTATCCCAACATCTTAGTAGAAGTTTGAATCTCAACCTTCGATTTTAATTGCATCAACTTTGAATCTCAGCCTTCAGATCATTAAAGGGTATTATGGGCAGTAAAATATGACCATTTTGAATCTAGCATGTGCCTTGACAGTCAATGCACGTTGACTGTTAGTCTGAGGGGGAAAGTGTAATATGAATGTTAATTGGGAGCACAACTGAATTGACTATATGTTTTAGGGGACAAAGTGTAATTAACCCTTAAAAAATTTGCATCTTAAACAACTCATCTCGAAAAAAATATAACGGCCAAATTTAATCGTACATACATCTCTAAGTAAATCTAATGGTCCAAATTTAATTGTGTGCGCATCTCGAGATAAATCTAATAATCCAACACACATCTCGAGAAAAGTCTGTCGGTTCAAATTTATTTGTACACGCATCTCAAGAAAAAATTGACTGTCTGCATTTAATCACACACACATCTCGAGGAAATCTATGGTGACCTTGTATTAACTATTTATTATAAGGGCCATACTGTAAATTACCCAAAAAAAACTTTCACCTCTTTTTCCTCCTATGTTTCACAACCCTGCCATCATCGACAGAGGAGAAAGAAGATGATGAAGGAGAATGAGGGGTTGTGAAACATAGGACGAATGAAGAGGGAGAATTAGGAAATGAGGGAGGATAATGGGGAGGTGGTGGCGAGGCTTTGAGACAGAGGAGGAAGATGAGGGAGGAGGAGGAAGGAGGAAGATAAGGGAGGATGAAGGGGGAGGTGGTGGCAAGGCTGCGAGACATATGAGGAAGAAGGGGAAGAGGTGGAAAAAGAAGATGGCGGCGAGCTGCGAAACATAAGTGGAAGAGGAAGAAGGAATGAAGTTTTGTTTAGGTAATTTGCAGTATGTATCCTATAAAAAATAACTAATACAAAGTCAACCCAAATTTCCTCGAAACATGTGCATGATTAAGTTCAGACCATTAATTTTTTTTTCTCGAGATGTATATACGAATAGATCTGAATGCCAGCCTTTCGTCAAGATGAGTGTTGGAAGCAAATAATCTACTCAAAACATCAATTTGAAATTTGCACACTGCCACAAATAATGTGGATGAGGTTGCCCGTCATTATACAAAGAAAAAGTATATGGTTAACTGAGATGACATAGTCTATGTAAGCAACAAGAAAGAAAGTAAGGAATGTTTGGTTCTCGATGCTTGTGGAATTTTCTTAATATTCCCGAGGGGAATGGACGGCTCCTCCTCCTCTGTGGGGTCCCTCACTGTTTTCCTCGCTGCTTTCTTCGACAATTAGAATTTTACATAATGGTAGTGTTTGGGTAGCATTTCCCCTTGAATTGATCTGGTCCGAGCCAGCGCAACCCTCGGAAATGGAAATGAAACCACCGAAATTTGTGCTATTGATCTTAGCGGCTCTAATCTTTCTGGCTACTAGTAGTAGTTGGTGGACAGTCGGTGGTCTCTCAATTCCGAAAAAAATTGATGGTTTCATCTACAAAAAGCAGCGCTCATTGAATGAGGATTCGATCATGATTGAAGCGTTTTTCGACCCCATCTGTCCGGACAGTAGAGACGCTTGGCCTCCTTTGAAACGTGTTCTTCAATACTATGGCTCTCGCCTTTCACTCCTTGTTCATCCCTTCGCTTTGCCGTGAGTTTCTAGAAATTCTTTCCTGCGTTTTCTATTGTCCCTTCAATTTTCCTCAGCTTTGCTTCAATTAACCAACGCAATTGCTCCTGATAATTTCCAATTCAACGCACGCCTAATCAAATTTGGTACAACGGCAGACTTGACAAGAATTCATCTGATGTTTGTTTAGTCTAAGATATATTTTTAGTTTCATCTTACTAGAATCTACCCAGTACCCATATCCACAACAAAAATTTAATCATAATTAAAACATTTGCACTTGAAAATACTTTGATTGCTTTGCGACTGCATCACATTTAATTTAAAATGAAGGACAACATTAGGTAGGAGACATATTCAGTGATGGTTAAGATCTTGATTAGTAAGTTTATAGAAAAGCTGGCTTCTCACTACTGTTGTGATTGTCTGCTTCTATTTCGGTGACCAAGGTTGTGTCTCTACTGTTGTGATGAAGTTTGTTGTCTCTGTTCATACTATCAACTCTTCATCTGAAAGGTTAATTTGATTGTTGAAAGCAAAAGTTCTTTACTGAATCGGGAGGGTGGCATCAAAATCACGATGTTTGCCCACAAAGTTAGGCTTCCATTGTTGGTGAAAAAAAATAAAATAAAGCATGCCAAGAGTTACTGAGGGGGACATTGAGGGTTGTAAGCTCTTCTGTGTTTTTGGAAGTCTAAAATTAAAGAAAAGCTCTTGAAAGAGTGAAAAGTGTGAGCTGTCCATGAGTTGAATCTCAAAAACTCCAGATCCTAGCTTTCTAAATCAGACGCATAGAGTAGCATTTGGTCCACATACTAGTTTCCCTCTCTCCTTAACAATACTTGGCTTTGGGAGGTTAGATCTGGGATTTAAAGTACACGTGCATTATGTTTGAAGAAATATTCCAAAACACAGTTTGATTGTGCCTTCTAATCATACAAGCTCTTGCAATCTTCAAAAGGTTTTTAATAAACTAAACCCTAGGCATCAAGTTATTTGAAGAAGACAAGTGTGAAAGAGGTGCAACAGTAGACTCTTTTTTTTTTTTTTTGGGTGGGGGGATGTGAGTTTACAAAACTTTGTATGGAGTTTTAATTATTGTATCGCATCGCCTCACTATGGAAGGAACTCTTAGTGTAGCTTTTGAAAGATTGTGGACACATTGGGATGTATTTCTTTTCACTTATTAATCACTCTTTAATGTGTGATCTACCTTCTTATTTGTGTTCATAATAATGAAATTCTTTGGACTTTTTTCCATTAAAAAAAAGAAAAAGAAAAGCTATTGAAGAGAAGCGAATATCTCTCTGTCTAAATTAGTTAAATTGGCAACAAGCCGTGAACAATATTATATTTAGGTAGTGGCGTTGCATAATAAAGCAACTAGTTCATACATTAATGAAATCAATCCAATTGCAGATGATAAATTGTCATTGTGTGGTAGTTGCCCAAGAGGGCATTCTTACTTTGAATTGCGTGTTCATAGAATTGAATTCCAAGGGGATGTTATCCCCTTATAATCATCAATTGCATGATGATTATTATTAACATGTATGATTATTGTTAACATGTGAACATTTACCTGTTTGGTTTTCTTTGCTACTTTAGAAATGAGTTTTTCAACTTATATGTTTTTGTTAGCATTCACATCTGAAATATAAATGACATCTCTTCTGGTGAAGCTTCATAACAAGTTTTAATTGTTCATCACATTACTGGTGTAAGTAAAAAGGCCTTAATAGTTTCTGTTTGGAAATGCAGTTACCATGACAATGCCTTTGCTGCTTGCCGTGCCTTGCATATTGTTAATAAGTTGAACGTCTCTGCTACGTACCCAATGCTGGAATTGTTCTTCAAGAAACAGGTTGATAGCTTCCCGATTTAATGAATTTGATAGTTTTGAGGCCCTGTTTTAAGAAATGTTATGTCTTTGAATAATTATTGGATAGGAGTAGGGGTGACAAAGGCCGATTCGACACGATAACCCGACCAGACACTCTATTGACGGGTTTGGGAAAATATTGCATGATTGTTAATCATGTCGTGTCAACCCAACCCATCAAACTAAACACTATTGACACTGGACACTGGTCTGCTAATCATGTCAACTTTGACACGGATGACCCTTTAAATATGCATAAAACGTGTCAATAGCATGTCAAAAGAGTTGGCAACCCGGAATGTCGGGTTAGCTAACCGTTTCAAGATGGGTTGTGTCAGGTTGACCTACTCCAATAGCGGGTCATGTTTGAGTTTAGAATTTTTGACACATTTGCTAATTAGGTTGGGTTTGGGTTTCACATTTTGACATGGTATTATGAAGTGACACGACACAATTATGACACAACGTGACCCATTGCCACCCTAGATATGAGGGCCGACCTTATTAAATTTATTGGAAGCTAACAAACTACGAGCGCATATGTTCGTGCCATCAACAACTTTTCCTTACGTTTCAATCATTATTATCTGTTCATATTATTATTTTAACATTGTTGTTATATAGTACACCCAAATTTCTTCAAAGATTGAACAAAAATAACACTTTTTCATTGACCACAAATCTTACCAATTAAGTTAGTGGGCAATGACAAAAGAGAGAGAGTCGTGGGAACTTAGCTCAATTCGCTCCAAGGAGTTATATACCGGCAGGTTAGGATAAACTTAGGGCTGAGATTTCCAGCAAGAATATGAGGATATTTGATGAATAAATTGATCTCAACCCATCAATAGATTTAAAATGAGTAATCGGGCATTAATCTAGTAGACATGGCCCAAAACAGAAAGGCGAGGTAACAATAGATGCCTTAGCCCAGAACTGCCTTTAGTTTCCACAGTGGTGTGCATATTAGCTAATGATGTCAATATATTTTACTCTGTTCTATATCACACTAAATTTAGTGGATGTGGGCTTCATTAACCCAGGAGAAGTTCTATAATCAACCAACTCATAACATGTCCAGAGCTTTTGTGGTTGAACAAATCGTGAAGTTGGTGGCAGAAGCTCTTGGAAGCTCATCAGCATCTGCTGTGGCATCTGGCTTCAATGACAGGCAAACAGATCTCACAACAAGGATCTCCTTCAAGGTGAGGATCAAAACCCCAAAAGTGTCAAAGAATATGCTATTAGATTCCTATGAGAGATCTACTACTAAGTGCAAGTGTTTCACTTCAAGTTTACCTATTTCTTGTGCAGTATGGATGCTCCAGAGGAGTTTTTGGGACGCCTTACTTCTTTGTAAATGGATTTGCTTTGCCTGAGGCTGGATCTGCCATAGATTACAATGGTTGGAGAAGCATCATTGATCCATTAGTTGAGCCTAAGAGTGGAAAGCCTTAGGGATTTCTCCATTTCTTTTTATGAAATACGAAGACCTACTGATTATGCTACTTTGAATTGTAACCGAGGTTCATGCATGTAAAACATATAGTACGCATCCTTCAATGAATGCCTTTGTCTTACACCTTGTAAACTTGAACGATTATCTAAGTTTGGTTTCAGAAATGAACATGTAGTGGAATTAGTAGGTATGAGTGGTTCAACTTTATTAGTAGGTATGAGTGTTACACTTATCTCGATGCAAATCAACTATGCTTGGCACCCACCAGGCATAGTACCAGGCAGGCAGGGTACCAAGCATCCTAGATTTTTCCCATAATCTAACATGTTTGGTAGAAAAATTTCCAACAACTAGCTTATGAGTGGTTGTCCTGTTATCTCCATGCCTTCCAGTTTGTCCTTTTTTACTTCCAAGTTTCAACTCAAGTTTTAGGCTTTTATAGTTTAGGATCATTCGCCTCTTTTGGAATGGATTCTCCAAGGAGGTCCACAAAACATTTTGTTTCCATTATATTGCTTTACCACACGTAAGCGAAAAAAGAAGGGGTATTGCCGGATGTTCATGTTGAGAAGGGGCAAGCTAATAAAAATATTTTGTAGGACCTAGATTACCATATGTTAATGGTAGAAAATCTCAAAGTTGATCGGAGAGGGGAGTTGCTCCCCAAGGCTAAAGGTGGCTCCACCCATTCATCCTGCAAATCTTAGAGTTCGAGAGGTTCCAGGGCAATGTAATGCATAGCAGTTGAGTTTAGATCTGGTGTAGATTTCCAGACCCAAAAGGTCCTAGTCGTGGGGTGTGGGAATTCTAGCATGGACGTGAGTCTAAAACTTCTCTACCCACAATGCAACCCCTCACATGGTAGTTCGAAATGAGGTAATAAGTTCGTTCATCCTTTTCTTTATCTCAATCGATGGTTTAATTTTTTCATAAACATTGCAACCTCAAAAAATGATATATATATATATATATATATTGCACCAATGCTCTTCATGTCATTGGCCCTAATGAATACTGAAATGCACGCGTTCAACTCATCAGTTTATTGTGTAACCAATGGATTATATTATGATCTGAAAATAAGATATTATTTACTCTCTAAAATGATATTCTATATGTTTGATATCTTCTAGCCAGTTTGTTTGCTCCACACCATCATATTTCAAATGCAAATTCTATACGGAGATCATCTATGTTTTAATTTTTTTTTTGCTTCGACTTCTTTTTAATTTCACAAACCTTTTTTTTTTTTTTTGAAAGGCAAGCGCGGGGGTTTATATGGGCTCCCTAGACCACTGAAGATAAATAAGATGATATTAATTACATTCGAGTATATTTTCTACCTCTAGCATCATCAAATACAATCTTCTTAATATCTTCCACAAAGGAACTTGGAATGATCTCGACAAACTCATGAATAGGTAAGAGTTTTGCTAGTTTATCCGCTGCTTGATTCATTTCTCGCACTGCATGCATGATCCTGCATTCCTCGAACTTCCTAACTGCCTCCTTGATGCGTCTGGTTGTATGAACTGCTTCCTATGGAGGAGCTTTAGTGGTAGTTAGGTACTTGAAAGCATTGCTAGAATCCATACTTAGCTCCACTTTCTGAAAGCCATGTCTTTGCGCTAGCTTGATTCCCAATTCAATCCCCTGTAGTTCATGTAGGATTATTGTTTGTGCTTTTTGAGTCCCTGCCGCAGCTGCCACCACTAACCCTTCATGGTCCCTGATCAATGCACCATATCCCCCTTTAGTTCCTGCTAGGGATCCCTCCGAATTAACTTTGACCCACCCTTGTTCAGGCTGCTGCCATGCATGCATAGTACTGGAGCTCATTTGGAACTGAACTCCTATTCTCCATTTGTCAAATAGCAGTCTATTATCAGCATTGTCTTATGCCTGAAGATCCAGGACTGAAGCACGTAGCCTGACATCTTCAATAACCTTGGGTACTAATTCAACTGCTGCTTTAAACTTGGACTGGAAAACTCTGCAATTTCTCTCTGTCCAGAGATGGTAAATAGTTGCGTTCAAAGCTAGCTTTTTTAACACAGTTTTAGGTGACGTACCAGTGAATTTCACCTCACACCATTTCCACTCTGCTGCCCAATCCATAGGGTGATGTCTGTATCCTAAGTGAAGTAGTACAACTGACCATACAAAGCGAGAGTACCTACATTTGAAGAATAGGTGTTCTTTGCACTTTGGCTCATCACTACATAGTAAGCATGTTGATCGTTCAATGACTCTCCACTTTTTCAATTTATCTTGGGTCTTAAGAGCCTTATGCATAACTAGCCATGTGATAAAGCTCTGTCTAGGTATCCTACCTGTGAACCACACTAATTTGGTATGCACTTTTATTAGAGAACTCCCCATCATGACCCCCATCCAAATGATTTCGTCTTTATAGTCACTGTCCATCTCCACCGATCTAAGCTCTTCATAAATATCAGCAATGGTCGTTCTCTCATGCATCCGCGTATCCCATTTGTTATCTTTTATAAGCGCACTGACTTTTGCATTGCGGTGAAGCAAAAAATGATATGTAAAGTGCTGGGGGAACCTATTGAGTAGGATACCGAATGGGGGCCATGGATCCTTCCACAATAGTGTTTCCTTTCCATCTCCAATTGAATGTACTATAAGCTTGCTGGCCTGACCTCTGCATTTGAGTATATTACGCCTACACCAGGATGATTCACTCAGGGTGTCCATGACCCAAATTTTTTTATTATTATTATTATGTTTTCTCTTGTCCACTATACCCACAATTTTTCCTTCTTAGAGACAATATTCCACACATGCCTTATCATTGCAGCTTTGTTCGATGTTTCAATGCACCTTTTGCCCAAGCCTCCCTCATTATAAGGACTGCATATTCGTTGCCAGTTCACCATAGGATTCTTTGTGTAGTTATCAGAGGCCAACCACAAGAAGTTCCTCATTATGGCTATTATATCATCTCGAACACTTGTAGGCAAGATAAAGCAGGTGGTCCAATAGACATGGAGACTATTCAAAACTGCTTTAATGAGGGTGACTCTACCTACATATGAGAGAGTCATATTCTTCCAAAATTGAACTCTTTTACGGATTCTATCTACCAATGGTAGACATTGATTGTAATCCAGCCGAGAAGAAATCAATGGGAGTCCCAAATACTTCACTGGTAGTAACTCTAGATTGAAGTCCAGACACCTAGTAATCAAAACTAGCTCATCACTAGGAACCCCAGAAGCAAACAGACTGTTCTTTGAGCAGTTTATAGCAAGCCCAGTGCATGATTTGAATTGATTCATGGCACTAGATAGCGCCGTTATAGATTTGATGCTCCCGTGGAAAAAAGCAATAAGGTCATCAGCAAAGCATAGATGGGTTATTTGTGGATTATTGCATTTAGGATGCAAAACATACTTTCCTTCTGCCACCTTCTGTTTAAGTATTAGGTGTAAAATCTCCATAACGAGGACAAATAAATAGGGGGACATCGGGCACCCTTGTCGTATACCTTTCCTGGCCCTAATAAATCTTTTGGGAGAACCATTGATAGAAATGGAGAATCTAGAAGTCGTAATGCATACTTTCACCCAGTCAATGAACATATCAGGGAATAACATCTTCTGCATAACATGCTCAATTGCTTCCCATCTAACCATATCATAGGCCTTTCTAAGATCTATTTTTGTTGCACATCTAGGGGCTCCCTTGTTAAGATGGAATGGAAACTACCTGAAGAATAATAGGTAGGTAGTGGATATACTGAAATATTTATTTCCCGATTTATGGATTTTACTTTAGTAGAGGTTGCTACATTGACTGATTTTTCATTTTGTATTTTTTCAGGTACATGTTCTGCCTAGAGAAATGTTTGGGTTCCCAACTTCTGGTGTTGTAATGGCACTGCTGAAGTGGTTCCCTCTAAGACTCGTGGATAAATTTCTGGTACTAGCGTTGAATATCATCTTAGGAAAGACAGAGTGATTACGCAGTTGAAGACCAAAAACTGGATCTGTACAGAAAATAATTGTAGAATAGTATAATTGTTATTGTTCTTTGACTGAATACAAGCTAATTTCTACCTAACCTTGTGGAAAAATGAATTTATTACTTTCCTATACAAAATAGAGTCTTATTCTGACTTTCCTATTCTAATTTTCCTATTCTGACTTTATTTCTTTAACTATTTATACTTTCATATTCTTATACTTTCCTTCTAGTAGATGTGAATCAATCTTGGACTTGGGCTTGACTATGTTGAGTGCAAGTCCTACATATTCTAACACATCCCCGCAAGCTGGACATGTAGACACAGATGAAATGTGCAGCTTGAAGGAAGAAATCATGACTGTCGAGTGAAGCTGCTAATGGTTTGACTCGAGTTAGCATGATTGTCGAATTCTTGATAATTCTGGATGCTTCTGGATAATTCTGGTATGAAGAAATCACGACTGTCGAGTGAACAACTAATGGTTCGACTCGAGTCAACATGACTCTCCCTCAGTGTGAAGGCTGAAAAAATTGTTCAACACGAATGTTAGTATTGCTCAGCATTGGTGTTGGGTTGTTCAACATTGGTGCTGGTATATTGCTCAACATTAGTGCTGGTATTTTTTTTGAAAAAATTGCTTAGAACAAATATTGGTATTGCTCAGCATTGGTGCTAGATTGCTTAACATTGGTGTTGATATTGCTCAGCATTGGTGCTAGTATTGCTCAATATTGGTGCTGGTAGTGTTTTTTTTCTTCGCTTGTGGTGGTACTGACTAATGGACTGGGGTGCAAATAGCAAAAACTCAAAAATCACTTTTCGCCCTATTTTCTTCATTCTTCTTCACGTTTCTTGCTCCCCAGTTCGTCCCTGTTGTAGCTGCGTTGGCCGAGAGAGAAAGAGAGAAGGCAAGGGAGAGAGGGTTTGTGGAAGGTTGTTGGAGTGTCTGATTAGTCTAATTGGGATGAGGACTTATGTTGCAGATGAGTGAAAAGATGGTTCTCCATGTCTTGTTAGTTTGGTTGCGATTTGTTGACTGAACTACTGGAAATTGAATTGTTGTTTGGCTGGAATGGAGTTGCTGAGTGAAGGTTGGTGCATTGAGGTGAAGAGGAGCTTTGTTGCTTTGTTTCTGTTGGAGATCACAAAGAAGAAGGTTGCGAGTACTCTGTTGTGAGGTGGTTGGCTGCGATGTGATTGGTTGTGAAGTTGCAAGGACGGCGACGGTAGACTTGCTACAACTGTATGTATGGGTTTTGTAAGGGATTTCACGATCAAAACAGGGAAGGCGAGGTTGCAAAACCTTTGTGGATGGCGGCGAGAGGTATTCGATTTTGTCGAGTTGAGTTTTTTTTTTTTTTTAAATTAGGGACGATGAAACTTTGAGGTTCTGAACAAAAGAAATTGTGGAAGATGAATTGTAGGTTGTCTGCATTTGAAGGAGACAGAATGAAGAAATCTCTCATTTTTTGTTGTTTTGCTTTGAAGGTGATGGTTCTATTGCTCTTGAATTCTCTTGATTGCTAACTAAATCGCAAGTTGTTGATTGCGTAAAGAAGGCTAACTGATTGGGTAAAAGCTTATTGATTGCGTGACTGTGATTGAACTCTGTTGCAGAGTACGATTTTCCTTCCCCGCCTTTTATGTCTACGATCAAAGTGCGTAATCATCGGAGGCGGGGAAGAGCTCTGATACCATGTAAAGAAAATAATTAGAGAATTGCATTATGTTGTTGTTGGCGTAAAGAAAAAGATGGCTCATCCTGTAGTTGAACAAGAGTTTGTTGAGGTTTTGGTTGCAGGTGGCAGTTTCATGAAGAAAAGTCTATTGAGGATTATTGGTTGTCTGTTGATTGCGGTGTTGTTTGTTCTGTTGATGAATGGATGATTGAGGTAGGCTTTTGATGTTGTTTTCCCTTCCCTGCCTCTTTCGTCTAGCGTTCAAAGGCATGGTAGAGCTTGAGTCCCTGGAATCTTAGGTCACAAAAGAAAGTTGTTTTGATACCATGCAAACAAAATAATTGTAGAATAATATTATTGATATTATTCTTTAACTGCATACAAACTAATTTCTACCTAACCTTGTGGAAACATGAAACTTAAAATTTTCCTATACAAAATAGAGTCTTATTCTGACTTTCCTATTCTAATTTTCTTATTCTGAGTTTACTTCTTTAACTATTTTGACTTTCTTATTCTTGTATTTTCCTTCTAGTAGATGTGAATCAATCTTGGACTTGAGCTTGATTATGTTGAGTGTAAGCCCTACATATTCTAACATGACCACTAAGCTGAAAAACACAACTGGGAGCTAGGTGGTGGATTTTGGTGCAGTATCACTGATAAAGGCTGGCAAAATTAAGGTATAATAATAAACTTTGTTGTTCATAAAGTAGTCGCATTTATGTGGACATGGACTAATTTTTTGTTAATGTGGTTGTAATGAAAAAGGTGAGGGAAGGTGTGGAAGAAATCAGAGAGACACGTGCTAAGTTTGTCGATGGCCAAGAGGAGTTTTGACTTCATCATATTGGCCACTGAGTACAAAAGCAATGTTCCTTCTTAGCTCAAGGTGAGTGAGTGAACAATGAGTATGAATTTTTAATTTGTTGTGCAAGTGCGTAAAGGATATGAGTAGTCTAACTTTAAAATTGGTTGATACTTCAGATCCTCTTACAAATTGCCTTTGGTTGTAACTTTCTTTTGCAGGGTAGTGATTTATTCACCGAAGAGGGGATGTCGAAGATGACATTTCCTGAAGGATGGAAAGGTGAAAAGGCATTGTATGCAGTCAAATTCTCAAGGAGAGGACTCTTTGGAACCACCCATGACGCCGTTAAAATTGCACAGGATATTTCGGAGAAGTGGACAAAAAGGACCAATAATATGGTCTTCAGAACCCTTGATGGAATGCAAATTAAACATATCCGAGTGCATGAAACCCTTGAAAGGATTATTAAGACAATTAAACCTTAGAATTTTTGCAATTTATAATACATTACATGTTGATTATCTCTATTATAAATTGTAATTTTCACCATCTAATCAGTTCAGAGCCTTGTGTCTTCTTTGCATTTTGCATTTGCAAAACAAAGTTATTGATCCTTAGCAGGTCCTACATAATTCATTGATCTTCTATTCTGTGGTGTTTCTTCATTGCTAAGCATTCAGTCTGTATAGCATTCTCAGCCAACACACCTACTCTAGTCGTGGAATTGAAAGGACATACTGAACCAATCAAATTCTTTTAAAGTTGACCAGTTGCTCATCAACACCTTCTCATCCGATCCAAGCTTAATAGCATTTGCCCCCCTCTACTTTTTTCATCTTCTTGTGTAAATATAATACCTTATAGAAATGTCAGGTTTTGCGCATTAAGTTCTCTTTAGCTTATCAGTTTTTCAATCATACCACCCAACAAATCCTTTCCAATATGTCATTTAAAAAATACATCTTCCCTCAACAAACAAGATACATATTATCAACAGGGACACATATCTGCTTTCACTAATTTAAAAATGGCCTTGAAGTGGACGACATTGCATTATTTGACAAAACTTAATTACTACTCGTGATAATTCTAAAAAAATCAAAGGAAACACTTGAATCTGTTGGGGAAGTGTTGGCTTGAATAGTCCTACATCAAGTAAAGAGGAGTCGTCACTAAGATTTATAAGGAGATGATACACTCCCTAATAGTGGTGCTCACGCCCCAATGATGTGAAGTTTTTTTTCCATTGTCAATCAAACAAAATTTCATGATCAAACATTGATGAAACCTCCAAATTCTATGTCAACTCTTCGAATTTAACCATCTAATGGCACTTTGTTCCTTTCAATCAGTACTCATTCATCGGTAGATAAAGAAAGCGGGGGAAAAGAAGAATCATTCTATAACTTTAAAATAAACAAGGGATGACAATAATGAGGTAGACAAAAACTATGGCATAAAACCAAACATGTTAGACAACATCATTGTATTATTAGACAATGCAATTTAATATTTATATTGTCATTAAAAAATCCGAACCAAAGTTAACACCATTGAAGCATGCATCATAGATTCAAATTGTGAATAACCTTTTAGATAATGTTTGATCACATAACCCATTCAAATTCTTTTAAATAATTGTCCGTTTTCTGACCCCCAAATAACATAAATGAAAACCAAATGATCAAAACATAGAATTAACCTCTCTAGAACAAAGTAATTAAAAAAATAAAAATAGTAAACTCTTGGTCATATGTCACAACTCAGTTGCATCATAGCATATGTAGACTGGTCAATTTGATAACTATGAAAAAATGTTTGGGCCATTAATTATACTGGTCAATTTGATAGCATATGTTTGTCCTTGGTTATATGGCGTAAAGTTCAAATCTTACCTGAAGACCGAAGCTGGTCTTAGTCCAAAATCGTAGGAGCCTCCAATCACTCTCACTTATCCACTATTCACCAGAAAACCTCCCAAACAATGACAATGCACCAAGGTAGACAAATGCATGGTGAAGTTCAAGTAGGTAAGGAAAAACATGCATGTATAAAAATCCTCTTGGTGTTTGATTTAAGGAAGACTATTTACTACTTTCAATTTCCTCTGCATATACTTCTCTCTCAAGTTGCAAGGTCTAATCCTTAATCTTTCAGAGAAGCAAAGAAAAATCTCAAAATTTTGCCTTTACAAAGCTAGCTGAATAAGACTGTAAACTAATCAAACTCGGATTAAGAGTTTACATCTTGAAACAAAGTACCATGTTGGCAGGTTGGTTTTAGTAGCTATCATGCAGAACAAAACCATTATGTTAGATAAATATTATCAACGATCAACATAGATCATTTACTAGGGGTGGGCACGATTGGGGATTAGGCTTGGCACGGTCCCGGTCCAATGAAACGTGACCAAAATGGTTCGGGATAGCTAATTTTCCTAGGCAGACCTGATTGGTCTCGGACCGATTTGAACCAGGACGCTACGGGACAGTCCCGATTAAAAAAAACAGCCCAAACTGAGCCCAAGTCTAGCCCAAGCCTGGTCCTGGTTTCACAATGATATCACTAAGACATTACCCTGTTCTACAGTGTTATCTCCCCAAACCACACACAGAATGGGATAGAGAGAGAGAGAAAAGATTTGAGAGGAAACCAACCACTATCGGCAACTATGACTTTTATGCATGCATGTTTTTCAACGCACAATAAATAGAAACCAACTAATACTGCAAAAATTATGGTTTTTGTAGCAGTTAAGTTCAGGATTCGAAGAATTGTGGTAAAAGTGTAAAAAAAAACCCAAAAAAAGCAAAAAAAAAAAAAAAGCTAGCATGACGAGCTAGAATTGTTGTTGATTAAATATTTGGGTAGCTTGTATAGGTTGTTGAAAAGGGATTTGGTAATGGAAACCATAGATCTAGATGGGAGAGAATGAGGAAGGGTTTTCCACCTTGAGGTTAGGATCCCCTGTGG
The DNA here is from genome assembly GCA_963556465.1 of Berberis vulgaris. Lineage (NCBI taxonomy): Eukaryota > Viridiplantae > Streptophyta > Magnoliopsida > Ranunculales > Berberidaceae > Berberis > Berberis vulgaris. Next base: position 68,941,794 of record OY747125.1, on the reverse strand, counting down.
GTGATAAACCTCTATAGTCATGTGCAAGAGCTTGTAAAATGGGTTGACCCTGCAGTTGTTCGAGTTGAGATTATGATCCAATGTCTTCAATCCAGTAAGGAGAATAGACTAATCTGTATGGCAAAACAAATAGGTATCTGAAGAAAAAGATGTCATAATAATGAAAACATAATTTGTGTTATCCAAACCTTGTTAATACTAACTAGAGGGTGAGGGTGGTCTTGATTTGATTTGGGGAGAACAAGGAGATGGTAAGAAGGGCGCAACAATCGGAAAGGAAAGGAAAGCAAAGCAGTGAAGAGCCGAAGAAGAAAGAAGAAGAAGAAAAGGAGAGGGAAAAGTGAGAGAGGCGAGAAGGAGAAGAGACTATTTTGAGGATTTGGAGATTTTAGGGGTAAAAATAGGGCTTTGACTTGAGAAAACTAGTTGGGCTAGAGCTTGGGCTTGCTACAGTAATCGGAATGGACTGAATCCGGGATAGAATTTGTGAAAACTGGTTACGTCCCGGTTCCAACCGATCCGGGTTCGGGACTGGAATACAAACAATATGAATCAGTTGATCCCGATTTTAATCGGTTCAGGACCATACCGAACTGAGTTGATCCGGGTCGGAACCGAGATTCTTGCCCACCCCTACCATTTATAGGACGTCACATTATTCAACAAAATGTGACTCTTTTTTTTTGTAATAGTTCAATAGGAGCCAACGTAAACCCCAAAACCATCCAAGTAGGCAACACAGATTCAACTTGTGAATGATACCATTTTAGATGATGTTCATCACATAATCCATATAGATTCTACAAAGATATCCCCTAGCTAATTAGTCCATTTCAAGCATTTTTAACCATTGCAGATAGATTAAAACCAAGCCAATGAATATGGAACCAAAACATACAAACCAATGCAAGAAAAGAATTGTTGTTCTAAGTGTCGAATCAAATTTTATTGTATTTTGCATATTGCATATCTACTGGTTAATCTAATGGACCACATCTACAATACCAGTTTATTCATCTCCATCTCTCACAGTCATCCTATTGACACCCCAATGTACATCTCATAATTTGTGACAACAGGGAGGTAAAATAAGTTGAATCTTCTGTAAGGGAGCAAATGAAATGTATGTAAATATCATCGAATGAGACATGCACTATTCACAGATTAAGAAATGACCATAGAATTAGAGGAGAAGCCATTATTGAAGAAACTAGCTAAAGTTTAGTATAATTATCTTAAAGTAATCAACATAAACCACAACCATCCAAGCAGTAAGGTTCAACATTGTGATTGATATTTTGGGTTTTGTTTTATCACATAATCCACGTGGAATCCATCCAACAAATCTTGTAAATCTTCATTTCGCACTAAAAACACTTTTTTTTTTTTTGGCAAACACGAAGATATTTATTAAAGATCGGAAAGTAAACAAAATACAAAGGGAATCATTCCTATACCAAGGAATGCTAAGACATCATGAAGGTGTCAAAAACCAAATCCCTAAACAAATTACAAGCCGAACCCATCATCCACAACAATTTCCTAATCTCGATAAAGATAGAGTGTTTTGATATGTTGAGCCCTTCAAAAACCTTCTTATTTCTCTATTTTGACACACACCACATGAGTACGCGAGGAACCCTACGCCATAACAACTCTATCCACCGAGAATGATTAGCTTGGGACCACCAACTTAGCCAATCTAAAATGGAACCTTGAAACATCAAACTCAAACCAAATTCTGACAAGCAACTGCTCCAAATGGATTTGGAGAATCTGCAGTGAAGCATCAAATGATCTAACATCTCGTCAATCTCATTACAAAGCACGCAAAGACTTCCTGTGTGGAATCCTCTTTTCCTTAACCTGTCTTTAGTCAAGATTCTCTCATGCAACATTGACTAACTATAAAAATTTATCCGAGGAAAAATGTTTTTCACCCAAACTAGATTCTTGTGAGAGGAAATGAAGGGGTTGGAATGAGTCTCATAATGAGAGACAGCCAACATATCAGAAAATTCTTTCACCGAGATAATGAAATTACATGTTAAGCAATTTGTTGGCTAAACGTAAAAAATCTAATCAACCATCTAGACCATTCAATTTGTTCACCTCCAATGACAATCAGGCAGAAGCATTATCTATATACCCAGTTCGATGTATCGCGATTTTATACTAAAATCAGGTGATGAAAGTGAAGTTTTCTTAGGGTGAACAAATCCAAAACACCTATAAATGTTCTTGGTGTTTAATGTTAGTGAAGACAGTTCAATGGGGGTGGTTTTAGAGTTTTCAAAGTTCTCTCTATCAGTGCGTTTACACAATTAGGCTTGCTGGTCAGGAGTGCGCCAGAAGCTGTTCCCAAGCACGTGATTTGAGGAGAGAGATTTCAATTGTAAAAATGAAAAGTTGGGGGAAAGAAACTTAACAATATAAGAAAGTTAAGGGTTAACTTTGCTTCTCTCTTCGAGTTTGTCTAGGCAACTAGGCTTTAAAGTCATTATTTGGTTAGACTTGGACTTTTTTTTTACACTTTTATCCATTCTCTTTAAAGAGCAATTCTAGATGTCGAGGAAATGGGCGAGGGAGGTTGGGTCGCACGCGCAGAGCTGACGTGGTAAAAAAAAAAAAAAAAAAAAATTGGGGGGAAATCGAAAATTTGGGGAAGAAGAATGAGGGAACAGAGCTTTCTCCTTCTCCCCATTCCATTTTCAATCCTCCCCATTTTCTTCCTCTCCCTCTGCCCATTTTCCATCTCTCGACAGGTCTCCCCCTCCCTCTCCTCCAAACGAAGCTCTCCCTCTCCCTCTCCACCTTCATCGTCATCGACTCAAACGAAGGAGAAGAGAAGAAGGTCAAACGAAGCCAGAGAAGAAGAAGGAGAAGAGAAGAAGGTCCCTCGTCCCTTTCCTCTCGCAAAAGGTAAACCCAGACTTGATTTTCCCTCTCATTTTAGGTTTTTGGTTTTTGGTTTTTGATTTTCCCTTTACTTGCCTGTTTTAGGTTTTTGGTTTCGGACAAGAAGTTGGTGGGCAATCTGGTTTTCATCGCTCGGACGCAGAGGTAAGCTCTCGACAACAATTTCTTCTCTTCGCTTCGTCTTCAGATCAGAGCTTCAATTTATTTTTTTTGCTCCTCTTAGTTCTTCTCTTCGTCTTCAGATCAGAGCTTCAAATTTTTTTTTTTGGCTCCTCTTAGTTTAGATCTAGGGTTTAAATCTTCTAACATTAAATTTTGTTTCAAACTTCAGCACATAGTTTTTATCCAGAAAATCTTTCCTCTACAAATGTATTAGTTTTCAATTCACAATGAAAACTAATTTTGCATCTGGTATAAAATGGATGTTTCCTATAAAATGGATGGTATAAAATGGATGTTTCCTATGAACTGTTGCATCTGGTATAAAATGGAAGTTTAAACTTAACATCAAATTTGGCAGGATTGAGGGAGATTATAATCTATCAAGATTATGAAAGAAACTTAAGCACATTGTTGCAGTGAATAGTTTTATTTCCAGGGAACTAATAATAACATTTTAATGAAGTATTGTGTTTCTCATAATACTTGAATGTTTGGTGCAGTTATTTGATGGACACGGTGGCTCTGATGCTGCAGCATATATGAGGAAGAATGCCATGAAATTCTTTTTTGAAGATGCTGATTTCCCACAGGGTTTTGAAGTTAACAATGTAATGCTAGAGGAGGTTGAAAACTCTATTCGCAATACCTTCCTTCTCGCAGACATTGCATTGGGTAATGAATGCACTGTTAGCAGTTCTTCTGGGACAACTGCTCTTACAGCCCTAATACTTGGAAGGTATGTTTATGTCAATGACAAGTTGTGGATGTCTTTCACTATTTGTTATATTGTGTGGTTTATCTATTCAGATTGTCTTCTTCGCAGGATATTAATGCAGAGATTTGTCATGTTTTCTGATTTTGTTAACTAGAGAAGAAGCTCAAACGAAGCCAGAGAAGAGAAGAAGCTTCAATTTTTAGGTTTTTTGGTTTCGGACTCTCCTGATCTGGTTTTCATCGCTCGGACGCTGAGGTAAGAGCTTCAATTTTTTTTTTTTTTTTAATTTCAGTTTTCAGATCTGATTTTACACCCAGATCGGACGCAGAGGTAAGCAACGGTTGAGGATTTTGGAAGGGGTTGAGGTAACCCAGATCTGATTTTTTTAATTGTGTTATAAGAAGAAGGGGTTGAGGATTTTGGAAGAAAAGCAACGATTTTGTTTCTGATGCTTAGATGGGGGTTTGGTTTACATATACTTGATATAATGTGGATAATAATTAGAAGAAGAACCCCTTTGATGATCTTTGATTATGTGGGTGTCTTAGATTGCTTCTTATGATCTTTGGTTATTTTGCTTAATTGATTAGGAACATTAGAAAAGCTCTGTTGGTTTTGATTAGTATCTTTTTGTTTGGATTTAGCTGGTATGATCTTTTGTGTTGGTTTGATAGGCATTTTTTTTTAATATCCCTTTGATGGATTACATGTGCAATGCGTTTAGCTTCATTAGATATCTTGAAATTGGATGCATTCAGGTTTAAAATGATATTGTTTTCTTCATTATCTCAATTCATTATCTCAATGTTGTAGTATGGTTATTACATATTATTTAGTTGAGTGGATTTTAAGTCTAAACAAATATCTCAATGTTCAAAATGTTTTCTTTCCCTTGCTGTAGGGAGTTATGATGACCCATGGCAATGTTCTTTCTACACTTTCTGCAGTCATGACAATCGTTCCCAAGTTGGGAACCAAAGATATTTACTTGGCATACCTCCCACTGGCTCATATTCTCGAATTAGCAGCTGAGGTATGAAGCTATTTCTGATTGTTTAAGGTATTAGACAGGCACTCAAAATCTTAATATGCATGATTTTTTGTTTAACCACTATCAACCCTTTCTTCACGATCATTTGTATATTCAGGTTTCAATCTGCATATCAATTAATTGTGTTTTCCATAGTTACTAATCTTAAATACATATTATAGAATTTAATGGTAGCTGTGGGATGTTGCATTGGATATGGATCACCATTGACTCTTACTGATACATCAAACAAAGACACACCTATAAGCTAACGACAATGGCGATGGTTAGTAGTCTCTCCTCATCAAGTACGTCTTCATAGTCTTACAAGCTAACGACAATGGCGATGCTTAGTAGTCTCTCCTCATCATACATGCATGGTATAAACCCTATCCCCCAAAGACACACCTACAAGTATTTATGTGGATGTAATATCTCTCTGAACTTTGGTTCTAAGTGGCTTCAGTTCATGTTGTCTATGTTCAGTTTGCAATTGGATGTGACAAATAGATAAGCCTTACTTTTTATAGTATTCAATCACAGTTCATACAAAATAGATGCTTTCAGAATGTAAAAAAGACTGACATTATGCATTACTTCATTTGGCAGGCTATGATGAAAATGCCGAAGATTTGGACTAATTTTGTGTGGCTTGTGAAATTTTGCTGGAGAAAGAAGACTTATAGTTAGTTCAGTCATCCTACTTCGTTCTCCATTTTTCATTCTGTGAATGCAGGTTTGATTTCATTATAGTTAGTTTTTGAAATATGGCTTGTGTGTTGGATGTGCTAATACTTTTTGGTTCCCTATCAATCCTTAAGAATTACATAACCATGTGACGGTTTGCATGTTAATTCAATTACTATTTTCTTAACCTTACCTTTGAATTTTTCTTTTGTATTTTTCAGAACTGGGATCATGCACCCCTATTGCTGTTGCTGGGATCACGCACCCCTATTTTTCAGAACTGGGATCATGCACCTCCTCAACATCATAATTCACAGAACCAAGCAGCTCCTAACATGAGGACCCCTCAAAAAACATGCACCCCTATTGCTGTTGCTGTTGCTGTTCCTCCTCTGAAGCAGATCACCTGTTGCTGTTCCTGTTCAACTCCAAGAACCAAGGACAAAAACTGTTGTTGTTGCTGTTGCTGTTGCTGTTGTTGTTCCTGTTTCTTGGCTGATTGTAGTTTTTACTTGTGCTTGTACAACTAAAAGAGTCCTAGAGTTTTCTTCCACTCGGGGCTGATGGTGCTAAAATAAGTGAAGAAGAGTATGCGGGTATGAGGGATCTCATTCTTCCACTCGGAAGAGTACCAGAATTCTCTGCAGAGATGGGAGGTTAACAAAAGCTTATAGTTCTAGAGAATTCAATCTTGGCATCCAATCTCATGTGTCATAGCTTACTATGTATATGCTCTTTCCCCTTAATGGTGTAAAAATTAGTCAATTCCGATTGCTTACTATGGATGCTCCATAATTGTAAGTAGCTTAGATCAAAATTTTGTATTTTTATAATTTGTGGCTTGAAAATAGTAAGCAGTCTTTGGAGTGTAATAATAGAATACAATATTTAAGTTTCCAAAAGGTCTTTCATCTTTGCAGCCCAACACAAAAGATGCATGCTATACATGTTTTGGTGTAATTTGTGCTCACGAACTTCTCAGGTATTCTTGAAATATAGGAAACTTCAGAAGCAAAACAGACACCCTCTTTAAGTTATAATGTGTTACAATGTTGTGAGCCACTGTCACTATAAATATGACTGTAAACACAAAAAATAGATAGCAGAGCATCATCGGATTGGAAACTTCGTCTATATATAAACCCTCATAATAAATCATGTACAACAACATAGAGGAAGCCAAAGAACAAACAGGCTTGGGTTTACAAAAGAACTAAATCAACACTACACAAGGACAGATTGTTCAGATACAGAGCACCACCAACCACACCAGATCCCAATTGTTATGTACATCCATCTGGGCACTCTCCTACAAAACTTCAAGCTGCTCTCTGTTCCCTCAATATGCAGCCACACCAGTCTCTTAACTTAATAGCTCAATGGCCATCGTTGTCCAACAGGCCGTTTAATTTACACAGGGTCTCTGCTGAGAGACTGCAACACCTAAATCTGGACTTCTGTGGAGGCAAAACTTCCCGATGATCAAGTGGCGAGAAACAAACAATAATTACGGTCAGGTTATCGAATGTGTTTAGGCAGAGAGCTTCCATGACTAGTTCCCTAGCACATTGCTCTGGGTCATCATGCCGACTAAGCCCAGGACGCACTATGCTGACTGCCTGCTGGCTTCACATAACATCCCATATGCCATCACATCCCATTATAAGAAACTCGTCATCTTCTGTGAGAACAGCTTGCCGAAACTCGGGTTTAGCAATTAGTGGGGAAGGAGATCCCTGTGGTAGTTTCATGTCCCAGTCACCTAAGGCCCTTGAAACTGAAAGGACACCATTTAAATACCCATCATCTATGTACCCACCACATTTCTCGACTCTCGTGCGTTCTAATGTATGTATAGGCAAGTGGTCTTGAGACATCTCAATTGCCTTTACTTTACGACACAAAACTGCTCTACAGTCCCCAGCATTTGCTACCAGTAGAAGTCTGCAACAAGAGTAGTTTCTAGTTAACAAAATCAGAAAACATGACAAATCTCTGCATTAATATCCTGCGAAGAAGATAATCTGAATAGATAAACCACACAATATAACAAATAGTGAAAGACATCCACAACTTGTCATTGACATAAACATACCTTCCAAGTATTAGGGCTGTAAGAGCAGTTGTCCCAGAAGAACTGCTAACAGTGCATTCATTACCCAATGCAATGTCTGCGAGAAGGAAGGTATTGCGAATAGAGTTTTCAACCTCCTCTAGCATTACATTGTTAACTTCAAAACCCTGTGGGAAATCAGCATCTTCAAAAAAGAATTTCATGGCATTCTTCCTCATATATGCTGCAGCATCAGAGCCACCGTGTCCATCAAATAACTGCACCAAACATTCAAGTATTATGAGAAACACAATACTTCATTAAAATGTTATTATTAGTTCCCTGGAAATAAAACTATTCACTGCAACAATGTGCTTAAGTTTCTTTCATAATCTTAATAGATTATAATCTCCCTCAATCCTGCCAAATTTGATGTTAAGTTTAAACTTCCATTTTATACCAGATGCAACAGTTCATAGGAAACATCCATTTTATACCATCCATTTTATAGGAAACATCCATTTTATACCAGATGCAAAATTAGTTTTCATTGTGAATTGAAAACTAATACATTTGTAGAGGAAAGATTTTCTGGATAAAAACTATGTGCTGAAGTTTGAAACAAAATTTAATGTTAGAAGATTTAAACCCTAGATCTAAACTAAGAGGACCCAAAAAAAATAATTTGAAGCTCTGATTTGAAGACGAAGAGAAGAACTAAGAGGAGCAAAAAAAATAAATTGAAGCTCTGATCTGAAGACGAAGCGAAGAGAAGAAATTGTTGTCGAGAGCTTACCTCTGCGTCCGAGCGATGAAAACCAGATTGCCCACCAGCTTCTTGTCCGAAACCAAAAACCTAAAACAGGCAAGTAAAGGGAAAATCAAAAACCAAAAACCTAAAACCAAAAACCTAAAATGAGAGGGAAAATCAAGTCTGGGTTTACCTTTTGCGAGAGGAAAGGGACGAGGGACCTTCTTCTCTGGCTTCGTTTGACCTTCTTCTCTTCTCCTTCGTTTAAGTCGATGACGATGAAGGTGGAGAGGGAGAGGGAGAGGGAGAGCTTCGTTTGGAGGAGAGGGAGGGGGAGACCTGTCGAGAGATGGAAAATGGGGAGAGGGAGAGGAAGAAAATGGGGAGGATTGAAAATGGAATGGGGAGAAGGAGAAAGCTCTATTCCCTCCTTCTTCCCCAAATTTTCGATTTCCCCCCAATTTTTTTTTTTTTTTTTTACCACGTCAGCTCTGCGCGTGCGACCCAACCTCCCTCGCCCATTTCCTCGACATCTAGAATTGCTCCTCTTTAAAACACAATCACAAATATTATTTATAAAAGGGGTAAAAATGTAAAAAACCCAAAACTGACTATAAAGTCAGGCTTCCTAAAATTAGGGTCTCTCCTCATCTCCTCCAAAACATACCCAAGCTACCTCAAAACAGAAATAGCAGTGAAGATTCTATAACATTATGCATTATTTAGTGATAGTTACAGCTTGTAGAACTCGTTATAGAAAAGAATTTTCGGGGTTCGATGTTGTCTTTGTCATAGAGTATGGGGATTGGGGAAGAATACTGAAAAAACCATAATCCAAATCTCTTATGAACATTGCAAGGATTTGTCTGTGGAAAAAATGAGTATCACTACAAAAAAAATGCCCTTTAATAGCGGTTCAAAACCGCTATGGTAGGATACCATAGCGTTTTAGTAAACGCTATGTTTGCCGGCGCTATAATAGACCCAGGGTCTATTATAGCGGTTTAAAACCGCTATAGAAAGTTACCCTGTTATAGCGTTTCAAAACCGCTATGGTAGCCTCTGCCATAGCGTTTTAAAAACGCTATAGTAGCCTCTAAAACCGCTATGGTAGACTCTACCATAGCGTGGTAAGTATACATAGCAAATTTTTTTTTTTTTTTTTTTTTTTTTTTTTTTTTTTTACTATCAAATGACTTTTTATTACATCTCATAAGTTTTATGTCTAGAAAATAAAAATTTAAATGTGCCAAAGTTAAACAGAAGAAGAAGAAAGTTTGCCAACTAAATATACAAAATTGATACCCTAATATCAGAAGAAGAAAGTTTGCTAACTAAATATACAACTGTCACTGAAAGAATATTGTACAAAGATTCGTGTTACATTCAGACCAAAAATTAGTCCCAACTTCCGAAGAAGGTATAATCATTACCTTGAATTCGTGTTACAAAGATTCGTGTTACATACTATACATTTATTCCACTCCATTGGTGAATCATTACCTTGAATTCGAGGAACCTGAAGCAACTTTGGAAAGGAACTTCTCGTTTTAGCATAAATCTCCGCCATAGGACCCTGTTCAAAAGGCTCATTTTCAATAAACCTCTGCAACAATACTTGAAATTGCTGAAACTGCTGAGCAGCATGGCTGTAACAGGTAGGTTTTTCCGGATAAAATGAGATTTCTCGGTTCAGTTGTGTGTATTGGCAGTGAAGCGCTTCCCAAGTTAAGCATAGGTGTGCAACATATGCAGTCTCAAGATCTAGGTATGGGTCATGTTGCTGCTGCTCCTGCAGAAGTTCACCATCATCTTGAGGATCTTCCCGCTTCTTGAAAGAAAGGCTGCGAAGGCTAAATGCTAGCTTCTTAGATGCAGATCTTGGTGATGGACTGGGTGAAACTAGAGAGCCTGCAGCGCAAGAAATTGAGTTGCATGGGTTATTATCACTTAAAAAAAAAACCCAGTTAAAACAGGGGAAGGAGAAAGTAAGTCTGCTATTTCAATAATAGTTAAGAATCGGGCAAATGATCTAAATTCAATCAAGACAAAGCATGATCCATTTTTTCAGCTACAATTAAATGATGTTCAGCAATCAACCCATACTTAGCCTAATCACGAAGGATCTGCTCAGTATGATCTAAAAGTAATGCTGATAGGCCAGTTATGTAATTCAAGTTTGTCGCTTCCGTTATCTTTAATGCGACAAAAAAATGCAAAATACAATTGATCAACTTCAAGCATTACCCAAAATTGTGATCAATTCCAATCGAACACATAAACGGTCGAAACTTTTGATTGACATCTGTAATAACAAAATTGGAAGTGAAAAGCCATCCAATGCCAATACCTTAGATCCGATGAGATTTGAAACATCTAATGAGGCAATGAAAATGCAAGCATGAATACGAGAAGCATCCCAGATTTGATATAAACTAGCTAATTCGTCAACCAAACTCTGATTCATTGCCACAAATCACTCTAGTCTCGTGATTGATCTCAATGTAGTCAAAACAATTAACACACATTTCATTAAGGCTATGTTTAATTACAATGCGAAGATTGTTATAGTGAAAGCTTTAGATTTTCACTAAAGTGCACAAAAATTATGACTTGTCCCATGAAATTTCTCATCACAATCAAGCCCTTTAAGTTTGGATATGTCAACTCATTAACATCTAGACTAACATTCTAATGGAATGCCACAAAGCACACTGATGTCTACATCTACATGTACTATCTCATTATCTCAGTAAGTTTTTTTTGGAGTAATTCAACAATTTCATAAAACAAATCAAAATTCACAAAATTGGTACTAACAATCAAGAAATGTAAATCAAACTTGTTCAAAATTTACCTCCTTCGCGCAATTGCTGAGCACTCATCTTATCAAAGAACAACATCCTTTCACAATACTTGTCATACAACTCATCAAACCCACACCATTTCTGATGAGCAAATTTCTTTGCCTAAGTCAACCATCCACCATGAACATTTCTTTCCATCCTCAACCCGCAACCCAGCAAAGGAGGTTCCCTATGCATGCCAAGTTTATTTTTACTGTCATTAAAGAATCTAAGAAATTTGCTTGTCATTTATATCCCACATACCTGGTATGTCCTCGAGACTAAAGCCTTGGGATCGATATATCTTGAAGTTGGGGTGCTAGGTGTCACCATAATTTTCTGTAATTCCATATTTAAAATACAATTCATGTTAGCAAGTTGCATCTTTTAAGTTCAGATACAGATTCAGATTAGGGGAAAAAAAAGTTCAAAAGGTTACCTTCGCCAAGACTGGATTAACCCACTGATGTTCACCAAATGATGTGCCTGCAAAGTATATAACTCCATTGCTATCCCCATCACATATGTATTGGAGTTCCTTAAAACTTGATTGCCGATGCTGAAACCTTATACTGCAGCAGCAAGTAATCGTTAGAAACCAGGGTGGTAACGGACTTGGTAAAAGTATTTCAGGACTTGAGAACAAACTATACGAGTTTAGAATGTCTAAAATGTAAAAACTGAGCGAAATGCTGGTGACAGAAAATGCTCGAGTAATACAAAGACTGAAACTCTCAAATGAGACAAAACATAAAGTAAATGAGCAGCCTTACTTCGGGTCATTTCCTGGACAAACAGATCCCAAGTCTAAATAGTAGATGGCCTCCGTCACCTGACATGAGATAATCAAAGCTTTCTTTAAGAACAAAGCGTCATATACACAGTTTGGAAATTGATAAAATGAGTCGTTTCACTCACAAGCTGATTGAATTCTGGGATCTGATAGGTAAGGTTGGTTTTCTCTAGCTGCAACATCATGTATACAAGAAGATGATGATGATGATGGTTACGACTACTAACTCATAAAGACATGTTAGTGTCTTATTTACCTCCATACCTTTTTAAGCAAACCTAATGAATGTGGTGCGATTCAGATCAGTCCTCTTGTTATCATTACAACATAAAAGCCATCATCAACAAACATTAATCACTTGCATATGCTCAAACATGACATCATCATTGGTTTATTTCGTGAGGAAGCTGTGAAAAATGGAACAGAATCAAGGAACGTGATTTTACCACCACAAATTTCCTTAGATGTATGCAAAGCAATCAGATCAAAACAGGCAAGCCCAGAAAAAGGCACACTTCCAATATGATCCATACATTTAAAAAACCATGTCTTTGATAGAAGTAAATATAGGCAGATAACAACAGAAGCATCCCATGTACACCAGACAAACCAATCAAAAGTGTGAGAAGTGTAAAAAGCATCCCATGTACAACAAATGCATTTTTCTCAAGCAATCATAATAATCTCAACTTTAACTAAAAACACAAGAGATTGAACTCAAACTCAAAATCAAGGATACTTCCATCTTCACTCTCTTCGATCAATTTCTTGATAAACCCATCTCTGGGGAGATTACTATCCTAAAATAAAACTCAACCTGGAACAAATAACCACCCTAAGGAGAGGTGTTTAGCTTTTGCCTCTGAAACTATTAGAGCAACTCAATCTTACCTTTGAACTAGGGATAGAAAGATTCCAATGAAAGCATTTCGGTGAGAATCAGATCCATCAATAAACAGGATAAATAAAAGGATATGAACATCCTTTAGACATTTAACCTCTCTAAAAAGGAATAACAAACACCCAACAACATAATCATAATTGAAGATTGTTTCAATCAAACAACTACTATGCTTAACATTCAAGTCAAGGGATTTCATTTCCCATTTTTCCTCTTCCAAAATTCCAATATTTCAAATGTAACATTTAAGATGACATTAACTATCACAAATGTATTATTTTTGAAATGTGACAAAAAAAAAACAAGTTGATAAACAAATTACCTGGTACACAACGCTGAGAAATGGCTTGGAACACCTGTTGAAGCTCAAAGGGCAAAGCAGGCAAATAGTAAAGAAAGACAACTTGGAAAGGTCCCCATTTTTCAGGCACGTAGATGATCTCTCCTTGCCAACACCTCACTCTATCATGCTTCTCCTTAACCCCAGCAAGAACAAACAAAGAATCATGAACAACAAGCAAATCGTCGGGTTTCAAAACAGAGGAGGAGGAGTCGACCACTCGGTCTACAAACTCTTCAGTCCCAATTGAGATGAGGACCTTGGAACCCCCACCGATATTTCCAGCTGAGATGATTCGATTGAGTGTTCGGGTTTGTTGTTGGGGTGAGATTTTGGGGTCTGAGTCCATAAAGGACCAGTCCTTCTCGACCAATTCTTCGAAGCTTACCACCTCGATTGGTCCTTCGGTTGTGTGGGGTGTGCAGTAGGTTAGAAAGCGAGAGCAAGGAGGGAGGAGAATGGCAGAGAGAGGGAGGGAAGAGAATCGGGCTGTGTGTTTCTCTCTTCTTTGTAGGTTTTAAGTTGGAGAGAGCTGAAATATTTGGGCGGTCTCACATTTTCAATCTCCCGCTTAATTCTCTAAGAGCATTTTGAGATACAATGATACTAAAAGTAGGTTTTTTATAGCATTTGTGTCAAAAACGCTATTCTCAAATGCTGTAAAAGATCATTTTTGTTGTAGTGTATAAAATTTCAAGATGCCTTACAATCTTCAATTTTACTTGAAACAATCCATGGCATGCACCTTGTTTCACTAAAAGAACAGATTTCACATTGCCTTGTAACTTGATCAGCCCAGATGATTAATCAGAATCAACAAATTAGAATGAGTAACTTGACTTTCAGTTTTAAGTCTGGATTTGATTTCACATGCATCATTGCGCCATCACTACATTCAATAATCAAACAATTAGATGTGCTGGAGATTCAATCAAGTTTAATAACACAAGTGATTTCTGTTTTGGGGGAGCTTGGGTATGTTTTGGGGGAGATGAGGACAGAAGCGAAGTTAACAATTTTCTGTTACTATTAAGTTTCTCTCCCCCCAACTCTTCATTTTTACAATCAAAATCTCTCTCATCAAATCACGTGCTTGGGAGCAGCTCCTGGCTAGCAAGCATGGCTGTGTAGAATTGTTGTCTCTCTATATATACAGCGCATCTAGAGAGCCAGGAGCTAACACCAGGAGAGACTCTCTAGCACGTGTTTAGGAGAAAAAGATGAGAGTTTTAAAAAAAAGTCTCTAACCTAACCCCCCCCCCCCCCCCCCCCCAAAAAAAAAAAAAAAAAAAAAAAAAACAGATTGAGTTCCCCATTTCCAAAATCGAGCTCTCATTTCCCCTCCCCCTCAAAACATATCAAGTTCCCCAAAAACAAAGGTTGCTCATCTCCCCTAGATCTTGTAATCGTCCCTTTCGAGCTTGTTGAGACTCAATAGCTCGTCTGCAATTATCTCGAGCTTTTTTTGTGTGGTTGCTTCGGTTGATGTCGCTGTGGAGAGCGATCGGCGAGTCGTGAAAAAAAAGCCTCGTGAGGGATCTGCGAGGCATTCTTGAAGCCTTGTCAGGGATCTGATCGCTAAAGGTGAAATCTTGAAATCTCTTCTTCTTTGAAGAAAAGACAGTGAAGAAGCAAAACAACACAGAGGTGAAATCTCTTCTTCGCTAAAGGTGAAATCTAGGGTTTCGACTAGGAAGGGTGAACTCAATCATTTCAATACTCTTGTGAATTAACTTTGCTTCTGACTAAAGTCTTTTATTATTAGTAGTAAAGTTTTAGTTTTTTTGGGAAATACATATGTACATTTCAAATAGAATAGTCTTTTATTGTTTGTAGTAAAGTCTTTGTTGAAATCAGGATTTTAACGCAGGAATGACATACAAGGCATACGTTGTTTATCGCGACCGTGAACCAGGAGTATACCTGACTTGGGCAGGTTGTGTATCACGGGTATTTGGGTATATAGTTGTTTGTATAAGGGGTTCACGTCAGCTGCCGAATCATATGAGAATTATGACCTGTGGGTGCGCTCAGAAGAGGCGAGAAAAGAGCACGAGGCAAGAAACAACGATGAAGATGTGAAACCCAATCAACCAAACAAGGATCACGAGGGTCATGCCAAAGAAAACAACGACCAGAGACATGAAGCCCAACCAAACAACGATCCTTGGGCATTTACAAGGGACTTGATCAAGACATTAATAGTGGTGATTATAATGATGCTTGTACTTATTTTCTTGAAGCTTTTGGTTGGTGAATGATATGTAAGTCATATTTTATGTGAATGATATGTATTTATGAAGAGATTTGAACTTCTATTTTGTAATGTACTTATGAAGATATTTAGATTATGTTTCTGCTAAATGTAGCATTTTGGTGTTTAGTGTTCTATGAAATTTATTGAAATCACTCTTTGCAGTACATGAGATTTAGCTTCTATTTCGATGTTTTTTTTTTTTTGATGGTGATCATCGCCATGGGATGTAGCATAGAAGATTTTGAAGAGAATAATAAGAATGCCAAATGGTACAGTTTCCTCAGCAGGAATACATAGTAAGGCTGCAACTACATGAATGTAGAAGTGCTCCATAGACCAGCAAATAAGTTGTGGAAGCTAATTGTCATATACCATTTTTCTGTGATGAAATGGCACCAATCTTAGCAATAGTGCATTTAGTTTATTTGTTTAGATCTTACATTAGAGTTGATATTTGTGTTTCTTGAAAGATATGTAAATGGATGTTTCCTTTTAGATAACAACGCAAGGTGTTAATGCATTCCTTTCAGATAACAATAGAGCATTTAGTTTATTTGTCCATGCATTCCTTTCAGATAAACCCTAACCACCGTGTCATATCTAAAAGTGAATGAAAGTTTCGGTTTTCTACAAGTTATGGCATTGTTTGAATATTTTGATAGCTTTATCATCAGAATTTGTTTAATTAATTTGACTAATAACATATAGAAATGTGAATTTCTAAATAGGTTTGTTTCAACTCATCTATTAACTTGTTTGTTCCAGGTGACTTTTCTTTCCAGAATACATCACAGAAACTTGGTGCAGTTTCTTGGGTATTGCCAAGATGAAGGAAAAAGTATTGAAGCCAAAAACATCTTTATGGTAAGTTCCATATTTCCTTGTAATTATGGGACGCATGGAAATTGCTGAAGATGGGTATGCTTGATTTCATCAACAAATTCAGAGAGGTGCCCATATTAATCAAATTGAAATGGAGATTCAAACAAAGAAAAACTCACACTTGAAATGGAGATTCAATCTAAGCTACCAAAGAAAAACCCACACTTCAGCCCATCGAAACAAATCCAAGCAGCAAAGCAGATTCAATTGAAAACAAATCAAAAGAGAATCTGAGCATTATATAACATATCATATTTTATGTATCTGAGCATTGTATAACATATCATAACAAATACATCAGCAACATCATCTGAATATCAGACTGAATCAAACAAAGGCTGAATCAAACAAATACATCAACCATATGGATCTTAAAAATTGACAGTAGCAGTTCAAAACACCCTGAAATAAAATTGACAGTAGCGACAACAACAAAAATAATCCATCTTCAAATCTTCATATATTCACAACGACCTATAGTTTGTAAACTCCATGTCGATGCTAGAACCTGGTGGCTGCAAAAATAAATAATAAAGATTAACATTGTGGTCGTTAAAAGTATATAATTCAACAATATTTATATAGCTGTGAGAGAAGCAAGTAAATATGATCAAGTCTTTCAATTGTAACACAAGGTTGTGAATAGTATGATACAAATCATAAGTGCACAAACATACTTAGTGATTCATACCTTGTAAATATACTAAAACAAATTTGTGTATTGAGATTTAATCCACCATATGGCATAACATTGCTTTCACGAGGTGTCATACATTGTGAACCTTCAATTCCAATTTCGGTAAAACCCTACAAATGACATACGTAAATAAAACTTAATATTCTTGACTTAAGAAAATATATATTCATAAAAGTAAAACATAGATTGCAAAACATAACAAATTCTTCTCAATGGTTTGTTATTATTTTTTTTTTTTGCGTTGTATATTTTTACAAATTTTCTCCACGGTGGATTTCATCCTTGAATTAGAACGTCAATCTTTGCTACGAACCGCCAATGGACTATTAATTTGGATCCCAGAACCAGTAGTAATAGTAACTACTTCCAAAAACCCCTCTGAATCAACACGACCATCACCATCATCAGTTTTAAGTTTCTTCATCTTCAAAATGATCCATTGTTGAACCTTATTTGTCTTTTTTTCATCCTCAGTGGCGAAGTCAACCATTTCATAGAAGACATTGCACATCTTATCAAACCGTTCATTTTCAGGCTTCATTCCCCAATTTGAATAAACAATTTTAACCTTTGTATGACACCTCTTAACATCTTTCTTCTACCTCTGAATAACATATTTTTTTGGTACAACATGAATTTTTCTTTGAATAATACTGTCAATACATATTTGCATAAGATCCCCCTGAACTCAAACAATTGACAATTACACCTAATATTGAAGTCGACGACGTTAAAAGAAACTATAAAATTGATTGATCTTATCACCAAGTCTTGTGTAACATTTTATACCTCAAAGCTACTTTCATCCATAACATCACTACGAATTCTACAATATATATTTCTTGCTAGCTCTTCTTGGAACTCCCTAAATTTATTAGTAGTGTAAGCAGCTCGAAAATTTTTCTCTATTGCATAAAGAGTAATGCAAGGAATCCTTTTGGTTAAACAATTTAAAGTCATCTTCAGCTTTCTTTTGAACTTTATTTCGTAGTGCATTCTTATATTGTTTTACGAATTGCTTCAGAGTGGTCTTTGAATTTACATAACCATAAAAAAAAATTAATGCTTTAACTAAAAGCCTTTAAGTTGAAGACATCGTTGCCCAAAAATTATTTCTTTGAAATGTTGGCACCCAATGCATCCTTTCATGGTATAATCCACTCAACCA
This sequence comes from Berberis vulgaris, assembly GCA_963556465.1. Lineage (NCBI taxonomy): Eukaryota > Viridiplantae > Streptophyta > Magnoliopsida > Ranunculales > Berberidaceae > Berberis > Berberis vulgaris. Next base: position 68,923,593 of record OY747125.1, on the reverse strand, counting down.
ATCATTTTCTCACATATTATATTTCTCAATGATACCATGCCAATTTCCTTCAAACTCTTTATGAGACAAAGAATCATAAACTGTTCTCTGCATTGCAAACTTGATTGCCTCATATTGATTGCAACCGGACAGTTTTTCGGGCAACTTTTCATAATACGCCACAAGCACCATCTGTGTCGTGTGTTGGGAAATACAATTTTAACGACCTTCTTCATTGCCCTATCTTGATCAATGATTATAGCAGTCGGAACACAATCATTCATACACACAAGCCAAATTTTGAAAAGCCAAACAAATTATTCTACGGTCTCACTACATATCAATCCACATCCCAAAAGAATTGACTCGTCCTGATGATTCACCCCAACAAAATGAGCAACTGACATCTCATACTTATTTATTAAGTATGTAGTGTCAAAAGTAACAGCATCCCCAAACTCTTTGTAAGCTGCTCTGCTCCATGCGTCAGTCAAAAAAACATTTTTCAACCTCCCTTCATCATCCAAATTCATCATATAAAAGAAATCAACATTGTTAGCTTGCATTGTTTGGAAGTAGTTATGAAGTGTCATCACATCCCCCTCACCATGTCTCAACTTCCTCATTTTGCTCAGATAATTGTAACAAATTTTTTTGGGAGAATGTCACAATATCATGCCCACCAACTTCAACAACACATGAAGAAAAACTCTTACTTGGTCTAATACCCGCTCTGTCATTATAATCAAGCTTCTTCTTAACATACGAGCTCATAATTCTATTCTTCGGGTAAAATTTTGATTTTCCAGGGCTCAATTCATGATTGTGATCAAGTGTTACTCTTGTCACTAAAAATGTTCCATTAGGGCGTATTTGACCTCTAATCTTAGCTAAACTTCCACATTTACTCGTACCACGCAATCCCACAACATTTTTTGCTTTGCTTTTTTGCTGCCCAGACCGACTACATGAAAGCTGAATGTATTTAAGTTTTTCATCTGCATCTTTTTTAGTAGTCCTAACTTTCACTAGAAATCCCTTTTTATTACCATAATCATGATAATAAGCTTGATACTCATCAATGTTGATGAATTTCATCCATTCTGTAGGTTCCCTTATCTCTTCTAAATTTTCTTCCATCAACATACATTCGTTATCTTCTATACTATCCATTCCTAAAATATGTCTTATAATATACAACAACTGTTATAACATAAAAGCACATATAACAATCCTAGTATTATTACCTTGTATAGTCTATTTTGGGGAACAATGCTGCAACTAAGGATCCACCAGAGTTGTTATACAGGTAGTTCCGGCCAAATAGATTATATAATAGAAGTAATAAAATAAGTGATAACTAAAGTAACAAAATGAACTTAACATTACCCAAAAGCTTTGAGAAAGTAACAAAATATAACTTTCAACAAATTAAGCGTGAATTGTTTGCATCTTTTAATACCTGCTTGTGTTTAACCAAAGTTATTGGATGGCTAGAAGGGAGTTGAAAGAGAAGTTTGCGCAATGAGACACAACACAAAATTTGTACCGTTAGTTTCTTCCAGCAACACAAAATTAGTATGAACTGTATGAACTAACAGATATACAGTTCATACTATGTACGTATGTAAACTAATTAAAAGTGTGAACTGTATTGATGTAAACTGATGTTATGCAAATAATAGATAAGGGGTTCATACTATGTAATGCAAATAAGGGGTTCATACATATAATTTCTTTATGTTATCAAGCAAATAACATAAAGAAATTATCTTCTGTAGGTTCCCTTTAGAAAGTAATGCAAATATGTACTAATATAAATTGAAAATATATATGAAGAAAGAACAAAAAATGGGTTTATTAGGGAACAATGCTCCTTCACCTGAACTGCTACGTGGTTGGGGAGATGAAATAATGGTGGCTCTCTTGACGTTCTTTGTTCGTTGCTAGAGAACCTTCAAGGGAAATACAACCACTACAATTGAGATGAAACATATGAGAAAACGATAAACCAAACAAACCCCATTTCTTGTATTGCTGAAAACCAACAACCTAATTCAACAAACCCTCTGGATTCGAAGAAAAAAATGAAAGAAAAACCAAAACAAAACAGAGGGTTTTGAGTGTTTGTTAAATAGAGGGAGAGAAACACACATATGAATCAAAACAAATAAAAGTGAACAAATACATTCAAACGTACCTTTACCTTGTTGAAACAACACTCGATCGTTGCCAGGAGAGTTTTTAGGTGAATGAGAACTTTTTGATCTGGGGGGGTTTGGGAGGGGAGATGAAACCCTAGAGAAACAACACTTGAATCAATGCTCATAAGGCGATCGGTGAAGGAGAAGCTTTGACTCTCTGCTGGGTTTTGGGGGGTGGGGTTGGGAGGGGAGATGAAAAGGGTTCCTCTCGAGTTTTTTCGATCTGGGGGGTTTTGGTAGGGAAGATGAAAATTTTTCTCTGTTTTTGTTTATCAGGAAGGGAGAACGTAACGGTATTCCCTAACAAAGACCGTTTCAATTCATTTTTGGTTGGACAAGTGTCCTAAGTACGTGCTGCAAAGCCTTCCCTGACGCTAGGGCCTGGCTTCTAGCAACAAAGAAGAAAAAATCTAGTGTGAAGATTCTTCAAACAGATCAGTCTTCCGACTTTTTGCTATATATATTCAAGATTTCGAGCAACAAAGAAATGTCCCAAATTTGTGTGAAGATTCTTCAAACAGATCACTCTTCCCACATTTGCACCACACAATCTCAGCCATTGAATAACACTGAGATCAATATTTTGACAGTTGAAAAGCGTTATTTTTACGCTAATGTGATCGCATTACTTAGAGGGCGTATATTTTTTTTTTAAGTGTTTAGAAGCTAACTTTTAACTAGAGTTAGAAGTTCGAAACGAGTTTTTGAATGTACTGTTTGTTTTGCTTCTAAATGAGCTACTGATTAGAAGCTGTAAAATTGAAAAGTATTTGACAATTTTACCCCACTGAGCTGAAAAAATTTATAACATAAATATTGTACTTAAAATCATACCCAATAATTATTCAAATCCAATAGAATGTTACAATACATTTCATTATAAGAATATCTAAATATGACCAAAGATGAAGGAGAATTGAAAATATACATGAAAGGGAGAGTTGGATAGATTAAGAAAAACTTGAAAATATAGAGAAAAAAAAAAGATGAGTGAGATAAGTTTCTTACAAAGTCCTTATGAAGGTAGGTAGAACCACAATGCTTGGTGAAGAAAATGAAAGTGTACCATCAAATTTAGCCCTACTTATTTTTAAGAAGATAGGGGCAACAATTGTCATTACAAAATTATATTAAGGTTATTATCAAAATAATTTTTGACTCAGCACTCACTGTTAAGTGATCAACACCTTCATGTTGGTTACTTTAATCGGATCAGAACTAAAACAAATACTCTAAATGAGGTGGTCCACTTCTGATTAAGACTTCTCACTCATTTTAGAAGAAAAACAAAAACCCTATTAGAAGAAAAACAAAAACCCTATTAGTGAGCTCAAGGTCAACCAATCTCGTCAATTTGAATAATTCTCGTCGCGCTCTTTAAAATCCACCCTTTCTCTTACAAACATTTCATCAAACACTCACTCTGCATTCACTCTTACAAACCCCAGAGAGAGTTGACCAGCTTATTATTCTCTAATGGAGAAATCAGGGTATGGAAGAGATGGGATTTACAGATCTCTTCGACCCCCATTGGTTTTCCCCACTGATCCCAATCTTTCCATGGTTGATCTTCTTTTCAGAAACTCCAATTCCTATTCTGATAGGCTCGCACTCATCGACGCTGATACAGGAGAAACCCTCAACTTCCAACAATTCAAGTCAATCGTCGCCAAGGTTGCCCACGGTTTGATCCAATTGGGGATCAAGAAAGGCGATGTAGTCCTAATCTTATCCCCAAATTCAATCCGATTCCCCGTCTGTTTCCTCGGCATCGTCGCGATCGGCGCAATCGCTACCACTGTAAACCCTCTATACACACCAACTGAGCTATTCAAGCAAAAGAAAGACTCCGGTTCGAAAATGGTGATCACCGTCCCTCAACTGTGGGACAAGGTGAAGGACCTCGGCTTACCGTCTGTAATTCTCGGTGGTCCTGAAGCTGAAACATTTGCTTCCACTACCACATCCAAAGCCAGAATGACGACTTTCTCGCAACTCCTAACCATGGCCGGATCAATCTCCACCTTCCCCAAGGTCTCAGTCAAACAATCCGACATTGCTGCTCTCCTCTATTCCTCCGGCACAACGGGGACAAGCAAGGGCGTGGTTCTCACCCACAAGAACTTCATAAGTGCAGCACTAATGGCGACCTGTGACCAAGACTTCTACGGAGAAAAGGACAATGTGTGCCTATGCTTTCTTCCAATGTTCCACGTCTTCGGTCTCTCTATCATCTGCTTCTCGCAGTTACGGAGAGGTAACACGGTGATTTCGATGGCGAAATTCGATCTAGAGCAGGTGTTGACGTGCATAGACAAGTATAAAGTGACCAATCTGTTTGTAGCTCCGCCTGTTATGCTTGCCCTTGCCAAGGAGAGTTTAGTGAACAAGTATAATCTTTCATCGCTTAGACAGATTGCTTGTGCTGCTGCTCCTCTTGGTAAGGACTTGATGCAAGTTGTTTCTAAGAACTTGCCCCATGTTGATGTAATTCAGGTACGTTGTTTTTCTTAGATTATCTCTAATATTGTTTTTCTTTGATTATCTCTAATATTTTACTTCTCTCAATCTCCCCGATCCTCATGTATTGGAATGAGCCCCTTAGACAAACTCAAAGGTCAACATGTATTGGAATGAGCCCCTTGGACAAACTCAAAGGTCAGTGTTGGGATATTGTTAGGTTGAATAGTCTCAAGTCAAGTAAGGAGGAGTTGTCGTTTATAAAGAGTGGTCCTAATAGCAAACGAAGCCTTTAGGAGAAAACTTTACACTGGCTCGAGGTTCGAGCCAGGTGGAGTGCAACGATCCAGGGTAAGTGGACCAAGGGGTGTGCAACGCCTCTAACACTAGTCTCTCAATTTCAGTTTCTGATTGAGAAATCCAAATACGGAAGAGATGGGATTTACCAATTTCTTCGACCTCCTTTGGTTCTTCCAAAGGACCCCAATTCGAAACTCTGATTCTTTTAAGATAAACTCACATTGGCGGATGCGAATACCGGCGAAGCCTTGACCTTTGGTCTGTTCAAATCCCTTGTTGTCAAAGTCTCCTATGCTCGGGTTCAATTGGGAATCAAGAAAAGAGATGTATCGTCTTTTCCCTAAACTCAATCCAAATTTAATATAATTAAAAAGTTGCAAATAAACAAAAATTCAAAAAAACAAAGCGAAAATTGAAAGAAATAAATCTACGATAAAAACAAATAAACAAAATAAATATTCTTTATACAATCAATCGTTTAACAATGTACATCCTACGTCTTATTTATAATTGTCCCTAATTGGAAACAAATCTCTCACTATTATGGGCTATTACTAAATAGGCTCAATTGCAAAATTACTAATACTAATATTACTAAAAGAACCCGCTTACATCAATTTTTATATACAACTGCTGAGCTTGCAAAGCTGGTGAAGGACTCGAGTCTGAAGATGGTAGTCATTGTTCCTCAAGTATGGGATAAAGTGATAGATTTTGGATTGCCAGCAGTCATTTTGGGAGCTCAGCATACCTCTCATATAGTTTCTAGGGCTAGAGTTATTAGTTTTGCACAATTAGTAAACATGGTGAGTATGGTTTCAGGGCTTCCTCCTGCTTTTGTGAAACAAACTGATACAGCCGCACTTTTATACTTGTCTGGTGCGACGGGACGGGTATAAGCAAAGGTGTGATTTTGAATCACAGGACTTTCATAGCAGCATCTCAAATGGTGACTGCTGTCCAAGAATACAATGGGGCTATGCAGTTAAAACGGATAACAGACCCATAACGGTTTAGGAACGTTATAGGTTATACCGGATTATAACGATATATACCGATATATAATGAAATATATTTAAATATATTTTTATATCCTCACTAAGTATTAATACATCATGTTAAGTGTCATTACTCATTAATTCATGTCATTACTCATATTTGTTTCAGGTAAACAAACACTTAAAGAAAAAGGGAAGCTTACCAACAGCACGGCATAATCCATCTACACTATCAAATACACTCAATAAATTTCAGTTGAACAAGAAGAAGAAATTGATGAAACTGAAAACTGATGAAATTGGAATGAACTGATGAAATTAAAGAAATTGAACAACAAATTGATGAAACTAGAGGTGATTTGGAAATTGCTGAAATTGAATGGAAGGGAACTTACAGGTCAGAGGTTTTGAACTGCAAAAGAAATTACAGGTCAGTCCTCCTCGTCTTCTTCTGCTTCCACAATATCGAACCAAACAGTCAATCGAACCCAACCCATCAGTCGATCGAACCCAACAATAGAACGAACCCACCAGTTGATCGAACTCACAATATCGAACCCAACCCACCAGTCGATCGAACCCACCAATCGATCGAACCCAACAGTTGATTGAACCCACAACATTGAACCCAACAGTCAGATCTGAAGTCTTTTTTGTTTTCTTCTCTGAGATTCAGATCTAAAGTCTGATTCGTCTTCTTCTCTGAGATCGCACAAGCCGGAGTTCCTTCTTCTTTGAGATTTGAAATCAGATCTGAAGTCTTCTTCGTCTTCTTCAGTCGCACAGAGACATGAAGTCTTCTTCAGTTTCTTCTTCTTCTTTGTCTTCTCTTAGATCTAAAATCTCTTTAGATCTGAAAGTAGAAAAGAAACAACCAAGGTTTTTTTTTTTTTTTTTTATATATGTAACAAAAGGTATAACGCCGTTACAACTTATACCGTTATATTCATAACGGCCGCAATATTAGAGATATACCGGTTGCCGTTACAACCTACCGTTAAATCTAACCGATAAAATTTTTAAGTCCGTTACACATTATAACGAAGTTATAACTCCGTTTTAACTACACAACAATGGGGAAATGCACAATGTGTTTCTCTGTTTTGTTCTCATGTTTCGTATATTCGGTCTATCAATAATTTTGTATGCTCAGTGCTGTTATTTTCAATGGAGAGGTTTGAGCTCAAGATGGTATTGAATCTGTAGAGTAGTATAAGGTGACAAATCTGTTCTTGGGCCACCTGTGATGATCACCTTGGCTAAGGAGCATACTCTGATAAAGAAGTATGATCTCACTTCGCTGAAGCAGATTTGTTCAGGAGCTGCACCCTTAACCAAGGATATAATGATAGTGTGGAAAGAACATACCACATGTTGATATCATTAAGGTATTTCAGCTTAGAGAACTGCCTTGTAGAGCCTGTCTAGAAATGCAAAATCTTAAAAGAGAGAAACTTGAAACACGATTTGTTAAGTCTAGGCTTAATGTATCTATATGAATCAACAGGTTATTCATTACCCATTCCATTTTGATACACTTCACAACAAACAAATTTGAAAATTTCTCAAATGTACTTCATGATCATTATGTGTAGTAGATACACTAATTAAGTCGGTTTAAAGAGGTATGACTCGATTAACTGCATATATAAGCATTAGTTATTTATTTATTGGATTGGACGATATTTTATTTAGATGGTGTTGTTTCTCATGCCTTTTGATGCGTCCAAAAATCGTCCTCCTGTGAGTTTGACTTGCAAAACAGTTGTTAGACTGCCAATGACCACCTTTTTGGTGGCCGAAGACACTCCGATGTTTAAGTCAACAACTCTGTTTGAAGAAGGAAGTAAATCTGGACAAAACTCAGTTAAAGTTGCATAGTGTAGATAGGATAGTCCAATCGACCTCCACTCGAATCCCCTTTCTCATACATTTTCCTTCACCTTATATAATGAGTGAATTGATGACTGCATTGAGTTGTGTGTGTGACTTAAGCTCGGTTGGCGCAACGAATGGGACATTTCGTAACGGTCCATCAATATTTATGATGACTTGAGTCACGTGTATGGCCCGGCTCGTTTGGGTGACCACTAACTTGTTAATGAGGGTTTTCTTTATTCGTTCTATGAAGTTAGTGTGACAAATCATAGGGGTTTGACTGCGTTAGTTCGGACCAGATGAAATCATCGGATTCAGACTGCATGAGTTCTGATTATACGAAGATTTTTGTGACAAGTTATTGTACTCGAACTTCGTGAGTTCGGACAAGATGTCGTCCGTGAATTTGTTTTCTATTCGAGCCCGTCCTCCGAATTTGTTTTTCATTCGTATTCGTCCTCCAAATTTGTTATGCATTCGGTCCCATTCTTCGAATTCGTCTATCATTCGGGCTCGTCCTCCACGGACTAGCTTCTATTCGGGCTCCACGGACTAGTTCTATTTGGGCTCGTGGCCTTGCGGGCTGCCAAAGACAACCAATAAAATTTTAACCTAATAATTTATGCTGCCAGCCGGGTTCGAACCCACGACGTAAGATTTTCTAAGCAACACCTTTACCAACTCTGCTGGTACTGCTTTGATGGAATATTTAGTTCTGCGTCATTATATTCAGATGAACCTGGATTACCTGGACACAATTTTAGTCATTTTAACAAAATTAGAATATTGAATTTTTTGTTACATTGATATTGGAAACTACTCTGGATGATCGTAATATTCTCCCGTCTTGTTGCTCAGTTGTGATTAAGCATAGACTCTTTTTTTTTAAGGAAATTGATGTGTAAAAAATTCATCCTCCTGTGAGTTTGACTGCAAAACAGATGTTAGACTACCAATGACCCCCTTTTTGGTAGCCGAAGGCACTCCGATGCTTAAGTCTACAACTTTATTTGAAAAAAGAAGTAAATCTGAATAAAACTCAGTTAAAGTTGCATATTGTAGATAGGATAGTCGAATTGACCACTCGAGTCCCCTTTTTCATACCTTTTTCTTTACCTTATATAATGAGTGAATTGATGACTGCATTCAGTTGTGTGCGTGACTTGAGCTCGGTTGGTGCAATGAAGGGGGACATTTATTATAACAGTCTCCTCCTTCATTGAGATGAGAGTGATTCTCTCCATCTCCTTCGTAATGGTCCATCAATATTTATGATGACTTGAGCCACCTATATGGCCATGATCGGGTGACGATTTTATGTATCATCACCTTTCTTTTGTAATGATGATATATTTTTTCTTTTCGTCAGGGCTTTGGTCTCACTGAATCTTGTAGCATTGTTGGACTAGAAAACCCAAAGCAAGGACCTCGAACCTTTGGCTCGACTGGAACCATCGTCCCGGGACTTGAAGCCAAAATAGTTAGTGTAGAAACAATGAAGGCCCTCCCCCCAAATCAGCTTGGGGAAATATGGATTCGAGGGCCTAATATGATGCAAGGTAAAATTCTTTAGTTCACTGTTATGCTGTGGTCTTAGTATGTCTACGCCTAGTATTTCAGACAAATTCGATTGCTTTGATAAAGATGGCACTTCAATGACAGTTATATATGCATAATCTTTAATCTTTATGATGTAAGATCTTTGTTACAAATTGGTCTTTGTGGACGAATATTATTTGATCTTGATTTGGTTCTTTCTTCATCATAATGCACAATCTAAACCTACTAGAAAATACAGTCGACGACAGTGTCTTTTCCTCTGCATTTTCCAAGGCATATACTTTAATATATTACTGATTGTGGTATTTTTACTTGATGGATTCAATTAGTAGGACAGTGGCATGATGATTCTAACATGTACTTCAATTTGCTGAATGTACAATAAGATTGGCTAGTATCTACATTAATTTCCAAAAATGTTAGGCAGAGTTGCTGGAGAGCATGGTGCAATCCCACTAATTATAACTTTGAAAATTACTGAAAGGAGAAAGGACAAGCATTGAGGAGATAACAATATGATGGGTCTGGGTTTGTGGCACTGGTGGCGGGATTCACATTTCCTGGTAGATAATTCAATTGACCATTTCATACAATTCAGAACCTAATCTTTTTAGAAAGGAATGGAGTCAATAGACAGAACTTTTGGTAGAGAGAAGCATGTAGGTAGTTAGGCGCACATGTTAGGTTTTCGGAGATAAGTAGTTCACTTCACTGCAAAATCTTCTACTCTTGTGAATCTTTGGTGTGGGGATGCTGGTTATGCTTATATTAGGGAAAATAAAAATACATATTTAAATATAAAAGTATAAAATATTTGAATGTTTAATGAAAACGGGATGATTGGCATCCAAATATTCTCATTATAATTGCTATACCATATGAAATATGAAATTTGATCAATGAGTCGCTCCTCTTAGGATACCTTGAGTGGTCAATGTTTTGACTTAAGCTTGGCAATGGTTTGGACTATGATGTCGGCATCCATTTACACTTTCCACTTTTAATCACTCTCAAGTATTTTTAATATCTATCAATTAGTGTTATGCTGATATCAACTATTTTTTATTTTTGTCCAGGTTATTTTAACAATCCGCAGGCAACCAAGTTGACCATTGATAACCAAGGTTGGGTACATACTGGAGATCTTGGATACTTTGACGAGCGAGGACAACTGTTTATCGTTGACCGAATAAAAGAACTCATCAAGTGCAAAGGATACCAGGTAACCTATCTTTGCTGCATTTTCTGGTCAGGGTTCCTTTCATCATTGTTAAAAGTGGTTAATATGGAAATAAGGGGAAGCTCTTTTCTAAATATCTTTTTGTCAGGGTTTCCCTTATTTTTACACTACTTTTTCTGGTCAGGTTTCTGTCATTATCATTGGAATATCTTTTGGGGGTACGATTAAATTTAATTTTACTTTCCAACTCTTGCACTCATCATTTGTTCAAAATGTCGTGCCATATTGTTCTAACCAAAGAATTTTCTAGAGACATTAAGATGTATCTAAACTACAACTAAAATATAACTAAGCTAAACCTATGATAAACCCTAATTCAAATATAAATAATAAACAAATATTCTTTCATTCAATCAACCAAAGAACGATAGTCAATGCTTTGCCTTATTTATGATCTCCTTAACTTCTTTGGCAAGTTAACTAATCTAACCTTAACTAATATGGGCGTTACTGTACTAGGCCCAATTACAAATAACATTACCTAATGACCCTAATTAACCGCTTACATCATCTTCCCCGGGTTGAAGAAGTTCTTCCTCGAGTTTGAAGTCGAAGAAGTTCGATGAACACAAGCAACTGGTCACAAAACACAATGCGAAGCACTCGAAGTAGTCGATCTCGAAACTTGTCATGATATACACTTGCTAAAAACAGCTGAACCAACTCAAAAATGGAGCAAGGTGACGCAAAAAACCTGAAGTTGCAATAAACCTGTTGAGAAGGCTCGTGTGCAGAAGCTCATTCCACAAAAGTTTCCCAATATGAATCAGCATATCATCTTCACGTACTGCATTTGCCTCCATGGGAACCTCATCATTAATTCGACCAAAAATATGAAAGAAATCTCACAAGTCAAATGGCTTTTTTTTTTAAGTCGAGTACGTGTGCTGATGGGACCATTTGAGACTTTGGAAGCCGGTGGATGAGGTGTATCCAATTTTGTGCCGCTTAGTATTGCTCTCTTCTGCTGGTGACGCTTCTCTGCCCTTGCATTTTCTTACTCTCTCCAGTCAGGCAGCCGGTCTTTGAGTTCTCTCAAAATGTTCTCCTTGGCTGCCGCAACCTGCTGTACGTTAGAGGTGAAAATGGGAGTTTATATCATTGGTTACTGGGGGTGGTGGTGTAGGAGAAACGGGTTCAGGTTGGGAGTAAGAGGGGACATAGGTGCATTGTGGTGAAGGATAGTAAAAATGTGTTCAGCTGACATAGGCCACCATTGTGTATGGGTACTGACTGGGCTTAGGCTATATTTGAATGTAGGATAATAAGAGTATGGATATTGGGAATAATATGGATAATAAGGCTATATTTGTATTTATTGTATTTTCATGAAGTGTATTGGTATGTAGTCACTTATCCACCAAATTGAAGCTCTACATAGTGCTTGATGTGGATTTAATCAGAATTTCTTTGTGGAAAATGCACTAATGAAATAGTACTATGTGATTTACCATCCGTCTTTCATGTGATGAGAGGAGTTTTGTTGTTGCACCATATTGAAGATAGATCAAGAACCTGGCTTCCTTCTTTCTTATTTTTCATAAACATATTTAATGCACTTCTAGTCTTTACTTACTTCAGTAACTTATAGGTTTTGCTTTAATCGCATTTTGGTGCTACTGCAACCTTTTTTACTTATTTCTGGACCCATTTTCAGGTTGCACCAGCAGAGCTTGAGGGGCTTCTTGTTGCCCACCCTGAGATATTAGATGCTGTCGTTATTCCGTAAGTTGTGCACATCCATCTAGATTAACAAATGTAAAGGAATACCAACTTTGATATGTCTGCTTAATGGTGTTTGGTGTATCATTTTACTGTTGTAGTTTTCCCGATGCTGAAGCTGGTGAAGTCCCAATTGCATATGTTGTCCGCTCCCCAAACAGCTCATTGAATGAAGAAGATGTTAAAAAATTCATTGCAGAGCAGGTATGATGGTACATTGTTTTAATGGTTATGTTACAAGGAGCAAAACAGATTCATTTCGAAATTATTATGTAATTCATTTATAAAAGGAAAAAGGAAAAAGTATTGCAGTTAGGGATTCAAAGGCTGTTACAACACAAAAAACAGATGCATTAGATATTACAAGGCTCCACACTGGAGTCAAATTAGAGGTTGAGAAGTTACCCACTTGGGTTTCCAACTCTCCTGTCACTGTTATTTGAATAGGATGGACAAACTACTCCAAGAATATAGAGGGATCTTATCTTACTCATTTTCAAAGAGGCACGTGCCTGCAATTTGTATTTGGCCCTGTAGATTATGTGATGAATATACATTCGGAGAAAGTGATGCTGTTTTCTTCTCTGAACTTTGCTGCACTACATGAATTCTAATCAAATTATTCTTCATTTTATAGGTCGCATCCTTCAAAAGACTGAGAAGGGTAACATTTATAAACAGTGTCCCTAAGTCGGCTGCAGGAAAGATCCTTCGAAGAGAGCTTATTGCGCAGGTCCGGTCCAAGATATAAGATGTTACAATTATGTAAAACTGTAAAACCATGTATTTGTTTGCTGACTTTGCTCTGTCATCAATGCTTGTAGTCAAGCATTTGATTTGCAGTATGTACTCCGATTGATACAAATGTTACTCAGCTTTAGCATAATTGTAAACAGGAGCAGCGCAAAATGTTAAATAAAGTAGCTTGTACTTTCCAGTTTCCACTGTGTGTGAACCCTTTTTAATATATGAACATTTATAATGAAATAGTGAATTGTCTTTAACCTGATTTTTTGGTTGCCTAAACTGTTCTTACACTTTATAATATTTTACAACTAAAAATCAAAATGTGAGTAAAATCATAAAAGTAGCAATCAAAATGTGCGTAAAATCGTAAAAGTAGCAAAGGGTGTTTGTGTGTTTAAACGAAAAAAAACTAGTACATTTTTTTTACAAATTTGCTATCTCAAATTCAAATTATTTACAATAGCTCCTCCAAATATTCATTAATTATATCTAATCTTCAAGTATATAAAAATTATAAATGGCCTTACATCTAACATTTTTATTTTTCATTTTGCCCTCCACATTTTAGTATTTTTACAATCCAAACTAACCACTCTTAAACATTGACAAATTATACCTAAGCCCCTAAATAATTTATTTAAAGCCATCAAATTATCTATAAATTATAAAAATGCCTTAAAACTAACTTTTTCATTTTCGATTTTACCATCCACATTTCATATTCTTACAATCAAAATCAACCCCTCTCGAACATTAATTAATTATAGTTATGCCCCTAATTATTTGAGACACTAATTATTCATAAACTATACATAGGCCCTTAAAATTATAAATAATTATTTTGTTTACAAATTCAATAGTTTTTACTTATTATTAAAATATTGTAATAAAATAAAATAAAAAAATTAAATATCTACGCATGTAGAGCGCGTCCACACCCTAATTTACTATATAAAGATGGTAGACCTCATGAATAGTGAAGTTGTAAATGCTTCATGGTCAATGAACGACTAAAATACCCATTGTCATTTAGTTGGATATTATGTAATACTTAGGATATAAAGTGACTAGCCATCGTATAAAGTAATCTCAATGGAAAAATAAACAGAAACAATTTTTTTTTAAATTTGCCATTTTATAGGTATTATCATTTTCTGACCCATTTTAGAGGGGAAAAAACCTCCAAAAGGAACTTTATATTTCAGTGTTCTAAAAAGCGCTAGGCGGTGGGCGGATGGCGAGCATGTGCCTAGCGCCCAGGGGCCTAGGCGGTCTTAGGTTTTGTATTATAACTTTAATAATTTACAAAATTTAAGTATAATACCTTATCAATTTCATCCAATTTAATGCCAAGATACATATGCAAAATTTAAAAACATGAAAAATTAACAATCATGAACAAAATTTATTAAAACTCAAATGACTGAAGTTGGTCATGATGGGTACTTTATACAAAGTTGAATTTGTGGACAAATATCCAAACCTACTCTTTTATTTTTTTTCAAATTGCATGAATGAACTCAGTCATGTTTGATAAAATCTAAATTACTAAAATTGGTACCGGCAAATTCTTTGAGAATTCCATTAAGTAATCATCATTTGCTACATTCAGACATATACTGAATAAAAAATAATTAAATTGTTTATTTCCAAAAAAAAAGGAAAGAAAAATCAAATAAGAACACAATCAACCTTATTAAAAAAAAATCGCCTAGATCCCACCCAGACTGCCCAGAACCCGCCCAACCTTTAATCTGGGCTTTCTCTAACGCCTAGCGCCGCTTATGTTGATTTTAGAACACTATTATATTTATAGATTAGAAATATTAGCAAAAGAAATTTTTTATGTCAATTCTGTATTGTATAATATAATTCTTTTGTAAAATTCATTTTTTTAATTAAAATTTCTATTAATGTATTAATTATTTTGCTTACAAATCACAAAAATTACAAGAAATAAAAGTGTATCCACCCTTCAACTGTGGCATATGCGCTCGACGACTAGTGCGATTAAAACACACTGCTTGTAGTTGTCACGTGCCTCTAACAATTATTTTAATAAGCTAAAATCATGACAAAATAGTTTCATAATTATATACATGACTGAGGACACGGTCCTACAAGTGTGTATCATTAAATATAAGTGTTCATTTACCTACAAGTGCACATCATTAAATATAAGTGATTGTTTTGTGTCAGAGGCAAGAGTTGTTTATTTATTATTTATTATCTATTACGAGCTTTCGAACGTGTGCAATCTACACACACATTCCCTTAGTACCGTCAATAAAATGATGTCATTTGGTCTTCCATATTTGTTCCTTTTCACTAAGTTAATGCTCAAGATGACATTTAAGCTTTACATAAGAGGCCCTGGTGTAAGAAAGATGCATGCCTCCAGTTAATGTTGCATTACAGTTAAATATCCAAATCCTTTTTCCAGCTTGTCTGTGTGCACCACTTAGTTGAAGCTGCTTTTCATTGGGATGCAAATTTTAATCAACCTGTAATTTTTAGAACAACATGGGTTTATTATGTAGAAAACTCATCTTCTTTCAACTAAGTGATCACTTTCTTTAAATGAGTTAAAGGTGTGTTTGGTTGCATGAAATCTTATTCTATGAGAATTCATAAGGGACCACTTACATTTAAGCTAAATTAAGGTTGTACTTGTGATCAATGGTAGGAATAAAAGTCTTATTAACATGAGAATCCTACTCCTTACTCCCCCAAAAGCATGTGATTCTCATGTTTGTGAGACTTTTATTCTCATCATTGATCACAAAATCTAGTGATGGATGATAAGTGTTATCACAATCTAGCTTAAATGTAGGTGGCCCCCTCATACATTCCTATGGAATTAGATTTCATGCAACTAAACACACCCTAAAAGTTAAACCTTCTCTTTGAAACTCTACACACATCAATTATTTTGGTTGGGAAGAAACGCTACCTAGGTATATCACAAATTTAATGGAGGAAATATCATCAAAGCCTAAAGTTTTCGTTTTAGATCATCCACGAAGGATATCTCGCCTAACTTCTCTAGCCCTAGCTTTCCACACCAACCAACCTCACCTTCTCTTCTGATTGAAATCAATGTTCCCGAATTTGGCACACCACTGGCTGCTAGCTTCAATTTCCATGTTTTCAGAACATAGCCAGATAGGTATGCATTGACAGATAGAGGTTATAAAAGTTCTGACTTTGTAGTGCTTTTTATTTTAATGTAAGAACAAAAACACCCGGACCGAATAAGAAGAGTAACATGAAGTTCAGATCCAAGTAATTTCAAATACATGAAGGTTCACTGAAAGCAAGATAAAAATATTTTTTTAAGTATTTTAATAAGAAAAATGTGATTTTCACATTCCCAGTCTTGAATTTTCTCCACTCTTTCCCTTAAATAACATATTTTCAAGTTGTGGCTTCATCTGGTATTGCTTCATTGTTATTAGTAGGAAGTCCACACTCTGATTTGATAACAGCTGGAATGCAAATCTAGTTTGGAAAAAAAAATTCACAATCTACGATTCATCCAAGAGCTCATCAATTTTGGGATTGGAAACATATCCTTGATTGTAATGTGATTCAATGTTCAATAATTGACACACATTCTCCACGAACCATCTCGCTTCTTGACTAAAAGAACCGAAGATGAGTACGGACCGTTGTTGGGTGGATAACACCGTTTGATAGCATACCAGCCACTATCCTCTCAATCTCTGGTTTCTAGTAATGTGGACATCTATAAGGCTTCACCAAGATCGGTCCATGTCCTTAGGGCTAGCAACAGTACCATATCGGATCGGACACCTATAGATTCAAATCCGAGTTGTTAATTATCAGATCCAAATTTTAACGAACCGAAACTACTTTGACCGATTTCACATCGAATCTGGGTCCTAATTGGGTCTATGCCAACTTGATACTAATTATATAAAATCTTGACAATTTGAACCTTTTTGTTAATGATGTGATAAGAATATAATGTGTTGATACCTTGAGAAATTAGATATATGCAATTGGATTCAAAATAATTTTTTTTAATGCAAAAGGGGAATATCAAAATATTACTAATTTCATATTGCCTTCGAGATTCAAAGTTTCAAACAATGAAATATAACTCAAATAGTAGGTTGAAAACATTAAATAACATTAAGACTAAAATTATTTTATTTAAAATTTTAAATTAAATAAATTTTCATGTTATTAATAAAGAAATTGCGGATATAAAAAACACACTAGTAATCTAAAATATATGTAATTGATGATACATCAAATTATCCTCAGATTAGCACCGTATGCGTATCATGATAATCTCGTCAATAGAACAAAGCATGCCTGATTGCTCGCCCAATCCAGTAAGGCCCAGACAGTACTAAGCCTATTATTGGCATGATCTAAAATAGCCGGACCCAAATTTCAAAGCGCTATTAAGCCCGCACGTCAGGGTCAAACCAAATATTCGTAAGCCCTGATAATGCAAGAATAAGCCCTGATAAGACAAGTATCTAGGAGATAAACCCAAGACAGAAAGACCAACAATACATTGGTTCTGGCTAGAAAACAAATACTAGAGTATAAGTAGGGCAAGGAAACTTCCTTGCATGGACAACACTCAGAAAGGGAAACCTCTCTAGTAGATCTAAGAGCACGAGTTGTGTAGGAAAACTTCCCTACATGGACAACTCCCAACTAGGAAAGGATCTCCAACAAGATCTCAGAGACGTGGATAGAATCTTTAACCATAATTTTTCCAATCATTAAAGAGTATAATATAGCCCTAAGATTATTCTATTAGATCCAATGGTGGAGAGTGTTAACCTCACCAAGTCCCGTGAGGTAAACTTCATTGAATCACGACTAATTTAATAATTATATTGTCATTAAAAAATCTGAAACCTACAATAACATCATTGAAGCATGCATCATAGATTTGAATTGTGAATGACCTTTTAGATAATGTTTGATCACATAACCTATTAGAATATGTAGGGCTTGCACTCAACATTATCAAGCCAAGTCCAAGATTGATTCACCTCTATAAGAAGGAAAACTTAAATAGTTAAAGAAATTAAGTCAGAATAGGAAAGTTATGTCAGAATACGAAAGTTAGAATAGGAAAGTTGGAATAGTTATAGAAGGAAAGTCAGAATAGAAAAGTTAGAATATGACTTTATTTTGTATAACAAGTTTTAACTTTCTTGTTTCCACAAGGTTTGGTAGAAGTTTGCTTATATAAGCTTGTATTCGATCAAAGAATCAATAACAGCAATAATACAATTCTCCAATTATTTTCTTAACATGGTATCAGAGCAACTCTCCATGGGCAACAATACAAGTAGTGGTTCCAACACCACCACCTCACTATATGACAATCCTCGTCACCCATACTTTATTCACCACTTCGATCAACCTGGAGTGGCGCTTGTTTCACAACCACTTACTCCCACCAATTACAACATATGGAGTCGAGCGATAACCATGGTTCTCAAAGCCAAAAATGATGAGCTACTACAATGGGATTGTTGCAACAGCTTAGTGAAATCATGGCTCATCAACGCCATCTCATCTGACCTCCAGGCAAGTAAAATGTACTGTGAATTGGCCGATAATGTTTGGGCTGATTTGAAAGAAAAATATGCACAAACTAATTACATGCAAATCTATCATATTGAATCTGAAATCATGGTTGCACTCAAGGGACGATGAATGCGAGTGCCTACTTTACCAAATTGAAGGCTCTCTGGGACGAATTGGATGTTGTGATTGGTTTTGCTGAAGACACGAGCGACACCATGAACACCGTTCTTGCATATGTCCACACTCAACGATCAATCGAGTTTTTGATGGGGCTAACTGACGCCTACAATTTTGTTAAAGGTCAAATTTTGTTGATGGATCCTCTTCCTCCACTCAATAAGGTTTACTCCCTTGTGTTTCGTCATGAACGCCAACAAGAGATCTCTCTTGGCAAACCCACCATACCTGAAGCTGAAGCCTTTGCCATGCGGAATACTGATCCCAAAGGTGAACGCAACACTGACAAGCCCTTTAATCCCAACATCATGTGTGGAATATGTGACAAGGTAGGTCATACTGCAGCTAAATGTCGTTCTCACCTTACTTGTGATTATTATGGATTGAAGGGCCATATTGTCGACTATTGTCAAAAATTTAATAGCGTCGATCCTGTTGAACAACGATGTTTTTAGAAAGATCGCCCTAGAGGCAACAACACGCCTACTTCTTCGGATGTGCAACAATCCAATTATTTTCCATTCACTTCCGAGTAGTGCCAGCAAATCATAGCCCCGTTGACCAACAACATGTCCAAGGCTCACAATGTTGATAATGACTCTTCTATTACAAAATTGTCAGGACCTTCATTTGGGGAAGATGATTGGGACAACAATTGAGTTTGAAGAGTTTTTTCACCTTCCCTCCTCCTCGTATGGAGGCGCCTTCCACCAACACACACAGAACCACCTCACAGCCGCCTTAGCAACAAATGCAACAATCCCTTTTCGTCTTCATCTTGTCGCACACAACCCATTCGTTCTTTATTTCACCATTGCATCTCGCAACCATCTCACACTTCTCTCATTCCTCTCTTTCTCACTCTCCTCTATTTCTCTCACCCTCTCTCGGCCAATGCAGGTACAAAAACAGATTGCAGAACAAAACAAAGAAGTTGCAACGAAGAAAAAGGAGTTTTGGGAGGAAAATAACTGATTTTACAAATCAGTCTATTTGTACTTTTACTTCTAGTCAGAACCACCATAGCCAAAAAAAAACTACCAGCATAAATGCTGAGCAACTTTTATCCAGAGTTATCCAGAATTCGACAATCATGATGCCTCAAGTCGAACCATTATCAACTTCACTCGAGAGTTATGATTCCTTCATACCAGAATTATCAGAATTGGATAGTCATGCTGGCTCGAGTCGAACCATTAGCAGCTTGGTTTTAGTAGCTAATCAAACTCGGAATAAGAGTCTACATCTTGAAACAAACGTATCATGTTGGCAAGTTGGTTTTAGTAGCTATCATGCATAACAAAACCAATATGTTAGATAAATATTATGAACATTTAACATATACTTCGACAAAATGCTACTCTGTTTTTGTAATAGTCCAATAGGAACCAACATAAACACCAAAACCATCCAAGTACGCAACACAAATTCTACTTGTGAATGATATATATTTACCATTTTAGATTTTGTTCATCACATAATCCATACATATTCTACCAAGAGATCCCCTAGCTAATTAGTCCATTTCAAACATTTTTTACCATTGTAGAGAATTAAAACCAAGCCAATGAATATGGAACCAAACGTACAAACCAATGCAAGAAAAGAACTCTTGTTCCAAGTGTCGAACTAAATCGTATTGTATTTTGCATGTCGCATTTCTACTGGTTAATCTAATGAACCGTCTATAATACCAGTTTGTTCATCTCCATCTCTCCCACTCACCCTATTGATATCCCAGTGTACATCTCATAATTTGTGACAACAGGGAAGTAAAATAAGTGGAATCTTCTTTAAGGGAGCAAATCAAATGTGTGTAGATGAACGAGTGAGACATGTACCATTCACTGGTTAAGAAATGAGCATGGAATTAGAGGAGAAACCATTATTGGAGAAAGTAGCTAAAGTTTAGTATAATTATCTTAAAATAATCAACATAAACCACCAAAAACCATCACATAATCATGTCCAACAAATCCTCTAAATCTTCATTTCGCATTCAAAACACTTTTTTTTTTTTTTACCATTATAACAAGAGAATGGAATTACACACACCGGCCCTTCTAGGCGTTGAGGAAAGGGGCGAGGGGGTGGGTATTACCACTCACCCCCTTGAGATTCGCGAAGCTCGCATCTTGAAGGTACATACGCGCATCTCGAGGGGATGAGCGGTCACACCCACCCCCTCGCCCATTTCCTCGCCATTTAGAATTTTCCTTACACACACGTTAAGCAAATTGTTGGTTAAACGTCAACAATCTAAGGGTGATTCTAAATGTCGAGGAAATGGGCGAGGGAGGCTCCCTCGCACGTGCCCGAGCTTTGTTTCAAAAAAAAAAAAATGCGAGAAAACTAAAACTTTCGAAACTTAAAAAATCTCAACTTCTCTAACTTCAAATTCAAACAACACTTCACTCTCTTCCTCGACACTTACACCACAATCTACAGGGGAGTGAGGCAAAGGAATGGCGAGAAATGGGTGTGTGAGGTGAGCAGGAAAACTATGTCTCTCCACTGATCTCTCTGTTATGGTCTCCTCTGTTTTCTGAAGCATGGGTGAGCAGGAAAACTGTGTCTAAAGCATGGGCGACAGCGAAGAAGAGGGCGGCGAGTTTTATGTTCAGAGGGGATACTCAACCGAACAAGAAAAGGGACGGTTTTTGTTTGTATGTAGATCTTACACAGTTCTATGTTTCTGGTCTCCTCTGTTTTAAACTTGTTTTTGTTTGTATGTAGATTGTCAGCAATGGGATCTTACACAGTGTTGAACACCGAGTAGTGACTAATCCAAATGTTGCAAGAACAACCATTGCAAACTTCCTTGCTCCTCCTGTGGACAACATTATTCAACCTGCTAAGGAGCTTATTGATTATGAGCTCAATCCACCAAAGTTCGGAGCGATCAAATACAAAGAATTTTTTGCTACCTATCAAGCCTTGAACATTGAACCTGAAAGGATCATGAAGCACTACATGCTTCAAGGGTCTATTTGATTGCTCTTTGCCAGAGGTGTGCCATGGGATTGGTGTGGACTTTAAATGTTGTTCGGTACTTTACGTCAAATAGAATAAATTCTAAGTCTTAAACAAATGTTTTTTAAATCGTCATATAGCATTTTATTTTTTTAAATGCAATGTAACAGAATGTAATGGAAGTCTAGTAACCCCCCAAAAGAATGGGTTCAAACAACTTTATTTGGCTAAGTGCTTCTATTTCAAAGGCTGTGAGATTTGCTAGCTTCACAGATGCAAAGCATAAATTTTTGTTTGATGGAGAAACCCGAAACTGGATTTGATTATTGGAAGAGTGAGATAGGATTTCAAGTTGAACTTTGTTTTTCTTTTCAACTAGATCAACTGGCAGGGTGGAGGGATGAATGTTTCGTGTTACTTTAACTAAAGAGATCTAAAATGCGCAACAAGTACTCAGATAAAGTCAACAACGTACCACAACTGTTAGGTTGATTCCTTAATTTAAGTCTCAGTATTATTATGAGATAAACCAGTGATAAATCTCTAGCTATAGTGATATGTAAAACTGTGGCGAAAAATCTATTGTACCACTACTGGTCACCCAGAAGTAATTAGCCTTGCAAGGTGGTCATTGTTGATTCAAACGAAATTTCTAAGAGTATTTAGCTTTGCAAGTTGGCCAGTGCTGATTCACGCTACTCCACATCCCCATCCAAGTTATCCATGTTGTGATTTGAAAATCACAGATATCATAATATATTAAACACGAGATCCAACCATGTAATACTAAATTAATCACTAATGAAGATCAGTGAAAGACAACCATGCCTTTTCCACAAAACGAAATAAACACCAATTTAGTCCCAAATAATTGAACAAAGTCGACTTATCCATTAGCTAGCTATATACAGTGAGTGATTAACATTCTAATCAAGCAAATCTCAACCACAGTGTGATAATGGAGAAGCTCCTGTCCAGTCAGTTGAACATCGATTCTGTTCCTGGATCCTATATTCTACCTGTTCGAATGCAACCTGGGAGAATCTACATACTCGGTTTTTGTTTGTATATTGTAGACCTCTATGTTCGGAGGGGATACTCGGTGTTCAACACTGTGTAAGATCCCATGTGTTGGACGGTTTGGCGCAATTTTGAACCAGGAACGTTGATGCTAGGCTGCTAGTTGCAAGGAGCAGTTTGGACGGTGATGCTGCTTTAGCACTCAAAGATAGTTGTTGATGTGTTTACAAAGATATGATGTTGCTCCCTCCAAACTGCATAGAACTGCTCCTTGCAACTAGTTTACAAAGATATGATGTTTACAAAGATAGTTCAAGATATGATGTTTACAAAGATATGTGTTTACAAACCGCTCAAGATATGATGTTTACAAAGATAGTTTGGACGGTGAGCAGTTTGTAAACTCATAGAACTCGCCGCCCTCTTCTTCGCTGCCGCCCATGCTTCAGACACAGTTTTCATGCTCGCCCATGCTTCAGAAAACAGAGGAGACCAGAACAGAGAGATCGGCGGAGAGACACAGTTTTCCTGCTCACCTCACACACCCATTTCTCGCTATTCCTTTGCCTCACTCCCCTGTAGATTGTGGTGTAAGTGTCGAGGAAGAGAGTGAAGTGAGAGCTGAAGTGTTGTTTGAATTTGAAGTTAGAGAAGTTGAGATTTTTTAAGTTTCGAAAGTTTTAGTTTTCCCATTTTTTTATTATTATTTTTTTTTTGAAACAAAGCTTCGGCACGTGCGAGGGAGCCTCCTTCGCCCATTTCCTCGACATTTAGAATCACCCACAATCTAATCAACCATCTCATCTCAGACCATTCATTCAATTTGTTGGCCTTCAATGACAATTAGGCAGAAACATTATCTATCGAAATACCCAGTTGGATGTATCGCATAAAACAAAAATTCTAACTGTCGAGGAAACCAGTGAGGGAGAGGATGGGAACCCTCCATCCCCCTCGGGATGGGTGAAAGGAAATGAAGGCACCCATCCCGAGGGGGATGGAGGGTTCCCACCCCCTCCCTCGCTGGTTTCCTCGCCAGTTAGACAAGCTCCGCATAAAATCAGGTGATGAAAGTGAAGTTTTCGTAGGGTTGAATAAATCCAAAACACGTTCTCGATGTTTAATATCAGTGAAGACCGTTAAAAGGGATGGTTTCAGAGTTTTCAAAGTCCTCTTGTATTACACTTCTAGAAACAAAGTCCAAGTCTTTCCTCAATTCTGAAGATGATTCTTCAAACAGATCACCACCACACAATCTCTTTGTACCAAATTTCCATCTCTCTCCGGATCAATACACTCTACATCTAGTCTTTCTGAATCTTCTTACCCTTCTACGCTATAGCATTGATTAGTGTGTGCTCAAGCTCAACCAATCTGGTCAAGTTGAATAATTCTCGTCGTGCTCTTTAAAATCCACTCTTCTCTCTCGCAAACATTTCATCAAACACTCGCTCTGCCTTCAATCTTACAAACCCCAGAGAGAGTTGACCAGCTTATTATTCTCTAATGGAGAAATCAGGGTATGGAAGAGATGGGATTTACAGATCTCTTCGACCCCCATTGGTTTTCCCCACTGATCCCAATCTTTCCATGGTTGATCTTCTTTTCAGAAACTCCAATTCCTATTCTGATAGGCTCGCACTCATCGACGCTGATACAGGAGAAACCCTCAACTTCCAACAATTCAAGTCAATCGTCGCCAAGGTTGCCCACGGTTTGATCCAATTGGGGATCAAGAAAGGCGATGTAGTCCTAATCTTATCCCCAAATTCAATCCGATTCCCCGTCTGTTTCCTCGGCATCGTCGCGATCGGCGCAATCGCTACCACTGTAAACCCTCTATACACACCAACTGAGCTATTCAAGCAAAAGAAAGACTCCGGTTCGAAAATGGTGATCACCGTCCCTCAACTGTGGGACAAGGTGAAGGACCTCGGCTTACCGTCTGTAATTCTCGGTGGTCCTGAAGCTGAAACATTTGCTTCCACTACCACATCCAAAGCCAGAATGACGACTTTCTCGCAACTCCTAACCATGGCCGGATCAATCTCCACCTTCCCCAAGGTCTCAGTCAAACAATCCGACATTGCTGCTCTCCTCTATTCCTCCGGCACAACGGGGACAAGCAAGGGCGTGGTTCTCACCCACAAGAACTTCATAAGTGCAGCACTAATGGCGACCTGTGACCAAGACTTCTACGGAGAAAAGGACAATGTGTGCCTATGCTTTCTTCCAATGTTCCACGTCTTCGGTCTCTCTATCATCTGCTTCTCGCAGTTACGGAGAGGTAACACGGTGATTTCGATGGCGAAATTCGATCTAGAGCAGGTGTTGACGTGCATAGACAAGTATAAAGTGACCAATCTGTTTGTAGCTCCGCCTGTTATGCTTGCCCTTGCCAAGGAGAGTGTAGTGAACAAGTATAATCTTTCATCGCTTAGACAGATTGCTTGTGGTGCTGCTCCTATTGGTAAGGACTTGATGCAAGCTGTTTCTAAGAACTTGCCCCATGTTGATGTGATTCAGGTGCGTTGTTTTTCTTTATTTATCTCAAATATTTCAATCTCTGATTCTCAACTCACGTATTCGATTGAGCTGTTAGATAAGCTTGAAGACCAGAACCTCACAGATGTCTCTCATCCTTCCAACATGGACGAAATAGACAGCAAACCTTGTCTATCGGATCCATTGGTGTGCGTGTTAAGCATCCCATTGACGATTGCTAGCTATTGTCTCTCACACTCTCGAGTCTCTCAATTTCAGTTTCTAATGGAGAAATCCGGATACGGAGGAGATGGGATTTACCAATCTCTTCGACCTCCTTTGGTTCTTCCCAAAGGATCCCAATCTCTCTATGGTCCACTTTCTCTCGAAACTCGACTTTTTTCCGGATAAGCTTTCACTGGTGGATGCAAATACAGGCGAAGCCTAGGAATGGCAACGGGGCGGATTGGGGCGGATTTGAGCAAATCCATCCCCGCCCCGCAAGGAATAACGGATCCCCAAATCCGCCCCGCCAATCCGTTTACCAAATTATTTAAAACCCACCTCCGCCCAAATCCGTTAAAAAATTTTCTTCATTCATAAGATTTACATAACAGTTTGATTACAAAAAATTATAAAAAAAAAATCATACAACAAATTAAAGAGATTACAAAAATTAAAAAAAAAAATTACAGAGATTCAGGGATTACAAAAAAATTTCATTCATACATAAACACAGTAAAAATTACTTCTACACTAAAAAATACATCATTCATTAATACAAAAAAAACATACAACAAATTACAAAAAAATAAAAAAAAATTTCGATCTAAAAAAAATACTCTGATCTCAGATCCGATGGGGAGAGGAATCCGTCTTCGAGATCAGATCAGATCAGAGATGATCCCGGATCAGATCAGAGATCATCTCATCGCAGATCTCATCAGATCAGGATCAGATCACGGATCAGAGATCAGATCTGAGATATCAGATCTCACAGATCAGATCTGAGAGATTAGATTTGAGAGATCAGATTTGAGATCTGAGATCTCAGAGATCAGATCTGAGAGATCAAATCTGAGATCAGATCTGAGATGAAGGGACGAAGAGGACCAGGGGAAGGGAGGGGATCACCGCGAGGAGGAAGATCGTCGTCGCAGCAGGGAGGGGAAGGAGGAAGACGCAGCAGCAGCAGGAAGAGGGAGGAGGATGGATCTTCCTTGCGAAATCTCAGCAGAAGAAGGGAGGAGGATTAATCCCTTCGTCTTCGAGTGTCTGTGAGATTCTGAGAAGGAGACGAAGGGACGAAGACGACCCTTCGAGCTTCGGCCTTCGACCTCCGCCTCCGCCTTTGACCTCGCCTTTGCTAATCGCTGTGAGAGAGGGGGAGAATGTGAGTGAGAGGGGGAGAATGGGGGAAAATGTGAGTGAGATGAGGCGAATAACCGAATTACTTTCGCTTTTATATAGTAAAGTGTAATTTCACTAATTTAACCGAGGGTATTTTAGTAATTTTACTACTTAAATGGATATCCGCGGGGCGGATATGGCCAAATCCGTATCCGCCCCGAATAGTGAACGGATATTTTTTGGATACCCGAAACCACCCGAAAACCCATTCAACCATATCCAAAACCACCCCAAACGGATTGGGTGGGGCGGATATCCGTGAAAATCCGCCCCACTGCCATCCCTAGCGAAGCCTTGACCTTTGGTCAGTTCAAAATACCTTGTTGTCAAAGTCTCTTATGCTCGGGTTCAATTAGGAATCAAGAAAGGAGATGTTGCTATTGTCTTTTCCCTAAACTCAATCCAATTCTAATATAATTAAAGTTGCAAACAAAAAAGAATTCAAAAAAACAAGCGGGAATTGAAAGAAACAAATCTACAATAGAACAATTAACAAAATAAATATTTTTTATTCAATCAACCGTTTAACAATGAACATCCTATACCTTATTTATAATTGTCCCTAATTGGAAACCAATCCCTAACTATTATGGGCTATTACTAAATAGGCTCAATTACAATATTACTAATACTAGTATTACT
Organism: Berberis vulgaris; assembly: GCA_963556465.1. NCBI lineage: Eukaryota > Viridiplantae > Streptophyta > Magnoliopsida > Ranunculales > Berberidaceae > Berberis > Berberis vulgaris. The sequence continues at coordinate 68,896,213 of OY747125.1, read as the reverse complement.
AAAATAACCCGCTTACATCAAATTTCCTATCTGTTTCTTTGGAATTGTTCCAATTGAAGCCATTGCTATGAACGCAAACAAGCTTTATACAACTGCTGAGCTTGCAAAGCATGAAGGACTCGAGTCCGAAGATGGTAGTCATTGTTCCTCAAGTATGGGGTAAAGCCTAAGATTTTGGATTGCCAGCAGTCATTTTGGGAGCTCAGCATACCTCTCGTACAGTTTCTAGAGCTAGAGTTATTAGTTTTGCAAAATTAGTAAACATGGTGGGTATGGTTTCAGGGTTTCCTTCTGCTTCTATGAAACAAACTGATACAGCCGCACTTTTATACTTGTCTGGTACGATGAGATGGGTATGAGTGAAGGCATTGTCTCAAATGGTGACTGCTGACCAAGAATTCAATAGAGAAATGTACAATGTGTTTCCCTGTTTTGTTCCCATGTTTCATATATTGGGTCTATCAATAATTTTGTATGCTCAGATGCAAAGGGGTAGTGCAGCTATTTCAGTGGAGAGGTTTGAGCTCGAGATGGTATTGAAATCTGTAGAGTAGTATGAGGTGACAAATCTGTTCTTGTGCCACCTGTGATGATCGGCTTGGCTAAGGAGCATACTCTGATAAAGAAGTATGATCTCACTTCGCTGAAGCAGATTTGTTCAGGAGCTGCAACCTTAACTAAGGATATAATGATAGAGTGTGGAAAGAACATACCACATGCTGATATCATTCAGGTATTTCATCTTAGAGAACTGCCTTGTAGAGCCTGTCTGGAAATGCAAAATCTTAAAAGGGAGAAACTTGAAACGGGATTCGTTAAGTCTAGGCTTAATGTATCTATATAAATCAAAACTGGTTATTCATTACCCATTCCATTTGATACACTACAAAACAAACAAATTTGAAATTTTCTCAAATGTACTGCATGATTGTTCTGTTTCTGTGTAGTAGATACACTAATTAAGTCGGTTTAAAGAGGTATGACTCGATTAACTGCATATATAAGCATTAGTTATTTATTTATTGGATTGGATGATATTTTGTTTAGATGGTGGTGTTTCTTATGGCTTTCCTTTTTGATGATGATATATTATTTTCCTTTCGTCAGGGCTTTGGTCTCACTGAATCCTGTGGGATTGTTGGACTAGAAAACCCAAAGCAAGGACTTCGAACCTTTGGCTCGACTGGAACCATCGTCCCGGGACTTGAAGCCAAAATAGTTAGTGTAGAAACAATGAAGGCCCTCCCCCCAAATGAGCTTGGGGAAATATGGATTCGAGGGCCCAATATGATGCAAGGTAAAATTCCTTAGTTCACTGTTATAATGTGGTCTTAGTATGTCTATGCCTTGTATTTTAGACAAATTCGTTTGCTTTGATAAAGATGGCACTTCAATGACAGTTATACATGCATAATCTTTTATGCAGTAAGATCTTTGTTACAAATTGGTCTTTGTGGAGGAATATCATTTGATCTTGATTTGGTTCTTTCTTCATCATAATGCACAATCTAAACCTACTAGAAAATACAGTCGACAACAATGTCTTTTCCTCTGCATTTTCCAAGGCATATACTTTAACATATTACTGAATGTGGTATTTAAACTTGATGGATTCAATTAGTAGGACAGTGGCATGATGATTCTAACATGTAATTAAATTTGCTGAATGTTTAATAAGATTGGGTAGTATCTACATTAATTTGCAAAAATGTTAGGCGGAGTTGCAGGAGGACATGGTGCAATCCCACTAATTATAACTTCCAAAAATACTGAGAGGAAAAAGGACAAGCATTGAGGAGATAACAATATGATGGTTCTGGGTTTGTGGCACTGGTAGCGGGATTCACATTTCCTGGTAGATAATTCAGTTGATCATTTCATATAATTCAGAACCTAATCTTTTCAGAAAAGAATGGAATCAACAGACATAACTTTTGGTAGAGAGAAGCATGTAGGTAGTTTGGCGCACATGTTAGGTTTTTGAAGATAAGTATTTCCTTTCACTGCAAAATCTTCTACTCTTGTGGATCTTTGGTGTTGGGATGTTTGTTATGCTTATATTAGGGAAAATTAAAAATACATATTTAAATATAAAAGTATAAAATATTTGAATGTTTAGTGAAAAAAGGATTATAGGCATCCAAATATTCTCATTATAATTGCTATACCTTATGAAATATGAAATTTGATCAATGAGTCGCTCCTCTTAGGATACCTTGAGTGGTCAATGTTTTGACTTAAGCTTGGCAATGGTTTGGGCTATGGATTCGGCATCCATTTACACATTCCACTTTTAATCTTTCTCAAGTATTTTTAATATCTATCAACTAGTGTTGTGCTGATATCAACTATTTTATTTTTTTTGTCCAGGTTATTTTAACAATCCGCAGGCAACCAAGTTGACTATTGATAACCAAGGTTGGGTACATACTGGAGATCTTGGATACTTTGACGAGCGAGGACAATTGTTTGTTGTTGACCGAATAAAAGAACTCATCAAGTGCAAAGGATACCAGGTAACCTATCTTTGCAGCATTTTCTGGTCAGGTTCCTGTCATCATCGTTAAAAGTGGTTAACAACAATTCTAGGGAGCCAAGTTTGGGAGCCACTTTTGGGCCAAGTTTTTTTAAACTTCTACCCCTTCTATAAATGGTGGTGTTTGTGGCTGTTTTTAAGGAGAGATAAAAAGTGTAAAAAAATCAAAACTTGGCTCTTTAGATTCACTCAGTGGTTAATATGGAAATAAGGGGAAGCTCTTTTCTAAATATCTTTTTGTCAGGGTTTCCCTTATTTTTACACTACTTTTTCTGATCAGGGTTTCTGTCATCATCATTGGAATATCTTTTGTGGCTACAATTGAATTTATTTTCCTTTCCAACTCTTGCACTCATCATCTATTCAACATGTCCTGCCATACTGTTCTAACCAAAGAATTTTCTAGAGACATTAAGATGGATCTAAACTACAACTAAACTATAACTAAGCTAAACCTATGATAAACCCTAATTCAAAGATAAAAAATGAAAAAATATTCTTCCATTCAATCATCCAAAGGACAATAGTCAATGTAAATCAGCATGATCATTGTCGCGTACTGTGTTTACCTCCGTGGGAACCTCATCGTCCACTCGACCAAAAATTTGAAATCACACAAGTCGAATGACTCGTTTTTTTGGAAGTCGTGTACGTGTGACGGTGGGACCATATAAGACTTTGGAAGCTGGTGGATGAGGTGTATCCAATGTCGCGTTGCATAGTATCGCTCTCTTCTACTGGTGATGCTCCTCCGCCCTTGCATTTTCTTGCTCTCTCCAATCAGTCAACTAGTCTTTGACTTCTCTCAAAATGTTCTCCTTGCTACCGCAATCTGTTGTACGATGGAGGTGAGAACGTGGTTTATGTCATTGGTTATTGGGGATGGTGGTGTGGGAGAAACGGGTTCAGGTTGGGAGTAGGAGGGGACAAGTGCATTGTGGTGAAGGATAGTAAAAATATGTTCAGTTGGCATAGGATACCACTGCGTGTGGGTACTGACTGGGGCTTAGGCTATATTTGAATGTAGGATAATAAGAGTATGGATATTGGGGATAAGTTGATAATAAGGCTATATTTGTAATTATTCTATTTTCATGAAGCGTATTGGTATGCAGTCACTTATCCACCAAATTGAAGCTCGACATAGTGCTTGATGTGGATTTATTCGGAATTTGTTTGTGGAAAATGCAATATTGAATTTGTTTGTATGTGATGAGTGGACTTTTGTTGTTGCACCATATTGAAGATAGATCAAGAACCTGGTTTTTTTTATTTTTTATTTTTTTTCATAAACATGTTTAATGCACTTCTAGTGTTTACTTCAGTAACTTATAGGTTTTGCTTTAATTGTATTTTGGTGCTACTGTAACCTGTTTACTTATTTCTGGACCCATTTTCAGGTTGCTCCGGCAGAGCTTGAGGGGCTTCTTGTTGCCCACCCTGAGATATTAGATGCCGTTGTTATCCCGTAAGTTGTGCACATCCATCTAGATTAGCAAATGTAAAGGAGTACCAACTTTGACATGTCTGCTTAATAGGTTTTGGTGTATCATTTTACTGTTGTAGATTTCCTGATGCTGAAGCTGGTGAAGTCCCAATTGGATATGTTGTCCGCTCCCCAAACAGCTCATTGAATGAAGAAGATGTTAAAAAATTCATTGCAGGGCAGGTATGATGGTACATTGTTTTAAAGGTTATGTTACAAGGAGCAAAACAAATTCATTTCCAAATTATTATTTAAGTCATCTATAAAAGGAAATAGTATTGCAGTTAGGGATTCAAAGACCGTTACAACACAAAAATCAGATGCATTAGGCATTATAAAGCTCCACACTGGAGACAAATTAGAGGTTGAGAAGTTATCCACCTGGTTTATCAACTCTCCTGTCACTGTTATTTGAATAGAATGAACAAACTACAAGAATATAGAGGGATCTTATCTTATTCATTTTCAAAGAGGCACGTGCCTGCTATTTGTATTTGGCCCTGTAGATTATGTGATGAATATATATTCTGAGAAAGTGATGCTGTTTTTCTTCTCTGAACTTTACTGCACTACATGAATTCTAATCAAATTATTCTTCATTTTACAGGTCGCATCCTTCAAAAGACTGAGAAGGGTAACATTTATAAACAGTGTGCCTAAGTCGGCTGCAGGAAAAATCCTTCGAAGAGAGCTTATTGCGCAGGTCCGGTCCAAGATATAAGATGTTAATAATATGTAAAACTGTAAAACCACGTATATCGTTGCTCCTTCATCAATGCTTGCATTCAAGCATTTGATTTGCAGTATGTACTCAGATTGATACAAATGGTACTCAGCTCTAGCATAATTGTAAACAGGAGCAGTAGCTTGGACTTTCCAGTTTCTGCTGTATGTGAACCCTTTTTAATATCCGCATGAATAGTGGAGTGTAAATGCTTCCTGGTCAAGGAAACGACCAAAATGCCTTTTGTCATTTAGTTGGATATTGTATAATAGTTAAGATATAAAGTGAATAGTCATGGGTATAAAAGTAATCTCAATGGAATAATAAAGAAAAAACTTTTTTACAAATTTGCCAATTTGTAGGTATTATCAAAGGGGTGGGCATCCAATCCCGCGATTCCGATTTCGTTCCGATTTTCTTCGGTCATATTGGGATTATTCAATTCCATCACGATCCTATCCCGTCCTGATTTAGAATGGGATAAGATGAGAAGGAGATTTTCAATCTCGACTCGTCCAATTTTTTTTTTTAATATTTTTATGGATACACCCTTGTGTTCGAATGTCAAGTATCCAATAACATATAAATACTCCCTTCACCTGCCCACCAAACTCTATCCAATAACATATAAATACTCCCTTCACCTGCCCACCAAACTCCTTCTACAAACTAGGCTTCCAATTGGAAAGGGCAAGGATTATCCTACTCTCCGAACATCCCACTAGAAACTCGCCTAATCACTTCTTCCCACCACCACTTTGGCTCCTCTCTTATAATTCAAAACATATCCCTATGTACAAGAACCAAGGTATATTGGGTGCTTAGGAAGCCAATTGGATCCCAAGGGATCATATTTTGTTCTAATAATGTACTTCCATTAATAGTCCCTCTCTGTCCCACTTCAATAATAGTGCCTTGTTCACCACTTCCATAATAGTGGCCTAAGTTTCTCCTATTTGCTTTCATTCTATTTTACTGTTTTATGACACTTTCTTTTTAGATGTTTCTCATATGTATATAGAATATATATTTGTTCACTTTGTTCAAGCTCAATTCAAAGAATAGGTAATCTCCCGTGCAGCTGATTTTATTTGTTTACTATGTTATACTTAAAAGCTACAGTACTTAAATGTTCATATGTATTTTTTTTTTTGTTTAGAATGTTATAGTACTTAAATGTATTGAGTGGAAGGACTTTTTTTTTTGTTTAGAATGTGAGTTTACAGTACTTGATCCAACCAAAAATTGTGTCAAAATACAATTTTTTTTTTAATCCCGATTAGATTTCAGACGATGGAACATGTTGATCTCGTCCCGAACCCGTTTGGGATGGGATGAGGTTTCTCCCGTCCTGATCATGAATGAACGGGATGAGGTCTATCCCATCATGTGCCCACCCCTAATTATCATTTTCTAACCCATTTTAAGTGGAAAAAATACCTTCAAAAGGAACTTTATATTTTTAGATTAGAAATAATAGAAAAATAATTTTTTTTTTGTCAATTCTATATTGTAGAATATAATTCTTTTGTAAAATGCAATTTTTATTAAAATTTATGTTAATATGTTAATTACAATTAAGTTTAAATCATTTTTTAAGAGTTTCATTATTGTACTTAAAAATTACACGAAAAATACAATAAAAAAAATGTATATGCCCTTAAATTGTGGTGTGTGATTGATGACTAGTGCAATTATAACACACTACTTGTAATTGTCACGTGCATCTAAGAATTAATTTGATAAGCCAAAATCGTGACAAAATAGTTTAATAATTATATACGTGGTTGAGGACACGGTGGTCCTGTGTTCATTACCCACAAGTGCGTATCATTTAAGTGATTGTTTTGAGTCAAAGGCAAGAGTTGTTTATTTATTATTTATTACTAGCTTTCGAATCTGTGCGATCACAAACACATTCCCTTTAGTACCGTAAGTAAAATGATGTCATTTGGTCCTCCGTATCCATTCCTTTTCATTTCACTAAGTTAATGCTCAAGATGACATTTAAGCTTTACATAAGAAGCCCCGGTGTAAGAAAGATGCCCGCCTCCAGTTAATGTTGCATTACAGTTCAATATCCAAATCCTTTTCCAGCTTGTCTGTGTGCAACACTTAGTTGAGGTTGTTTTCCATTGGGATGCAAATTTTAATCAACCTATCATTTTTAGAGCAACAGGGGTTTATTATGTAGAAATTAAAACTCATATTGAGTGATCACTTTCTTGGTTGCATGGAACCTTATTCTATGAGAATTCATGAGGGACCACTTACCTTTAAGTTAAATTGATGTGTACTCATTATCCATTACTAAATTTTGTGATCAATGGTGAAAATAAAAGTCTCATTAACATGAGAATCCAACTCTTTAGTTCCCCAAAAACATGTAATTCCCATATTTATGAGATTTTCATTCCCACCATTGATCACAAAATTTAGTCGTGGACGATGAGTGTTACCACGATGTAGCTTAAATATAGGTGGTTCCCTCATACATTCCAATGGAATAAGATTTCATACAACTAAACACACCCTAAAAGTTAAACTTTCTCTGAGACTCTACACACATCAATTAAGATTTTGGTTGGGAATACATGCTACCAAGGTATATCACAAATTTAATGGAGGAAATCTCATCAAAGCCTAAAGTTTTCGTCTTAGATCATCCACGAAGGATATCTCGCCTAACTTCTCTGGCCCTAGCTTTCCATATCAACCAACCTCACATTCTCTTTTGATTGAAATCAGTATTCCCGAATTTGGTGCACTACTAGCTGCTAGCTTCAATTTCCATGTTTTTGGGACACAGCTAGATAGGTAGGGATTGACAGGTAGAGGTTATAAAAGTGGTGACTTTGTAGTACTTTTTATTTTAATGTAAGAAAAAAAACACCCAGACCGAATAAGAAGAGTAACATGAAGTTCATATCCAAATAATTTCAAATACATGAAGATTCATTAAAAGCAAGATAAAAATATTTATTCTAAGTACTTTAATAAGAAAAATGTAATTTTCACATTCACAGTCTTGAATTTTCTCCACTCTCTCCCAGAAATAACATACTTTCAAGTTGTGGCTTCGTCTGGTATTGCTTCATTGTTATTAGTAGGAAGTCGCACCACATTCTGATTTGATAATAGCTCAAATGCAAATCTAGCTTGGAAAAATATTTCACAATTTGCAATTCATCCAAGAGCTCATCATTTGCTGGGATTGGAAACATGTCCTTGATTGTAATGTGATTCAATGTTCAATAATCGACACACATTCTCCACGAACCATTACGCTTCTTGACCAAAAGAACTGGAGATGAGTACAGACTGTTTTTGGGTTGGATAACACCATTTAATACCATATTAGCCACTATCTTCTCAATCTCTGATTTATGGTAATGTGGACATATATAAGGCTTCACCGAGACCGATCCATGTCCTTAGGGCTAGCAACAGTACCATATCGGATCAGATACCTATAGACTCAAATCCAAATCATTAACTATCAGATCAAAAATTTAACAAACCATAACTACTTTAACTGGTTTTGCATCGGATTCGGGTCCTAATCGGGTCTATGCAAACTTGATATTTTTATTTTTTTAACAATCTTAATAATTTGAACTTTTTTGTTAATGATGTGATAAGGATATAATGTGTTGATACCTTAAGAAATTAGATATGCAATTGGATTCAAATCATTTTTTTAATGCAAAAGGGAATATCAAAATCTTACTAATTTCATATAATGTTTAAGATTCAAACAATGAAATATAACTCAAATAGTAGGTTGAAAACACTAAACAACCTTAAGACTATAAATATTTTATTTATAATTTTAAATTAAACAATTTTACATGTTATTAATAAAGAAATTGTGGATATAAAAAACACTAATAATCTAATATATATGTAACATAATTTCGGGTCCAAATTATTGGCTCCTTATCTGATCGGATACGAATAGATCCGAAACCGTACCAATTACTATCAGATCAAAACTTAACGGCCTGGATCCAGATCTAGGATTCCAAATCTAATCCAATCAACTTTTATTGATTCAGAACAATTCAAATACTGGGTCTAATCGGATATATTTTCGAGTTTACATGTTTTAGTAACAAAGGAATTTTATGGTCTTGCATGCGTTGAGGTGACACTACATACGAATAGATCTGAAACCATACCAATTACTATCAGATCAAAACTTAACGGCCTGGATCCAGATCTAGGATTCCAAATCTAATCCAATCAACTTTTATTGATTCAGAACAATTCAAATACTGGGTCTAATCGGATATATGTCCGAGTTTACATGTTTTAGTAACAAAGGAATTTTATGGTCTTGCATGCGTTGAGGTGACACTACACCAAATTGGCATATTTGTAATAACCCCCAAAATAGTAACACTTTTAAGCTGCAACAATCCACCAAACAATTTCAAGTCAAAACTAAATTTAGTAAAAAAAAAATGAAAAACAGTTACAAAAAAAAATGATACTATAAATTAGATCATCATGAATAGTATCACTTGTAGGACCATAATCTTCATGATGATACAATTATTATATCACTTTATTTGTGAAAATATGTAAAATTGCTTTGTGGATTGTTATAGCTCAGAAGTGTTACTGTTTTGGGGGTGGTTACAAAAATGCCAATTTGGTGCAGTGTGGAAGTCTGTTGGGTGAAACCAATATTTCATTGTACTGTGGTAGGACTAGGACTGTGATTTGTTTTTCAAGTTAATTTTGGACTACTGATTTTAAGAAATATTCTGTTATGTGTAGAAAAACATAAAAATTTTGGTTGTATTTTCGAATTTAACTACTTAAATACTACATAAAAGTCTCACACGATTCGTAGTGTCATACAAATTACATATTACATAAGAATTACTCATCTAACACACTTTTGATACTAAAGGAACATTATAGCATCTTACAATATACGAAGATTAAAATATTTATTTCTTTTCATAGAAAAGTTGCGACATATTTCGGATTTCGAAAGAGATTTCGGTAACTTCAAAATAAGAAATATTTTGTGAAATTTTGACGTACTTCGAGAAATCTCATTCCTTGGGTAGGAGTTATTGCACTTGAACATGAAAAGATGTTGATGTTTCGATAGTGGGTGAGCCTAATGAAAACAACTGCAACACCCCTTTTTTGCATTTTTAATTTGGTTTCTTGTTCCATTTGGCTTTTATTTACCAATTTATTTTCTAGTGTTGATAGGCCTTATAGTGTGACTTATTTGTTATGACATGGAATTTCATAAACAACTTGGAGAAATCCCAAACAATAGTACCCAAGGAACACAACTAATGAGTTCCTAAAATAACCTCATAGCCGTCAAGGGGTAATAGAAAAAAATCGATATATAATGGAACACCTTGAAAGTGATTGGAACATGGGTACATTTACTTGGGCTCACTAGTTTTTCATCGGATGCAACAAGCCAACAAATACCTCAAATCTTCCACCTATCCATGGCCTCAATTCCACATTCCTTGCCACTTTCTTGCTAACAAAATTGTGAGGGTTGCCTGAGTCAATAAGAACAAAGACAACTAGGTTTTTTTTTACTTGCAAAATTTTCAGTGCATGAACTCCGCTCATGGCATGGAGAGAGATAGTTGGTATTTCTGTAAGGAGTAAGTCTAGGGAGCCACTTTTGAGCCAAGTTTTAAATAATTTTTACCCTTTTTACCTCTCTCTTTAAAACACAGCCACAAACACCATCAATAGAAGGGTTAGAAGTGTAAAAAAACCAAAACTGGGCCCAAAAGTGGCTCCAAAACTTGGCTCCCTAGAATTTTCGTTTTGTAAGTTGGTAGTCGTCATCCATAATTATGTCACTATCATCTTCCTCAAAACAACCTCCAATGAGAAACAAGTTCTTGCATTGATGGTCTTTTATAAACTTCTCGTTGTAATTGAAACAAAACCCCTTATCTCTTTGTTCTTGCAACTCTACTTGGGATAGTGTATGAACTGCAATGGATGGTTGGCCGCTGGTGGCAGTGTTGTTAAGTTTTAGATTGGTTAAGCTCTATCTTGGCCGAGAAAATTTCGCACTTCAAACAAGCCAACCCAATTGCATCTGATAAGGACTTTAGTCTCGCGGGTTGTACCTTTGTTCGGATGGAGGAACACAATCCTCTAACAAAACAACTCACTTATCAATCTTGCAGGAGACGACCCACTTTTGCAATCAACCTCGCAAATTGAGTTTGGTAATATTTCAAACTTCTGTTTTGTTGTAGCCCAATGAGCTCTCCGAAAAAGTCACAAAACTAACTTGGGCCAAAACAATGTTCAAAACTTTCTTTAAAATCATTCCGGGGACATTTTTCATTTCCTTTTAAACTATTTGATACTAAGAATTAGCATCACCTTCAAGGTAGAAGGATGCTAGTGAGACTCGTTCAACTTCGGGTGTTTGGTGAAATTGAAAGAACGGCTCAACACGACACAAGCTACTCGTTGGCACTCCTTTGTCATTGTAGCAAGAAAAATATTACTTTACCAACTTTGAGAACATAAGAGTTTGATGAAGCCGTGTTTTATAAACCCCCACTTGCTTGATTACATCCACCATTATTTTGAGCAAGGGTATTGGATGATTCACCAATATCTTGGGCATGTTGTGTTATTTTTTAATTAAATCGAGTGATTAACTAATTACAACTCGTTCATACGGTTCATAATTTTTTTTTTCTTGTTGGAGAGAGACTCCACACCTTGCTCTAATTTCTCAACCCTTTGATCAATCCATGAGATTTGATCCCTTTTCTTCTTATTGTTTGTACCTATGGTGGTGTAAGACAATGAGATAAGAAGATACAATCGATAATTAAGAGACATATGCTCATTGAGGAACCCTAACCTCTAGAAACACTCAAGTGTTGACAATAATGGGCAATTCATGCCTAGTTCATTATTCATCAAAACTTAAATGGATGTAATTAAACTTTGAGTCTCTACAAGTTAGGAAGATTTTTTTTATTTGTAACCCTTAACCCTCCCCACCCCATGCTGCCGGCTGGGTTCGAACCCATGACGTATGATTCCATCTGCCACACCTCTACCAACTCAGCTAGTACACCTTTGGCAAGTTAGGTTGTAGTTACCAACCAAATACGTCTATTCTTATGCTAAATACTAGTTATACTCTCTACCTAAGTTAACCTTGTTGAACTATTTAAATTTGTGAACAAATGATTGACTCAATACTTAACTATATATCCCAAAACAAATAGGAAAGATGCCATGCCAAAATGGAGGGATGTACAGTGTGTGTGCGTGCGTACTGTGCGTTCCAATGTAATGTGGTACATTACTGAGGGACCATTATAGTACTCTAACATTCCAAACTTACATAGGATGAAAGGCTTCCAAAGTTGTTTTACTCTCGCTAAATTGATTCAAAAGGTAGTCCTCAATATGTGCATTGCTAATCTCCAGCGAAGTTTTTTTTGTTCATCCTTAATTGCTTTTATGCGTTTTATAACCTTTGGTTAAGTGACATTTTTCATAGTAACTTGCACATTTCATGGGTGGTTTTGGTTATTCATGAATTTGTTACACCACAAGAAATGTTATACCAATTCAAAGGGAATTGTTTTACAAAGATGGCACATGTTCCAAGGTTTGTTTTCCACAGGTCATGCATTTTGGATTAATTTTACGAGTCAGCGTCCTTTAAGAATAGAAGAGTAACACTTATAAAAATGTTCTTATCATCATTCTAGTTGTGTAGCAATCATCAGAGACAACCAAGGAGAGATTGTAGCAGCAACAACAGGGTCGTCACAATACAACTCTATAACGACCATCGAACTAGAATGGGTTGAGTTGGGAATCAAGCTAGTGTTAGAAAAAACCTACAAAATGTCATCTTGGGGTAGGATTCGAAAAACACAATTCAATTCATCAAGTATTGTGCGGATCCTCATTGGGTACCTATACCCATTATTCGAGGAATTTCGCCTAGCACTTATCCTACCGAATCTTGGGACGAGTTTCTTTTGAGTTGTTTATATTATAATACCCGCCTAATTACTTGCAAATATAATGTTACTCATTTAATTATTTGGTAATATTTATACATATATAAATACTTAATAATATTAATTGGAACTTAGGTTTGTGGTGGGTAAAAGAGTAGAAGTGGTGGGCGTGTTTCGTGAAGATTTGGTAAAACCCTAATTAAAACCCTTTTAAAAGAAACCCTAGCCACTTTATTTTTTTTGTATACACACAGAGAAAAAAAAACCTAATTACATAGAGGAGAATGAAGAAAAAGTTCTGCTACAACTTTGGAGTTTTCGAAAAACGGTGAGTTAGACTTTCTTGATGAATCAACTATATTTTGATTGTGTTCTTGATTTCTTTGATGTTTGAGTAAGATGGTTGTGAACTTAACTTTCTCTAGATCGTATGTTTCAGCCTTTGAGTTATTTAATGGTATGGTTAAAAATATAGGCCATAGGACACAGGGTACGTATCTTTCCCCAATTGGTGAAATCTCCATCTTGTCTATAGAGTCTGAATTTATTTAGATCATCACACGTTATTGTCCGGTCCCTAATTCGTTATGGTGTTGAACACATACTAGTATATGTACAATTCTTGAAATGACAGAGTCTATGGTGAACACCTACTAGTATACTACTACATGTTATTGTCTACTTGATAGGAAGAGGTACAAATGGGAAGACTCAATTAACCTGCACATATCATATCAAACTTTTTAAAGCTACATGACAAGATTGCCTTTTAAGGAAGGCATAAGTAGACACAATCAAATCACAAACAATATGTCTTCTCATGTATTTATCGATCCTTCCAAACCTGGCCTTTTACTCACCACCTTGTTGACTTGTTCAACGTGAACTCACTTTACCCACCCATAGTATGGTATATCATCAACCACCAAAAAGATCTTCTTTAAATTATAATTGTTTAAAGATTTCAGGAATCTTTAATCATGTCTTTAATCATGTTCTTAATTGTAACAAAACTTTTGATTATGTACATAATTGTTAATTGTCTTCTTTGAATTATGATTGTCACATATTGTAATTGTTTAAAGATCTTGTTTGTACATAATTTTTAATCACGTCTTTTCACATGCTATTAGACTCTACTATTGACATCTTGGCATGTGGGGGATATCATATCATGTGTTGTTATTCATATTTCTATTCACACGGTGTTGTTGAACCACATTTAAAAACTTCACATGGTGTTATTATATCACATGGAGTCATGGTGTTATTATTCAAAATGGTAATGGTTATTTACACTGTATGTCACAGATGTTATTATTCATATTGTTATTCACAAATATAAATATTTAGTAATGATCTTTTTCACAACTCCAAAAAAATGTGTTTTAGTATAGAGACTTGCATGTATACGTGGTATATAATTTTGGTATGCAGACTTGCTTGCATATCGGATATGTCGTTCCATGTGAGTTTGGTAGTACGTGTAATTTTTAGAAAATGCTTACCATGGATCAAACTTCGGGTGAAATGATATGTTCCTCGATGTGGCACCCCACTTGGAACATGTACGCTCCAAGTGATTTTGAAGGCAAGGGAGACACACTTGGGTGAGGTATGTTCGGCACAGAAGGAGATTGCGATTGTGGAAAAGAAGCAAAATTTTTTATTATGTGCATGGTTGCCTTAAGGAAATAAACTAAATGCCCATTCGATCTTTGAATGAGAACTATATGTCTTCCTTAAGGTAAAATGTATTTTGTTGACATTTAAATAATGGTGTATTATGACTATGATTTGTATGTGATTGAAATTAAATTGTATTTATGAGGACTGGTAAAATGTCTACTAGCCTTTTTGTAGGTCTGACTTACCATGTTGTGAGTGTTGGATAAATATTGGATAAATAAATTTTGACTTGAAAATGGTAAACTTATTAGTATGACATGTTTGCCTCATGGAGGAACTATCAGACAGTGATGTGTTACTTATTGTGTGTGAACTTTTCATGCTAAAGCCTCTAACTTATTTTATTTATAAGAGATGGGGATTTCTCACACCAGCTACCTCCCTGACCCAAATAAGTTTATGTCTTTTGGGTACGTTCTTATTGGAACGTAGTCATTTAGCCTTTATCAGGTTATAGAGGTTTGGAGCGGCATCTTTGGCAGTTTATTTTATGGAGCGATCATCTCCAAAGAGTTACTCGGTTAAAAATTTTGTCTATGTTAATTTTTATTTAATATTTCTGTTGTTAAATTTTCGCATCCCAAGTTTTGGGGAAGCGGATAATCTTAATCCTACGTGGATATAAGAATTTCTGTTTTTTTCGAAAATCGGGGCGTGACAGTACTTATCCCCATTATTTGAAGAATTCGTAACTATATTGTGCAACTTGGAATCTAACCATCTAGATAACCTTTTCTCCGTTACTTCCTACATCGAAATTATGTCGAGCTTGTTTGTGGAATACTAAATCGTATTTGAAGATGCAAATGGCAAGATAGATGTGAGGATGTAATTTTTTCTTGATTTCAATTACTTAATATAAAGGTTCGGGTTCCTTAAAACCTCATTAACCCATAAAAAAATAAAAAATAAAAAGATCATTTGAAAAGAGGTTGTTGCGTAGGACCAGTCCAAGATGTTAACTGTAAAACCATCGATCAATGCTTGGCAATCACAAGCATTTGATTTGGAGTATCAGACTAATAAATGTTACTTATCTTTAGCATAATTGTAGAGCATGCAAAAATGTTAAATAAACTAGTTTCAACTTTCCACTATGTGTGAATGCAATTTTATTTATTTATTTTTAATTCATTATTTGTGGTTGTTGTCATATGCATGTAACAATTAATTTGATAAGCCAAGATATAATGTATTTATTTTGCTCTATCATCAATGTATGGCAATAATAAGAATTCGATTTGCATTATGTATTCAGACAGATAATTAGAAGTTGCAAAAATTACTGAAATGATGCCCAATAGCAACCCCTACATGAATTGATATTAGTGACATTTTTGCCTATTTCGCAATTCTTATTTAGAAAAAGTTGACTGATTGAAAGTTTTTGTTTCTCTGACACATTTGTACCCTTTTATACTTGCAAGGCCCACCACTTGCAAAACTTCACTCATTGTCTCTTATCTCTTCTTTTATTTTCTTCATTGCCAAAACTTTAAAATTTCATTAAAAGGAAACCATTGCATTCTCACTTATTTTGTTCATGGAAAACTTGTATTCTTTCTTTTTCTTTTCTTCATCTATGGTGGTTTGCCTTGTAGTCCGAGTGGCTAATTTGTTGAAGAAAATCATTTCAAATTACTGTTTGTACTCCTCATCATCAACAACTTTTACAACCACTTTATCAGTACAACTCAGTAGTTATTAACACCCAGCAACAACTCCAAGATAATACAGTTGGCATTCTCCCTCAACAGTTTGTACCTGCGGTACACATGATAATGGCCCCTGCTGCTCTTCACACTAACATGAATTCCAATGGTACTCAGCACTTAGTGCAACCACACCAAACTCAAGTTAATCCGTATCCAGGGGAAGGCTTTTATAGAGCTAGAGTTGTACAATTTCTAGTTGAACAGAGCCATAGTACTTACCAACCCCAGGCAACAGATCCACTTCAGAAAGAAGGTTTCCTTCTTCAGACCAATGGCTATGGTTGGTGTCAAGCACCACATTTGCAGACTGTTACTGCACCTCATCAACCAAGAATTATTCCCGAAGACTTTCGATGTTTGAAGATTGCCATATGTGCCAAAAAACATTGCCGCACGCACATTGAGATACTTTACCACAAGATCATGGAAATATCACGAGGAGTGCCTTCTCCAATAAAAACCCAGTTTTTCACAGTTAATTTCCCGTCCTGATCATGAATGAACGGGATGAGGTCTATCCCATCATGTGCCCACCCCTAATTATCATTTTCTAACCCATTTTAAGTGGAAAAAATACCTTCAAAAGGAACTTTATATTTTTAGATTAGAAATAATAGAAAAATAATTTTTTTTTTGTCAATTCTATATTGTAGAATATAATTCTTTTGTAAAATGCAATTTTTATTAAAATTTATGTTAATATGTTAATTACAATTAAGTTTAAATCATTTTTTAAGAGTTTCATTATTGTACTTAAAAATTACACGAAAAATACAATAAAAAAAATGTATATGCCCTTAAATTGTGGTGTGTGATTGATGACTAGTGCAATTATAACACACTACTTGTAATTGTCACGTGCATCTAAGAATTAATTTGATAAGCCAAAATCGTGACAAAATAGTTTAATAATTATATACGTGGTTGAGGACACGGTGGTCCTGTGTTCATTACCCACAAGTGCGTATCATTTAAGTGATTGTTTTGAGTCAAAGGCAAGAGTTGTTTATTTATTATTTATTACTAGCTTTCGAATCTGTGCGATCACAAACACATTCCCTTTAGTACCGTAAGTAAAATGATGTCATTTGGTCCTCCGTATCCATTCCTTTTCATTTCACTAAGTTAATGCTCAAGATGACATTTAAGCTTTACATAAGAAGCCCCGGTGTAAGAAAGATGCCCGCCTCCAGTTAATGTTGCATTACAGTTCAATATCCAAATCCTTTTCCAGCTTGTCTGTGTGCAACACTTAGTTGAGGTTGTTTTCCATTGGGATGCAAATTTTAATCAACCTATCATTTTTAGAGCAACAGGGGTTTATTATGTAGAAATTAAAACTCATATTGAGTGATCACTTTCTTGGTTGCATGGAACCTTATTCTATGAGAATTCATGAGGGACCACTTACCTTTAAGTTAAATTGATGTGTACTCATTATCCATTACTAAATTTTGTGATCAATGGTGAAAATAAAAGTCTCATTAACATGAGAATCCAACTCTTTAGTTCCCCAAAAACATGTAATTCCCATATTTATGAGATTTTCATTCCCACCATTGATCACAAAATTTAGTCGTGGACGATGAGTGTTACCACGATGTAGCTTAAATATAGGTGGTTCCCTCATACATTCCAATGGAATAAGATTTCATACAACTAAACACACCCTAAAAGTTAAACTTTCTCTGAGACTCTACACACATCAATTAAGATTTTGGTTGGGAATACATGCTACCAAGGTATATCACAAATTTAATGGAGGAAATCTCATCAAAGCCTAAAGTTTTCGTCTTAGATCATCCACGAAGGATATCTCGCCTAACTTCTCTGGCCCTAGCTTTCCATATCAACCAACCTCACATTCTCTTTTGATTGAAATCAGTATTCCCGAATTTGGTGCACTACTAGCTGCTAGCTTCAATTTCCATGTTTTTGGGACACAGCTAGATAGGTAGGGATTGACAGGTAGAGGTTATAAAAGTGGTGACTTTGTAGTACTTTTTATTTTAATGTAAGAAAAAAAACACCCAGACCGAATAAGAAGAGTAACATGAAGTTCATATCCAAATAATTTCAAATACATGAAGATTCATTAAAAGCAAGATAAAAATATTTATTCTAAGTACTTTAATAAGAAAAATGTAATTTTCACATTCACAGTCTTGAATTTTCTCCACTCTCTCCCAGAAATAACATACTTTCAAGTTGTGGCTTCGTCTGGTATTGCTTCATTGTTATTAGTAGGAAGTCGCACCACATTCTGATTTGATAATAGCTCAAATGCAAATCTAGCTTGGAAAAATATTTCACAATTTGCAATTCATCCAAGAGCTCATCATTTGCTGGGATTGGAAACATGTCCTTGATTGTAATGTGATTCAATGTTCAATAATCGACACACATTCTCCACGAACCATTACGCTTCTTGACCAAAAGAACTGGAGATGAGTACAGACTGTTTTTGGGTTGGATAACACCATTTAATACCATATTAGCCACTATCTTCTCAATCTCTGATTTATGGTAATGTGGACATATATAAGGCTTCACCGAGACCGATCCATGTCCTTAGGGCTAGCAACAGTACCATATCGGATCAGATACCTATAGACTCAAATCCAAATCATTAACTATCAGATCAAAAATTTAACAAACCATAACTACTTTAACTGGTTTTGCATCGGATTCGGGTCCTAATCGGGTCTATGCAAACTTGATATTTTTATTTTTTTAACAATCTTAATAATTTGAACTTTTTTGTTAATGATGTGATAAGGATATAATGTGTTGATACCTTAAGAAATTAGATATGCAATTGGATTCAAATCATTTTTTTAATGCAAAAGGGAATATCAAAATCTTACTAATTTCATATAATGTTTAAGATTCAAACAATGAAATATAACTCAAATAGTAGGTTGAAAACACTAAACAACCTTAAGACTATAAATATTTTATTTATAATTTTAAATTAAACAATTTTACATGTTATTAATAAAGAAATTGTGGATATAAAAAACACTAATAATCTAATATATATGTAACATAATTTCGGGTCCAAATTATTGGCTCCTTATCTGATCGGATACGAATAGATCCGAAACCGTACCAATTACTATCAGATCAAAACTTAACGGCCTGGATCCAGATCTAGGATTCCAAATCTAATCCAATCAACTTTTATTGATTCAGAACAATTCAAATACTGGGTCTAATCGGATATATTTTCGAGTTTACATGTTTTAGTAACAAAGGAATTTTATGGTCTTGCATGCGTTGAGGTGACACTACATACGAATAGATCTGAAACCATACCAATTACTATCAGATCAAAACTTAACGGCCTGGATCCAGATCTAGGATTCCAAATCTAATCCAATCAACTTTTATTGATTCAGAACAATTCAAATACTGGGTCTAATCGGATATATGTCCGAGTTTACATGTTTTAGTAACAAAGGAATTTTATGGTCTTGCATGCGTTGAGGTGACACTACACCAAATTGGCATATTTGTAATAACCCCCAAAATAGTAACACTTTTAAGCTGCAACAATCCACCAAACAATTTCAAGTCAAAACTAAATTTAGTAAAAAAAAAATGAAAAACAGTTACAAAAAAAAATGATACTATAAATTAGATCATCATGAATAGTATCACTTGTAGGACCATAATCTTCATGATGATACAATTATTATATCACTTTATTTGTGAAAATATGTAAAATTGCTTTGTGGATTGTTATAGCTCAGAAGTGTTACTGTTTTGGGGGTGGTTACAAAAATGCCAATTTGGTGCAGTGTGGAAGTCTGTTGGGTGAAACCAATATTTCATTGTACTGTGGTAGGACTAGGACTGTGATTTGTTTTTCAAGTTAATTTTGGACTACTGATTTTAAGAAATATTCTGTTATGTGTAGAAAAACATAAAAATTTTGGTTGTATTTTCGAATTTAACTACTTAAATACTACATAAAAGTCTCACACGATTCGTAGTGTCATACAAATTACATATTACATAAGAATTACTCATCTAACACACTTTTGATACTAAAGGAACATTATAGCATCTTACAATATACGAAGATTAAAATATTTATTTCTTTTCATAGAAAAGTTGCGACATATTTCGGATTTCGAAAGAGATTTCGGTAACTTCAAAATAAGAAATATTTTGTGAAATTTTGACGTACTTCGAGAAATCTCATTCCTTGGGTAGGAGTTATTGCACTTGAACATGAAAAGATGTTGATGTTTCGATAGTGGGTGAGCCTAATGAAAACAACTGCAACACCCCTTTTTTGCATTTTTAATTTGGTTTCTTGTTCCATTTGGCTTTTATTTACCAATTTATTTTCTAGTGTTGATAGGCCTTATAGTGTGACTTATTTGTTATGACATGGAATTTCATAAACAACTTGGAGAAATCCCAAACAATAGTACCCAAGGAACACAACTAATGAGTTCCTAAAATAACCTCATAGCCGTCAAGGGGTAATAGAAAAAAATCGATATATAATGGAACACCTTGAAAGTGATTGGAACATGGGTACATTTACTTGGGCTCACTAGTTTTTCATCGGATGCAACAAGCCAACAAATACCTCAAATCTTCCACCTATCCATGGCCTCAATTCCACATTCCTTGCCACTTTCTTGCTAACAAAATTGTGAGGGTTGCCTGAGTCAATAAGAACAAAGACAACTAGGTTTTTTTTTACTTGCAAAATTTTCAGTGCATGAACTCCGCTCATGGCATGGAGAGAGATAGTTGGTATTTCTGTAAGGAGTAAGTCTAGGGAGCCACTTTTGAGCCAAGTTTTAAATAATTTTTACCCTTTTTACCTCTCTCTTTAAAACACAGCCACAAACACCATCAATAGAAGGGTTAGAAGTGTAAAAAAACCAAAACTGGGCCCAAAAGTGGCTCCAAAACTTGGCTCCCTAGAATTTTCGTTTTGTAAGTTGGTAGTCGTCATCCATAATTATGTCACTATCATCTTCCTCAAAACAACCTCCAATGAGAAACAAGTTCTTGCATTGATGGTCTTTTATAAACTTCTCGTTGTAATTGAAACAAAACCCCTTATCTCTTTGTTCTTGCAACTCTACTTGGGATAGTGTATGAACTGCAATGGATGGTTGGCCGCTGGTGGCAGTGTTGTTAAGTTTTAGATTGGTTAAGCTCTATCTTGGCCGAGAAAATTTCGCACTTCAAACAAGCCAACCCAATTGCATCTGATAAGGACTTTAGTCTCGCGGGTTGTACCTTTGTTCGGATGGAGGAACACAATCCTCTAACAAAACAACTCACTTATCAATCTTGCAGGAGACGACCCACTTTTGCAATCAACCTCGCAAATTGAGTTTGGTAATATTTCAAACTTCTGTTTTGTTGTAGCCCAATGAGCTCTCCGAAAAAGTCACAAAACTAACTTGGGCCAAAACAATGTTCAAAACTTTCTTTAAAATCATTCCGGGGACATTTTTCATTTCCTTTTAAACTATTTGATACTAAGAATTAGCATCACCTTCAAGGTAGAAGGATGCTAGTGAGACTCGTTCAACTTCGGGTGTTTGGTGAAATTGAAAGAACGGCTCAACACGACACAAGCTACTCGTTGGCACTCCTTTGTCATTGTAGCAAGAAAAATATTACTTTACCAACTTTGAGAACATAAGAGTTTGATGAAGCCGTGTTTTATAAACCCCCACTTGCTTGATTACATCCACCATTATTTTGAGCAAGGGTATTGGATGATTCACCAATATCTTGGGCATGTTGTGTTATTTTTTAATTAAATCGAGTGATTAACTAATTACAACTCGTTCATACGGTTCATAATTTTTTTTTTCTTGTTGGAGAGAGACTCCACACCTTGCTCTAATTTCTCAACCCTTTGATCAATCCATGAGATTTGATCCCTTTTCTTCTTATTGTTTGTACCTATGGTGGTGTAAGACAATGAGATAAGAAGATACAATCGATAATTAAGAGACATATGCTCATTGAGGAACCCTAACCTCTAGAAACACTCAAGTGTTGACAATAATGGGCAATTCATGCCTAGTTCATTATTCATCAAAACTTAAATGGATGTAATTAAACTTTGAGTCTCTACAAGTTAGGAAGATTTTTTTTATTTGTAACCCTTAACCCTCCCCACCCCATGCTGCCGGCTGGGTTCGAACCCATGACGTATGATTCCATCTGCCACACCTCTACCAACTCAGCTAGTACACCTTTGGCAAGTTAGGTTGTAGTTACCAACCAAATACGTCTATTCTTATGCTAAATACTAGTTATACTCTCTACCTAAGTTAACCTTGTTGAACTATTTAAATTTGTGAACAAATGATTGACTCAATACTTAACTATATATCCCAAAACAAATAGGAAAGATGCCATGCCAAAATGGAGGGATGTACAGTGTGTGTGCGTGCGTACTGTGCGTTCCAATGTAATGTGGTACATTACTGAGGGACCATTATAGTACTCTAACATTCCAAACTTACATAGGATGAAAGGCTTCCAAAGTTGTTTTACTCTCGCTAAATTGATTCAAAAGGTAGTCCTCAATATGTGCATTGCTAATCTCCAGCGAAGTTTTTTTTGTTCATCCTTAATTGCTTTTATGCGTTTTATAACCTTTGGTTAAGTGACATTTTTCATAGTAACTTGCACATTTCATGGGTGGTTTTGGTTATTCATGAATTTGTTACACCACAAGAAATGTTATACCAATTCAAAGGGAATTGTTTTACAAAGATGGCACATGTTCCAAGGTTTGTTTTCCACAGGTCATGCATTTTGGATTAATTTTACGAGTCAGCGTCCTTTAAGAATAGAAGAGTAACACTTATAAAAATGTTCTTATCATCATTCTAGTTGTGTAGCAATCATCAGAGACAACCAAGGAGAGATTGTAGCAGCAACAACAGGGTCGTCACAATACAACTCTATAACGACCATCGAACTAGAATGGGTTGAGTTGGGAATCAAGCTAGTGTTAGAAAAAACCTACAAAATGTCATCTTGGGGTAGGATTCGAAAAACACAATTCAATTCATCAAGTATTGTGCGGATCCTCATTGGGTACCTATACCCATTATTCGAGGAATTTCGCCTAGCACTTATCCTACCGAATCTTGGGACGAGTTTCTTTTGAGTTGTTTATATTATAATACCCGCCTAATTACTTGCAAATATAATGTTACTCATTTAATTATTTGGTAATATTTATACATATATAAATACTTAATAATATTAATTGGAACTTAGGTTTGTGGTGGGTAAAAGAGTAGAAGTGGTGGGCGTGTTTCGTGAAGATTTGGTAAAACCCTAATTAAAACCCTTTTAAAAGAAACCCTAGCCACTTTATTTTTTTTGTATACACACAGAGAAAAAAAAACCTAATTACATAGAGGAGAATGAAGAAAAAGTTCTGCTACAACTTTGGAGTTTTCGAAAAACGGTGAGTTAGACTTTCTTGATGAATCAACTATATTTTGATTGTGTTCTTGATTTCTTTGATGTTTGAGTAAGATGGTTGTGAACTTAACTTTCTCTAGATCGTATGTTTCAGCCTTTGAGTTATTTAATGGTATGGTTAAAAATATAGGCCATAGGACACAGGGTACGTATCTTTCCCCAATTGGTGAAATCTCCATCTTGTCTATAGAGTCTGAATTTATTTAGATCATCACACGTTATTGTCCGGTCCCTAATTCGTTATGGTGTTGAACACATACTAGTATATGTACAATTCTTGAAATGACAGAGTCTATGGTGAACACCTACTAGTATACTACTACATGTTATTGTCTACTTGATAGGAAGAGGTACAAATGGGAAGACTCAATTAACCTGCACATATCATATCAAACTTTTTAAAGCTACATGACAAGATTGCCTTTTAAGGAAGGCATAAGTAGACACAATCAAATCACAAACAATATGTCTTCTCATGTATTTATCGATCCTTCCAAACCTGGCCTTTTACTCACCACCTTGTTGACTTGTTCAACGTGAACTCACTTTACCCACCCATAGTATGGTATATCATCAACCACCAAAAAGATCTTCTTTAAATTATAATTGTTTAAAGATTTCAGGAATCTTTAATCATGTCTTTAATCATGTTCTTAATTGTAACAAAACTTTTGATTATGTACATAATTGTTAATTGTCTTCTTTGAATTATGATTGTCACATATTGTAATTGTTTAAAGATCTTGTTTGTACATAATTTTTAATCACGTCTTTTCACATGCTATTAGACTCTACTATTGACATCTTGGCATGTGGGGGATATCATATCATGTGTTGTTATTCATATTTCTATTCACACGGTGTTGTTGTACCACATTTAAAAACTTCACATGGTGTTATTATATCACATGGAGTCATGGTGTTATTATTCAAAATGGTAATGGTTATTTACACTGTATGTCACAGATGTTATTATTCATATTGTTATTCACAAATATAAATATTTAGTAATGATCTTTTTCACAACTCCAAAAAAATGTGTTTTAGTATAGAGACTTGCATGTATACGTGGTATATAATTTTGGTATGCAGACTTGCTTGCATATCGGATATGTCGTTCCATGTGAGTTTGGTAGTACGTGTAATTTTTAGAAAATGCTTACCATGGATCAAACTTCGGGTGAAATGATATGTTCCTCGATGTGGCACCCCACTTGGAACATGTACGCTCCAAGTGATTTTGAAGGCAAGGGAGACACACTTGGGTGAGGTATGTTCGGCACAGAAGGAGATTGCGATTGTGGAAAAGAAGCAAAATTTTTTATTATGTGCATGGTTGCCTTAAGGAAATAAACTAAATGCCCATTCGATCTTTGAATGAGAACTATATGTCTTCCTTAAGGTAAAATGTATTTTGTTGACATTTAAATAATGGTGTATTATGACTATGATTTGTATGTGATTGAAATTAAATTGTATTTATGAGGACTGGTAAAATGTCTACTAGCCTTTTTGTAGGTCTGACTTACCATGTTGTGAGTGTTGGATAAATATTGGATAAATAAATTTTGACTTGAAAATGGTAAACTTATTAGTATGACATGTTTGCCTCATGGAGGAACTATCAGACAGTGATGTGTTACTTATTGTGTGTGAACTTTTCATGCTAAAGCCTCTAACTTATTTTATTTATAAGAGATGGGGATTTCTCACACCAGCTACCTCCCTGACCCAAATAAGTTTATGTCTTTTGGGTACGTTCTTATTGGAACGTAGTCATTTAGCCTTTATCAGGTTATAGAGGTTTGGAGCGGCATCTTTGGCAGTTTATTTTATGGAGCGATCATCTCCAAAGAGTTACTCGGTTAAAAATTTTGTCTATGTTAATTTTTATTTAATATTTCTGTTGTTAAATTTTCGCATCCCGAGTTTTGGGGAAGCGGATAATCTTAATCCTACGTGGATATAAGAATTTCTGTTTTTTTCGAAAATCGGGGCGTGACAGTACTTATCCCCATTATTTGAAGAATTCGTAACTATATTGTGCAACTTGGAATCTAACCATCTAGATAACCTTTTCTCCGTTACTTCCTACATCGAAATTATGTCGAGCTTGTTTGTGGAATACTAAATCGTATTTGAAGATGCAAATGGCAAGATAGATGTGAGGATGTAATTTTTTCTTGATTTCAATTACTTAATATAAAGGTTCGGGTTCCTTAAAACCTCATTAACCCATAAAAAAATAAAAAATAAAAAGATCATTTGAAAAGAGGTTGTTGCGTAGGACCAGTCCAAAATGTTAACTGTAAAACCATCGATCAATGCTTGGCAATCACAAGCATTTGATTTGGAGTATCAGACTAATAAATGTTACTTATCTTTAGCATAATTGTAGAGCATGCAAAAATGTTAAATAAACTAGTTTCAACTTTCCACTATGTGTGAATGCAATTTTATTTATTTATTTTTAATTCATTATTTGTGGTTGTTGTCATATGCATGTAACAATTAATTTGATAAGCCAAGATATAATGTATTTATTTTGCTCTATCATCAATGTATGGCAATAATAAGAATTCGATTTGCATTATGTATTCAGACAGATAATTAGAAGTTGCAAAAATTACTGAAATGATGCCCAATAGCAACCCCTACATGAATTGATATTAGTGACATTTTTGCCTATTTCGCAATTCTTATTTAGAAAAAGTTGACTGATTGAAAGTTTTTGTTTCTCTGACACATTTGTACCCTTTTATACTTGCAAGGCCCACCACTTGCAAAACTTCACTCATTGTCTCTTATCTCTTCTTTTATTTTCTTCATTGCCAAAACTTTAAAATTTCATTAAAAGGAAACCATTGCATTCTCACTTATTTTGTTCATGGAAAACTTGTATTCTTTCTTTTTCTTTTCTTCATCTATGGTGGTTTGCCTTGTAGTCCGAGTGGCTAATTTGTTGAAGAAAATCATTTCAAATTACTGTTTGTACTCCTCATCATCAACAACTTTTACAACCACTTTATCAGTACAACTCAGTAGTTATTAACACCCAGCAACAACTCCAAGATAATACAGTTGGCATTCTCCCTCAACAGTTTGTACCTGCGGTACACATGATAATGGCCCCTGCTGCTCTTCACACTAACATGAATTCCAATGGTACTCAGCACTTAGTGCAACCACACCAAACTCAAGTTAATCCGTATCCAGGGGAAGGCTTTTATAGAGCTAGAGTTGTACAATTTCTAGTTGAACAGAGCCATAGTACTTACCAACCCCAGGCAACAGATCCACTTCAGAAAGAAGGTTTCCTTCTTCAGACCAATGGCTATGGTTGGTGTCAAGCACCACATTTGCAGACTGTTACTGCACCTCATCAACCAAGAATTATTCCCGAAGACTTTCGATGTTTGAAGATTGCCATATGTGCCAAAAAACATTGCCGCACGCACATTGAGATACTTTACCACAAGATCATGGAAATATCACGAGGAGTGCCTTCTCCAATAAAAACCCAGTTTTTCACAGTTAATTTCCCGTCCTGATCATGAATGAACGGGATGAGGTCTATCCCATCATGTGCCCACCCCTAATTATCATTTTCTAACCCATTTTAAGTGGAAAAAATACCTTCAAAAGGAACTTTATATTTTTAGATTAGAAATAATAGAAAAATAATTTTTTTTTTGTCAATTCTATATTGTAGAATATAATTCTTTTGTAAAATGCAATTTTTATTAAAATTTATGTTAATATGTTAATTACAATTAAGTTTAAATCATTTTTTAAGAGTTTCATTATTGTACTTAAAAATTACACGAAAAATACAATAAAAAAAATGTATATGCCCTTAAATTGTGGTGTGTGATTGATGACTAGTGCAATTATAACACACTACTTGTAATTGTCACGTGCATCTAAGAATTAATTTGATAAGCCAAAATCGTGACAAAATAGTTTAATAATTATATACGTGGTTGAGGACACGGTGGTCCTGTGTTCATTACCCACAAGTGCGTATCATTTAAGTGATTGTTTTGAGTCAAAGGCAAGAGTTGTTTATTTATTATTTATTACTAGCTTTCGAATCTGTGCGATCACAAACACATTCCCTTTAGTACCGTAAGTAAAATGATGTCATTTGGTCCTCCGTATCCATTCCTTTTCATTTCACTAAGTTAATGCTCAAGATGACATTTAAGCTTTACATAAGAAGCCCCGGTGTAAGAAAGATGCCCGCCTCCAGTTAATGTTGCATTACAGTTCAATATCCAAATCCTTTTCCAGCTTGTCTGTGTGCAACACTTAGTTGAGGTTGTTTTCCATTGGGATGCAAATTTTAATCAACCTATCATTTTTAGAGCAACAGGGGTTTATTATGTAGAAATTAAAACTCATATTGAGTGATCACTTTCTTGGTTGCATGGAACCTTATTCTATGAGAATTCATGAGGGACCACTTACCTTTAAGTTAAATTGATGTGTACTCATTATCCATTACTAAATTTTGTGATCAATGGTGAAAATAAAAGTCTCATTAACATGAGAATCCAACTCTTTAGTTCCCCAAAAACATGTAATTCCCATATTTATGAGATTTTCATTCCCACCATTGATCACAAAATTTAGTCGTGGACGATGAGTGTTACCACGATGTAGCTTAAATATAGGTGGTTCCCTCATACATTCCAATGGAATAAGATTTCATACAACTAAACACACCCTAAAAGTTAAACTTTCTCTGAGACTCTACACACATCAATTAAGATTTTGGTTGGGAATACATGCTACCAAGGTATATCACAAATTTAATGGAGGAAATCTCATCAAAGCCTAAAGTTTTCGTCTTAGATCATCCACGAAGGATATCTCGCCTAACTTCTCTGGCCCTAGCTTTCCATATCAACCAACCTCACATTCTCTTTTGATTGAAATCAGTATTCCCGAATTTGGTGCACTACTAGCTGCTAGCTTCAATTTCCATGTTTTTGGGACACAGCTAGATAGGTAGGGATTGACAGGTAGAGGTTATAAAAGTGGTGACTTTGTAGTACTTTTTATTTTAATGTAAGAAAAAAAACACCCAGACCGAATAAGAAGAGTAACATGAAGTTCATATCCAAATAATTTCAAATACATGAAGATTCATTAAAAGCAAGATAAAAATATTTATTCTAAGTACTTTAATAAGAAAAATGTAATTTTCACATTCACAGTCTTGAATTTTCTCCACTCTCTCCCAGAAATAACATACTTTCAAGTTGTGGCTTCGTCTGGTATTGCTTCATTGTTATTAGTAGGAAGTCGCACCACATTCTGATTTGATAATAGCTCAAATGCAAATCTAGCTTGGAAAAATATTTCACAATTTGCAATTCATCCAAGAGCTCATCATTTGCTGGGATTGGAAACATGTCCTTGATTGTAATGTGATTCAATGTTCAATAATCGACACACATTCTCCACGAACCATTACGCTTCTTGACCAAAAGAACTGGAGATGAGTACAGACTGTTTTTGGGTTGGATAACACCATTTAATACCATATTAGCCACTATCTTCTCAATCTCTGATTTATGGTAATGTGGACATATATAAGGCTTCACCGAGACCGATCCATGTCCTTAGGGCTAGCAACAGTACCATATCGGATCAGATACCTATAGACTCAAATCCAAATCATTAACTATCAGATCAAAAATTTAACAAACCATAACTACTTTAACTGGTTTTGCATCGGATTCGGGTCCTAATCGGGTCTATGCAAACTTGATATTTTTATTTTTTTAACAATCTTAATAATTTGAACTTTTTTGTTAATGATGTGATAAGGATATAATGTGTTGATACCTTAAGAAATTAGATATGCAATTGGATTCAAATCATTTTTTTAATGCAAAAGGGAATATCAAAATCTTACTAATTTCATATAATGTTTAAGATTCAAACAATGAAATATAACTCAAATAGTAGGTTGAAAACACTAAACAACCTTAAGACTATAAATATTTTATTTATAATTTTAAATTAAACAATTTTACATGTTATTAATAAAGAAATTGTGGATATAAAAAACACTAATAATCTAATATATATGTAACATAATTTCGGGTCCAAATTATTGGCTCCTTATCTGATCGGATACGAATAGATCCGAAACCGTACCAATTACTATCAGATCAAAACTTAACGGCCTGGATCCAGATCTAGGATTCCAAATCTAATCCAATCAACTTTTATTGATTCAGAACAATTCAAATACTGGGTCTAATCGGATATATTTTCGAGTTTACATGTTTTAGTAACAAAGGAATTTTATGGTCTTGCATGCGTTGAGGTGACACTACATACGAATAGATCTGAAACCATACCAATTACTATCAGATCAAAACTTAACGGCCTGGATCCAGATCTAGGATTCCAAATCTAATCCAATCAACTTTTATTGATTCAGAACAATTCAAATACTGGGTCTAATCGGATATATGTCCGAGTTTACATGTTTTAGTAACAAAGGAATTTTATGGTCTTGCATGCGTTGAGGTGACACTACACCAAATTGGCATATTTGTAATAACCCCCAAAATAGTAACACTTTTAAGCTGCAACAATCCACCAAACAATTTCAAGTCAAAACTAAATTTAGTAAAAAAAAAATGAAAAACAGTTACAAAAAAAAATGATACTATAAATTAGATCATCATGAATAGTATCACTTGTAGGACCATAATCTTCATGATGATACAATTATTATATCACTTTATTTGTGAAAATATGTAAAATTGCTTTGTGGATTGTTATAGCTCAGAAGTGTTACTGTTTTGGGGGTGGTTACAAAAATGCCAATTTGGTGCAGTGTGGAAGTCTGTTGGGTGAAACCAATATTTCATTGTACTGTGGTAGGACTAGGACTGTGATTTGTTTTTCAAGTTAATTTTGGACTACTGATTTTAAGAAATATTCTGTTATGTGTAGAAAAACATAAAAATTTTGGTTGTATTTTCGAATTTAACTACTTAAATACTACATAAAAGTCTCACACGATTCGTAGTGTCATACAAATTACATATTACATAAGAATTACTCATCTAACACACTTTTGATACTAAAGGAACATTATAGCATCTTACAATATACGAAGATTAAAATATTTATTTCTTTTCATAGAAAAGTTGCGACATATTTCGGATTTCGAAAGAGATTTCGGTAACTTCAAAATAAGAAATATTTTGTGAAATTTTGACGTACTTCGAGAAATCTCATTCCTTGGGTAGGAGTTATTGCACTTGAACATGAAAAGATGTTGATGTTTCGATAGTGGGTGAGCCTAATGAAAACAACTGCAACACCCCTTTTTTGCATTTTTAATTTGGTTTCTTGTTCCATTTGGCTTTTATTTACCAATTTATTTTCTAGTGTTGATAGGCCTTATAGTGTGACTTATTTGTTATGACATGGAATTTCATAAACAACTTGGAGAAATCCCAAACAATAGTACCCAAGGAACACAACTAATGAGTTCCTAAAATAACCTCATAGCCGTCAAGGGGTAATAGAAAAAAATCGATATATAATGGAACACCTTGAAAGTGATTGGAACATGGGTACATTTACTTGGGCTCACTAGTTTTTCATCGGATGCAACAAGCCAACAAATACCTCAAATCTTCCACCTATCCATGGCCTCAATTCCACATTCCTTGCCACTTTCTTGCTAACAAAATTGTGAGGGTTGCCTGAGTCAATAAGAACAAAGACAACTAGGTTTTTTTTTACTTGCAAAATTTTCAGTGCATGAACTCCGCTCATGGCATGGAGAGAGATAGTTGGTATTTCTGTAAGGAGTAAGTCTAGGGAGCCACTTTTGAGCCAAGTTTTAAATAATTTTTACCCTTTTTACCTCTCTCTTTAAAACACAGCCACAAACACCATCAATAGAAGGGTTAGAAGTGTAAAAAAACCAAAACTGGGCCCAAAAGTGGCTCCAAAACTTGGCTCCCTAGAATTTTCGTTTTGTAAGTTGGTAGTCGTCATCCATAATTATGTCACTATCATCTTCCTCAAAACAACCTCCAATGAGAAACAAGTTCTTGCATTGATGGTCTTTTATAAACTTCTCGTTGTAATTGAAACAAAACCCCTTATCTCTTTGTTCTTGCAACTCTACTTGGGATAGTGTATGAACTGCAATGGATGGTTGGCCGCTGGTGGCAGTGTTGTTAAGTTTTAGATTGGTTAAGCTCTATCTTGGCCGAGAAAATTTCGCACTTCAAACAAGCCAACCCAATTGCATCTGATAAGGACTTTAGTCTCGCGGGTTGTACCTTTGTTCGGATGGAGGAACACAATCCTCTAACAAAACAACTCACTTATCAATCTTGCAGGAGACGACCCACTTTTGCAATCAACCTCGCAAATTGAGTTTGGTAATATTTCAAACTTCTGTTTTGTTGTAGCCCAATGAGCTCTCCGAAAAAGTCACAAAACTAACTTGGGCCAAAACAATGTTCAAAACTTTCTTTAAAATCATTCCGGGGACATTTTTCATTTCCTTTTAAACTATTTGATACTAAGAATTAGCATCACCTTCAAGGTAGAAGGATGCTAGTGAGACTCGTTCAACTTCGGGTGTTTGGTGAAATTGAAAGAACGGCTCAACACGACACAAGCTACTCGTTGGCACTCCTTTGTCATTGTAGCAAGAAAAATATTACTTTACCAACTTTGAGAACATAAGAGTTTGATGAAGCCGTGTTTTATAAACCCCCACTTGCTTGATTACATCCACCATTATTTTGAGCAAGGGTATTGGATGATTCACCAATATCTTGGGCATGTTGTGTTATTTTTTAATTAAATCGAGTGATTAACTAATTACAACTCGTTCATACGGTTCATAATTTTTTTTTTCTTGTTGGAGAGAGACTCCACACCTTGCTCTAATTTCTCAACCCTTTGATCAATCCATGAGATTTGATCCCTTTTCTTCTTATTGTTTGTACCTATGGTGGTGTAAGACAATGAGATAAGAAGATACAATCGATAATTAAGAGACATATGCTCATTGAGGAACCCTAACCTCTAGAAACACTCAAGTGTTGACAATAATGGGCAATTCATGCCTAGTTCATTATTCATCAAAACTTAAATGGATGTAATTAAACTTTGAGTCTCTACAAGTTAGGAAGATTTTTTTTATTTGTAACCCTTAACCCTCCCCACCCCATGCTGCCGGCTGGGTTCGAACCCATGACGTATGATTCCATCTGCCACACCTCTACCAACTCAGCTAGTACACCTTTGGCAAGTTAGGTTGTAGTTACCAACCAAATACGTCTATTCTTATGCTAAATACTAGTTATACTCTCTACCTAAGTTAACCTTGTTGAACTATTTAAATTTGTGAACAAATGATTGACTCAATACTTAACTATATATCCCAAAACAAATAGGAAAGATGCCATGCCAAAATGGAGGGATGTACAGTGTGTGTGCGTGCGTACTGTGCGTTCCAATGTAATGTGGTACATTACTGAGGGACCATTATAGTACTCTAACATTCCAAACTTACATAGGATGAAAGGCTTCCAAAGTTGTTTTACTCTCGCTAAATTGATTCAAAAGGTAGTCCTCAATATGTGCATTGCTAATCTCCAGCGAAGTTTTTTTTGTTCATCCTTAATTGCTTTTATGCGTTTTATAACCTTTGGTTAAGTGACATTTTTCATAGTAACTTGCACATTTCATGGGTGGTTTTGGTTATTCATGAATTTGTTACACCACAAGAAATGTTATACCAATTCAAAGGGAATTGTTTTACAAAGATGGCACATGTTCCAAGGTTTGTTTTCCACAGGTCATGCATTTTGGATTAATTTTACGAGTCAGCGTCCTTTAAGAATAGAAGAGTAACACTTATAAAAATGTTCTTATCATCATTCTAGTTGTGTAGCAATCATCAGAGACAACCAAGGAGAGATTGTAGCAGCAACAACAGGGTCGTCACAATACAACTCTATAACGACCATCGAACTAGAATGGGTTGAGTTGGGAATCAAGCTAGTGTTAGAAAAAACCTACAAAATGTCATCTTGGGGTAGGATTCGAAAAACACAATTCAATTCATCAAGTATTGTGCGGATCCTCATTGGGTACCTATACCCATTATTCGAGGAATTTCGCCTAGCACTTATCCTACCGAATCTTGGGACGAGTTTCTTTTGAGTTGTTTATATTATAATACCCGCCTAATTACTTGCAAATATAATGTTACTCATTTAATTATTTGGTAATATTTATACATATATAAATACTTAATAATATTAATTGGAACTTAGGTTTGTGGTGGGTAAAAGAGTAGAAGTGGTGGGCGTGTTTCGTGAAGATTTGGTAAAACCCTAATTAAAACCCTTTTAAAAGAAACCCTAGCCACTTTATTTTTTTTGTATACACACAGAGAAAAAAAAACCTAATTACATAGAGGAGAATGAAGAAAAAGTTCTGCTACAACTTTGGAGTTTTCGAAAAACGGTGAGTTAGACTTTCTTGATGAATCAACTATATTTTGATTGTGTTCTTGATTTCTTTGATGTTTGAGTAAGATGGTTGTGAACTTAACTTTCTCTAGATCGTATGTTTCAGCCTTTGAGTTATTTAATGGTATGGTTAAAAATATAGGCCATAGGACACAGGGTACGTATCTTTCCCCAATTGGTGAAATCTCCATCTTGTCTATAGAGTCTGAATTTATTTAGATCATCACACGTTATTGTCCGGTCCCTAATTCGTTATGGTGTTGAACACATACTAGTATATGTACAATTCTTGAAATGACAGAGTCTATGGTGAACACCTACTAGTATACTACTACATGTTATTGTCTACTTGATAGGAAGAGGTACAAATGGGAAGACTCAATTAACCTGCACATATCATATCAAACTTTTTAAAGCTACATGACAAGATTGCCTTTTAAGGAAGGCATAAGTAGACACAATCAAATCACAAACAATATGTCTTCTCATGTATTTATCGATCCTTCCAAACCTGGCCTTTTACTCACCACCTTGTTGACTTGTTCAACGTGAACTCACTTTACCCACCCATAGTATGGTATATCATCAACCACCAAAAAGATCTTCTTTAAATTATAATTGTTTAAAGATTTCAGGAATCTTTAATCATGTCTTTAATCATGTTCTTAATTGTAACAAAACTTTTGATTATGTACATAATTGTTAATTGTCTTCTTTGAATTATGATTGTCACATATTGTAATTGTTTAAAGATCTTGTTTGTACATAATTTTTAATCACGTCTTTTCACATGCTATTAGACTCTACTATTGACATCTTGGCATGTGGGGGATATCATATCATGTGTTGTTATTCATATTTCTATTCACACGGTGTTGTTGTACCACATTTAAAAACTTCACATGGTGTTATTATATCACATGGAGTCATGGTGTTATTATTCAAAATGGTAATGGTTATTTACACTGTATGTCACAGATGTTATTATTCATATTGTTATTCACAAATATAAATATTTAGTAATGATCTTTTTCACAACTCCAAAAAAATGTGTTTTAGTATAGAGACTTGCATGTATACGTGGTATATAATTTTGGTATGCAGACTTGCTTGCATATCGGATATGTCGTTCCATGTGAGTTTGGTAGTACGTGTAATTTTTAGAAAATGCTTACCATGGATCAAACTTCGGGTGAAATGATATGTTCCTCGATGTGGCACCCCACTTGGAACATGTACGCTCCAAGTGATTTTGAAGGCAAGGGAGACACACTTGGGTGAGGTATGTTCGGCACAGAAGGAGATTGCGATTGTGGAAAAGAAGCAAAATTTTTTATTATGTGCATGGTTGCCTTAAGGAAATAAACTAAATGCCCATTCGATCTTTGAATGAGAACTATATGTCTTCCTTAAGGTAAAATGTATTTTGTTGACATTTAAATAATGGTGTATTATGACTATGATTTGTATGTGATTGAAATTAAATTGTATTTATGAGGACTGGTAAAATGTCTACTAGCCTTTTTGTAGGTCTGACTTACCATGTTGTGAGTGTTGGATAAATATTGGATAAATAAATTTTGACTTGAAAATGGTAAACTTATTAGTATGACATGTTTGCCTCATGGAGGAACTATCAGACAGTGATGTGTTACTTATTGTGTGTGAACTTTTCATGCTAAAGCCTCTAACTTATTTTATTTATAAGAGATGGGGATTTCTCACACCAGCTACCTCCCTGACCCAAATAAGTTTATGTCTTTTGGGTACGTTCTTATTGGAACGTAGTCATTTAGCCTTTATCAGGTTATAGAGGTTTGGAGCGGCATCTTTGGCAGTTTATTTTATGGAGCGATCATCTCCAAAGAGTTACTCGGTTAAAAATTTTGTCTATGTTAATTTTTATTTAATATTTCTGTTGTTAAATTTTCGCATCCCGAGTTTTGGGGAAGCGGATAATCTTAATCCTACGTGGATATAAGAATTTCTGTTTTTTTCGAAAATCGGGGCGTGACAGTACTTATCCCCATTATTTGAAGAATTCGTAACTATATTGTGCAACTTGGAATCTAACCATCTAGATAACCTTTTCTCCGTTACTTCCTACATCGAAATTATGTCGAGCTTGTTTGTGGAATACTAAATCGTATTTGAAGATGCAAATGGCAAGATAGATGTGAGGATGTAATTTTTTCTTGATTTCAATTACTTAATATAAAGGTTCGGGTTCCTTAAAACCTCATTAACCCATAAAAAAATAAAAAATAAAAAGATCATTTGAAAAGAGGTTGTTGCGTAGGACCAGTCCAAGATGTTAACTGTAAAACCATCGATCAATGCTTGGCAATCACAAGCATTTGATTTGGAGTATCAGACTAATAAATGTTACTTATCTTTAGCATAATTGTAGAGCATGCAAAAATGTTAAATAAACTAGTTTCAACTTTCCACTATGTGTGAATGCAATTTTATTTATTTATTTTTAATTCATTATTTGTGGTTGTTGTCATATGCATGTAACAATTAATTTGATAAGCCAAGATATAATGTATTTATTTTGCTCTATCATCAATGTATGGCAATAATAAGAATTCGATTTGCATTATGTATTCAGACAGATAATTAGAAGTTGCAAAAATTACTGAAATGATGCCCAATAGCAACCCCTACATGAATTGATATTAGTGACATTTTTGCCTATTTCGCAATTCTTATTTAGAAAAAGTTGACTGATTGAAAGTTTTTGTTTCTCTGACACATTTGTACCCTTTTATACTTGCAAGGCCCACCACTTGCAAAACTTCACTCATTGTCTCTTATCTCTTCTTTTATTTTCTTCATTGCCAAAACTTTAAAATTTCATTAAAAGGAAACCATTGCATTCTCACTTATTTTGTTCATGGAAAACTTGTATTCTTTCTTTTTCTTTTCTTCATCTATGGTGGTTTGCCTTGTAGTCCGAGTGGCTAATTTGTTGAAGAAAATCATTTCAAATTACTGTTTGTACTCCTCATCATCAACAACTTTTACAACCACTTTATCAGTACAACTCAGTAGTTATTAACACCCAGCAACAACTCCAAGATAATACAGTTGGCATTCTCCCTCAACAGTTTGTACCTGCGGTACACATGATAATGGCCCCTGCTGCTCTTCACACTAACATGAATTCCAATGGTACTCAGCACTTAGTGCAACCACACCAAACTCAAGTTAATCCGTATCCAGGGGAAGGCTTTTATAGAGCTAGAGTTGTACAATTTCTAGTTGAACAGAGCCATAGTACTTACCAACCCCAGGCAACAGATCCACTTCAGAAAGAAGGTTTCCTTCTTCAGACCAATGGCTATGGTTGGTGTCAAGCACCACATTTGCAGACTGTTACTGCACCTCATCAACCAAGAATTATTCCCGAAGACTTTCGATGTTTGAAGATTGCCATATGTGCCAAAAAACATTGCCGCACGCACATTGAGATACTTTACCACAAGATCATGGAAATATCACGAGGAGTGCCTTCTCCAATAAAAACCCAGTTTTTCACAGTTATCCTATTGATAATCAATTGGGAACTCAACCTCCAAATAATACAGTTGTAAGTGGAGCCACGGGGGAGAGCACAACTGAATAACAAGAAGGCAAGAATCAACCAATGGCTGGTGGATATACAAAATCATGATGTAAATACAAATCAATTCATAGTCGTTGGGGTCACACATGATCCTGAGTTACAACATGGTAAGGAAAGGTACCAGACAATCTTAATAAAAACAGGGAATTCCCCCCAAGGGGTGGTGGGGAATCTAGGTGTTGTGAAGATTTCTTATGGTGTATTTTGCGGAAATGTCTCAATCCCACCAGGAAGACGCTCTCCAACAACCTACAATGTTGTTCCCATACCTTGGTAAGCTCGAAACTCTTTAGAATTTATCGATCAAGAACTGTAAGGCAATTGGGGAGAGAGATTTTCTTAAGCTAAGACCTCGTTGGAGGAAGCTGAAAAGGTTGCAATTCAAGGTGGATCCCAATTATTGATATATAAGGTTCATGATTGGTTAGCGGTTGATAGATGGCAGAAGCAATATGTTCCTTGTGATAGAATGGAAGAACTAAGCTTGGTTAATTGCCTCGTGAATCCTGGTAGATGACTATCTTGTGTGCTAGGGAATTGCAAGGCATTGGTGTAGCTCCATCCAGACATATGTGTCGAGGTCAGGGACTGTGATGTTGTGAGCTTAGCTCAGAAATCAGGTAACTTTCGTTCTATCCCTCTTAGAGTCCCATCAAATTTCTCTCTCCCTATTTTGATGAACAACCCTTGGAAACGCAGCGATGAGAACTTGAAGGCAATAGCACTTAATTGTTCGATGCTCGAATCAATCAAGATATCTTTCTCTGATGGAATACTCACAATGATCCAAATGTGTCCAGTTCGCGTAATCTTTGTTGACCATGTTAATTTCTTCAATGACCTTGGGATGGAGGCTCTATGTTCTGCAGTCTATCTTGAGACCCTAGAGCTTATTAAATGTCAGGAAATCACAGATGAAGGACTACATCTTACTAGCCACTTTCCTCGTTGTGCATTCTCAGGCTTTCCAAGTGTTTAGGTTGTTGAGAAAATCAACACCAAGTTGGTGTTGAATCTTTTTAGAACAATTGAAAAGAATTGAACTTGGTAGAGAGTTTTAGAAAATTTGAGAGAAGAGGTCTCTAGAAAAATTGGAAGGAAAATGCCCACAATGTTAGCTATCTAGAGAATTCTTAAATGATCTCAACCAACCTTTGCAATCTATAAATAGCTAAGGATCCCTTGAGGTTAAGGCATCAAAGACTTGCGAGCCTTGGGTCATTGTGAGAGATAGCTCAAATGTGAGTTGTGATGTTGAGTGTGTGTTTGTGTAAGTGAGTTTAATTGTGTCTAAATTGTGTAATGTGTGTATTAATGTAATTGTGTTATGTAATTGATCCTGGGTGCTGAAATTTTACAACAATTTGGTATCAGAGCTGGGCGGGTACAGTTCACTGCGCGACAATATTGTTCACAGGAAGACGACAACATTGTTCATTGAAAGATGACATTGTTTACTATTCATATGTAAGGATATTGTTCATACGTACGATCAGAAATCAAATTTCGAGGAGTTGTTCATGAAAATTGTTTGAGATTGTGAAGCCGATTGGTCATGGATAAGTGAAGCCAAATTTTAGGTGTCACACCAAGCACCGACACAGTGTGTCCATGTACAAAGACATAACAGGTCCTCGTGAGAGGACTGGTAGGCAGGATGATGAAAGCAACGTAGGATACAATAAGGGATCTGAGGGTCGCATTGTGAGACAAGACGGTTTGAGTTATGTCACCATACCGTAGAAAAATGGTTATATGGCGTAATCAAAGTGACAGACAAAGCCTTGTTGTGCCATGGAGCACATTGTGTAGTTGTGCTAAAGAACACGTTGTGTGTGGTTATGCTAGAGAACACATTGTGTGTGAAGGCGCCAGAGAACACAGAGTTGTGGGTGTGTGTGCCAAGGGAGCACACAAAATTGATGATGTGTGCAGATCGTGTTAGTGAACCAATTGGTGTGAAGGAGTCGTGATATTTGAGGAACACAATGTGTGAACCTGAAAACAGTGTGTGAACGTGAAAACAATGTGTGAACGTGAAGGCAAATGAAAATGTGAAGATTGGCAAGTTGGTGTTGAGGGGGATGTTGAGAGAAAACAACACCGACTTGGTGTTGGATCTTTATAGAACAATTGAAAAGAATTGAACTTGATAGAGGGTTTTAGAAAATCTGAGTGAAAAAAGAGTTTTCTAGAAAATTTGGGAGAAAGAGAAATCCACAATGTCAGCTATCTAAAAAATTCTCAAGTGATCTCCACCAACCTTTGCAATCTATAAATAGCGAAGGATTACTTGAGGTTAAGGCATCCAAGACTTGCGAGCCTTGGGTCATTGTAAGAGATAGCTCAATGGAGCTCAAACGTGAGTTGTGATTAGGGGTGGGCACGGGATGGGATGGGACGAGATATACCCATCCCGTTCATAAGGGATCGGGACGGGACGGGATGGGAAAAACCCCATCCTGACCTCGTCCCATCCCAAACGGGTTCGGGACGGGACGGGATCAGCAGGTACCCCATTTCAATTCAAAGACTGACTTAATTTGTGAACAACAGGAAGCTTTTACTTCTAAAATAAAAGCTTTTACAGTGAGGGTATGTGCATACAATATATGACATGATTGCAGCCGGGTTGAACCCCGGCCCTCGTTCATTTCATGGTTTAATTGTTTCCCATGCCCTCACTGGTGATCATGAAGGCGCGGTAATTGGGTTTTTTTCAATTTACTGCAAAGTTTGGTTTCTTGAATGAACACTTGTTTTGTTTGAGTTAGAGAACATGGGTAGTGTTATGCAATAGTTGAAAAACCCATTCTGCACTGGTTGAAAAATTGATACTTACATGATCACGAAAAGAATTCAACTTGCATCTTCAATTTCAATAAGTTTGGATCCTGTTGTGCAGTGTGTTGTTTCTTAAAAAAGAATATGTGCACCATGTTTTTGGAGGATTGGAATTTGAAACAAATTATCTTTTTGGTTTGTTGCATCTTATGCACATGGAAGAAAAAAAATGGCAGATTTTTACAATAAACTGCTGGGAGAATGGCGACTACATTTCATTTTAATTGTCTTCTCAGTGTACAGGTAAGTGAATATGTACTCTTCTAGTGGTTCAGGTATTATGCAATCTTGTATCCTCTTAATAAGTTATGTCTTTGAATTTTACAATAAATTGTGCTACTCGTTTGCTTATTACACGAATATAGTATATTCTAGATTTCAATTCAAAGGCTGACTTAATGGGTTT
Source organism: Berberis vulgaris (assembly GCA_963556465.1). NCBI lineage: Eukaryota > Viridiplantae > Streptophyta > Magnoliopsida > Ranunculales > Berberidaceae > Berberis > Berberis vulgaris. The sequence goes on along the minus strand of OY747125.1, from coordinate 68,855,135 downwards.
TACATTGTAGTTTACATAACTCGAAATCATTTCTTCATTAATATTGTATGCACATACCCTCACTGTCAATGCTCTAAAGTCTAACTCGAAAGGAATAGAGAATAGACTAGCACCCACAATTCTAAAATAAATAATTAAATAAAAATATTAATATTAATAATTAATATTAATAAATTAGTTCGGGACGGGACGGGATTGGCGGGATTGAAAATCTTCATCCCATCCCATCCCATTCTAGATCGGGACAGGACGGGATCGGGATGAAATTATTCAATCCCATTAAGACCCGAAAAAAATCGGGACGGGACGGGATCGGGACGGGAACGGGATCGCGGGATGGGATGCCCACCCCTAGTTGTGATGTTGAGTGTGTGTTTGTGAGAAGTTTGTGTAAGTGAGTTTGTGAGTTGTAATTGTGTCTAAATTGTGTAATGTATGTGTATTAATGTAATTGTGTTTTGTAATTGATCCTAGGTGCTGAAAATTTACAACATGGGTGTGACTGATGAGGGGTTGAAGCCACTAGTGGGTTCATATAAACTAGAAATGTGGATTGTAGAAGATTGTCCTCTGATAAGTGAGAGAGGCATTTGAGCTGCAAGATCAGTGTCCTATAAGCAAGATTTGTCATGGATGTACTAAGCATATTGGTGCCTTGGTCGATCTTTATCAGTGGTTCATATTGGTGCCTTAGTTGATCTTTATTAGTGGGTTTTTTTTCAGCAAATGAAGCTAATGATTGGGTTCCTTCGGTGCTTCTTTCTATGTCTTCTTTTTTATTAATGTATCATTTGAAAGAAAAAAATTTGTTGTAAATATTTTCCTATTTAATGATAATTGTGCAAGTGTGAAAATAAACTCTTGTAGACCTGTTGTAAGATTTGTGCTGGTAGCAAGGACTAGGGGTGGGCACGAAATGAGATGGGATGGGATAGACTTCATCCCTATCCCATCCCATTCGTTTGGGACCGGGACGAGATAGACCTCATCCCAACCTTGTCCCATCCCAAACGGGTTCGGGAATGGTCGGGACGGGATGAACATGTAATAAATATTCTTCCAATGAAGAATAACAAAAATATTTCATCTCACATTGCTCACACACTAATAATTCCTAATTTTTGTACATATAACTTTCGTTATAATATTATAAAATGCCATATAGAATTTCATCTCACATTACTCCTAGGGTGTGTTTGGTTGCATGGAATCTCATGCCATGGGAATCTATGAGGGGACCCTTACATTTTAGGCTAAATTGATGTATCACTCTACATCTACTATTTGATTTGTCATCAATGGTGGAAATAAAAGTCTCATGAACATGGGAATCACATGCCTTGGGGGATCAAGGAGTGTGATTCACATGTTCATGAGACTTTCATTCCCACCATTGATCACAAATCAAATACTAGATGTGAAGTGATACATCAATTTAGCCTAAAATCTAGGGGTCTCCTCATGGATTTCCATGGCATAGGATTCCATGCAACAAAACATACCCCTAATTGTATCTTGTATGAATGATATAAGTTCTCAAGTTGTCTTAATATAAGTTCAAAAATGAAAATATTGCTCATTGACCAAATTTCTAACTACATAACTCATTGTGCAAAACTAGACAAAACCATCATTTTTTTTTTCAATAAGAATAATTGTCCTATTGTCCTATAACCAATCTAAAATGTGAAAAAACATAAATTTTCATGAATTCTATTTGACCTAAAATATTCAAACTAAAGTTTCTATCTAAACAAAAAGTATAAAATCAAGCAAGTTTTCAACAATAGATGTTTTGATTTAATTTCAACACATCATAAATTTTCCCTTAGAAGAGTAGTTTCATTAAAATTAATAATATTAAATACTAAATAAATGAGTTCGGGACGGGATGGGCAGGATTAAAAATCTTCACCCCGATCCCATCCCACGCTAGATCAGGACGGGACGAGATTGGGTTGAGTTTAATCAATCTCAAAAGGACAAAAAAAACACGACCGGACCGAGATGGGATCGTGGGATGGGATGCCCGCCCCTAACAATGGCTTGGGAAACAACGTTTTTATATACACTTTCCATTATGAATTTGATGACTCTAAAACCCAAACTCTAATATCCCTTTAGGGTGTGCTTGGTCGCATGGAATCTTATGTCTTGAGAATCCATGAGGCGACCCCAACATTTAACGCTAAATTGATGTATCATTCCACATCCACCATTAGATTATTTAATCAATAGTTGAAATGGAAGTCCCGTAAACATGAAAATCACTCATTGGTCCCCCAAGGCATGTGATTCTCATGTTCATGAGACTTTCATTCTCACTATTGGTCATAAAATCAAATGGTGAATATGGAGTGATACCTCAAATTAGCCTAAAATATAGAGGTCCCCTCATGGATTCCCATGGCATAGGATTCCATGCAACCAAACACAATGAAATCCTATGCCATGAGAATCCATGAGGGGGGCACCTAAATCTAAGCTAATTTGATGTACACTCACCAATCCACTATTTGATTTTGTGATCAATGGTGGGAATGAAAGTCTCATTAACATAAAAATCACACTCCTTTGTCCTCCAAAGCATGAAATTTTCATGTTCATGGAACTTCTATTAAAAACCATTAATCACAAATTCAAATGGTGAATTGATGATTGAACCTCAAATTAGCTTAAATTTATATGGTCCCCTCATAAGATTCCTAAGGGTGTGTTTGGTTGCATGGAATCCTATGCCATGAAAATCCATGAGGGGGGTCTTACATTTTAGGCTAATTTAAGGTATCACTCTACATTCACCATTTGATTTGTGATCAATAGTGAGAATGGAAGTCCCATGAACATGGGAATCACATGGCTTGTTGTATCACATGCCTTGCTAATTTTAGGCTAAATTGTTGTATCACTCCACATCAACCATTTGATTTTATGATCAACAGTGGGAATGAAAGTCTCATGAACATAAGAATCACACTCTTTGATCCCTTAAGGCATGCGATTCTCATGTTCATGAAACTTTCATTCCCACCATTGATCACAAAATTAAATGGTGGGTGTGAAGTAATATCTCAAATTAGCCTAAAATATAGAAGTCCCCTCATAGATTCCGATGGCATGGAATCCTATGCCATGGAATCCATGAGGGGACTCATATATTTTAGGCTAATTTGAGGTATACTCCACAGTAATCATTTGATTTTGTTATAATTGTGAGAATGAAAGTCCCATGAACATGAGAATCACATGCCTTGGAGGACCAAGGAGTGAGATTCTCATGTTCATGGGACTTTCATTCCCACCATTGATCACAAAATCAAATGGTGATCAATGATAGATGTAGAGTAATATATCAATTTAACCTAAAATGTAGAGGTCCCCTCATGAAATAGAATTTCATGCAACCAAACACAGTGTCTTAAAGAGACAACCGAGAAAGACTTGAACACTATTTGTTAAGACTTGCAACCACGCACCGATTAAAACATTGCTTGCAATGATTAAACATAAATAGCATGGACTTTGATTTGTTCGATTTTCATCTTCTTTAGATCATTTGTACCAAAATGTGTGCAACCTCCAATGTCTATTTTTTATTTTTCCGTAGTAGTAAGAATCAGTGTTCTAAAAATCGCTAGGCGCTGGGCGGGCGGCGAGCAGGTGCCTAGCGCCCAGGCTCCTAGGCGGTCTTAGGTTTTGTATTATAACTTTAATAATTTACAAAAGTTAAGCATAATACCTTATCAATTACATCCAATTTAATGCCAATATACATATGCAAAATTTAAAAACATGAAAAATTAACAATCGTGAACAAAATTTATTAAAACTCAAATGACTGAAGTTGGTAATGATGTGTACTTTATATAAATTTGAATTTGTGTACTCTTTTATTTTTCTTCAAATTGCATGAATAACCTCAGTTATGTTTGATAAAATCTACATTAGTAAAATTGGTACCGACAGATCCTTTGAGAATTCCATTAAGTAATCATCCTTTGCTACATTCAGACATATACTGAATGAAAAACAATTAAATAGTTTATTTCTAAAAAATAGGAAAGAAAAATAAAATAAGAACACAATCAACCTTATTAAAAAATAAAATAAAATCGCCCAGACCACCTAGACCCAGCCTAGAGTCCGCCTAGACCCTGCCTAGATCCCCCCCAGACTGCCCAGAACCGCCCAGACTGCCCGCCCAGCCATTAATCTGGGCAGTTTTCCACCTTCTAGCGCCTAGGCCAATTTTTAGAAAACTGGTGAGAATGCAGCAGGAGATGATACCATGTTGAATCTTGTGAGATAGATCTAGTTTATTTCTACAGAGTATTGGCCACTGCCAATGAACATAGAAGAGTGATTTACACAAGCATTGGGTGTCCAATCCATTTTTGATACGAGGTTTTCCTCCCATAATCTATATTACAATTCAAAGTGATATTTTACTATTCATTACTGACTGGGACAAAGTCAAATCGAAAGAATTAGAGATAAAAGATGGTTAGGATTAAAAGTTGAAAAATATATTGAATTTGAGGGTTGAGATTAATTTTCCATGATAACATATTTGTAAATAAAAAACATGTAGAATGGCAAAAATAATGAAAAACTTTTGAAAAAAATTGGTGAAATGTACATGTGGCAGAAAGAGAAAATATTGTGTTTTACTTTTAGCAAAATGAAAATTATCATAACTATCTACATCATTATCGAATTTTGGTAAAATTAATATCGTTGAAATACATTTTTTAAGATCTTTCCAACAAAATCAATGATCAACATAAGCGCTAAAATTTTAAAAATATATATTTTATAATTAAAAAACATATAAAGTATTTCACGTTTTTAATATTTTTCAAAACAATGAAACGAGCCGATCATACCAAAAAAATGAATCGGACATCTTAATGCATATTTAAACAAAAACTCTAAACTTCATATTTTGGTGAATTCAAAGATTGGGAGAGAACTCATTCTTGGCATTTAAATTTTTTTCACAACTAATTCAAATTTGACTGAATCGTACTCTAAAATTTATAATATATATTTTTACCTTAAAGTATATAGTGAAAGAGGTGTTCAGTATAAAATATTTAGCAAAAATAAAATTATATGGAGTGCCAACGGCACGGGGCATTATCTAGTATATAGAATAGAAGAGTCATATTTCAAAATTTTCTTCTCAGTATTTAGCATTCATTAGTATGATCAGATAACCACATCAAAAATGTAATGTTCATAATCCTTTAAAGGCTCATAAGAACTCGTCTGTTTCTCGACTGGGAAAAGATACCTGCAACTTTGGCAAGCCATTCGCAGATCAAAACTGGTATCTCATAATCAGACTAAACAATTAACAACATTAAACAACTTAGTTTGATATACTGATTACTGAGTGCACCTGGATGCAAATTAATCGTGAACAGAATCTGAGTCTGTTATTATGCATTCAAGTATATAACACTTTATCAATCCCGCTACTTAAACCAAGACGGGACAGTTAATTGGACAACAATCACCTTTAACTTAACACCTTTGACAACCACTGCTCGTCATCATAAATGCGTATCCATACTATGGATCATGTTATGATTCTTCAAATGTGTCACTTTTTCATAGTCCTTTGCTGGGATCAGTCTGTGTGGCAATGTTTTTTTCATACCTGTAAGGCTGTAACTGGGTAAACTAGAAGAAATATAATTGTCAGTAACCCGCCATAGAAAAACTACAAACAAAGTGAATGAGTGAGTTCCAATCAATCTACCTGTACAAAGCAAACCATTCACCATTCAGATTGTTGTCATCTGTTCACAGCTTGTTTAATATGGGGAAACCGATCAGCCCATCGAGTGTATCCTGCCAGAGGTATCATGATTGAAAATGTATCAAGCTAATGCCTTTGCAGATCAAAAGAAAACTCGTAAAATTTAAAGCAGGCACATACCTTCAGTCACAATTTGGTGAAGATCTGACTCACCCAGAGTATCATCAGACATTACATCCTACATTTAAATCAGGGGCATAATAAATTTTGATCAACTCCCTTAGCATCATGTGACAAATGGACAAGGGACACGAGATTTATGAACAAATATTACTTATAACTAGGACTGAAATTTTACTACTGCTTCTAAACATTTATAGCTGAATCTGCCAACATACCAGCTTAGATGTTGCCAAACTTTTTGCAATGAGGCGAGATAGACTATTCAGATTGTTGAGGTTAAAGTCCGGGTGATATAAGAGAGCCTCTTCAGATGTTGTGTCAAAGATGAGAGCACAAATACTTGAAGCCATCATGGTGACAGGCAGATCATTCAAATTCTCTAAAGACATGTTCAAAAATATTGATCAGGATAAATATACGTGAATAAAAATAGTATGATTCTTCCTAAAAACAGAAAATCAAATACAAGATGCAACAGTGTTAATCCTTTTTTTTGTTTGTTAATATAACTTGTAATATTTCTATACTAACATATGCACAAAGGCTTGTTCTGATTACATTATTTACCATTGCAAAATAAAATTTCCATGGCAAATTGTCATGTGTTTGATCTGCAATTTCTGAATTGAAGAAAAATTTTCCCGTTACGATGAGAAAATATTTACCTGGTATCCCCCAAGTAAATATTTTCTCTGGGCAAAAAGGGCCAAACGCTGAGAAAATTTTCTCACATCTACACTTTAGTTGATTCAATGTTTCACTCTCAATCTTCTTCTCCTAAAGTAAATTTGTATTTTTGCAAGCAAACAAGGATAATTTTATTCAAACATTTTCTCTTCAGAATTTTCTCACAGCCTACACTGTTAGTGGTTAAGTGCTAATGCCTAATTGCAAGAGAGCATGGTAAGAAACTGCATTTGTCAGACAAGAAAACCTTTTGTTAAAGCAAGAAATCAGAAGCTTTAGCTTGCACTCCATAAGAATGTGAAATGATTTTGACACTGATTTAATAGTTAAGGTATTTAGGGAGGTAGAGGGGAAAAAAGGAAGACTCGGTGATTTTCAGTGCCAAAGCAAATCACAAAATTATTTGACCAGTCATGTCTTCCAAGTTCATCGATAATCCATGACTGATTTGTGCAACTGCTTCCAGCTATTTATGGTACCGTATAAAGGTTATGAATTCTATATTTGTGTCAATGTTATAAAGTTCTTTCTTTTCATATATTTGAATGCTTTACTAGCTTGCCTCCACCTATATTGCTACTCTGTTTTGAGGCCACCATGAAATTTTAGTAGTACAACTGTCCTGCTTGGGGAGCAGGATAGCTTACCCTTCTAAAACTGGGTCTGTCTAAATTTTGCTCCTGGTATATAAGCGGAGGAAAGTTTACTTGGTACACAAAATAAAATTTAAGCATGCAAATAAGTTATCCACTAAAAATTAGTGCTGCTATGTAGGAGTGTCAACGATAGTAAAAAGCAAGGCAGAAGTAGATAATAAGGACAAAATAGTTCTACAGAAAGCAATGAGAAAATAAAGCACAAGGAAACAATAAGGGAGAACTTGATAAAAGAGATAGAGATAACAAGAAAAATATAATTTTGCCTCAAAAATTGCACAAAGGATATAGAGATTACGAAAAAAAAATAATTGTTTGGTATTTCAGTTTGTAGTAACACTAGATAATGCCCCGTGCCGTTGGCACTCCATATAATTTTATTTTTGCTAAATATTTTGTACTGAACACCTCTTTCACTATATACTTTAAGGTAAAAATATATATTATAAATTTTAGAGTACGACTCAGTCAAATTTGAATTAGTTGTGAAAAAAATTTAAATGCCAAGAATGAGTTCTCTCCCAATCTTTGAATTCACCAAAATATGAAGTTTAGAGTTTTTGTTTAAATATGCATTAAGATGTCCGACTCATTTTTTTGGTATGATCGGCTCGTTTCATTGCTTTGAAAAATATTAAAAACGTGAAATACTTTATATGTTTTTTAATTATAGAATATATATTTTTAAAATTTTAGCGCTTATGTTGATCATTGATTTTGTTGGAAAGATCTTAAAAAATGTATTTCAACGATATTAATTTTACCAAAATTCGATAATGATGTAGATAGTTATGATAATTTTCATTTTACTAAAAGTAAAACACAATATTTTCTCTTTCTGCCACATGTACATTTCACCAACTTTTTTCAAAAGTTTTTCATTATTTTTGTCATTCTACATGTTTTTTATTTACAAATATGTTATCATGGAAAATTAATCTCAACCCTCAAATTCAATATATTTTTCAACTTTTAATCCTAACCATCTTTTATCTCTAATTCTTTCGATTTGACTTTGTCCCAGTCAGCAATGAATAGTAAAATACCACTTTGAATTGTAATATAGATGAATATTTCAATGTAATGAGATAAACAGTAATAATATCATTTCTTCTAATAATAGTAATAATAAAATTGGATATTACTACGAAAATTATCGTTTTAACATAGATATTTTTACGAAATATTATCTTTTTGTATGAAATATTAGGCAAGGCCAGTCTTGTACAGTTGGGAACTGTCATCTTCAAAAGTACCCATGCTGTAACTGCTATTGGAAGAGCTTGAAATGGTACTCTCTCACCACCCCAAAAATTCTACGCTGCCTGGTCGTCTATGTCTGGTCCAATGCCTGGATGGTACCAGGCACGTGGAACCCTTGACAAAAAAAAAAAACAAAACAGTGAATGGTTTTAACAAAAACGCAAGGCAAAGCCCACATTGAACCACAAACCCTTAGGGCTCAAAACGTGAAGATCCTCCTCCACCTCCAACTCCCTCGCCCTCGCCCTCCTCCAACTCCCATATTGAACCACAAACCCTTGAAGCTCTTTGAGGTACTTTTATGAACTGTTGGCATGTGAAGTAAGATGGAGAGAGCAGAAAGTCCGGAAGTGAAATAGTAAAAAAGAGGTATGTTGAGTTGTTGGATGATTTGAATAATAGAAGGGGACAAGGTGGTGACGATGAAGGCAGAAATGATGGTGGTGGTGGATATGGATTTGAGAGCTTGGTGGACGAGGGGTTCATTGAGGTGGAGGAGATCGAAGATGGAAGAGGTGGTTGCAGAGAGTGAGATGGTGGGGAGGTAGTGAAAAGTGATGTATGGAATGGTTTTAGAGACCTGGTTGATGTATGAACTAATGGTGGAGCCACTGTTGTGAGGGTGAGGTGGGGTGGTTACAAGGACAGTTATGGAGAAGGAAGGGTGGTGTTTGGCTATGAGTTTCCCTAGCTCCACCATGGAGACAAAATTGCTGATGCTGGGGCAGAGTAAAGAACTACTGTGTGGTTCACCATGTTTGTTTTGGTAGGTCGAAGATGGCGGCTGTAATAATGGGCTAATAGAGAAATCGGTCCATGCATATGATGTGATTCAATTGGGAGAAGACCATAAAATTTTTGGAAAGCAATTCATCAAAGAGGACTTTGGCTCTGTATTATTGGTGTTTCCCCACCAAGTCAGCAAAGGATGAATTGATTTGCCTCTCTCAACAAGAACTGCTCCAGTCTCGAGTCTCGAGTTTACACTCTGTTTTCTGAACAAGAACTGCTCCAGTCTCGAGTTTACACTCTGTATTTATTTTTTTTTATTTTTTTTTTTGTCAAGGTCACCACCTCATCACCAGGCACGTGCCTGGTACCATCCAGGACGGCATCGGCATGGACGACAGGCAACGTAGAACTGCTCCTCACCACCCATTAAACCAGTTATTACTATTACCAAGAATCAGTGCTTTATGAAATTAGATTTGCTAAAGAATCCTCTAGTAGTATAACCTACAACTGTCAGGGACAGGGTAGTCACATGTTGTCTTTTGTAACAGGATTCTACCTGGGAAATTACTACAACATTACAGTTTCCAGAAAATAAATAAATAAGCAAATAACTGTCATAAAATTAAATCTGTTAACAATAATAATAATAATAACTATAAAAATAATTATATAAGGAGATGTTTCAATGCAATTGAGATGTGAATGTTAGGTATGAGTTAGCATCCAAGCATAATCAGGAAATGTCAATATCGAAGAACATTTCCAGTGGCCAACTACCTAGCTAATGAAGTTTTCCAACAGACTCCACATGAAAATTGAGCTCAAGCATGTATGATGTATCAAATAAATGAATGTGTCATCAAACATAAGGGCATATTCTCACCTATGTGTCGCGCATGACAATAACCACAACTAAAAATGCAGATAAGAAGCCCCTCATGAGAAAAGTTGACAAAGGTAAAGCATAAAGAGAAAGAACCTGTCCAATATGCCAATGCTCTTAAAAGTCGAACAGCAGTAGATTCGTCCAACTGAATTGAAGTTTCTGCTTTCTAGATAGAGAGAAAGGACAAATACATAGGGTCACACAAGATGTTTCATACAAGTTTCTAGCATTAAAATGAATAAAGCAAACACATAAAAAGTAAAAATATGATACATTCAGTATAGGAGAGCACTTAGTAACAATGAGAATAAATAGTACCTTCAAAAGAACATTCATAATGGTATCACATGCCAAGAATATGGTGCCACTATCCTCAACAACCATTGAACTGTTCAAATCAATCAGTTTGACAAGGCAGTCCACCACCTGTTATAACAAACAACATTCTGCTTAAATCTGTTGAAGAGTGTCGTGTAATTTTCTTATTTATTTTTTGATAAAGCAGACAGAAATTTTGCTTAATCATGCAAGAGCATGACAATGAGAGAGAGAGTCATTTTGCTCCCCCCAAAATATAGAACATCTACAATTAGCTTTTTACAATATCAACCCAATCATACATACAAGAATACTTGCCTCCTAGAGGTGAATGGGTATGGGGAAGGTTGGTGCATGCAATGGATTGGTCTCTTTAGAAAGTGTTGAAACAATATGCTGTTAATTCGAAATAAATAGTAGGAACGATGGTACCAGTATTCCTTGGGTTGAGTCGCGGACTAGGTCGCTCTCTTTAAGACGTTTCGCGGCTCTGCCCCAATTTGTGCAAGCAGTTTCGAAGCCCCGCCGTCCCCAGGATAAAACAGCCCAGTATCTCTGTCTCGTTCAAAAATTGCACAGTATTTGAACGGAATGCAAATCACCCTCTTCTTAATTGCTCGGAATCAAAATCGGCAAGAACAAGTATAAAACACAGTCTGTTGCAATAACAGATCTAAACTCGGACTGTTGGCAAGAGCAGATTGACTCTGGATTCTGTTCCAGATTTTGCAAGATCTGATTCAAAACAAAAAACACGAACTGGTTTTTGAAGGACTGAAACAACTCTTGACTGTTGCAAGAAAACAAAATTCGAACCAAGAGGGAAGAGTCTGGAGAACTGATTTCGAAGCTCTCAAGAACTCTGTTTCGAAAAACAGTTTCAGAAGAAGAGAAGAAGGTAGATCGAAGCTCTGTTTTTCGAAGAACTTTGATTTTTGATAGATCGAAGCAAGCTCTGTTTTTCTGTGTTGTTTTGTAATTTAATGAAGCTCTGAAGCGAGAGGGTTTTAAAGAATGAAAAAATGATCCGTTGGCTGCTGAAATCACGGAGCCGAAAGCAGAAAAAGATTCCGCAACAAGGGACCGTCCACTTAAGAGCAAAAGAAATTTTAGCAAAAAATAATACTTGGCTTTCTAAATGACCCGACCCGACCGACCGGACGGACGGCGGCGGGCGCGAGGGCCTATCTCTCCCCTCCTCATAAAAGAGTGGTACCCCTTAGGGGTCCAAACCCAAGTCCTACATATCTTCTTATATACTCTTTCTCAAAGAGGTATATAGATGATATGGGACTATCCAAGTGATTCAAAGATCAAAATATGAGGGAGAGGTCTATGGTTCAAATCCAGGAAAACACATCTTTGGTTTTAATTTTTAAAAACCCATACAAATGTTCCAACAATCCCCCACTTGGATTTTTAAAAACAATTGTACAATCCTCCACTTGGATTGATAAAACAATTTTCATCGAGCAATCGTTCAAACATAAGATTGTGCATAAACAAAAGTGTCTTTCGACTTGAACTCTTGCGTAGTGTTCATGCTTTAGATTATACTAGAGTAACTCGTAGTTTTGAACTCTATCTCTAACAGACATTACACGCACAACCTTTTCCTGGGTGAAGTCTAAAAAGCCCGTGCTTTACGGCCATGCACGTATATCCCAGTAAGTGAAGGCTCTAGGAATTTTGCCCACAAATTCCATAGGAAGCGGCCAAACTTCCACAATCACTTAGGTGAGTCTATCAAGAGTACTCCTGTAGCTAGGTACTCCACTCCACATAGAGTATAGACATCATTAAGAGTTTTTAACTCATCCTTCTATCGCTTCAGGAATTCATGCTTAAATCTAGGAATGGGATTGCTATTTTGTCAGCATGATTCACATCATATCATTCACGACTTGTTATTACCCATTGAACCTATTTCTTGGGATCTCCAGTCTATAGGTTGGGTTACCGTCATGAATAACTCATCAATCTAAGGGCGTTAGTCCCATTCCTTTCGAGGTTTTGAAAACCTTCTCTCTAGCTAATCCTTTCGTCAAAGGATCAGCCAAGTTCACATCAGTTCGTACATGATCCACTCTCACAGCACCAGTAGATAGAAATTCTCTAATCGTACTGTGCTTACGACGTATTTGTCGTTTCTTGCCGTTATAATAACGGTTCTGTATTTTTGCAATAGCCGCGGTACTATCACAATGGATCAAGACAGCTGGAATCGGTCTTTCCCATAAAGGGATCTCTGCTAGCAGGTTTCTCAACCAACCTGCTTCTTCACTAGCCGTAGCTAATGCTATAATCTCTGACTCCATCGTGGACTGTGCCAAAATGGTCTGTTTCTTGGACTTCCAAGAAACAGCTCCACCAGCTATATTGAAAATATAGCCACTGGTGGCTTTGGAGTCATCTGAAAGGGTGTTCCAATCAGCATCGCTATATCCTTCAAGGACAGCGGGAAACTTCTGATAATGTAATCCGAGGTTCTTAGTCCTCTTCAGGTACCTCATGACCCGTTCTATAGCATGCCAATGCTCTATACTAGGTCTACTTGTAAATCTGCATAGTAATCCAACAGCGTAAGCTATGTCGGGTCTAGTGCAATCGGTAGCATATCTAAGACTACCAATAATGCTCGCATACTCAGATTGTCTAACACCGTCACCGGTGTTCTTGAACAACTTTACACTAGAGTCATAAGGAGTACATGCAGGTTTACAGTCAGAGTAATTATATTTCTTTAGGATCTTCTCGATATAATGTGATTGATCCAAAGAAATTCCCTTTTCAGATCTAGTAATCTTTATACCAAGGATTACACTCGCTTCTCCAAGGTCTTTCATATCAAAGTTTGCACATAATAAAGCTTTTACTTTATTCACGGCATGGATATTAGACCCAAATATAAGCAAGTCATCCACATACAGACATATTATAGTACAAATGCCATTTTCAGCTTTATAGTAAATGCATTTGTCACTTTCGTTCACATTAAAATCATGTGCGATGACGAGGTTATCAAATTTTTCATGCCATTGTTTTGGAGCTTGTTTTAAACCATAAAGTGATTTATCTAGTTTGCAAACTTTGTGTTCTTGTCCTGGAATAACAAAACCTTCAGGTTGGTCCATGTAAATTTCTTCTTCCAAATCGCCATTAAGAAACGCAGTCTTAACGTCCATTTGGTGCAAAACTAGGTTATGTATTGCAGCAAGAGAAATTAACACTCGAATAGATGTAATTCTAGTTACAGGAGAATATGTGTCAAAGAAATCAACATTTTCTCTCTGTCTATACCCTTTGACTACGAGACGAGCCTTGAACTTGTCAACATTACCATCGGGTTTCAATTTCTTCTTAAATATCCATTTACATCCTATTGTCTTGCAACCTGGTGGCAGATCGACTAAGTGCCAGGTTCTGTTAGACTCAAGAGAGTACATTTCATCATCTATAGCCTCTTCCCAAAAATTGGCATCAATAGAGGATAGAGCCTCTTGAAAACTGAGAGGATCCTCTTCGACTGAAAAGACATAGTAATCGGGGCCAAATGTCTTAGAAGTTCGTTTCCGTTTACTTCTTCTTGGCTCAGATTCTGTGATTTTTTCAGTTTCATTAATCCTGATCAAGGGTACATTGTTTGAGGATGTACCCCCACTATTCCTCGAAATAAAAGGAAATTTATCTTCATAAAAGTCAACGTCATTTGATTCTATAATAACTTGATCTTTAATATTATAGAATCTATAAGCTTTGCTGTTCATGGCATATCCTATGAATACACATTCATATGCTCTACTAGCTAGCTTATTCCTTTTAGGATCAGGAATTCTAACATAAGCTAAACAACCCCAAGTTTTCAAATAAGACAAGTTTGGTTGTCTATTTTTCAGAATCTCATAAGGAGATGTTTTACTTTTCGATTTGGGAACTCTATTTAGCACATAACAGACTGTCAAGATGATTTCTCCCCACCAGTGCGATGTAGCACCGGAGTTAAGCATTATGGCAACTACTAACTCAGTAAGAGTTCTATTTTTCCTTTCAGCTTTGCCATTCATTTCAGGAGAATATGGAGCAGTTGTTTCATGAATAATTCCTTGAGAATTATAGAATTCAATGAAAGTTCTGCTATCATATTCAGTGCCTCTATCACTTCTAAGTCTCTTTATCTTTCTATTAAATTGATTTTCAACTTCAGTCAAAAATAATTTAAACATATCAAAGGCATCACTTTTATTTTTCATTAAGTATACAAAAGTATAATCAGAACAGTCATCAATAAACGTAATAAAATAACGTTTTCCATTTCTAGTCAAGATACCATCAAGTTCACATATATCTGAGTGTACCAGATCTAAAGGTTCAGATTCTCTAACTACAGATTTATGTGGAGTTTTGGTTATCTTTGCTTGACTGCAATAGTTGCACTTTTCAAAGTCGTTTAAGGACAATTTTGGAATTAGTCCTAAATTACTCATGTTTTTAATAATTCGTTTATTAACATGACAAAGTCTAGCATGCCAGATATTAAAAGTGCACAACATATAAGCAGAACTAGAAATTTTATTCGCTTCAACATTTAATTTAAACATTCCATCAATAGCATACCCTTTCCCCACAAATACATTGTTCTTGGTAAGGGTGTACAAATCAGCCCCTATTATTTGAGTAAACCCAGCCTTGTTCAGAAGAAAACCAGAAACTAGGTTCTTTCTCATCTCTGGAGTATGCAAGACGTCTTTCAGGGTAACTGTCTTGCCAGAGGTAAACTTCAGCTCGACTGTTCCAGTTCCAGCAACTGTAGTGGAGTGGGAATCACCCAACAACACTTTCTTGTCCTCAGCTTCAGAATAGGACTTAAACATTTCTCGATCATAGCAGACATGTCGAGAAGCACCAGTGTCAATCCACCATCCCTCGGATCCACCAACAAAATTGATCTCAGAGATCATGGCAATTAGTTGGTCTTCGGTTAGGTTCGCCTGAGGTGCAGGGCGAGATCCGTTCCGGCAGTTCCTGGCCATATGCCCTGGCCTACCACAGGTGTAGCAAAGGAACTGTGCTGATTCATTCTTGGAGGGATGTTTCTGTCCATTCTGATTTCGCGGAGGATTCTGATTCTGATGGTTGCGGTTCTGATTGTTCCGGTTCTGCTGGTTCCGTTTCTGATAGTTTCGGTTTTTGTTGTTATTCTGATTTTTCATTGTCTTTCCATAGGGCTTCAGAGAAACAGGAGTAGACTTCTTATGGTTTGAAATAATCAGAACTTCATCTTTCTGATCTTGTTTCCTGGCTTCCTCCTCAATTCGAAGTCGGGTTATCAGGCTTTCTAGGGAAAACTCTTTAGTTTTATGCCTAAGGACATTCTTAAAATCTTTCCAGCTAGGGGGCAATTTGTCTATCACAACAGCTACTTGAAACTGCTCATCTAAAGTCATTCCCTCAGATATAATTTCATGAGCAATCTTTTGAAGCTCGTGTGATTGGATTTCCACAGACTTGTCATCAGTCATCTGAAATTTCAGATAGCGACTGACAGCATATTTCTTTGTTCCAGCCTCCTCAGTGTCATATTTCTTTCTAAGGGCATCCCAAATATCTTTTGCGGTTTGTTCAGAACAATAGTAATCATAAAGGTCACCAGACAGACCATTCAGGATAAAATTTTTACATAAAAAATCATTTCCAATCCAACTGTCTAATTCTTTGGTTTGGGTTTCAGTAGGTTCAGCAGGCAATTTCGGTTTTTCAGTATCACAGACATAAGCAACATTTTGAGTTGTTAGAAAAAACAGCATCTTTTGTCTCCATCTTTTAAAGTGTTGGCCCTCAAAACGAAAGGGCCGATTAAGGTCTTTAGCAGCAATTTCAGTAATAGCATTCATGGCAGCAGACATAGGAAATCGTCTTAAAATTGTTGAAACAATATGCTGTTAATTCGAAATAAATAGTAGGAACGATGGTACCAGTATTCCTTGGGTTGAGTCGCGGACTAGGTCGCTCTCTTTAAGACGTTTCGCGGCTCTGCCCCAATTTGTGCAAGCAGTTTCGAAGCCCCGCCGTCCCCAGGATAAAACAGCCCAGTATCTCTGTCTCGTTCAAAAATTGCACAGTATTTGAACGGAATGCAAATCACCCTCTTCTTAATTGCTCGGAATCAAAATCGGCAAGAACAAGTATAAAACACAGTCTGTTGCAATAACAGATCTAAACTCGGACTGTTGGCAAGAGCAGATTGACTCTGGATTCTGTTCCAGATTTTGCAAGATCTGATTCAAAACAAAAAACACGAACTGGTTTTTGAAGGACTGAAACAACTCTTGACTGTTGCAAGAAAACAAAATTCGAACCAAGAGGGAAGAGTCTGGAGAACTGATTTCGAAGCTCTCAAGAACTCTGTTTCGAAAAACAGTTTCAGAAGAAGAGAAGAAGGTAGATCGAAGCTCTGTTTTTCGAAGAACTTTGATTTTTGATAGATCGAAGCAAGCTCTGTTTTTCTGTGTTGTTTTGTAATTTAATGAAGCTCTGAAGCGAGAGGGTTTTAAAGAATGAAAAAATGATCCGTTGGCTGCTGAAATCACGGAGCCGAAAGCAGAAAAAGATTCCGCAACAAGGGACCGTCCACTTAAGAGCAAAAGAAATTTTAGCAAAAAATAATACTTGGCTTTCTAAATGACCCGACCCGACCGACCGGACGGACGGCGGCGGGCGCGAGGGCCTATCTCTCCCCTCCTCATAAAAGAGTGGTACCCCTTAGGGGTCCAAACCCAAGTCCTACATATCTTCTTATATACTCTTTCTCAAAGAGGTATATAGATGATATGGGACTATCCAAGTGATTCAAAGATCAAAATATGAGGGAGAGGTCTATGGTTCAAATCCAGGAAAACACATCTTTGGTTTTAATTTTTAAAAACCCATACAAATGTTCCAACAATCCCCCACTTGGATTTTTAAAAACAATTGTACAATCCTCCACTTGGATTGATAAAACAATTTTCATCGAGCAATCGTTCAAACATAAGATTGTGCATAAACAAAAGTGTCTTTCGACTTGAACTCTTGCGTAGTGTTCATGCTTTAGATTATACTAGAGTAACTCGTAGTTTTGAACTCTATCTCTAACAGACATTACACGCACAACCTTTTCCTGGGTGAAGTCTAAAAAGCCCGTGCTTTACGGCCATGCACGTATATCCCAGTAAGTGAAGGCTCTAGGAATTTTGCCCACAAATTCCATAGGAAGCGGCCAAACTTCCACAATCACTTAGGTGAGTCTATCAAGAGTACTCCTGTAGCTAGGTACTCCACTCCACATAGAGTATAGACATCATTAAGAGTTTTTAACTCATCCTTCTATCGCTTCAGGAATTCATGCTTAAATCTAGGAATGGGATTGCTATTTTGTCAGCATGATTCACATCATATCATTCACGACTTGTTATTACCCATTGAACCTATTTCTTGGGATCTCCAGTCTATAGGTTGGGTTACCGTCATGAATAACTCATCAATCTAAGGGCGTTAGTCCCATTCCTTTCGAGGTTTTGAAAACCTTCTCTCTGGCTAATCCTTTCGTCAAAGGATCAGCCAAGTTCACATCAGTTCGTACATGATCCACTCTCACAGCACCAGTAGATAGAAATTCTCTAATCGTACTGTGCTTACGACGTATTTGTCGTTTCTTGCCGTTATAATAACGGTTCTGTATTTTTGCAATAGCCGCGGTACTATCACAATGGATCAAGACAGCTGGAATCGGTCTTTCCCATAAAGGGATCTCTGCTAGCAGGTTTCTCAACCAACCTGCTTCTTCACTAGCCGTAGCTAATGCTATAATCTCTGACTCCATCGTGGACTGTGCCAAAATGGTCTGTTTCTTGGACTTCCAAGAAACAGCTCCACCAGCTATATTGAAAATATAGCCACTGGTGGCTTTGGAGTCATCTGAAAGGGTGTTCCAATCAGCATCGCTATATCCTTCAAGGACAGCGGGAAACTTCTGATAATGTAATCCGAGGTTCTTAGTCCTCTTCAGGTACCTCATGACCCGTTCTATAGCATGCCAATGCTCTATACTAGGTCTACTTGTAAATCTGCATAGTAATCCAACAGCGTAAGCTATGTCGGGTCTAGTGCAATCGGTAGCATATCTAAGACTACCAATAATGCTCGCATACTCAGATTGTCTAACACCGTCACCGGTGTTCTTGAACAACTTTACACTAGAGTCATAAGGAGTACATGCAGGTTTACAGTCAGAGTAATTATATTTCTTTAGGATCTTCTCGATATAATGTGATTGATCCAAAGAAATTCCCTTTTCAGATCTAGTAATCTTTATACCAAGGATTACACTCGCTTCTCCAAGGTCTTTCATATCAAAGTTTGCACATAATAAAGCTTTTACTTTATTCACGGCATGGATATTAGACCCAAATATAAGCAAGTCATCCACATACAGACATATTATAGTACAAATGCCATTTTCAGCTTTATAGTAAATGCATTTGTCACTTTCGTTCACATTAAAATCATGTGCGATGACGAGGTTATCAAATTTTTCATGCCATTGTTTTGGAGCTTGTTTTAAACCATAAAGTGATTTATCTAGTTTGCAAACTTTGTGTTCTTGTCCTGGAATAACAAAACCTTCAGGTTGGTCCATGTAAATTTCTTCTTCCAAATCGCCATTAAGAAACGCAGTCTTAACGTCCATTTGGTGCAAAACTAGGTTATGTATTGCAGCAAGAGAAATTAACACTCGAATAGATGTAATTCTAGTTACAGGAGAATATGTGTCAAAGAAATCAACATTTTCTCTCTGTCTATACCCTTTGACTACGAGACGAGCCTTGAACTTGTCAACATTACCATCGGGTTTCAATTTCTTCTTAAATATCCATTTACATCCTATTGTCTTGCAACCTGGTGGCAGATCGACTAAGTGCCAGGTTCTGTTAGACTCAAGAGAGTACATTTCATCATCTATAGCCTCTTCCCAAAAATTGGCATCAATAGAGGATAGAGCCTCTTGAAAACTGAGAGGATCCTCTTCGACTGAAAAGACATAGTAATCGGGGCCAAATGTCTTAGAAGTTCGTTTCCGTTTACTTCTTCTTGGCTCAGATTCTGTGATTTTTTCAGTTTCATTAATCCTGATCAAGGGTACATTGTTTGAGGATGTACCCCCACTATTCCTCGAAATAAAAGGAAATTTATCTTCATAAAAGTCAACGTCATTTGATTCTATAATAACTTGATCTTTAATATTATAGAATCTATAAGCTTTGCTGTTCATGGCATATCCTATGAATACACATTCATATGCTCTACTAGCTAGCTTATTCCTTTTAGGATCAGGAATTCTAACATAAGCTAAACAACCCCAAGTTTTCAAATAAGACAAGTTTGGTTGTCTATTTTTCAGAATCTCATAAGGAGATGTTTTACTTTTCGATTTGGGAACTCTATTTAGCACATAACAGACTGTCAAGATGATTTCTCCCCACCAGTGCGATGTAGCACCGGAGTTAAGCATTATGGCAACTACTAACTCAGTAAGAGTTCTATTTTTCCTTTCAGCTTTGCCATTCATTTCAGGAGAATATGGAGCAGTTGTTTCATGAATAATTCCTTGAGAATTATAGAATTCAATGAAAGTTCTGCTATCATATTCAGTGCCTCTATCACTTCTAAGTCTCTTTATCTTTCTATTAAATTGATTTTCAACTTCAGTCAAAAATAATTTAAACATATCAAAGGCATCACTTTTATTTTTCATTAAGTATACAAAAGTATAATCAGAACAGTCATCAATAAACGTAATAAAATAACGTTTTCCATTTCTAGTCAAGATACCATCAAGTTCACATATATCTGAGTGTACCAGATCTAAAGGTTCAGATTCTCTAACTACAGATTTATGTGGAGTTTTGGTTATCTTTGCTTGACTGCAATAGTTGCACTTTTCAAAGTCGTTTAAGGACAATTTTGGAATTAGTCCTAAATTACTCATGTTTTTAATAATTCGTTTATTAACATGACAAAGTCTAGCATGCCAGATATTAAAAGTGCACAACATATAAGCAGAACTAGAAATTTTATTCGCTTCAACATTTAATTTAAACATTCCATCAATAGCATACCCTTTCCCCACAAATACATTGTTCTTGGTAAGGGTGTACAAATCAGCCCCTATTATTTGAGTAAACCCAGCCTTGTTCAGAAGAAAACCAGAAACTAGGTTCTTTCTCATCTCTGGAGTATGCAAGACGTCTTTCAGGGTAACTGTCTTGCCAGAGGTAAACTTCAGCTCGACTGTTCCAGTTCCAGCAACTGTAGTGGAGTGGGAATCACCCAACAACACTTTCTTGTCCTCAGCTTCAGAATAGGACTTAAACATTTCTCGATCATAGCAGACATGTCGAGAAGCACCAGTGTCAATCCACCATCCCTCGGATCCACCAACAAAATTGATCTCAGAGATCATGGCAATTAGTTGGTCTTCGGTTAGGTTCGCCTGAGGTGCAGGGCGAGATCCGTTCCGGCAGTTCCTGGCCATATGCCCTGGCCTACCACAGGTGTAGCAAAGGAACTGTGCTGATTCATTCTTGGAGGGATGTTTCTGTCCATTCTGATTTCGCGGAGGATTCTGATTCTGATGGTTGCGGTTCTGATTGTTCCGGTTCTGCTGGTTCCGTTTCTGATAGTTTCGGTTTTTGTTGTTATTCTGATTTTTCATTGTCTTTCCATAGGGCTTCAGAGAAACAGGAGTAGACTTCTTATGGTTTGAAATAATCAGAACTTCATCTTTCTGATCTTGTTTCCTGGCTTCCTCCTCAATTCGAAGTCGGGTTATCAGGCTTTCTAGGGAAAACTCTTTAGTTTTATGCCTAAGGACATTCTTAAAATCTTTCCAGCTAGGGGGCAATTTGTCTATCACAACAGCTACTTGAAACTGCTCATCTAAAGTCATTCCCTCAGATATAATTTCATGAGCAATCTTTTGAAGCTCGTGTGATTGGATTTCCACAGACTTGTCATCAGTCATCTGAAATTTCAGATAGCGACTGACAGCATATTTCTTTGTTCCAGCCTCCTCAGTGTCATATTTCTTTCTAAGGGCATCCCAAATATCTTTTGCGGTTTGTTCAGAACAATAGTAATCATAAAGGTCACCAGACAGACCATTCAGGATAAAATTTTTACATAAAAAATCATTTCCAATCCAACTGTCTAATTCTTTGGTTTGGGTTTCAGTAGGTTCAGCAGGCAATTTCGGTTTTTCAGTATCACAGACATAAGCAACATTTTGAGTTGTTAGAAAAAACAGCATCTTTTGTCTCCATCTTTTAAAGTGTTGGCCCTCAAAACGAAAGGGCCGATTAAGGTCTTTAGCAGCAATTTCAGTAATAGCATTCATGGCAGCAGACATAGGAAATCGTCTTAAAATTGTTGAAACAATATGCTGTTAATTCGAAATAAATAGTAGGAACGATGGTACCAGTATTCCTTGGGTTGAGTCGCGGACTAGGTCGCTCTCTTTAAGACGTTTCGCGGCTCTGCCCCAATTTGTGCAAGCAGTTTCGAAGCCCCGCCGTCCCCAGGATAAAACAGCCCAGTATCTCTGTCTCGTTCAAAAATTGCACAGTATTTGAACGGAATGCAAATCACCCTCTTCTTAATTGCTCGGAATCAAAATCGGCAAGAACAAGTATAAAACACAGTCTGTTGCAATAACAGATCTAAACTCGGACTGTTGGCAAGAGCAGATTGACTCTGGATTCTGTTCCAGATTTTGCAAGATCTGATTCAAAACAAAAAACACGAACTGGTTTTTGAAGGACTGAAACAACTCTTGACTGTTGCAAGAAAACAAAATTCGAACCAAGAGGGAAGAGTCTGGAGAACTGATTTCGAAGCTCTCAAGAACTCTGTTTCGAAAAACAGTTTCAGAAGAAGAGAAGAAGGTAGATCGAAGCTCTGTTTTTCGAAGAACTTTGATTTTTGATAGATCGAAGCAAGCTCTGTTTTTCTGTGTTGTTTTGTAATTTAATGAAGCTCTGAAGCGAGAGGGTTTTAAAGAATGAAAAAATGATCCGTTGGCTGCTGAAATCACGGAGCCGAAAGCAGAAAAAGATTCCGCAACAAGGGACCGTCCACTTAAGAGCAAAAGAAATTTTAGCAAAAAATAATACTTGGCTTTCTAAATGACCCGACCCGACCGACCGGACGGACGGCGGCGGGCGCGAGGGCCTATCTCTCCCCTCCTCATAAAAGAGTGGTACCCCTTAGGGGTCCAAACCCAAGTCCTACATATCTTCTTATATACTCTTTCTCAAAGAGGTATATAGATGATATGGGACTATCCAAGTGATTCAAAGATCAAAATATGAGGGAGAGGTCTATGGTTCAAATCCAGGAAAACACATCTTTGGTTTTAATTTTTAAAAACCCATACAAATGTTCCAACAGAAAGAAACAATACATTTTTCGAGACAACTCATGAAGTGAGTCGGGTATTAAATTCACATCATACTTCAATATTCATTTGACCAATAAGATAAGTTAATCATTCATGTATCCCTTATTTAAAGTATCCGCTAGGTTATCATTTATGGTTAATCCCCCCTTAATTTCTTCTCACTAGTAGGGCGCTAAGATTTTTGAATTAAACCTTCGAAATCTATGGCCATAAATCACTTTCCTCACTGATAAATCGGTCCATGATATTTTATAAATAGACAAGAAAAAATTAATGGCATTTTTTTAATTTTATCCTAAGTTCCTAACCTCATTGATACTCTACCCATAGGGCAATACCAAGAGTGTCTGAAAAGGCTAGAGAAAAAGGAATATCATAGAGAATATATACAGGGTGTATTTGGTAGCAGAGAAAACGGAAATGAGAATTGAAACCGATTTCATGGATTCCCATTCCGATGGGGTCAAAGAGTTGGATTCCCTTGAGTGAATGGAAAACTACCGAAAATCGTCAAATAGGCAATCAAACAACCGAAAATCGGTTGACATGGTTTTGGATTTCATTTTCCCGGAAAAGAGGTTACCAAACATAGCTCGAGAGAAATGAGAAAAACGACTAAAGGAAAATAATAAGCAAAACTAAAAAATATGAAAAGTCGTACGAAGTTTTTATTTTCTTATAGTTTTCCTTAAATTGTGCATGTGATGTTTAGTATTATAAATTCATTAATTTTCATTTTTTTCTTGTAGTAAGCATATTATTATTAGAAAGAAAAAATATGTTTATAAAATACATGCCGATTAATTCTAACTAATCCGATCAATCTCAAGCAATTCGGACAGACTAACAACTTAATTGCATAGAGTACGGGATTTGCAAGATATACATTGCAATTTTTTTTTCAAAAGGCGAAAGAAAGATATACAAGGTCTTAAGGCTCCAAAATCAACTAATTCCAATTTGCATTTGCGGCATCAATGCCTTATCCTTTCGAGCATCACTCAAGCTATGGAATCTATTCTATCTTGGTCTTGCATTCCTACTTGAAGCGTTTATCTACGATACAATAGCTTCAATGCATTCCATGGTGCAAGTACAGGAAGTACTGTAATCAGATTATCAGCCAATGAATAATCAGTGAATCCAATGACAAGCATTCACCTAAATAGTTGCATATATTTAGTTTAGAGTCCTGAACCCCAAAAAGAAATGTTGTTGCCCCCTGTTTTACATGCTGAAGCTTAAGTCAGAAGATTTAAATGGATTGGTAACTCCAAATCTACAGAAGACACTTACAATTTATAGTTCCAAGATGAACAAACTTCTAGTTTTTCTTTTTTGTTTCATCAATCACGTGATATTTTACATCTTATCAAAGCAACTTGATGGCATGAAAAAGTAGATTTCGCATGTAGAACCTCAATATTATCTCAAATACTTAGTCTCAAACTTTGATTTTTGATAGAGGGTCAGTATAATAAGCTCATATTCCAGTTGGTGTTTCCAATAGTGATTTATCTGCCTTAAACCATCTAGCCTCTTTAAAAAATCATGTTAGTTATTAATAATATTTTATGGGATATGTTTGATACAATTCAGACAGTTGTTTAAAAGGCTTACTTTAGTCACAATACATTTTCCCCTTTCTTCCTTTTTCTGTTATTCTTATTTTACTTTCACTTTGGTGTCCCTTATGAACTCATTGACTCACCCAGCTTGCTTTAAGATCAGCATCCAATTCCCAAATGGTGGTTAGTACAGTTTATTAACCTACATACTTTGTTGAAAAGCTGATAATATAAGCATGTAAAGAAATGAATTTTGAACGCAAAAGACTATTAAGAGACCACATCAAGAATCAAATAGACATAGATTTGTGTGTATAACGTATGAATAAACTGAACAAACTTACAGCTCTGAACCCTCCAACTGAAGTCAAGATTCTACATCCTTCAGCCTCCATCGTCATTTGGCACAACATAGGAAGCATAAAACATATACAGTAGAATGGGCTGCAATAATAAGCACATAGAGCGCTTGTTAATCTGTGAGCGTGAACAAGTTTAATTGAGATGGCAATAAATGAAGGAGAGTTGGTAATGTGGATGTCAAAACCTTGCTTCATCTTCACTCTCAACTGAAAGAATGAACTCAAGAAGATCTCTGACTTTTTCTTTGCAGGCCATCGGTGCTTCTGCCAAATAGCTGTAACAGAAGTTCTTAGAAAATTATGCAAAACTATATTTGATGACGATTACACGTGGTATTATATTTCAGTTTACTTTCATTGAAATTAAAGAGACCTCATTTTAAGAGATCTAAAATTCTCAAATTATATGATTATGTCTCCCTACAATATAATCCGTCTAAACTGATGTGCAAAGTATTTAGGAAACCCTTCTTGCTAATGAGTAAGAGAGGAAGAAGCATTTGAAAATTTGAGATAAACACGAGAAAATATATAAGAAAGTGTCTCCACATACAGGCATATTAAAACATGTTAACCAAAAATAGTACTTAAAGTTCAAAATATATTGCAAGACTTTTTAAAGAACTGTGTGTGACCTTACCTCCCAACAATCCGCACTGAAGCAAGAAGGTCATCTCCTTTTCTTCGTCCATGTTCCTGTAAAATAATAGTTGTAATGAACAAAGAATGCCATTTTGAACTCCCCACCCACAAACAAACAAAAAAAAACTCAGACACCAACAAGCCCACCTTCGCGTCTTGCAGAAACTCTAGAACCAGTCCAGTTGTCTCATCGAGCCCAGCAATTATTTTCCTAATAGTACTTTCACTAATAGAACTCCCTGCACAACTTTCCCCATAAATAATCAAGACATACAAAAAAAAAAAAAAAAAGATATGCTAGACAATTTTGGCTTCTGATATGCTCAATAATAACAATATGTAACTCCCAATTTAATATGCATGGTTTGTGATTGAATTTAGGAAGTCGGAGATGGAAATGATGGTAACCATTTGGCCTAGGGCTCCATCATCCAATCTTCATAGGGATGACATTGTTACTTCAGTTTGACTTATTCAACAATATCTGTATTGAATCCTCTTTGGGTCACTTTGTGTTTTTTTCCCCTTCCTTTAATAAGACATTGGTCCTTTAAATAAATTAAAAAAAAAAAAAAACATAATACTGCTACTAAAAATAACAATAATATATGAATAGATGGGCCTTGGTTTAGAGATATTGCAGTTCCGAATTTGTGACCCCGCTGAGGTTGTGCTTCCCACTTATATTAACCTTGCACCCTCTTTGGTAATTCAGAGTAATTCCAAGTTAAAGAGATATTGCAATCTCTTTGGTAATCCATAGTTGTGTTAGATAGCTCAAGTTTGTTGAGTGAAGTGCCAATGGTAATTCAGAGTAAGCCAAGTTTAAGATTAGGTATTATGAACTATAGAACAAGTACATCAAACAATAAATAGAACCACCACTGTACCTTCAGTTCCAGTGACATCTGAGATCAGTTTGATTATTTTCTCTATTAATGAAAAGACTATAGCAAGGTTCTGTTGCTTCAGCGGAATGGTCAGGGCCGTATCTGAAGAACTCTTAGAAGCTTCATAGTTCAAGTAGGCAAGTTCATCAAGAAGAACAGCCACTTCAACCCTTGATGACTCTAAGACAAGTAACAGACATCTGCAAAAGATGATGACACTATCAAGCCATGTTAACCACAAAACAGGGATATGTATGACAACCGTTGGAATATGCATGATTACCTATCAACTGGAACGACATCTTTATCATCAGGTAAAGTTTTATAATTGATCAGCCATCTCTCCCCTAGTATTGATATCAAAGACTCAGATAGAACAAGAGCCCGGAACTTTTCAACAGGAGCTGCACATTTGTAGCAACAAGAATAATTTCAACAACTTCAATAAGGAACTGGGAATTGTCTGCCTCAAAAAATTTAGAAGTGACATGAAATGTCTAAAACAACGATGCATATACCTCCTCACTACATTATTAAGATGAGTTCGCTTATAGATTGTCATACAGAAAAATTGTTAAAGACACTTTTTATAGAAAACTCAAATTTTATTAGAAAAAACAAGCCAATCAAACAAGAATACACGACCGGACAACAGGTCATCAAGGGACCCTCATGAACTCCTCCCGCTCTAACAAAAATTGGTGAAAAAGCCTTATCCCAAAAGCAAGATGCCATGAGCACAAATACTATAACAACTCAGTCCTTAGACATGACGGAGTTCTTGAAGACCCAACTATTCCGTTCTTGCCAAATGACCCACACTAGCATAAGGGATCAAAGACCAAACTAAACTCAGTCCGTAGACATGAAGGAGTTCTTGTCTTCTTGAAGACCCAGCTATTCCTTTCTTGCCAAATGACCCACACTAGCATAAGAGATCAAAGACCAAACTATCCATCCGTTATCCTTGGAGAAAGGTTTCATATTTCCACCCATGGAACATAACTATAACCCAATCAACCCTACAAGCACGAATAACGTGTTAACAGACAGAAGTCACAAAGTTACAGTGAAGAAGAAGGTGGTCCAAAGCCTCAACGCCATTTAAACAGAGGACACTCCGGCTCCACGTCCACATATTGAATAATTTGAATTAGGCGACTGGATCTCTGCATAGTGATTTGTCTATAACATTATGTATTATTGTATGCCCACTTTCATTTTAACTTCTAAAGGTTGAAACACCTCAACTTATCCCTTCCGCGTTAACAAAAATTTTGATTACGGTGATATGGGGCATGCAGCGTGCTTCAATGAACTTGACTAAGAATTTTTCATGAGCATTAAATTTTCAATTTGGGGTTTAATTGTATTTATATTTCCTACAACACTAGATCTAAGTATTGGAAATATCTCTAAGTTACGACCCATTTAGCATAAATTGCAAGCTTTTAGAAGATTGGAGCTAAATTGTTTGCACCTAGGCTGCGACAAGTCTTAAACCACGTGTTTAGGAGCAAGGGAATTTGTATGGTTGTCAGATGGAGTTAATGGTGGCAAATGAGAGCATATCATGTGTAAATACAATTTTGAAAATACCAATGACATCAACCAACACTTTAATATTAAATTCTAGGAAGAATATGCTTGGATGTAAATGGTAATCTTTGTATGCATGTAATTTTTTATGGCTTATTTGTCCATTATTATTAATGGTTTTTTGGTGGGTTCCCTCAAAGAATTGAAGGATTTACACAAAACTTCCATTGTAATAATTCCTTGAAACCTTGGTCAGACAAGTACTTGGTAAGATGATTTATAAGGCACCTTACTATGGGATGATTGATGGGTTTTTCCATGAGGACGTTGCCTAAACTTAAGGTGTTTGATCTCTGGGGATGGTCAAATGGGTACTAAGGAGCTTTCCTTGAAGAAATTTGCATGTTTTTATGAAACCAATCTCAAGGTAAACCTTGCTATCCTATTTTTGCAAGACTTGGTAAGAAATGTCACTTTCTGGCCAAAAAAAGGATGGGTAATTTTAATTAATTAACTTTTTTACTTAGGGACATTCTTCCTATTCCTGATAGTACTACCGAATTTCGGAATTATGATGGGTGCGTATTTTCTTTGGATAAGAAAGTTGGATGTCACAAATTTGATTCGGTTGGCTATGAGAAGTATTGCCTTCACGGAGACAAGAGTGTTCTGAATTCTTTACTAGAAGGCCTGATTAAAAAAATATGTGGGGGTGGATATGGATTATGTGGACCTAACCTAGATGTTCCAGAATATTTAGCATATTTTGTTGTTTTCCTAAATTAGTTAGGGTTTCCCCTGATATTATTTTGTTTTCTTTTTAGATTTTGCAAGTAACCAGTTCCTCATAAGAGCAATTGATTATAATCAGTGATCAGTGAATAAGAATTAGGTTATATTAGGCTACTAATTCTAAGATGAATTTCCCAAAGGTTCCATACCTTTTTGTTTAATCTCAGTGGGGAGATTAGAGATATGTGGGCACTATTTTGGAAGAGTTCAGCTTTGAGAAAGTTCACTTTCACCAACGGTAAAACCGATAAATAAAAGTGCACTATCAAACAAATAATCATTCTGCAACTATATGAAGGAACATCAGTTTGTTGCTAAATTTAGAAATATAACATACCAACACGATTCTGTAAAACAGCAACAATGCCAATGCGCATGTGAACAGCCCAGGTGTCATTAGGCAACATCCGGAGAGCATCATGCAAAGGTTCCTGAAAGAAGATGCAACTATAAAATAAATGTGGCTAAAATTTATGCAATAGCAAATAGCTAATAAGAACTAGGGGTAATATACATAAATAATAAGTCAGAGAGCAAACCCTATGAAGTTACTATATATTTACCCACCTTCAAACAAAATAGAAAATCAATCTTGAGAAATATCAACATTATGTATTTGACTAAAAGCGATAAGCCTAGTGAATGGCTTTGTATTCAAGGTTAAAAGAACTCTGCTACCTGTCAACAGAAATGATATTCTCTAGAAGGAACGCATATGATACATTGTAATATTCCACTATGGTTTTCACTTCATCATCTCATGGTTAATGTCCACCTTCACAACCATATTTATACAAGTAATATAAATTTCATCAAATAAGTAAACAGAAAGATTTGAGTGCATAACATCCTTGTAAAGGTGTAAATTGCGTCATTGGCTTCCAAGTAGCCCGAATTCTAGCTACCTCTTTTATAAGCCTCTAGTAATTTCTCTCCTCCTTGGACCATTCATCATTAAATTGTAAGTATACATCTCTCCCCCTGCTAGCTGATAGCGATCAAGCATATAATTGTTCTATAAAATGGATTTAACCTCAGGAAATTGGTTTTTAAACCCATTTTTCCAGGTAAAAATATAAAAATAAATTAAAAAATAAATGTAAAACAAAAACCCCAATGTGTTGATTCCTACACTGGTTCCTTTCAAATTACTTCTTTTTTTTTTCAATGATTACAACACGGCCGTCTTACAAATATTAAGTTTTGAAACCCGGGCCTTCCAACCAGCATACAATCACTCAATCGCTCAAAGAAAATCCCTTGAAAAGATGGAAGATGAAACATCCATCACCACAAGGCAATAAGAACCTCCATAATTACCACATCGAGCTTCGCTATCATTTCAGTAAAGGCCCTGCAATTCAATTCCTTTCACGCCAACACTGCAAATGGAAGTAGTTTCTATACAACCTTCCCTTTAGAGGATAAATGACTTGGGGTTTTCCAAGTTCTTAGCATCTACTCCATAGATAGAAGGCAGTACCCGTCATACCAAACATCGGATAAAATGCATGCACAGGTGCTACTCCGACCACAATGCAGAAGAAGGTATATCGAGCTCTTAGGTTTAGTATCACAATTCACACAAACTACACTACCAATATCCATACCTCTATGAGACAACTCTCACTTAGACATGAACCTATTATTGCGTCCACACAAAGAAAATAGCCTAGAAGGTACTCCCCTTTCCCATACGATTTCATTATAAAATGAGCAAATGAACCATTGGGAGGCGAATATGTTATCCATGCCCAATACCCAGTCATGAAAGAAAACACCAACAAAAGATTTTTTTCCTCGTCATCTTTCCAAACCCGCCTTGTCCTTCCATCATCCTTTCCCCTATGTAATTGAAGCTCCCACAATAACGAATTGTTAATCTGCCCACTAAAACCAGTCACCTTTCTTTGCATATTATCACATAAAGCAAAATTTGGGGGAATACATAATTTAAAGCCACCTCCCCTGCCCAAGGGGCATCCCAAAACTTCACCTTATCAACTCTACCTAGTACTTACTAAATAATCTTCAAGTGCTAATGCTTTTTGAAACCACCGAATATACCTATGAAGCTAATACTCTCTAATAGGATGGATGATATCTGGCTTTAATAATTTCTTTCCATAAGCACACTCCCTTTCCGTCCCATTTCTTCACATCCACTTGCATAACAACACCTTATTCATTATCTGTAAGCGTCAAATACCAAATACACCTACTTCCTCGGTGGCTAGGCATGTACACCAACTCCCAGTTTAGAGTATATCATATATCCTCCACACCACCAAAAGTTTTTAATCATCTTTTACTGTGACACTGCCAAAATGCAATGCAAATTGGGGTTTTCACCAACAATATAAAAACTAATCTCTTTTTTTTTTTTTTAAGAAAAAGTTAAGTGTCTTTTCCAAAAAAAAAAAAAGAAGAGAGAGAATATGAAAAAACATAATGGACTTGGGGAATTTGTCTTCTCTTCTAAATCTCCATTTTCTTTATCAATCTTTGCCACATTTAAAAATTTTGATCAAAACAGGAATTTTATTAAAGGAGAAAGACTGTCAATAGTGATTGGGATACTCACTAAAGCCTACAAAGCTAGCTGACACTACAATCTCTACATGAAAATAAAATTCTCTCAAATTAATGGAACTATTTTTATAAAAAAAATTCGCCATATATCAAAAAGGCCATAATCAGAAATAAATCTGACATCAAACTAACATGTGACCAGCTTCAGCATCTGACTTCCACCTAATTTCCAACCCGTCAATCTTAATGACACTCAGATTCATTTAAAGTATCAACCTATCATCCAATGAAAGACCTCATACATAAGCAACTGAAATAAACAAACTAAATACTTGATCAAATGTATGCCACTATCAGCAAACCCAGGTGCTGGCATCAACACACCAATTAACATGTTTGACACTAGACTATTAAAAGACAACTCGACAGTCCCAATCCATGATGACATACACAGTTCATCTTTGATAACATAGACAACCAGTCCTGCCACAAGCCACGCCAGCTTTCCCCTATTAAATAATATATGCTAGAAAGAGATGTCCAACATACTTTCCCACTTCTCACCTAACATGTGAATCCATGTTTTCACTTTTCATACATATCATAAATTTCTCCATATGCCTTTCAAACTCTGCAAGCAATGCCAACTGCATTCCAGTCGAAAGAAAATTGTAAAAGCCATCAACATGTGACTTCTTCCAATCAACATAGTAAGAAAAATTCTAGAGAGCCTGGTCCAGAAGCACCGATCTGTGCCTGGGAGGGTGGTCTGCACGTAATCGGACCAACTCTACCCCTCTCCAACTTCTCCAAACACATGGAGAGAAGGGTAGAGTGGTTTGATCACGTGCATACCACCCTCCCAGAGGCTCTGTAGAAGCTCTGATAGAGTAAATTAAAGAGCAATGCATAAAGAAATGATTGACGGCTTCCCATTTGACTTCAAAGGTAACGATCAGAATATTTACTAAAGTTATAATCGTTTTTTTACCCCAAAGTATCAAGCCAAAAAAGGAAAGTGGTGCCACGGAAACAAGGCATCCAAAACCGACCTCAAAAATAACCAACTCCAAATTAACCAATAAGTGAGTCAAAATTGCTCAGGAAAGCTCACACACTAAGATTCAAGGATTCCAACTTTCCAATATTCCACACCACACCTACCACATCAATCCACGTTCCCCAATTAATAAGAATGACACACAAAGAAATATAGCTTAAAAGGTATACTTTTCCACAAGATGTATTAAAAAAGGACTTCAAACAAATCCATATGGAGCCTCCCCTCAAACAACTTCGCATAAAAGTTGAAAGTGAAAAAGACACCCTCCTTACTTATCACCAGTTCTATCATCTTCTATATAAGGCGTTTTGTGCTAGAATCTCAATCAACCCACCAAACTACCCAGTCTTGTCTTTATTGAGAACCCTCCTAAAAAAATTGCATTTTCCACCCACCCCAAAATGTCTTGGAATTCTTTTTTGAGTATGCCAAAGTTGCAATGTCTATCATGCCGAAAAATTGATTTTATTCCCTTATCTAAAAACAAAATTAGTCACCTTGAGGTAGTGATTAGTGAATTCTAGGATAGAAGATGCTTCGCCACTAACTTCTCCCAATGAAAGAGTAGGATGAGGAGGGACCCATCCATTCCGACCTCAATAACTTTCCTCCAATGGTTTTGTCGTTCCTTGATGTACCTCAACAACTACTTCCCCGTGAGGGAACTTCTTGAAAGAAAACTCCAGCAACCTTTAGAAGCATGCCAACGTACAACATAGGGCATAGAATTAAATACAAAATACTCCAAAAGAGATCAATGGGAAGCACAACTCTTAGTATTGCATCACATAGATATATCTTTTGTCAATAAAGTGCTAAAGAAGAACTACATACAGAATGTTTTGAGGACAGGAGGACACACAGCAGGTGCTGGGCCTCAAACTTCAGAGCATTGTGCAACAAAGCAAACTGCCTAGCTATGGTAGCAACCTGAAAATGATGAGGCAATACTTGACTATTGACCCGGCATAAAAAATGATTAATAGTTACTAATTGAACATTAAAACAGAACTGAGTCTAGACTTACTGCACTTGACAAGTAAGATGGATATTCAATGTATGTGATATCCGGCGGTAGTTTGCACACTATTAACTGCACAAGTCTCATTGCGAGCTCCAATGAATGGCAACCTTCACAGGAAATCAGGAATTGCATTTATTAGTTTTATATCTATAACTAAAAATAAACACGGTTTTCATATGATTGCAAGGATGCACGGGCACGCTGACTTGGCAATTTCCCTAAAACTAGCACTCGGGAACATGGCAACACGTCATACTTTTTTTTATACATAATTATATGAACAACAACAATAATCTAATAATTAAATAATTTGCGTTAAAAAGAATAAGTATGAAGATGAAAATGTAGGACAAATTGTGCTGGAAAAAAAAACAGAACATGAAGAAAATAATAGAGAAGATGTAAAAAAAAAAATGGAGCAGAGAAGAAGCAATGTTTTAAAAAGAGTTTTTCAGCCTCGAGGCGGTCAAGCTTCTTCCGAGGCGAAGCGACGCGTTTTTCATTAAAAAAAATTTAATTTAAAAAAATTTTGATGAAAAAATTTAAAAAAAAAAAAAAGCAATCATCAGTGTAAGAGATAATATGAATTTAATCATAAAAGTGGTTGAGGGGGTAGAATTACTTAATTATAATGTATATTCTCGAAGACTTGCAGTCAAATCAAAACAATTCTAAATTTCTTTTAGAGTTTGCAATGAAACACCAAAATGAAAATGAAGACTGACGTCTAGTGCAATTGTCCAAGTAAACTTTGTTTAAAATTGACATTTTAGTATTTGAGATCATATTCAGATTGTACCATATTTGAATGGTTTAGATGCAAAGTGTAATATTTTTTTTTAGAATGATTGGAGCTCATATAATATTTTTGCTAATTTATTGTGTGTTACTCCAAGCCATTCAATTTTGTTGTTATCTTTCTTTATGGACTCTATGGTGGTCCCGTTGTGTCTTACTGTTGTGTTCTCGGGATAAAAACTTGTTAAGCATGTAAGTCAAGTGACCTTTCCTTTGCATTATTAATTAATTTAATTTGGGGAAGGGAAGCAAAAAAAAATGAAATGACTGCACATACCACCATTAATTTGCATTGAGTGTTGGTCCAAAGTCCAAACTAGTCAGGACCAGATCTCCATAAGTTATTTAGCTATCAGTCACACTTTATTTAGCTATCACTCACATTAATTATTCAACTCTCCTCTTCAATCATCCCTTTCACCCAACCCAAGTAGAAGAAGAAGACCAAATAAACCCTCCCTCGTGACTAATTTTGTTCATGTGAACTCAACTCAACAGAACACAACAGACAACAAAACAGAGAAAGGATCAGACGGAGAGGATTTACAAGAAGTAATTACTTGGTTCAAAAAAGCAAAGCAGAAACAAGTAATTGAAGGATCAGATGGAGCGGATCAAAAAGACGGGATGATTTACAACTGCCTTCCTTCTTTTTCTTTTCTTCTTCACTGAAACTTCTCAAAAGAAAAGATACATTTTAGGTTTATTTTTGGGGTGACGATTTCAGCCATTCAATCTTTTCAAGATCTGAAACAGATTTGAAATCAACCCATCCACCGACTCGTGCGCTTCGTGACGAGTCGACTCATTCGAGTCAACTCGTACAAGTCATAAATCAAACTCGTTCGCCTTGAAACAACCCTCAAACTCGTATGAATCAGGGCGTTTTTCAGCCGCTTCAAGTCGACTCATACAAGCTGATCGCTTTTTAAAACATTGAGAAGAAACATAGACTACCTCTATGCTTCATCGCAATTGAAAATTTTTCTCTTTAGATAGATTAACAACCTTCAAATTATGTGGTTATATAAGTTCAGCTAAAAGCAAAAAATAAAATAACATTGGTTGTCGAGTCTTGATTGTATTCTAATCAAGTTTTGGGTGTATCAGAAGCGTGTCCGACACGTGTCGGAAGCGTGTCGGTATCGAATACGTGTTGGACACGGGTACAACAAGTTTTCTGAAGAGTCTGTGCTTCCTTGTATGATTGTAAGGGAAGGGATCCGTGGAGTAAGGAACTGAATGATATTTTGTGCATTTAATTTCTTAACAATGTATCACTGCCACCGAATATCAACAAGGTGTAACACCCCTAAATTTCATAAAGATAATTTATTTTATTTTGAATTAAATAAAATAGAGTTACATTTAATTGAATTTAAATTTCAAAATTTAGGGTTTTACTTGGTGTGTTTAGAGAGTGGATGCCTTTGGAATTTCAGTGGGGGCGGATAACCACCCACCTAATAAAGCGAAAAACCCCATTCTCTTCCTTTTTCCCTTCTATGCGTTTTTTTTTCTTTTGTTCATTGGCAGCCGATCCCACCGCCCCAGATTTCTTCTTTTCTCCTTCCTCTCTCGTCCCTTTCCTTCTCATTTGATTTAAACACCAGAAACATAGTTTAGAGTGAGTGCTCAATCGAGATGTCGTTGCGAGGTGGTGATGATTGGCTGTGAGGAAATCGCGAGGTTGAGAAGAATGGGCGATTGTGAATTTATGAGGTGCGATCAGCTCTATGAGAAAATGAGGAGGGAACAATTGTCGGTGTGGTGAAGGTTAGCATGTGTTTGTTCGTTCATCAGCCCATACATCGATCGGATTTCGTAGCGGTGAGTTTTCTTCATACTATTTCATATTTTTGTTTGAAATTATTCTTGGAATCATGGTTAGGTTTTTGGTATGTGAGTTCTTCTTCTTCTTGGGTGATTTGAATTTTGGATGTGTGTTTTGGGTATCTTCAGCATTACGTAGAGCCAGCTGATGCACCCCTTTTCTTCACTCTCTACAATTCTTCGATTCAATCATCAGAATTTGGTCTTTGATCTTGTTGTTGTTTTCGTCTTGTAATCACTCTTCTTAGCCTTTGCTTTGACCCCCTTAAAAACATTTGTATTTTTTATGCTTTTATGGACTCAGGGAGTCTAGTTTTCCTCACAACTTACATTTAATCATGTATAGGGTGATTGAGGTTCAGTAGAGGAGTTAAGGGATCTTTGGGTTTGTGTTGGTTTATGTGTGTGAACTTTACACCTTTGAATTATGAGGCTTGTATGGAAATGATGAGTTTCATTTCAGGTAGTCCGTTATGAGATTTTAGGCATGTTTGAGAATGAGGTTGTCGTATTTGTGGTGTTTTGTGTCGCAAGCACGTGATCTTCACTATTTTGATCTGTTTGATGTGTGAGTTTTTCCTAACTTGCTGGGTTCATGTTTTGGGTATTTGCATGATTCTACGAATTTGCATTTGTATGTTTATGACGTTGCTGAAAAGAATTTATTTCTTATATTAAATGGGTTTTGATCCACACTCTATTACAAAAAGTTTGTATATGAAAATGTTAGTTGCCCAAAAATGTGGGTGGATACGGTTGTGGATTGATTTTTGAACGACAAAGTGTCATTGTGTGAGAAAATTGAAATATCAAAAATAAATGATATTGATAAACTTTAATTCCTGGAAATTTAATCATCTGGAATTGTATACTTAGAACTACCACACCTCTTTTGTTTATTATTTCCCCTCTCCTATAGAGAAACTAAATAACATGCGGGTTATCTTGCGGAAATGATGTGAATTTTTATGCCTAAGATAGGCTTTGATATCTATCCGTAAAAAATGTGATGTGACTTTATGCGCATTGATAGCCCAAGAGTGACTTTTGTTACTCATATAGTTGGGAGTATCCTGTAATGGATGTCTGCATGTGATGTGTCCCCACTTGGGCATGGATGACTGAGAAGTCTTCTTTCATTTGAGAAAGGCATACGGGCATGTATGTTCGGTACGGAGGTGGTGCGAATGTGGGATCGTCTAAATGATCAATCCGTTAAAAATGAATAATATGCGTAAGTCAAATATTGTACGAAGACAACTGTTTAATTAATAAATTACGTTTATATTGTTTCTAACCCTTTTTATGTAGGATGGCAAGTCCACTAATATTTCTGCAAGTTTGACTTGTCATAGTCAACTTCTACAGTGTAAGTACAAGTAAATGCATATTTACTTATTAGGATGATGACATGATTGCCTCGTTGAGGAACTAAATTATTTAAATTGTGTTTTTCTTGCACGACACCTTTGACTCATTGAGGAACTACCTGTTAGTGTGATTGTTTATTATTTGTGTTTAGTTTGGATGTTATCACGTGCGAATTTATTAATTTTGGGATGAAGATTACTCACACCAGCTTTATTGCTGACGCAAGTGAGCTTTTGCTTCTTGGGTACATTTCTTTGGGAATGTAGCCTATGAGCGTTTCAGGTTTAGAGACTTTTGAGCAGCGTTACTGGAATTCCGCTAGTGGGGCTAGCAACGTCAGAGTCCTTCCTGGTTAGAGTTTTTAATTGTTTCAGTAATTAAATCATGCTTAAGTTGTTGCTGCTAAATGTTTCTATTGTTATTGAATTTCACGTCCCGAGTTTTGGGGAAACGGATAATCCTACGTAGATTTTGGAATTTTCGTTTTCTTCGAAAATCGGGTCGTGACAGTTTGATATCAGAGCATTTGGTTAGCCTAGGCTGGGGTAGAGTCTAGGTGATCCTCGGAATGTGGATATGGGTGTGTAGGAGTGTTAAAGTCTTAAAGATGAAGTGACAAGGTTGAACCTTGAAAACTTTAGTATTGTTTCATTTTCTTCGTGAATCTCATGATGAGGCTTCATTGACTTGTGTGTGCGCGAGTAATCTTATTTATAATGTCGATATTTGCGTGACATTATTCCGTATTGTTTTCTTTTTGATGGTTATGATATCTGTAGTGTTCAGTTAGCACTTTTCGCGAATCTAGGAACGAGATTCTTTTTGAGTTATATATATTGTAACACCCCTACTTTTCCAATGACAATAAAATTTATGTACCTAAAAATTCAATTGAAATTTGTATTTTAAAATCTTCTTTCGTTTGGCAAGTCGGTTTTTTTCAAAATTCGCTCAACTTTCTTTCCTTCTGAATCTCGGGATGAGATTCCATTTAACGGGTGTATAATGTAACACCCCTAAATTTCATAAAGATAATTTATTTTATTTTTAATTAAATAAAATAGAGTTACATTTAATTGAATTTAAATTTCAAACTTTCAGGTTTTATTTAGTGTGTTTAGAGAGTGGGTGCCTTTGGAATTTCAGTGAGGGCGGATAACCACCCATCTTATAAAGCGAAAAACCCCATTTTCATCCTTCTTCCCTTCTATGCGTTTTTGTTTTTTATTTCCTTCTTCTGTTCATTGGCGGAGAGCACGCTCTCTAATCGAGCTTCGCAGCCGATCCCACCGCCCCAGATTTATTCCTTTCTCCTTCCTCTCTCGTCCCTTTCCTTCTCATTTGATTTAAACACCAGAAACATAGTTTAGAGTGAGTGCTCAATCTAGATGTCGTTGCAAGGTGGTGATGATTGGTTGTGGGGAAATCGCGAGGTTGAGAAGTGGCGATTGTGAATCTATGAGGTGCGATCAGCTCTGTGAGAAAACGAGGAGGGAACAATTGTCGGTGTGGTGAAGGTTAGAATGCGTTTGTTCGTTCGTCAGCCCATACATCGATCGGATTTCGTAGCGGTGAGTTTTCTTGAAATTAGTTATGATTCATTCTTGCAGTATGATTGTTTGATGAAATTACTGAGAAAAAACATTGAGTTAACAAAGAATAAAGAATGAAATAAGTGATGCTTCTTACAGTGTTTTCCAATTATTTGATGAAATCACTCAGAGAAACATTCATAAACAAAGAAAGTTTAAACAATTTCTCATCATTTCTTGTGCAACTCTCCATGTTTACTTCGTCTTTGTATGTGGTTCATAAATAAGGGATGCTTCTTAGTTTTTCTTCCCCTTGAGCTTGTCTTTCACTTAGAGTCCTCATGTCTCTGAACCAAACATACCCATCGTAATGAAACAGTGTGAGAAAATTCTGAATACATAGGAAAATTGATTAGGTGGGAAGATGTAGTTTGTTACCTTGGCGAACTTTTTTGTAGTATTTGGGATCCATAGACAACTTCCAGATTATTAAACTTGGTAGAATGGCCAAGATTATTAAACTTGGTAGAATGGCCAAGGTATCATGACTGGCTATCATTAACAAAATGAAATTTTCCAAAAATTTCTGTTTTTGTAATGGGTTCTTAACCCTTTACTTTCAACGCTAACAAGCAAGAAAAGGCATCATTTCTCGGGCTAAGAGTGCCCTTCCTGCGATCTCTCCCTATGTTTCTGGCTTGCTTTCTTGTTCATTCGTTGCGCCCTTTGTTGCACTTGTTGTTCTAGTAATCGGTTTGTTAGTTCCCATTAATTCTTTGTGAGGATTTTGGTTTCTTGTTGCTCTTTATTGCAATTGGGTATCTTGGATTGTGAGTTCTTCTTGTTCTTATTTTGAATTTTGGATGTGTTTGCATATTTGCAAATATATTGTAAGATGGATGTTGGCATGATTTGGATTTATGGGGTTTGTCCATGAAATGGAATGTT
The DNA here is from genome assembly GCA_963556465.1 of Berberis vulgaris. NCBI lineage: Eukaryota > Viridiplantae > Streptophyta > Magnoliopsida > Ranunculales > Berberidaceae > Berberis > Berberis vulgaris. The sequence continues at coordinate 68,815,253 of OY747125.1, read as the reverse complement.
TGATTTAGTTCATGTTTTACCGATTTTAAGTATTCTGGTTGTTATGCATCATCCATGCTATTTGTTCTCAAGTTTTATGAGTAAGAACAAAAGAAATTCTTTATTCGTATTTGCTATTCTTGTTTGTACTAAAGTTAAGATATGGATTCGGATGGCACATCACTGATTGTGTTTTCTTCTTAGATTAGGTTGTCTCTACTGCTTTTTAGTAAAGGGCCTGAAGGCATTATGTAACTCGGAGAAAGGAACCCAATTTACATTTGTTTTTATGTTTTTATGAGTTAAATTGGAGGAGATTCCACTGGATTGATCAGTGCAGCAATTGAAGGACGGAAGAACCCTAACCGAGGTTGACGTTTGCTTTGCTTTGCTGGTAATCATTGAATCATCCATTCAGTTAAGTGACTATTCTTTTAGACTTATCTTGGTTATTCTTTTAGACTTTTCTTGGTTAGTTTGGTTATTCAAGACAAAGAAAGGATTCCTCCTCCTCATTAACATCATCTGTAATTGAAATACCAATACTTTGTGACGTGGTGAGTTGGACATTTTCATTCAAGATTGCCTTTTGAAAATCAAGTTACATATACTTCAAATTTCTTCTCATTAAATTTCATCTGTTGTACTTTATCAGTGTTTATTAGATCTAGGGTTACATATCTGTTGGTATGCCTGATCTTTGATTTCTTGCATATTCAATAGGTTTAGATTTACCTATGGTTAGTGGTAGACTTTGTTGTAGAAGATAGGTTTAGAGAAAACTTTTGATTCAACATATGCAAGAGGGGATTTGGGGTCGAGAATTGATGGAGATTTTGTTGATTTCGAACTACCACCTTTGATTAATGTGGTGTTTGCGTTCTATACGTCTCTATTGGTTCAAAATTAAGTGATTGGTGTGTTTAGATTCACAAGGAGGAATACCCCTGTATGCTTGTGTCTTTGTTAATGAAATATCTATTAGTATATTTTAGACTTATATGATTGGTACTTTGTGGGTTGTATATTTGTGAGACCCTAGAGTGGGCGGACCTGAGGGTGAGGGTTGGAGCCCAATAGGCCCAACAAGCCCAATAGGCCCAATAGGCCGGAAGTGTGCCGACATAGACGTTGGGTCAGTGTGCTAACGTGGACGTTGGGCCCTAAGGCGAGTGGACTGTGAGACCCTAGAGTGGGCGGACCTGAGGGTGAGGGTTGGAGCACAATAGGCCCAAGAGGGGTTGGACAAGCTACAAAGGGGGACATAGTCACATCGCCTGGGTGCGGGAGGGGGATGTGCTACTTATGTGCGAGGTTGGATGCCCATAGTAACAACGCGTTTTAAAGTCGTGCAGGCCGGTTGGGCCCAGAGCGGACAATATTGTTACTGTGCGGATCGGGTTGTTACAGTATTGCTTTGCAACTTCTATCCAAAATAAAATACATTAATCATGGTTAAGAGTGAAGAGAAGGTTGTTCTGGTTTGAAGATGGATTACCATTTCCATTTCTATTACCAATATTCTGAAGGGGTAAGAAATTGCTAGATAGGGTTTTAGCTTTAGTTAATTAATTCTACATCTTAGTTGATGAGGTATACTTGTACATTCCATGAGATTTAAATGAATATACACGGAAATAGTAAACGGTAATAGGTGAGAGAAAAGATGGGTCAGAAAGGATTCATGTTAGTTTATATAGTTTCCCCCATTTGTGAAGTCTGAAAGTAGTACAGTGAAGTGTCTTTACAGTGAAGTGTCTTTCTTGCTACTGAAAGTGGTGTCGAGTTTTTGGTCAGATAAGATTATGGGTAGTCTAGGCCTTATGGACTCATGGAGTCTATTTTTCCTCACTACTTACATTTAATCATGTATAGGGTGATTGAGGTTCAGTAGAGAAGTTAAGGGATCTTTGGGTTTGTGCCTTTGTGCTGGATTATGTAAGAAAGTGTAAACTTTACACCTTTGAATTATGAGACTTGTATGGAAATGATGAGTTTCATTTCAGGTAGTCCGTTACGAGATTTTAGGCATGTTTGAGAAAGAGGTTGCCTTATTTGTGGTGTTTTGTGTCACAAACGCGTGATCTTCACTATTTTGATCTGTTTGATGTGTGAGTTTTTCCTAGCTTGCTGGGCTCATGTTTTGGGTATTTGCATGATTATATGAATTTGCATTTGTATGTTTATGACTTAAATTTGATTGTTATGCAAATTGTGTTTGCTGAAAAGAATTTATTTCTTGTATTAAATGGGTTTTGATCCCCGCTCTATTACAAAAAAATTGTATATGAAAATGTTAGTTGCCCAAAAATGTGGGTGGATACGGTTGTGGATTGATTTTTGAATGACAAAGTGTCATTGTGAGAGAAAATTGAAATATCAAAAATAAATAATATTGATAAACTTTGATTCCTGAAAATTTAATCACCTGAAATTGTATCACTTAGAACTACCACCTTTTTTGTTTATTATTTCCCCTCTCCTATACAGAAACTAAATAACCTGCGAGTTATCTTGTGGAGGTGGTGCGCCTATTTCTTATAGAGAAATTAAAATAACCTTCGGGTTAGTCTTGCGAAAATGATGTGAATTTTTATGCCTAAGATAGGCTTTGATATCTATCCGTAAAAAATGTGACGTGACTTTATGCGCATTGATAGCCCAAGAGTGGCTTTTGTTACTCATATAGTTAAGAGTATCCGGTGATGCATGCTTGCATGTGATGTGTCCCCACTTGGGCATGGATGACGGAGAAGTCTTCCTTCATATGAGAGAGGCATACGGGCATATATGTTCGGCACGAAGGTGGTGCGAATGTGGGATCGTCTAAGTAATCAATCCGTTAAAAATGAATAATATGTGCAAGTCAAATATTGTAAGAAAACAACTGTTTAATTAATAAATTACGTTTATATTGTTTCTAACCTTTTTTTATGTAGGATGGCAAGTCCACTAATATTTCTGCAGGTCAGACTTACCATAGTCAACTTCTACATTGTAAGTACAAGTAAATGCATATTTACTTATTAGGATGATGACATGATTGGCTCGTTGAGGAACTAAATTCTTTGAACTGTGTTTTTCTTGCATAACACCTTTGCCTCATTGAGGAACTACCTATTTGTGTGATTGTTTATTGTTTGTGTTTAGTTTGGATGTTATCACGTGCGAATTTATTGATTTTGGGATGAAGATTACTCACACCAGCTATATTGCTGACGCAAGTGAGCTTTTGCTTCTTGGATACATTCCTTTGGGAATGTAGCCGATGAGCCTTTCAGATTTAGAGACTTTTGAGCAGCGTTACTGGAGTTCCGCTAATGAGGCTAGCAACGTCAGTCTTTCCTGGTCAGAGATTTTAATTGTTTCAGTAATTAAATCATGCTTAAGTTGTTGCTGCTAAATGTTTCTATTGTTATTAAATTTCACGTCCCGAGTTTTGAGAAAACGGATAATCCTACATAGATTCTGGGATTTTCGTTTTCTTCGAAAATCAGGTCATGACACAAGGTCATTTATAGGGAGAGGTGGTCATCCTTACAAAAAATCAACAAGTTTTGAATTTAAAAACGTCAAAGGTAACTTGGTACAAACACTTATCCCACAGAACCCTATAATAACACATCTTAGCCATTGCTTTGACATAATCCAACAAACTCAATTAACGATGAGTTGTAGTATAATCTAAAAGAAGGTTTCTCTCAGTTACTAACTCTTAACTCATCTAATTTTCATGTCCTCAATCCGTTTATTAATTTAAACTGTCTAGTTGTCCTTCCAGTGCTATTTTGTTCTCTTTTTCTATTCTCTCTATGCATATAGTACGAGACACACTGCTAATAATCACATTCAATTGGATGATCAAATGGTTTGCATCATAACCTCGCACTCATGAAGAACTCTATGAAGATTTGATTCCAATTGGGTAAACCATCTGATGTGGAAGCAAACTCATTAATGGTACCCATCTTCCTATAAAAATTATACTCATTTCTTAGCAACCGAAACGGGAAGGTGAAATAAGTGCACATACCAAATTTGACGCCACATTTTAAATGGATAAATTTCTAGAAGAATGCTATTACACAAAACAAGTAACCTTTTTCAAGCTAGGAAAGTACCATCAGGTAGGGAAGCCATATGAGATGCAATAACAGCTATTCCTCCAGACTCGTACAATGTTGTAACTCCATCTTCTGAAGCAGTTGATACCAGAAATAAAAATTCATAACACTCATCAAACATTGAAGGGCCAGACCTGTGAACCATAAAAGTGCAGTGAAATACTGTTATTAATAGCAGAGTAACAATAAGTCAAACTTGCAACAGCTGCAGAAAAAAAAACAAAAAAAAAAAAACAATAACAAACCAGACATGTGAAAGTCAGGACATCCTTGTACCATCTTCATACATAACCAGAAATAAAAATCATAGCATTTACTAAAAGCCAAAGGGCCTGAATCGTGTAATATAGTGTGAAAGTATCAAATGGATGTTGTAAATTATAAAAGCAAGGGTAGCCAGAGAAGAAAATGTTGTAAATTATAAAAGCAAGGCCTGGAGGGCACCTAGGAAAATGTCATCTCCATGACGTCAGGTAATGTGTCGCCATGACAGCATCTTGCTGGTTTTCATTCATAATCAGTTGATAAATGTCTGGCATATTTAAAGAACTGCCGTCAGCATTGGTTGTAACATACGTTATGGGACCACAAATACACTTGGCAAGAAGATAAAGGCCCCTCAACCATAAATAGTGAGGGAAAACATAGCTATAGGTTGGTTTTCTTTGGTCATTTTCTTTGATCTCTCTCTCTTTCCATGTTCAATCTCTGTGACTTTGACATTTACTGTTCGATTTGACCTACTTTTCCGTGCATTCTCGTTTCGAGAGCGGCACTTGCCTATGCTTATTTAGACCCAATTACTGTCACCGTCCTACCTCTCGAGACCTTATCTCTTCACCTCTTGCGCACTCTTCATATCATCATAGTGGGAAATCTTCAAATGTGACCCTTTACAAGAAGGTTAAATGAGACCCAGTTTCATAAATAAGCCACAATATCCACCCAAAGTAGACCAAATACTATCCAATGTTTAAAAATGCTTCGGGATTTGAAGCCTTGACGCGTTACCTTCAATATTTTTTTTTAAAAAATTATTGTTTGAGAAGATCTAAAAAACTACGAACAAATCAAGAAAACAAAAAAGACAAAATAACAAAGTAAAAAGTAGAAAGTGTTATTTGATTGTTGTGGCAATAGAGCAACATAAAAGTGGCAGAACAAAAGAAAACAGCAAAAAAAAAAAAAAAAAAAAAGGTCGGACGTTCCCATTCAAACAAGTTAAACCTCAAGGAGTACTCCACTCCCAAATTTATGTAAGCCCCGCATTCCAAATAATCCACTAAACCAGTATCAACTTCCTAGTCATGTGAAATTGAAACATGAATTGTTCATGAACTTTTCACATCAAGTACTGTCTTCTATACAGGAATTTAAATGAATGTGGCCTCAAGTATATGGATTAGGATCCATTTCTCATTTGATAGACTAAAATTCGACTTTGGTGCTCATAGTCACACGATGAATCATGACAAAACTCTTCTTACCTAATTTTTGTTTGCTTTTGTCTAATAGTCTACATGCATATTAAAACTTAGAACAGACTACTATCCTTCAACAAAACCACCCAATTCTCTAAAAGCCCCTCCATGCAAAAAAAAATGTGTATCTACGACGTAGACACATTAAATTAGTTTGATGCTTGATTAAGCATATCATACAAAGAAGTGCATCGGTTTCCAAAATACAAACAAATTAATTGTTGATATTTGTACAATATTCATAAAATTCATACACGAAAAAATAAAAGAGCTGAAAATTACCCCTGTTGCAGTATTTCCAGTACATGTGGAATCTTGGAAACCATGTCTTTGGACGCCGCGATCTCCGGGACACGGCAAATTGCAGTAATAATATTAACTGAAAGCTGCAAGTAGGCAACGCTATCTTCGCCTTCTTTGTTACCAATTTTCCCCATTCCTAATTGACACTATATTTATAAGAAATAAGAAAATTTGAAGGAAAACAATGGGGCAACTATAGCCAAATAAGAATAACTAATTGATCACCTGTTCGCAACAACCGATCAAGAAACTGAGCACTAACAGCATCGTAAACCCTACGAATGGAAGCATGATCGTCTCCTTTGCAGAACTTAGTAGCTAGGAGAAGACCTGCTAGCCGTTGTTCGTCTCTTTCGCCTTTCAAGAGATTCAGGCAATCCTCCAGACCTGGTGATTGTTCCTGCAAGTTTGAGTGCAAGAAAAGTGTTTGAATAAATGTCTGAAAGAATGTTCAGCGCGAGAAAGAAGGGAGAGAAAGTACCATTGCAAGTAAACAGAGAGGAATACAGCAAAGAGAGTGAGTAGAGTTAATTTCTCTTTACTCAACAGGGATGAGCTGATGAAGAGACAGCAATGAAAGAGGGAAAAGACATGGAGTGTGAGGAGTATCTCTCGGCCCTTCTGGACCAAAAAAAAAAAAACTGATTTAGCATTCCTTCACACTTAAAAAAATATAAACAAAAGTAAGGCTACATGGCGAGGAAATGAGCGAGGAAACCAGCGAGGGGAGTGAGGCGGAGGGAGGGTAGGGATGGCAACGGGGCGGATTTGGACAAATCCATCCCCGCCCCGTTGGAGATCGCGGATCCCCAAATCCGCCCCGAATAACCGATAATTTATTTTTGCAAAAACCATCCCCGATCCGCACGGATTGGAGGATATCCGCCCCGCCCCGCCCCGCCCCGATAATCCGTTAAAAAACCCTTTGGTTTTGAAAAATTCGGGAGGTGCTAAAGTCAGAAAAAAAAATGAAACGAAGAAGAAGATGCAACACAGAGCATCACAATCAACAATTTGTACCACTACATTTGCTTCAGTAAACTGATCAAATAATTGTTAAATCAAATACTTCAAATCTGGCCTAAACTAAAACCAGATCTGTAGAGATTACCAAAGAAGATGAAATCACCAAAGAATAAGAAGTAGAAATGAAGAACAAATCAAACATTACACATTTACAATCAAGATCGACAAGGATCATCCTCTTCAAGATCAATTTTGGATTTGATCTTCCTCTTCAAGATCGATTTTGGATCTGTGATCTTCGTTTTCCCTTCAAGATCGATTCAAGATGGGGATCTTCCCGACTTCCTCTGATTCAAGATCTGTGGATCTTCATCTTCTAGATCAATTTTTGTATCTGTGATCTTCGTCTTTCCCTTCAAGATCGATTCAAGATGGGGATCTTCCTGACTTCCTCTGATTCAAGATCTGTGGATCTTCATCTTCAAGCTCGATTTGGATCCTGTGGATCTTCATCGCCCACCGATTTGGATCCTGTGGATCTTCATCGCCCACCGATTATAAGGCTCTTAACGTTCCTGACTTCCTCTGATCTTCGAAGAAGAAGATTTTCGAAGAAGAAGATCTTCAGTGAAGAGAAGATCTTCCTGCCATGAAGTTGAAGAGAAGATTTTCGAATAAGAAGATCTTCAGTGAGAAGAGCAAAAGATTTTCAGTTGAAAAGATGGGGAATACTTATTTGAAGAGAAGGTTTTCGAATAAGAAGATCTTCAGTGAGGGTGAGAAGAGAAGAATATCTTCAGTTGAAGAGATGGAGAAGACTTCTTTGAGATGGAGATGGAGAAGATCTTCAACTGAAGATCTCTACTTCTTTGAAGTGAGGCGGAGTGAGACGTGAGCGGAGTGAGAAGTGAGCCTAGGGTTAGGGTTTTTTCATTTATAAAGGCCAAGGGTATTTCAGTAATTCTAATGATTAAACGGATATCCGCGGGGCGGATTTGTCCAAATCCGTATCCGCCCCGATTATTTAATGGATATTGTTTGTATATTCGTATCCGCCCCGAAATCCATTTAAGCATACCCAAAACCGCCCCAAACGGATTGGGTGGGGCGGATATCCATGAAAATCCGCCCCACTGCCATCCCTAAGGGAGGGGAACCATTCACCCCCTCGGGATGCGTGCATTGACTTTTCTTGCACGCATCCCAAGGGAGTGAATGGTTCCCCTCCCTCCGCCTCACTCCCCTCGCTGGTTTCCTCGCTCATTTCCTCGACATTTAGAATTCCCCATATAAACAAATAAAGAAATAAAATGTTGAAGTTACGCTGGGTGATCATCTAATCTGAAAATACTGAAAGAAATACAAAAATTGTAAATAATATTTTGCAATTGGGGGGTCCAGTTTAGTGAAGGAAAAGCAGTTAGGGTTGATTTAAATAGTAAATATTTCTAATTTAAGGCCAAAATAGTCAAAATACACAAAGAAACAATGAACTAATTCAGAATTGAGGATCACCAAATCATCGCATTTCTATTTATAGATGAGGGGAAGGATCGCACTTAGGGACTCGTTCGTTCGGGTGGGCTTGGCCTAGGGTTTGAGCCCTAAGACGAGAAGATTAAGATACTATGTGTGATGGTGAGTCACAGGGAGTGGCGGTGGGTGGGTGATGGTCAGAAGCAGTGAGAGGCGGTTTGGTGATTATGGGTGATGGTGAGTCGTTGGGAATGGCAGTGAGTGGTGATGATTTGTAGGGAGGGAAAGAGGGAAAAAGGTGGGATGGAGTTTATTTTGCCCTTTTAGAGAAATTTCTTCTCTATGTGGAACAGAAGGAATAGGAAGAAGAAGAGAGATTAGGACTTGTTACCTGTGTGTTTGTTTGTGTGGATTGTTTTCTGGAAGAGTTTTGGGTTGTCTGCTTGGTGAGGAAATGGACTAGGAAATGAATGGAGGATTAGTTGGATTGCCCGATTTTCCGTGGATGATTTTGAGGGTGATGATGGAGGTGTGAGCTTCGGTTCAAGCTTTCTTGATTGGTCTTGTAATTGAGTAACTTGTTTGATGAGTAAAGGCTTCCCTTTCCAGTTGTTGAAGCAACCTATAGAGAGGCTAATTAGCCTTTGGCGGGTTATTTTTCTTTTAGCCCCCATTAATTTAGGTGAAACTCTACTTGGGCGTAATTTCTTTTTATTCCGTCTAACCCCTATTTTAAGAAGAATAAGAGAGATAGGACTTGTTACCTGTGTGGTTGTTTGTGTGGATTGTTTTCTGTCTGCTTGGTGAGAAAATGGACAAGGAAGTGAATGGAAGATTAGCTGGATTGCCCGATTTTCGTGGATGATTTTGAGGGTGACGATGGGGGTCTGAGCTTCGGTTCAAGCTTTCTTGATTTGTTTTGTAATTAAGTAACTTGTTTGATGAGTAGAGGCTTCCCTTTCCAAATGTTGAAGCAACCTATAGAGAGGCTAATTAGCCTTTGGCGGGTTATTTTTCTTTTAGCCTCCATTAATTTAGGTGAAACTCTACTTGGGCGTTATTAATTCTTTTTATTCCGTCTAACCCCTATTTTAAAGAGAATAAGAGAAATTAGGACTTGTTACCTGTGTGGTTGTTTGTGTGGATTGTTTTATGTCTGATTGGAGAGAAAATGGACAAGGAAGTGAATGGAGGATTAGCTGCATTGCCCGATTTCTGTGGATGATTTTAAGGGTCGATGATGGGGGTGTGAGCTTCGGTTCAAGCTTTCTTGATTGGTTTTGTAATTGAGTAACTTGTTTGATGAGTAGAAGCTTCCCTTTCCAGTTGTTGAAGCAACCTATAGAGAGGCTAATTAGCCTTTCACAGGTTATTTTTCTTTTAGCCCCCATTAATTTAGGTGAAACTCTACTTGGGCGTTAATAATTCTTTTTATTCCATCTAACCTCTATTTTAAGAAGAAGAAGAAGAAGAAAGATTAGGACTTGTTACCTGTGTGGATTGTTTTCTGTCTACTTGGTGAGAAAATGGACAAGGAAGTGAATGGAAGATTAGTTAGATTGCCCAATTTTCGTGGATGATTTTGAGAGTGATGATGGGGGTATGAGCTTCGGTTCAAGTTTTCTTGATTTGTTTTGTAATTGAGTAACTTCTTTGATGAGTAGAGGCTTCCCTTTCCAGTTGTTGAAGCAACCTATAGAGAGGCTAATTAGCCTTTATTGGGTTACTTATCTTTTAACCCCCATTAATTTAGGCGAAACCCTACTTGGGCGTTATTAATTCATTTTATTCCGTCTAACCCCCATTTTAAGAAGAAGGTGAGAGATTGGGACTTGTTACCTGTGTGGTTGTTTGTGCAGATTGTTTTCTGGAAGAGTTTTGGGTTGTCTGCTTGGTGAGAAAATGGACAACGAAGTGAATGGAGGATTAGCTGGATTGCTAGATTTTCGTGGATGATTTTGAGGGTGATGATGGGGGTGTGAGTTTCAGTTCAAGCTTTCTTGATTTATTTTGTAATTGAGTAACTTGTTTGATGAGTAGAGGCTTCCCTTTTCAGTTGTTGAAGCAACCTATAGAGAGGCTAATTAGCCTTTTTTCGGGTTATTTATCCTTTAGCCCCCCATTAATTTGGGTGAAACCCTACTTGGGCGTTATTAATTCTTTCTATCCCGTCTAACCCCCATTTTAAGAAAAAGAGAGATTAGAACTTGTTACCTGTGTGGTTGTTTGTGTGGATTGTTTTCTGAAGAGTTTTGGGTTGTCTGTTAGTGAGAAAATGGACAAGGAAGTGAATGGAGGATTAGCTGGATTGCCCAATTTTTGTTGATGATTTTGAGAGTGATGATGGGGATGTGAGCTTCGGTTCAAGCTTTCTTGATTTGTTTTGTAATTGAGTAACTTGTTTGATGAGTAAGGCTTCCCTGTCTAGTTGTTCAAGCAACCTATAGAGAATCTAATTAGCCTTTCTCAGGTTATTTATCTTTTAGCCCCCATTAATTTAGGCGAAACCCTACTTGGACGTTATTAATTATTTTTATTCCGTTTTACCCCCATTTTAAGTATTGACCGTTAAGTTAACAACTTTGACTACCAGATTCTATTACTTCTTTGCAAATACCCGGATTAGCCCATAAAACTTCAGAAAATCTCTTTTGTTTGGCAGCTAAATCCCGACGGTAAAAATTGATTCAATTCTGCCTAAAAATCTTCAGGTGATCTTAAGGACCACCCCCTTTTTCTCTCGCGTGCCTAGCATGCGAGGTCTATTTTCCCTCTTTTCCCCAAACCAAACCCTAAAATCAAATTGAGAGTGAGGGGAACTTCATTTGATCTGTAATTGTAGTGTGAGAGGAAGATTACGAAAGGGACGACAAGAAACTGAAAAGTATAGCCGGTGGACAAATCAGTATTGCTGGAGAGATAAGTAAAATTTGTATTTGCTGTATTTTGTATGTTGGATTGTTCGAATTTTTTTTTGGAGAAGATGGGTACCAAACGATAAATTTGGAAATTAATGGGGGTTAAAAGGTAAATAACCCAACATCAAGTGGGTAATTTTCAGTAACGGCTTCCATGATTAGTCTTTGAGATTTGCCTGCTTTTATTAATTCCGATATGATTACAGTATGAATATGAGCGTCCAAACAATACTTATCTGTGGGAAGATGATATAGTAGACAATACAGAAGAACCAATATACAAATTAGGTTTTATGTTTCTTTCAAGCAATGCTCAGAACACAATAAGCGCATCATCATACCTCCCCTACTCTGACTAAAGGTCTATCAGAACATTACAGAGGACCAAGTCAGCTATGCAATTAAATCGAAAAGCGATCGTAGCGCGCTTCAGGGCCGAATTACGATTAAGCGTGATCAATCAGGATTAATCGGATTTAATCAGTCAATTTTTTCAAAGTATATATTTTTTAAATTTAATCATAGTCATAGATTACAAAACTAAATAATTAATGAAAATGGTGTAAATTTGTAATTATATAACTTTACTAATTATCGGTCAAACTATTTAAAAAGAAACTTGATGCAGTCGATTTTTGCTCCCTGCTTTGACCTAATCTCGCTAACCTGCTGACCTGCACAAGTAACGCACGTGAGCCACGGACCACCGTTGTGGTGGCCGATGACACTCTGATGATAAAGTTAGACAGGGATCTGAGGAAGGCGTAATGTTGTAAATAGGGAATTTGTAGCGTACCTTAGCTTACAAGCCTCATGTCTATTTATAGTGCTGGAATCTTGGTTCTACCAAGCCATCGTAGGCGTAGTTTAGGAGGGAGATCTTTGTGGAGATCATTTTCTAATTAGGAGTTGTGCTATAGGAGGGAAGTTCCATGTTAGCCTTGTGTTCCTAGATACGCGGGAGATAGTTCCCAATCCAAGAGCAATCCGTAGGAGGAAGTTTCCTTGCGTGGACTGTACTCTGGTATTTGATTCCTAGTTGGAAGCAAAAAGCTGTTATAGTCGCCCATCCGAAGCTGATCCTCGAAATACTTGCCTTAGTAGGACTTACGGGTATTGAGGATAGTTGTGAGACGTGTGGGCCTAGCGCACTGTAAGAGTTCGGGTCCGTCAGGCAGACTAGATTAGACGAGCTTATAACCGCTTAGGCTAGATCAATTTGGGCTGTTGTTGGGGCCCGTAATTCCTCAAGATCATCATGACACGTGTACGGCTCAGGGATGTGACCATTTTTATGTATCATAAGTTACCCCCCCCCCCCCGGGTTAGTGAGGCGTTAAGTCGGTCTGCTGACTCTTCGAAAAGGATATTGTACCGTCGTGATGATTGGATTCAAAGCGTTTGCCTCGAGCGGTGCACAACATTAAAGGGTACGCGACTGCTCAAGGAGGGAAAGTGCGATTTGTCTTCCCTATAAATATCGGCCGCCTTGATGTAGATTTTCTTATTGTTGTCTGTATTGTTCTTTCAAGCCATAGTATTGATGTGAAATTTGATTTGTTTTTTCTACCGATGGCTAACAATGTTGAATTTTCTCCCAAGGACCAGTTGTCACTAACTTGGATCCAGTTCTTCGAAGGCAGTTTGGTCGACGAAACTGAATTGATCAGGTTTCGTAGTTTATACTGTATCCCAGGTGATTTGGGCATTGTTCCCCACGTTTGGAGTTTTGGACCTGACTGTACCTCCTCATGGGTAGATAGGTTTGCACTGAGGCATGTTCGAGTCTGGGCTTCGATTTTTCGATGCCAGATGATGTTTGGCGCTTCTTTGTTTATTTCCCTATGCCTCCCGCTCAAATGGTTCCAAGCGGGTTCAAGATTCTGCTCGCGATCCTTCCGAGGACCCATGATGTTGGCATTCGTTTGACTTCGTCGGTGATCCATAACATGACCGTTACTCAGCTGGATCCCAGGGGTCAATGCATATTGAATTGTCCTCCGTGTCTGTGTTTAGCGGCAGGTGGCACTGAATCTTGGGAGAAGCACTGGTTTTTGCTTCGGTGGATTCTGGGTACTTCAAGCTTGGGAGTCATAGAGTGTCCCGATATTTTCAATTTGATCTTGGTTAGTTTATGGGTCGTCAATGTACGCTACTTTTATATATCCCTCGTGCGGTGATGGTTATAATGTTATTCCTATGTTTTAGGAAGTTCATTGTTTCGTCCCTTAGTGAGGAAGAGAGGTGGATAGAGAGGGAGTTTCTCAAACTCCCTTTGACATCCGTTGAGGATGTTATAATGCCAGGCAGTGTTGTGCGTAGTGGGTTGCTGCGGTGTTCTCATGGTGCTCGCCTTGCCTTAGGTTCATAGACTGAGGGGGTGGTCGCTCGTCGTTCGAGAAAGAGAAGTGTGGCTCTTCCTAACCTGTCTAGGCTTGCTGACTTTGAGGCGAATGTGCCTCCTGTTGTTGTTCCAAGGAAGAGGCAACCCTCTGACAGGGCGGCCACTCCCCGTGGGAGGTCGCGATCTGCCTGGGCGGCATCCTTGGGGGATCGTGGCTTTTCTCCAAATGATTTTGCTTCCCTTGTTAACTTAGAGAGGGAGGAAGTTGGTCTGCGTGTAGATGCTTCACATTATCGTGGTTTTGAGTGACCACTCGTGCACTTGAGTCGCCCAATCCTGTTTCGCTGCACCTCGAGGCTCGGAGGAGGGTTCTTGCATTGGAAAAGGTTTTTGCGGACCTGCGGATGTCATATTCGGATGCTCTCTGTCGGGTGGATTCCCTGAATGGTCAGTTGCAGAATTATGATACTGCCGCAAACCTTGGGGTCGTGGGGGTCGCGGCCTCCATTACCGAAACATAATTTACCGGTATGAGATCTCAACTGAGGGCGACCAAGTTTGATCTGGCATCGACTCATGCTAAACTGAGGCAAACCAAGTCCGAATTAGAGCGTCTGAATGTGGTCGTGGACCGACGGTCTTCCGATCTGAACGCTCAGGAAGACGAGAGGAGGCGGGCTGAGGCAGAATGGGGTGCTGAGCAACAATAGTTGGAATTCGCGATCAGTGAGGGGCTTCGCCGCGTTCGTGAGGCAGAACGACTGTTGGCGGAGGAGCATTCACATTACGCTGCCCTGGCAGGTGCGGTAGATCTTGACATGTCGGGCAGGAGGCCATTAATCTCATTTGAGGTTATTCGGGGCAGGTTGGAGCTTTTAGAGCTAATCAAAGGAGAGCATCCTTGTGTCGACCTTGATTTTGCTCGCTATAGGAGGGCTGCTTTTGGGTCGATTCATCGAAGGGAATGTTCTAGCTCTGCAACACTAGTTGCCGAGGAGGATGCTTCTCCTTAAAAATGGTTGTAATGTCCTTTCCTTGACAGACAAATATTATTAATTTTTGAATGAAAGTGTTGTTTTAGATGCTTCATAGTTCACAGTGTTTATATTACTGAGCGGAACGCCTGTTAGCCAAACTATACTTTCGCTTTTGATTGTTGTGTTGACCTTGTGACAGACACTATCACTGGTTGAGGGTTGACCAGGCTCCCTCGGTCATTGTCTGGGATGACTTCTTGGTGAGTTGTCAGCGGACAAGCGCTAACTAGACTCCCGCTTCTTTGGCCGTCGTGGCCTGCGCGAAGCAGACTAGGCTTTGGGCACCAGAAGCCGTCATCATCAGTCGCAAACTAACTAAGTTTACCTGGTAAGTTTGATGGTCATTGTCTGTTGGAGAGCAATGATCTCTTGGCGATTCATCGTCATCAGTAGACTAGCTCTGACTAGACTCCCACTTATTTGGCAATCGTGGCCCACACGCAGCGAACTAGGCTTGGGCAAAAGAAGTGGTCGTCATCAGTCGCGAACTGACTAAGCTTAACTGGTAAGTTCGGCGATCATTGTCTGTTGAAGAGCAACGATTCCTTGACAAGTTGTTGTTATCAGCTTACTAGACTCCCACTTCCTCGGTCGTAGTGGCCCGCGCGCAGCAGAATAGGCTTTGGGCACCAAAAGTTGTCATCATCAATTGCGAACTGACTAAGCTTACCTGGTAAGTTCGACAATCATTGTCTGTTGGAGAGCAATGATCCCTTTGCAAGTCGTCGTCATCAGCGGACTAGCACTGACTAAACTCCCACTTCCTCAGCCGTCGTGGCTAGGGCTGAACAAAAAACCGATCAAACCGACTAAACCAACCGAACCGATTAAAACCGAATCGATTGGTTCGGTTTAAATTCGGTTCGGATCGGTTTCGGTTTTAAAAAATTCAAAACCGAAGTGGTCGGTTCGGTTTTCGGTTTCTATGTGATTTTAACCGACCAAACCGAACCGACCGAATATATATAATAAATAATATATATTTTATATATAAATAATATAATATGTTTAAAATAGTCGGTTCGGTTCGGTTTTATTTCGGTTTTGGTTCGATTTTAGTCGGTTCGGTTCGGTTACGGTTTGCATAAATTAGAATCGGTTCGATTTCGGATCGGTTTTGTTAATGGTCGGTTCGGTTTCGGTTTGAAAATTTTAAAACCGACCTAGGTCGGTTCGGTTCATGGTTTAGGTGAAAAACCGAACCGATGGTTCGGTTTTCAGCCCTGGTCGTGGCCCACGTGCAGCGGACTAGGCTTTGGGCGCCATAAGTCATCGTCATCTGTCGTGAACTGACTAAGCTTACCTGGTAAGTTCAGAGATCATTGTTTGTTGGAGAGCAATGATCCCTTAGCAAGTCGTCGTAACTAGCGGACTAGCGCTGACTAGACTCCCACTTCCTCAACCGTCATGGCACGTGCACAGTGGACTAGGCTTTGGGCACCAGAAGTCGTTGTCATCAATCGCGAATTGACTGGCTTACCTGGTAAGTTTGATGATCATTGTCTGTTGGAAAGCAATGATCCCTTGGCAAGTCATCATCATCAGCGGACTAGCGCTGACTAGACTCCCACTTTCTCAGCCGTTGTGGCCCGCGCGCAGCGGACTAGGCTTTGGGCACCAGAAGCGTCGTCCGTGACTGACTAAGCTTACCTGGTAAGTTCGGCGATCATTGTTTGTTGGAGAACAATGATCCATTGGCGAGTCGATGTCATCAGCGGACTAGCACTGACTAGATTCCCACTTCCTTAGCCGTCATGGCCACGCGCAGCATACTAGGCTTTGGGCACCAGAAGCCGTCGTCACCAGTCACGAACTGACTAAGCTTACTTGGTAAGTTCAGCAATCATTGTCTCTTGGAGAGCAATGATCTCTTGGCAAGTCATCGTCGTCAACCCGTACATCTACCCAGAGTATCCCTGGTAGCTCTAGAACCCATTTCCCTTTGGTTGCGTCAAGTTTTCTTTTGATGGCCTCAAGTATCATTCGGTTGGTAACCTCCGCTTGGCCGTTGGCTTGTGGGTGTCCTGGCGATAAGAAGTGGTGGTCGATGTTTAAACTTTCACACAGTTTTTTGACCTTGCTTCATTCGAATCGGGTTTCTTTGTCGCTGACCAAAACTCTGGGGATGCCAAATCTACAGACGATGGTTGCCCATATGAATTTTTCGATCTGGACCTGCCCTATTTTGAATAGGGGCTCGGCCTCGACCAACTTGGTGAAGTAGTCGACGACCATAAGAAGGATCTTTTTGCTGGATGATGCTGGGAGCTGTCCGACGATGTCCATTCCCCATTGCGTGAATGGCCATGGGCTAGTCATCGAAGTTAGTACTTGGGGCGACATATGTGTGTATGGTGTGAATATCTGACATTTGTCCATTTGCGGATAATATCTTTGACATCTCGCTGCATGGTCAGCCAGTAGTACCCCAGGGTTAGGGCTTTATAGGCAAGGGTTTTCTCGCCTGGGTGATTCTCGCATATACCGTTGTGGATTTTTCCCAGGACTTGGCTTGCCTCTGAAGGTGATAGACATCGAAGCAGGGGCCCTGTGACTAATCTTTTGTATAACCTATCGTTTAGAATAGTGTATCTTGCTGCTTTATTTTTTAGTATCCTTGCTTCGATCTTCTCAGTTGGTAGGGCTCTAGTTGCTATGTACCCCAATATTGGAGTCATCCAATTTGGTTGTGTTTTCGCAATGCAGATATCTCTATGTTCTGCTTCATCGAGGCTTGATCGCTCTTGATATTCAATGAGGCCGCTGGAGACTTCGTCGGAGGCTGGGGCTTATTTGGCTAGCGCGTCAACTCTTTTGTTGTCATATCGAGGGCACTGCGTGAGTTCGCAGTTTTTGAACCTACCCATTATGCCAAGTATTCTTTCGCGGTAGGCTATCATGCGGGGGTCTTTGTTGTTGAAATCTTCTTTGACCTGGTTGACTACCAGTCTCGAATCGCTGTATCTGTTATGCAATCTATATCGATCCCTAATTCTAGCTTTAGGCCGGACAAGAGGGATACGTATTCGGCCTTGTTGTTTGAAGCGGGGAAGCCAAACCTGACGGTTTTTTCGAAGGTGAAGCCGTTTGGGGAGAGGAGTGTGATCACTACTCCAATTGCCTTTCTAGTCGAGGATCCGTCGCAGCGCAATATCCATGTTTGGACATCTGAATCCGGGGGTTGGTGGTTTGCTTTTTGATATTGTCTGTTGGTGAACTTAGCAATGAAATCTGCCAGCGCTTGGGCTTTGATGGCAATTCTTGGAGTGTAGTTTATGTCAAATTGTCCGAGCTCCACCGACCATATCACCATCCTATCTAAAAGCTCGGGTTTATGCAATACTGAGCAGAGTGGAAGCTTTGTCAGGACCGTTATGGAGTAGGCCTGAAAGTAGGGCCTCAGTTTCCTGGAGGATACGACCAGTGCCAGAGCTAACTTTTTCAGGTCTAGGGTCGTCTCGTACGATGGCTAAACTGACAGCGTGCTTGGAAACAAACAAGTACCAGTAGGGTGTTTCCCCTATCGTGGGCTTTGAGAGTAGCTCTAGACTCCCCATGTATGCTTTCAATCTCTGAAAGGCTTGTTCGCACTCTTTATTCTAGGAAAATCCCTTGCTCCTTCTCAATATCTTGAAGAACGGGAAGCATTTGTCAAACGACTTTGATATGAGTCTGTTGAGTACTGCCACCCTCCCAGTCAGGCTCTGAACGCCTCTGATATTGGTTGAAGCTTTCATGTCGAGAAGGGTCGGAATCTGTTTTGGGTCGGCCTTGATTCCTCTTTTGTTCACTATATATCCTCGGAATTTCCCAGACTCAACTCTGAACGTGCAATTTTCGGGGTTGAGTTTCATCCGGTATTTCCTGAGTTGGTTGAATACTTCGGTGAGATCTTGTATGTGGTTGGGGCCGCAAAGGCTCTTGATGAGCATGTCGTCTATGTACACTTCCATGTTCCTGCCAATTTCTTATTTGAACATCCGGTTGACCAGTCGTTGGTACGTAGCGCCTGCATTCTTTAAGCCGAATGACATCACTCTATACCAGTATATTCCCTTTTCTGTCAAGAAAAAGGTTTTCTCTTGATCTGGGGGTGTAACAATATCCGATTGTAGCCTAAATAGGCGTCCATGAAGCTGAGTAAGTTGTGCCCGGAAGTGGCGATAAAGGAGAGATTTTATGGCGAAGTGAGGAGAAATCATGAATGGGGATTCGATTTTACCTCGTGAATGCGATTCTCTTGCTCGCTTTACTCGATTTGAGTGAGTTTTCTCCTATTTGTGCTTCACCAAGTTTGAATCAGTGATGAATGTGTGCAGTCTTTAGGTTTGTTATCGCTCTGGTTCGCTCAGATCCGGCTCTTCATTGAGTTGAATTTTACGGAGGATCCTCACCTCCACCCTTGTTTTCGATGTTCCGGAGTTGATTTTGACATCCGTTTGCGCGGTAGATCACTTGTTTTCTTTGATTTCGCAATATCTTCTAGTTATAGGGCTTTGAGTTATTATAGTCCTGTTTGGTACCCATGACATGTTTGACAGGGTATTTCAGGCATTTCAAAATATCCAATGGTTTTTGTAGTGAAATTCATTGACTAAACAGTCAATACTCAAAATGGGTGTTAGAGGAATAAAATGAATTAATGACACCCAAGTAGAGTTTCGCTTAAATTAATGGGTCTAAAAGGTAAATAACTCGCATTTATCTGTATAGATGTTGTTTACAATGTTTAATTGTTTATTATTTGCAATTGATATTTAAAGTCTTAGTTCTTATGTCATTTTTATTTAATATTTTCCATTTTACTCAAATCTTCTTTTATAGTTGCTGGGTTAACCGAAAAAATAAAATAAAATAAAGATATTGAAAATCCATTTGATAAGGAATCTCAAATTGATCAACAACAATGGAGACTTCATCCTAATAAATGCAAAATCAAACAAAGAATACAATCTATATTCTCCCATTCTATCAAGCGCAACAAGCAACACGCCTTATATATACTAGTTCATTGATAAAATTTTAGCATGGAGTTTTATAAAAATTGTAGAAAAAATAATAAAATAGAGTTGAATCTACGTGGTCGTTCCGAGTCTTTATCCATTTACTATTTCTTACTAAGAGTAGAGTAGCTTATGACCGATACATCAAACTTGGGTCTTGTCTATGTCATGTTTTAAAATATTTTTCACATGAATAGCTATATCTTATAGTTGCGCTACCATTACAAGTGTGACGAATTAATGTAACTCAATTAATAATTAATAATAATTTTAAATTTTAAATGGTCAGCCAGAATGTAGTATCATTATTCAACACCACAACTCAATATGCGCCTTTTTTTTTTATAAATCATGTAAACATGTACTTAAGTTTTGGTTCAACAATCTAGAAGTTATCTCAAGACTAAGTATAAGATTAACACTATTTAGTTTGGAATTACTCGTTGTAGGTTATTGTATGGGATAATAAAGCACACCAAGGAAGAAAAAATATATGAAAATGGATCAGGAACCCAATTAAAAAAAATCCTCCTAATTGTTTTAATTATATAAAGACAACTCATAGTTTATATGTAAATGCTTGAGATAGAGCAATAGTAACAGCAACGCCTAATCCCTTAAACAAAATTTAGCTCAGATACATTATGATTGAAAACATGCAATTTTATTAAAGGAAATTGAAATACAAAATATTGAAATAAACTTGAAACACTTACAGGATTCTTGGAATTGAAACTTGAAAACTAAGTACAACAGCTTTGAACAAGAGATACAAAAGATTGGGGATTGGAGAGGCTATGTGATTGTTGAAAGACTATTTTGAAAGATGCATTGAACTCTTGAGTCTTCTTGCTTTTATAGCCTTGGTAGAGCATTGGATTCATTGATTATTGAGGGACACCATTATTGTAGTTTTGGATGAGTGCGTTAGGTATTTATTGAGATTGTTTTAGCAAGATGCAGAATAACTGAGGTTGGGTGAAGTGCACTTTCGATGCATTTAGATGGTTATGACATTATTGATGGTTGGATGTTGACATGTGAGCCAGGATATGGCAAAGTCATGGTTTGAAAGAGATGGGTTGGTGGAATGATAATGATAATGGTTGTGATAATGATATTTTGGTGGAATTTGGTGGAAATTGACTTGTGAATGGACTTGTCCATTATTGAATTTGGAATTGATGGGTTTTGCTTTAACCAATCTGTATTGGAGATTTCTTTGGATAAGATATTGATGATGATCTTGAATAGGTATTTGTTGTTCTAGTTTCTCGAGATACTTGGTAGTTTGGAAAGCCAATTCCCAATTTTATTTTTGATCAAATGTTGATAGAAAAATATATTTTCTACTACATAAGGATTGCTTCGAGTACTGCAGATTAAAGTCCTGTATCCGTCAACAAGAACTTGAATACCTTTTGTTCTGATTAGCTTGAATATTGAAGTCCATGATTGATTTAGCTCTTTGATCTTCTAATTCAGAAGCTTCGTATTGATGAGAAAATTTTGAAATTTGTGTTTTAAAATTTTTGAAAGTTAAAATCTTGTACCCTGGAGAGAACAAAACGTTATTGTTTTCTTTGATCCATTCGGGTAAAGTAGCAATCATCTCGATTTCAATTTCATCATTGTCTTGATACACCATGTGCGCAAGATTTCTGACAGTGTTCTTGAGAATTGGAGAACACCAGTGAAGCTCCTCTGGAGATTTTGATAGGATTCTGCCAATGAACCCCATTTCATAGAAATATGTTTTTTCTTTTGGATCTGCATTAACAATAAAAGATAAAACATTTTTGCCATAAAAGTTAGTAAAAATTGTCAAATAAGATTCCTCCAATGCTTTGCTATTGATAAACTCATTAAAATGTAACCAATTACACTTGGTCCATTCATGAGACATGATCTTGGTTGATTCAACATAATCAACTAAATTGTAATCTACATCACTTAGTGACATGTTGTTGGGCTGATCATTTGATTGATCAGACCGATCTTATACTTTTGGCTTTTGAATTGTCATTGCTATTGGACTAAGCAAAGTTGCCTGAGCATAAGCTTTGCTCTGAGATGAGCTTGCTATTGCATTATTGGCCATAATGGACCGAGTCTTAGATTTGTCAGATTTAACAAGTCTTTTTCTTTTGACCTTGGATAATTGTTTGCGTAGCCTTTTTAATGAGGCTTTCATTTGGGTTTCATTATTAGATTTGAAGGTTGTCCATACATCATCAACGAGATCTTTCTTCGATTTGTTGAGAGTATAGTTTGTGCTGAATGATTGAGATCGTCCCATTAAGCTGCAAGACTATTAATTTGAAAATCGTTAAATGATGCAATTTTGAAAACCTTTGAAAATTGAAAATTGAAAATTGAAAATTGAAAATTGAAAATTGAAAATTGAAAATTGAAAATTGAAAATTTAAAATTTAAAATTTAAAATTGAAAATTGAAAATTGAAAATTGAAAATTGAAAATTGAAAATTAATTCATATAAAATGAATTGGTTTGACCTGGCAAGGCCGGATTGATGACTTTAAATTGGAGTTTGATATGGACTTTGTTGGAGATTCTTTGGTGATTAATTGTTCTTGCAAAAATTGTAAAATTATTGGATGTTTGTTGTAAAATGAACGGGAAGAAAATTTCTTCTCCTAAAATCTTTGCAGATATTCCTTTATCACTTGTTTGGAATTGGTAGATTGTTGACAATAAAATAGTTCCTAGGATAATTTATTGTCCTAGATTTTTTATGAAAGTGATTTTTTATTGATGTAAAATGGTTGATGGTAAATTTGAACATTTATTAATTTGTAATTGATATTTAATTGTTGATTGTTTGCAGTGTAGAATTTGCCATTTGTTTGTTCAAAATACTTTGAGGGGATTAATCTTGGAGAAACACAATTTAAATCTGCACCAGAATCAACTAATGCAATGGTGTTGATTTTGATTTCTTTGTGAATGATCAAGCTGATATTGATATACCATTTACAAAATATGATTTGTGATAATATTTGTAGGAATTTTTTGTCTTTTTTAGTTTCTTCTTAAATATTTCTTGTTGGTGAACATTGTGAAATATGAATTCTCGTATTTGTAAATTTTCTTGTTTTAGTTGAAATTTTTTTCGTTTTGAGATTGTTAATTTCTTGTTGGAGATATTGTAATGTTAGTGGCTTTTGGTTTGGAGATCTGAATCTGTTAATGATTTCTTGAAAATTATAATAAGGTTTGTCTGTGAAATTTGGTTCTTTCTTGCCTATTAAATCATTTATTTTGAATAAATAGTCATGTTTTAATTGATGATTGTCTATTTTGTCAATAAAGTCTAATAAAATACTTGTTTCCTTTTGTTTTGAGATTACATTAATGCATGAAACTTCATTGCAGTTACATTTATTAACTTTGGAAGATGAACCAGAATCAGATTCTGATGTTTGAATATTGTAAAGTTGGGGATCATCGTGATTTGAACCAGATTCAGATTCAGATTCGATGAGTATCTTGTGAAGCATGTTTTTGAGTTCATCTGATACTTGTAATTTTTTGATTTTTCTTTCCATCTTGCAATCTCTTGCAAAATGTCATGTTTTGCCACATTAGAAACAAGTTGGTTGATTTATTTGTGGTTTGGTGTATGGTTGTTTTGTTTATGATTTCTTGTAAGGATTGAGTTTAGAGGATGTCTTGAATATGTAGGTTGTTTTGAGTAGATGAGTTTTTTGTTTATGTATTTGTGACTTGATGTTGTTAATTTTGATGATGGTGTTTTGATTGGTTTAAATCCATATTATTGACAAAAGTCACTCAATTCTTTCCTTTTTGTTAGATTTTGATGTTTTAATTGGGCTCTAAGTTTGAGATCATTGCAAATTGTTAATGCTACTTCATTTAATTTTGCAATTAAATCACCATAAGTGAGATTGTCATATGGGATTTATCCATTGAATTGAAGCTTTAGATTGTGTCTAATTGTTTTAGCGAAGGTTGAAAGGAGTCCAACAAGGAATTTTTCTTTCCAAAAAGAACTATTGGCATCTGGTCTAATCATAACCTTTGATAAGAACATCTCTTTGTACCATCTGAAATCTTAGAGTGTTGGGCATCTTAAATTTATAAGGATTTCTTTTAATTTTTCTTGAAAGTGAGTTGGATCACCTATAAAGTGTTTGAGTATTGCAAAGATGAGGGTTGAAACAGAATCAAATATGGTTTCACCTCTTTCAGTTTTGATTTATTAACCTAATTGGTCTATTTTGATAGCAATGATAATATTGTATTTTTCTTGTTGGCTCAGATAGTAGTCTCACCATCCTTTTAATTGCACAGTAAAATCGGCGATGATTATTTTTACTATTTTATTGACATTTTTGCCTTCATTCCCATGAGTTGAGGCTAACATTGTCTTTTCTAGAGTTGTATCTACAATGTTTTGTTCACTTTGTCCATCTATATTCCACTCATATATTGAACCAGTGGAATAGTGAGATGCGACTGTTTGTCTCTTTTCTTCGAATTGCAGGTCTGGGAAGAAAGGTCGTGGCTAATAGTTTATTGTAGAGGGTAATGGTGTGGTTTTTAATGTTGAAGGGATTGACCTATTTGCTAATTTTGAAATCATTTAGGGTTGTGAATCAGATTCTTCTTCAATATCTGATAATTGGGATAGAACATTAATATTATTTGAGCTTGAGGATGATTTTGTTGATTCGAGACCATTGAGTGTTAATTATGCTAATTTATTATTGATTTGATCAATAAGATTGGCTTGAGATGAAATTGTTCCTTTGTCAATTGTCGTGGGTTTGAAATATGGAGTTGGTTTTGGAGGGTTTATTGACTTTTGAATATTTGAAGTTTTATCATTAACTACATGTTGACCTATTGTGTGTAGAAGTATATTTGTGTAACTGTTTTGTTCAATGATTTTTTTTATATTTCATATTGCACTTGATTTGAAGCGATTTGACTATAGCATGTTTGATTAGGGAGGGTAGAACTTCTGTACCTTGAGCTTTGTACTATATTTGTTTTAGAGGAGGTATTTTGGATTCTGTGATTGTATCGTCTTTGAGTTTCCAAGTATTTGTATTTGTTATGACATTTAAACCTTTTGAATAATTGTTTTCATACCAATCAAAGAAATGGTAATTGACTTGGAGCTTTTCACAGAACTGATAAAAGAGTTCTCCCAAGTGTATTATTTCTTCACGAGTTGGATGTTTTTTTAAAAATTGATTTCTTTTGTTTTTCTTGCAAGGTTGTTCATATTCTTGTCTGATGTAATCGTTGTCTAATTTGAATTCTCTTGTTAGCATGTAAATTTGAGATGGGTCTCTCATTTATGATGGAGTTGGTGATTTTTGATTTATTTGGTATTCTATTTCAGATTGTTGATCATTGATATAAATTGGTTGAGGGTATTGTGGATTTTGTCTTAGTTTGGTTAAATCTACGCTTGTGACAGATTGACTCCCTAAGGTCTGAGGAGTTGTCCTATATGAAGAGGTTGAGAGGTTGAGGTTCTTGGTAATCGAAGATCATCTATTGATAGCTTGGTTTTCCTAGTAGACGTAAACTGTAAATCAACAGTTCCGTCTTCATGAGAGATAATCTAAGACAGTTCACTTGGTGGAAGAGGCATTGGTTATGTCTGAACTTGCCATGAACTTGGAAGGGTGACTTGATCCCAACGAATAGTCTTTGGGACTATAACATTTGTTTTGTTTTTGTTTGATTCGAAAAGGACTGTGTATCCCTTTGTGAATGTTTCCTTTGCTTGAGGACTGGTTTGAGTCTTCATGACTTTGTACGTGATACGATATAATAATGCTAATGATATTGAACCATGTAGCATATCATATCCAGAGGTTTGGATATTGAGGGTTAATGTTTCTAAAACATTTGGGTCATGAAGTGATATTGTAAAATTGGGGTAACAATTGAAATAGACTGGCCCCAATCCTAGGGATGTTTTTGCTATTCCTAAGATAGAGTATTGGAATTTGTTGTGCCTGTAGTCTCTGAGACAAATCAGAGCAGAAAACATCTAAACTTATTCTTGTAAGAGGCTTGATTCCTACTTGAATTAATCCGATGTGGATGTAATTGAATTGTTTTTGTATGTGTTCTTCTAGTTTTTCTAGAGTGAACAATTGAATTGGTTTTTGAGTTGGGCCTAAAGGTAAAGTATCTTCTATAACTTTGAAGATATGTAGTTTGTTGATTAAAAATTGATTGTTGATTAAAGATTGATGGTTTCTTGTAATTTTGTCTTCTGGAATTTCAAGAATTGACCATTGTTGTAATTGGTTTTATATTTCTGAAACTTGACATTCTAAGCTATTAATTGGTACTTTTGCCTTGCTTTTAGAAGATGAAGAACGAGTAAACTTAGATAAAAAAGACATGTTTGAAAAGGCTAAGGGATCTGGCTATTGTTGCTACTCTTGTTCTAGTTCAAGTACTTAGCATATAAATCATAAATATACCTGATGTTCTTTGCCTGAAAAATGAAGAATGAGTTATCCTAGACACATAAGACATTTGGACAACATATTTTCAGATGAGAGTAATGAGTTTACCTCAAACTGGATTATCATATACGGGATCATCAAACAAGACCACGGAACGGGACCACCTACACCGAACAACGATGTTTGCCACGACAACAAAGGGTATCCACGGCCGACCAACGCTAGCTACAAGGCTGTGACACCTACCAATGCTTGACTGCAAGGGTTTTCCCAGAGACTTTGTCAAAAGACTTCGTCTACCAATGTATACACTGCTAGGGTTTCCCTCAGAGACTTTTGTCTACCAACGTTACTCTTGGCTAACTACTATTCCCCCGAAAAAATATTGGACACGTGGCTCTGATACCAGAAGTTGCCCAAGAATCTTGGCTCCGCCACTCTCTTTAATTATTCTTTTAAAGTGTGGGTTTTGATGCCCCAGACTTTAAAAACCTTAGTTTTGAACTTGTTTTGATTACTTGATCATCTTCAGTGAGATGTTTGATCAGAAGTTTGTTGTTTTAGGGGTCTAAAAACCCTTGAAAACCTTGCAAAAACCCTAGCTTTTAATGCAAATTTGTTTCATTGGAAGTAGGTTTTGTTCAATTTGTGGGGTTTTAGTAGGGGCTGATCATAACTTGAGCATTTGTGATTTCAGGAAATCCTAAGCATTGGGAAAGCCCTAGCTTTGATTCAGTATTGTTTGATTGGAGTTGGGTTTGGTTCAAATTTGGGAATTTGGTTTTTTTGCAATGGTGATTGATCAGGATTTGATCCCAAGTGATCTTTGTCCCTTAAATTGGCAAGAAATGTGGTAGAAGAGAATCGGGTTCCGCCCACCACTAGATTTGTACCAAATTCGGTGGTTTGTGATGTCGATAGTCCCAGGTCGTGACAAGTTTATTACCTAGTGACAGTATTGGATTCTGTTGGGAACCTGACGATGGGTTGGTATCCTTATCAGCAGCCAATGCCGGTTAGTTTTGGTGGAAATGGAGAGATACCCAGTTATAGAGTTGGAGGCGATGCTAGTGATCATGGGGGTGATGAAAGTGTGACTGATTCAGGTTCGGTGAAAAAGTTAAGTTGATGTGTAGTTTTGGTAGGAAGATTCTCCCGAGGCCAAATGATGTGTTGTTGAGATATGTTGGAGGCCAGACTAGGATTATTAGTGTGAGGAGAGATATTAGTTTTCAAGAGTTTGTGCATAAGATGATTGATGCCTATGGACAACCAGTAGTCATTAAGTACCAACGAGGATCTTGATGCACTTGTATCGGTTTCATGTTCAGAGAATCTTGAAAACATGGAGTATGGGAAGTTGGTCAATGAGGGGTTCGGAAAGCTTAGGGTGTTATTGTTCTCTGCTTCTGAGCTTGATGTCTCGGGTCTGGTGCAGTTTAGTGATGTATTGGATAGTGGGCAGAAATATATTGATGTTATCAATGGGGTTGGTGAAGGGATCAATAAGAAGGAGGGTGTAGCAAGTGTGACCTCCACACATTCTGATAGTCAATTTAGTTGGGGTGAAGCTATTGAAAGTTTTGCTCCAAGTCAAGGGGATGGTGATGGGATCATGTCCCCAAACATGTCGTCCCCAAGAGTCATTGTAGCAGCTTCCCATGATGCTCCAACTAGTTTTGTGTATGTGCCACCCAACCTTGTAACATATGCAGAACCCATTCTTGTGCCAATGAGTCATCCAACAATGTTGACAGACAATCCCCAAAATTTAGCTTCCTTACGACCTGAAGCTAGGATGAAGAGAGCAATGCCTGTTATTCTGCCACAACAGTAGCAGCCATTGGGATACAATTTGCAACAACCTTCTGGAATGGATTTCTGACCACCAGCAAGTTATATGCAGGCTAATGTAGATCCTCGCCAACATTTACCTTCTCAATTTGGATAAGTGAATCCTCGGTTCGTTGGGGTTCTGAGGTCCATTTATATAGTTATTTAACACTCAACAACAAATCCAAGATAATGCAGCTGGCATTCCACCTCAACAATTTGTACCTGCGGTACACATGAGAATGGCCCCCACTGCTCCACACTAACATGAATTCCAATGGTACTCATCACTTCGTGCAACCACACTAAAGTCAAGTTGATCCTTATCCAGGGGAAAACTTTTATGGAGCTAGAGTTGTACAACTTCCACTTGAACAAAGCCATGGTACTTACCAACCCCAGCCAACAGGTCCACTTCAGAAAGAAGGTCTTCTTTTCAGAAAGGTAGCTATGGTTGGTGTCAAGCACCACCTGTGCATATTGTTACTGGATGGGTTACTCAACCAGGAATTATTCGTGAAAACTTTCGACTGTTAGAAGATTGCAATATGTGCCAACAACATTGCCGCATGAACATTCATATACTTTTCCTCAAGATCATGGAGATAACATAAGGAGTGCCTTCTCCGATAAAAATCCAGTTTTTCACAGTTATCCTATTGATAATCAATTGGGAACTCAACCTCCAAATAGTACAGTTGTTAGTGGAGCCACGGGGGAGAGGACAACTGAACAACAAGAAGGCAGGAATGAACCAAGGGCTGGTGGATATACAGATTATGATGTAAATACAAATCAATTCAGAGTAGTTGGGGTTTCACAAAATCCTGAGCTACAGCATGGTAAGGAAAGGCTAGTGCAAATACCAGACAATCTTAATCAGCAAGGATTTCCCCCTAGGGGGTAGTGGAGAATCCAGGTGATGTGAAGACTTATGCTGTATTTTTTTGAAATGTCTCATTCCCACCAGGAAGACGCTCTCCAACAACCTTCAATGTCACTCCCATACCAGGTTAAGCAGGAAGTTGCGATGTACCAACATGTTGGTACCAAATAGGTCACTAAATTACCAAATATGAAAACAAATTATGGGTTACCAAAACATTGATTAATTATACTTTTTTATTCTCATCGACCTAGTATTATAATTTATTTATACGTATCATCATTATAGTATACTATCTTCACTTTCTCTTTGTTGGGGCTTAGCTCCCTATCTGGGGTTTGACCGTCCTAACTACCACAACTCAATAAAACATGTTATTTCTAAAGGATAAAAAAAATGCTTACTTTAAATTTAGTGATATGTTCAAACTTAGAATTTTGATTGTTGTTGGATCCATGTCTTCACTATGCCTAATTTATAGGCTTGTAGGTCTAGAATTATGCCAATATGTAAGATTGGTTGAGGTGGCCTTATAATGGAAAAGGGGGCATTCTTTAAAAACCAAAGTCTTGACACATTTAGATACATCAGGACACCAACAGGGTGAATTGCCGATTATTGTAAATAAGAGAAAGTGTGAGGGGACATTTTCGGAACAATATAATTTTGACACATTATTGGAGAATTAAGGTGCCTCAAATCATATTTGCTAATCTGGTAAGATGTTGGATTGAGTATTGATTAGGCATAAAAAATATTTTGTCTAATGACAATTTAATGGACTTTGAGTGAAGTAGGCATGATGAACTTATGCTTGGATATGAGAGTGACACATGGACGCATAAAGTATATATTGGATTGGCTTGGGGTTTATGAAATATGGGGGGGGGGGGGGGGGGGGGATCAAAATCTTGACAGACATGGTCACACCTACTGATACTCTATGTCTTATTACAGAGGTCCCTGCTCATGTTGTTATGAGAATGTCGGCATTATCCCCTACCATGGTATTAAATTGGTAACATGATTCTTTACGAACACCTTTCCTAACTTTGTCATGCCGGAATTTCTCAACTTAACTGGAATTTTATGTTAAGTTTTTAATCCTCTACAAAACCAAGGTAACATTACAAAGTGGAGGAAGAAAGAAGGCGATAAGGTTAGTTATGTTTATATTTGATATGTTGTTACTATTGCATTTTATTATATAGATATTAAACATGTATGTGCAGCTTCCTTGTATAGTGGAAACTAAATGTGTCTTGATCATTTACTTGATCAACAGATAGACGTGGGAAATGTGTTATGTAAGATAGAAACAAACAAAGCTACCCTCGAATTTGAAAGTCTTGACGAATGGTAACCCTTTTCCCCCTATTTGTGTATATGGAAGATTCACATTAAAGATTATTGTCAAGCATACCATCTTTTGTGTTATAGTTTTCGCTTCATAACGATCTAAAGTAAGGAATATTTTGGATTATTTGTACTTTGTTGTAGTGCTAGCTGACACGATATTTTTCTGAATACAAACTACTAACTTGATTTTGTATGCCAAGATATCCTTAGCATTTCCCCTGATTTTCTAGTTGAAATTTCTCTGTAGGTTTTAAGCTAATATACTGACACATGAACGCTAAAAATATGTTCCAACGGTACAACCAATTGCAATTACAGTAAGATGAAGATGAGAGGGGGAGGCAGAATTGTTTAAGTTGTCAAAGGCAATTTGAAAATTCAAAAGATGACGGATTGACACACATCAACTTTTGAATTCCCGTTACAAAGTAATACTAGTGTACCAACAGTGTTGTTGACAACTTGGTCTTTGGATCGTACGTTCGGCACTCCCCAAATAGGTTACTAAATTACCAAATAGGAACAATATGGGTTACCAGTACATTGATTAATTATACTTTTTTTCATTTTCATCGACCTACTATTATAATTTGTTTATGCGCATCATCATTATAGTATACTACATCTCCTTTTCTTTGCTAGAGGTTAGCTCCTTGTCTGAGGTTTGACTGTCTTATTACCCCAGCTTAATAAAGCATGTTATTTCTAGTAGATAAAAAAATGCTTACTTTGATTTAATAAGATTATCAAACTGAAAATTTTGATTGCTATTGAATCTTTGTCTTCATTAGGCCTAATTTATAGGCTTGTAGGCGCAAAATTATGCCCATATGTAAGATTGGGTTGAGCTAAACTTATAGGGGAAATGAGGGGCATTCTTGAAAAACAAAAATTTTGACACATCGGGACACCAATAGGATAAATTGTCGATTGTTGTATATTTGACAATAATTTACTATACAATTTGATTGGTATCACAATTTTTAGTCACTTACACATGCAACAATAATAATATGAGACAAATAAAGATAAACATTAAGCAAACATATTATTATTAAGGGTTGAAATCTGAAACTCAAATCTCAAAATTTTTTATTATAAAAGAAAAGCAACCACATTGGTAATATGTAATAAGATATTATTTCTTAATATAAAAAATGTCACATCTCTAAACAATTATCACACCAGTGGGAAAAAGAGGAAATATCATCATAACTATTAAAAATTCATCACACTTGGACTATAGAAATATAATAAGATAATTAGAAAACTTTCCATTTGCCAGGAAATTCTTACGATAAAAATATTTCAATTAAACCTTTTTATAGAGTTAAAACTCTCATAGAATATAAAAGAGTAGAGGAGAATGAGAAGAAGCGAAGTGCGCCAGGGTTTGCCATGTGTCTTTTAGAAAGTCAAAAGTGGTGGGCAAATGTCAAGTGGTAAAGTGAAATGATCATTGTCCAAAAGTACCCTTCCCAGACTTTTGTTTTGCTTAACTTTTGAATAGGACATAGTTGAAATAGTGAAATAAGGGGAGGGAATTTTAGGAACTTTGGAAGTGGCACGAAAATACCCCTCCTATACTTTTGTTTTACTGAACTTTTGAATAGGGCATAGTTGAAATAATGAAATATGAAGGGGGCGAGGCATTCTTGGAAGATCGTGAGTGTGACACATTTAAGGACACCGATAATTCAATTGTCATTATAGTAATAGAAGAGTAAAGGATAATGAGAAGGAAGTGAGATAGGCCATGGCATGCCGTGTGTCTTTTAGAAAGTCAAAAGGGTGGGCTAATGTTTGGTGGTAAAGTGAAATGATTTTGTCCAAAAATGTCATTCTTAGACTTTTGTTTCACTTAACTTTTGAATAGGACACAGATGAAAGAGCAATGCTAGAGAGCGAGGAAACGGGTGAGGAAACGAGCGAGGAGAGGGACGTGGCGGGGTGGGAGCCGTCCACCCCGCTCGGGATGCGTGCCGCAATTTTTGTGCGCGCATCCCGAGCGGGGTGGACGGCTCCCACCCCGCCACGTCCCTCTCCTCGCTCGTTTCTTCGCTGGTTTCCTCGACATTTAGAATTCCCCCAGATGAAATAGTAAATTATGGGGGGGGGGCATTTTAGGAACTTCAAAAGTATGACACATTTAAGGAAAGTACCCCTCCCATTTTTGTTTAACTTAACTTTTAAATAGGACATAGTTGAAAAATTGAAATATGAAGGGGGCATTCTTGGAAGATCGCAGGTGTGATAAATTTAAGGACACTGTCAATTCAATTAAATGCAAGCGTGGCTCAGGTGTGATGCAGTCGATTTTCGCTCCCTGCTTTAACCTAATCCCGCTAAACTGTTGACCTGCACAAGTAACGCACGTGAGCCATGGACCACCGTTGTGGTAGTCGATGACACTCTGATGCTAAGATCAAACAGGGATATGAGGAATGCATAATGTTGTAAATAGGGAATTTGTAGCTTACCAACCTCATGTCTTATTTATAGTGCATGAGTTCTGGTTCTACCAAGCCATCGTAGGCGTAGTTTAGGAAGGAGATCTTCGAGGATATCCTTATCTAATTAGGAGTTGTGATGTAAGAGGAAAGTTCCCTGTTAGCCCTGTGCTCCTAGATACGCGGGAGATAGTTCCAAAATCCAAGAGCAATCTGTAGGAGGAAGTTTCCCTGTTGTGGAATATACTCTGGTATTTGCTTCCTAGTTGGAAGCAAAGAGCTGCTGTAGTTGCCCGTCCAAAGCTTATCCTCGAGATACTTGCCTAAGTAGGGATTATGGGTATTGAGGATAGCTGTGAGACGTGTGGGCCTAGTACGCTGTAAGTGTTCGGGTCTGTGTGGTGGACTGGATTAGGCTGGCTTAGAACCGCTTGGGTCGGATCAATGTTGGGCTGATGCTAGGGCCCGTAATTCCTCGAGATCATCATGACACGTGTATGGCTCAGGGATGTGACCGTTTTTGATGTATCATTAGTTACTCCTCCCGAGTTAGTGGGTCGTCACATTGGTTCGCTAAGTCATATTTTTGAAAAGATACGTTGCTCATGATGATGATTGAGTCTGAGTCGCGCGGTTCATTAATTGAACGTGCGTCGGTTTAGCTGAAAAGAGGCGAGAACCTAATCCCTATTTAGGTCATTCGTAGTGCAGAGTCTGACTCTTCTATTTTCCTTGCTTTCAAAGCTACCGCTCTGCTCATCTTTGGATTAAGGATGATTGTTCATTTTCCTCATGGTTCAACAAAATCTTCTTGACGACGCAACCTTCGCCAAGGGCCTGGAGTTCTTCGAAGACAAGCTGTTTTCTGAGCCTGGCCTTACTGAAATCCTATGAAGTTCGGGGTATTCGAGGATTTGCCATTGTATCTCCTGGAGGATGACCAGACGCCGATGTCGCTACTTGCCGGGTTCATCTGTTAGCATCAAGGGATGCTTCAAACCGGAGTGTGTTTTCCTGTTCTGGATGTGATCTGGGAATTCTTAGATCTTTTGGGGATTCCTCCGGCCTAGTTGGGGCCTATTGGATATAGAATCATCCTTTTCATCCTTATTAGGGCGAAAGAGGCTGGAGTCCGCATGACTCCGCGAGTAATCCAATTGTTGACCTCTCCTTAACTGATGAGTAATGTTGTCTGCGAGATGACGTTGCCGGCTTGTTTCGTGAATTTGCTCGATGATTTTAAGTTTTGGCAAAATTACTGCTTCTTAGCCCCTGCGAATTCGAAGTATTTCCGGTGCAAGGGTCGTCCGCTCGAACGAGAGTTCAGACTACTTCGAAAGTTTGAATTTTGCTTTTGACTTTAATATGCCTAATTGCAAGCTAGCTGATTATCGCTTGTGTTCATTTGCAGGAAGGTTTCCCACCACTCCCCTTACCCTAGAGAAGCAAGACAATATGAAGACGTTCTGCTACTTGTCGACGAAGAACGTGGTGGATGTCATAAGCGTCTCCAACTTAATTTGTAGTAGGTTGTGGGACAACTGGCACGTGGCCTCCACTGTTTACCAAGCATCTCGAGTCAAGTCGGAAGATGGAGCCCCTTCTAGGAAGATAAAAATCGTTGGGGCCAAAGTTCCCGCTCTGTCTGACGCGAAGGAGCTGTCTGAAATGCTTTCCTTTTTTGTGAGTTCAAAGAGGTCCCGTGTCCGATCTAGGTTGCCTTCAGCACGACTCATTTAGAGGGGAAGTGCGTGAGTCATATCAGCCTGTCAGGGCGGAGACTGATCTGTCCGGGAAGGACTATTTGCGGTTTGCAGGGATTGAAGACAGGTCGAATCTCAGTGATGCACAAACCGAAGCTTTGAATGACTGTTTAGTACGGGTTGCAATGGCGGCTTTTGCCGATGTTGATTCGCGCGGGACTGTCCCAGTAGAAGGCTCCAGAGAAGGTTCGCCTGAGGTTGTAGAATTCTATTGTCCCATTACCGTGCCATCTAAAAGTGGCCATGGCACAAGCCAAGTTTCTTGTAGTCTACACTGTTTGCTGTCTCGTTCCAGGCCACAATTAGAAGTGTTGGAGGGTCATTTGGATAATTCGCTTCCACCTTTTCCTCCATACCTTGTTGAGCCATTTCGCACTAAAGGGTCGGTCGTGATAAGGGAAAGGTCGCAGAGGAGAGCCTGGGAACAGTGACAACTGCTAAGGGTGGTGCCGACGTGATTCCTGATCCGAGAAAGCTTCATCCGGATGCACAGATAAGTCTGTTTGCACTAGACTTGGTGAGGATGAGTTATCAGGTATGGCACCAAGAAGTTGACGTGGGGTACGCTTCGAGGAAGCATATAAGCAGGCGTCACAGCTGGCTGATGGATTGCGCTCCGAAGCCTGATGAGGATACACTAGAAAGGTGTATGGATAAGGGTTTAAAGTACCTTATGCTGGGTATGTCTCACTTGAGCCAGGCTACTGTTGTTGGGATGGAAGTTGAGGTGGCTCGTGAAAGGATATACATCATGGAGCATGTCTTCTCGCACATGCAGGCGCTGTATTCAGATGCACTCTATGAAATTGAGGGGCTGCAGAAACAGGCTGAGGAGAAGAGGCTGGAGAAGTCAGTCATGGTTACGAGACTCAGAGGGCTCGTCTAGAGGCCCTTGAATGTGATCTAGCAGAGGCGGTGTCCGAGAGAGACATGCTCAAGCAGAAGTTGAACCGGGTCTGCCGAAATGTAGAGGTTGTGCAGGAAACTGCGGCTAAGGCGTGTTTTGAACCGCGGTCTCTTGCTGAAGAGAATGCTTCAAAGGAGGCCGAATGGGTTGCTCGGAAGCAACAACTAGAATCCAAGGTGGAGTTTAATGCTCGAGAGGTAAGGAAGGCCGATGACCAGCTCGGACTGGAGTGGCATGAGCTCAGTGCTATGAAAAGTAGTTTGGCCACGGAACATTCTCAAGTCGACGCGCTGACTGGCAAGTTGGAGGTATTGGAATGTGAACTTGCTGACTCGAAGGCGTGAGAGGAAGAGCTTCTACAGGAACAAAATAGATGCGAGTTTCATTGGGTTGTACACAGCAGGCTGGAGCTGCTGGTGCTAATGAAGAAGAAACATCCTGAGTCAGATCTCGACCGTTATAAGAATATGTCGTATGTAGACCTGTATGTTGCCTTTGCATCGTCGGACGAGGAGGACAGTTCGGATCCTGATGCCCGGGTCATGGTGTGTGCTGACACAACTCCTACTCCTTTTTCCTTTAAGCTTAACTCTTCTATTTCTGTACCTTCTCCTGATAAGGAGTGAACTCTGTACTTTACCCATTTTGTCGACCGTTAATAAAAACAGTTTCATCCGTTTTTTGCTTGTCGTCTTTATTGCATGTTTTTTGTTTCACCTTGTCGTCTTTCTTTGACATAGGTTGGTTGAATCAATAAGATGTCGAATGGTCTATCTATAGTAGAGAGCTTGACTTCTCTATCTTGCAAATGACTCAGGATCATTGTTGTGTAGTCATGTCCAATAGTGGGCATGTTGCGGATAATTTAGCTGGGGGTCAAGTTGCTCGAGCTGTGTTTTGTCCCCAAGGTAAGCTGTTTGAGGCAAGCCTTGCTTGTCTGATTAGCAACTGCTGCTATGGGTGTGTAATGGCTGAGTGTATACGTCAGAGCATTTGTGCCGAGTCAAGTGTCGTAAGCTCGGGTGGACACACTATGTAGCATTTTTTGCGCACTGGCCATAGGATCTATGTATCGGCTCGAGTGGCCTTTGCTGGTAATAGGGTGTTAGTTTGTTTGACCGTGAAGACACCGACTCAACTAAATTTGTCTTGGCGGCCGCTATTTTGAATGAGAGGAGGGGTCGCATGGCGAGCTATGTGGGGCTCCCACCTTCCGAACCATCTATGTCTGAACGACACGGACTACAGGTTGGGGGAGTAAGGATTTGTTGACTACGCTAAAGAGCGATAGTCCCGTGGCGAGCCATTGACATCAGTCAAGGATTGACTAATCTCCCACCTTTTGAACCATCTACACCCACACGATGGGAGCTACAAGTTCGAGTAAAAAGGGTTCGGTGGCCACGCTTAAAAGTAGTGGTCCCGTGGCAAGCCATCGAAACCAGTTCGCGGTTGACTAGGCTCCCACCTTCTAGACTATCTACACTCACGCAATGGGGGCTACAAGTCCAGGGTAGGTGATTTAGCGGCCACGCTGAAAAGCAATGGTCCCATGGCGAGCCGTTGGAATTAGTTCGGGACTGATAGGCTCCCATATTCTAAACTATCTACACCCGCGCAGTAGGGGCTACAAGTCCAGGAATGGTAATTTGGCGGCCACGCTTAAAAGCAATGGTTCCGTAGCGAGCCTTCAGAATCTATTCGGGACTGACTAGACTCCCACCTTCCAAACCATCTACACCCGTGCAGTGGGGGCTATAGGTCTAGAATTTGATCAGAAGCTTTTGTTGCCAGTTGTCACCAGCTACGCTTACCTGATTGGGTTTGGCGATAATTACCGCGAAGGGGGGCAATGATCCTTGGCAAGTCATCGTCACCAGACGTGATAGCGCTAATTAGACTCCCACTTCCTAAACCACTGAGATCCACACTGAGAGAACTAGGTGTCGAAAGATACCAGAAGTAGTCGTCATCAGCTTAGGTTGACCAAGCTTGCCTGATTAGATAGGGGTTTCGCCCGTTTGAGGGTGTGAGAGCCCATGTCCGCTACTGTCGCGCACTGTGTGGACAACATTACCTTAAAACAAACTGCGATTTGTAGGTACGGTCCGTGCGTCAAGGCTGATTTGGATTTGTGCGTGCCAAACATGTAGTAGAATACTGTTTGAATGGTGGGCCGAGTGGATCGAGCCTTAGGGCCTGCAAAGGAAGAGTTAGCCCCCATTTCCTATACGGTTGTGTTACGTGTACGACATAGATCGTGCGGTGACACGTGTATGGCGTAGGCTGCGGGTCGGTTGAGTACCAGTTACTCCCCCTGACTTGATGGGGTTGCGTGCATCGCCATTAATTGAGTGAACGTGGTCTGCGCACTCTCCTTGGGAACCATTGTCTCTTCATTTCGCACACAGTATTTTATGCTTAACAGTTAATGCAGGAGGCCCGTTTGGCGAACCATTATGCCTATATAATGGCTTCTCCCAATTGTTGTAGGCACTATCTTTTGCAGAACTTATCTCCTGAATGTTCTTGTTTAAAGAAAATGCTTTGGGTTTTCCAAAGGTTGAAGGGAGATCTCTAGCAATGGAGTCCTCGAGTGTACTGATCAGGCATGACAATAGTTGTCGTTATGCAAGGTCACCTATTCTGAGTGGGCACGTAGTTGATTTGCTGAGGTCTCATAATTTCTTCTCATATCGCGGAGAAGTAGTATGGATTTGCTACCATGGGAGATGTCGTGGTGTTACTTTGTGCCGCTTGTGTGGATCCCGCTGCTAACCAATGGTTGATCGAAGTGTTAGCCAATGTGCGGTGCTTTCAGGTGTGGCATCTCTCAATCATTCCTAGAGTCGTTCGTGGGAAAAGTGGCCTCGCTTGGCAGCACTGTGAGACCTCCTCTGCTTCGCTGCTTATGGCCATCCTCATCTGCCTTCTTCCATTTGTAAGGGGGTGGGATGTCTCTTGAGGAAATCAGCAGTCCATTGTAAGGTCTACAACGCCATTGTACGGGCACTTTTCTGGGGTGATTCGTCGGAGCCATTTGGCCACTCAATCCTTTCAATCCCCTCTGACATCTTGTCTTTATCTTGGGAAGGGGTCAAGCGAAGTCTTTTCGCATATCATTGTTGTCACTTGCAAATAGCTTGCATGTCCTCCTTCAGACACCTTCACGAGGTTAGATCGTCTAAGCGAGTTTTTTACTTCATGTCGCACTGTATTTAGATGCTTGTAGTATGTAGTCTTTTATATCCGCCTCAAGGCGCTTGTTGTTACATCTTTCCAATAATCAATAGGGTTCGTTTTCATAATTCTGTCTTTATTTCTTAAATGATTGCAAATCACATAAGTCTTTAAGAACTAAAACTCTACATTGACTATGGAAATGGAAACAAACGACTGAAAGTAGACTGACTGCTGATGGAAAGAAAATGATCCTAGCCTTGAAGTTAATTCAGGTTTCTCTTGTGGATCATTCAGCGGACTGTCGAGGCGCTTCAGAGGTTACTGAAGAGTGAACCTTGTAGAGGGGTCAATTTCTCTACCGACGGAACGTCGGGGGAATGTATTCCCGCTTGGCCTCTTTGTTTTGCTGGGCGGAGGAGCTTATTGTTCCAGTGCCGCTTAAATGTGACATCCTTGTTGTCATTTTTCCTAGCACTGGTTCAGGCTGCTCTGTAGGAGGTAGTTGGATCTAGGAGCATTCTATCCGTTTTAGTACGGCGTAACGGCTGCCTCATGCCATAGGTTGGTCTCCACGTATTATCCCTTCAGAGTAGTTAGCGGGATACTTAACGCACTGGTGAATGGTGGAGACTACTGCTTCCATCCGGTGAAGCCATGGTCTTCCCAAGATAAGGTTGTAGGTTGATGGCGCATCTATTACCATGAAGTCTAGCTAGAAACATGACCTTTCTTAACTATGGCTCCCCTGTCACTATTGCTAACCTTATCTTTTCGAAAGGGAAACATTTTTTTCCCGCTGGATCCAATCAACGGGTGACCCGAGGGTATCAGGTTCTCCTCCTTGAAGTACATGCGATGGTATGCACTATAGAACAGGACGTTCAACAAGCTTCCTGTATCCACCAGGGCTCTCTTTACCTCCCACCTTGCTATGGAGACCGAGATGACTAGGGCGTCATTGTGTGGCGCTTGGAATCCTTCGAGGTCTTTGTCTATAAAGGTCAAGGTGGGATGGGACTTTGAACCCTTGAGTGACAGGTGCGTATGTCCTCGTCCACGTGTTGTGTCCGCATCTCTAGTAAGGTCCGCTTGCGGGACCTATACGACTCATCTTCATTCGGTCCGACCCCATGAAGGACATAGATTATCCCTGGGGTGTCCTTCTCTATCTCTTTAACTGACTCCCCTATCCTCGATTCGTTCTGGCCGTTTTTCGGTGTTCAGGAAATCCATCAGTTTGCCTCTGCGGATCCAGTACTCAACTTCATACCTCAGACTCTTGCAGTCGTTAGTATCGTGGCCACAATCTTTGTGGTATGCACAGTACTTGCCATTGTCACGCTTGGCGGGGTCCCCGCGCTGCTTCGGGGGCCACTTTAGATCCTCCCAGTTCTTCATGGAGTTTAACACGTCTAACAGGCTGGATTTGAGGGGTGTCACAGTCTTGGATCCAACATAGTTGGATGTTTTCTCTGGCCTGAACCGACTAGGGTCTGATTTGTTGTCATTGCGCTTTCTCTTGCCCCGTTCCTCATCCTCGCGTTTTTCCCTCCTTCTTGTCCTTAGGAGCAGAGAGATTCTTCTCACCTTTGGTTTCCCTCTTCACGCTTCACATCTCCTCTAAGGTAATATGTTTCTGAACGCTCTTGAGGAGCTCTACCATGTCTAGAGGGGGCTTTAAGGTGAGGAATTCGTAGAGCTTTCCTTCCTTGAGGCTCGCAGTGATGGTTGTCACAGCCGTGTCGTTGTTGCATCCGTCGATGAGAGTCAGCTCGTTGTTGAAGCACATGACATACTCTCTGAGAGTTTCGTGGGACCTTTGCTTTAGAGAGAATGTAATGTGGGCCTTTTCGGAAACGTTGGCTCCCTACGAAACGTGTTAGGAACTCCTTTGCAGTTCTTGAAGGAGTCGATCGATCTCGGCGGAATGCTGTGGAACCATGTCAGTGCTGACCTCTTCAGGCTAGTGGGAAAGGTTCTGCACATCACCGGCTCTGATCATTCTTTTAGGGCCATTACGTGTTGGTAATGACGCATGTGGACGAATGGATTGGTGATTCT
Source organism: Berberis vulgaris (assembly GCA_963556465.1). Lineage (NCBI taxonomy): Eukaryota > Viridiplantae > Streptophyta > Magnoliopsida > Ranunculales > Berberidaceae > Berberis > Berberis vulgaris. The sequence continues at coordinate 68,774,698 of OY747125.1, read as the reverse complement.
ATCGTAGAAGTTAAGCTTGAGAAGAGTAAACTTCTTCGGAAGGGCCTCATTCATGATCCGGTCCAAATATGGCGGGACGGAGAGGCGATACAGTACATCTGGGTCGTGCGCCCCTCTGTTGAGGGGGTTTTGAGGGCCGAGCCTCTCTACCTTGGCAGCGAGCTCAGTGTTAGCCACGCAGCCTCCCCTAGTCCAATGAGAACTAGAGGAGGCTTGGCTTTCCCGTGCTTGCTCCCTGCCATCCTTCGAAGACGAAGGCTCGTGATGCTCCTGGTATCCATTGGTAGGTGGTGGATTTTGTCACATGAGAGCCTCCACCGCCTTGGCTATCTGCTATATCTGAGATGATAACCTATCAATTCGGGGGTTCGTCATCGCTGTTGTCAGCGCGAAGGCGTGAGTTTGCAGCCCGTGTATGAACGGAGCCGCTGAAAGTGGCGGTAATGCGCCGGCCTTAGCGTTTGACGTGTCCCCTTGTTTTCCGTTGTTGCGTGACCTAGTGGTCACCATCTTTCTGGGTTTTAAAAGGAGTTGACGCTAGTAAAAGTTAAGAACTCTATCATCCCCACGGATGGCGCCAAACTAATGCAGTCGATTTCCACTCACTGCTTTGACATAATCCCGCTGACCTGCTGACCTACACAACTAATGCACGTGAGCCACAGACCATTGTTGTGGTGGCCGATGACACTTCGATGCTAAAGTCATATAGGGATCTGAGGAAGGCGTAATGCTATATAGGTAATGACCCTGCAGTTGCCTCCATTTCTTCTCCTACTCCTTTATCTCCTTCTCCAGATGTAATAGAGTAGCATTGTAAATGAAATGAACTTTGTTAATATTTTCCTTTTCAGTTCAGTTGTAGTTGTCTTGGATTTTACTTTGAATTCCTTTATAGCTGCTTTCGCGCTTTGGCTCATCATTTATCTAGGGATGGGTCAACATTATCCTTCTTGATGTGCTGCCAAAATTATTTACTTTTGCCTTGTTGGTTCGGTCGATCTGTAGTTCCTCGAATCATGTTGATTCGTTCCTTTAATTCTGGCTTTGTTGATTTGACATATAAGTCGATTTGAAGTTTTTTTTTATTAAATTGACTTATTTATTCAACTTTTAGTTTGTTAACTCGGCGTTTCAGTCAACTCGAAGTTTTTGTGTTAAGTTAACTCGTTCGTTCAACTTTTACTTCGTTAACTCGACATCTCATTCGACTCGAAGTTTTTGTGTTACGTTAACTCGTTCGTTCAACTTTTACTTCATTAACTCGACGTCTCAGTCGATTCGAAGTTTTTGTGTAAAGTTGACTCATATGTTCAACTTTTACTTCGTTAACTCGATGTCTCAGTCGACTCGAAGTTTTTGTGTTAAGTTGATTCATTTGTCCAACTTTTACTTTGTTAACTCGACGTCTCAATCGACTCAAAATTTTTGTCGGCATCTCAGTCTACTCAAAGTTTTTGGGTTTAGTTGACTCGTTCGTTCAACTTCCACTTCGTTAACTCGACATTCTAGTTGACTCGAAGTTTTTGTGTTAAGTTAACTCGTTCGTTCAACTTTTACTTCGTTAACTCGACATCTCAGTCGACTCGAAGTTTTTTATGTTAAGTTGACTCATTTGTCCAACTTTTACTTCGTTAACTCGACGTCTCAGCCGACTCAAAGTGTTTTTGTTAAGTTGACTCATTTGTCCAACTTTCACTTCGTTAACTCGACATCTCAGTAGACTAGAAGTTTTTGTGTTTAGTTAACTCATTCGTCCAACTTACACTTTGTTAACTCGACGTCTCAGTAGACTCGAAGGTTTTGTGTTAAGTTAACTCGTTCGTTCAACTTTTACTTTGTTAACTCGACATCTCGGTCGACTCAAAGTTTTTGTGTTAAGTTAACTCGTTCGTTCAACTTTTTCTTTGTTTACTCGACGTCTCAGTCGACTCGAAGTTTTTGTGTTAAGTAGACTCGTTTGTTCAACTTTTACTTCGTTAACTAGACGTCTCAGTTGACTCAAAGTTTTTTGTGTTAAGTTGACTCGTTTGTCCAACTTTTACTTCGTTAACTCGACGTCTCAGTCGACTCGAAGTTTTTCGTTCAACTTTTACTTTGTTAACTCGACGTCTTATTCGACTGGAAGGTTTTGTGTTACGTTACCTCGTTTGTTTAACTTTTACTTGGTTAACTTGATGTCTCAGTCGACTCAAAGTTTTTGTGTTAAGTTAACTCGTTCGTTCAATTTTTACTTCGTTAACTCGACATCTCAGTCGACTCGAAGTTTTTTTATTAAATTAACTCATTCGTTCAACTTTTACTTCGTTAACTCGACGTCTCAGTCGACTCGAAGTTTTTGTGTTAAGTTGACTCATTTGTCCAAGTTTTACTTCGTTAACTCGATGTCTCAGTCGACTCGAAGTTTTTTTGTTAAGTTGACTCGTTTGTCCAACTTTTACTTCGTGGTTTATCAGACCAGAATTTTATACATATCCGATTTTGTCCCGATTTCTAGGTACGCCGATTGCTTAATATGGCTAATTTTTTGACGTATTTATTATGTCGTTTATGCATAAAATGGGGATTATGAATTTGTAATCTTATTGATATTCCCTTTCGGATGCTCTCACCAGCCCTAACTATTAAAGCATTTACGTTGGTTTGAAGAGCGATTTGCTTTGTCTTCATTTGCTTGTTGTTTATCCTCGTATTAAATATTGAGGTTTTTGTTGTTTTTTCTTTCTTTGCTTGATGTCGATCATCATATTAGATATTGATGTTTTTGTTGTTTTGTCTTTATTTGCTTGACGTCGATCCTCGTTTGTCGCATATGTTGTCGTGGTTAACAGACTCAAGGTACCTTTTTATTCGGTAGCTGAATAGTATTGATTTGTCCAATCATGTTCACGTCATCACCAAACTGCATGATCATGCTAAGGTCAACACCAAACTGTCTAATCATGCTCACAGCACCGAATTGTCCAATCATGCTCACATCAGCACCAAATTATCTAATCATGCTTATGCTAGCTCCGTGTTTGGTGTCAGCCGCCGAGGTTTGGTCAAGTTTGTTGCTATCAATTTTATCGTTGGTGATTCGGATCGAGCTTGCATCTGTCGGTAGGGTCTTTAAATCGCATTTTTTATTGATGCAAACATCTCCATGTTCTATGCATTTGTAAAATGGCTTGTCTGACTTCGTTAGTACTCTTGTTCTTATATAAATCAGCTCGAGTGGGAGGTTTTCCTAGCTGTTTTAGGTTGACTATTTTGCTTCCTCCGATTATGCAGTATAGGACGTCTATTAACTCTCTTGGCTATTCTTTCGATCCCGCGGTACTATCTACTTTCTCCCTCTATTTGGGCTATTTATTTGGCATTCTGATGAACTCGTCAAGTCGTCATTTTTTAACCCAATGCTCGATTTTGTCTTTTAGATTATAGCAATCTTCGGTATCGTGCCCTTGATCCTTATGGAAAAAACAATATTTGTTTTTTTCTCTTCCTTCTGGGTCTCCTCTCATCCTAAGCGACCAATTGATGTTATCCCATTTTGCTATGTGCCTTAGTATAATGGCTTGACTTGTTTTCAAGGTTGTATATGGTTTTGTATGTCTTCTTCATGACGCTTGTTACTCGCTCGTGTTGGGGCCGCACTAATTATAGCTTCTTGGATTCTTGTTGATTTGAATCAATCCTTTCGCCATTCCGATGTTTCTTCAATTTGATGTTATCCTCCCGTTGTCCATCATCCCATCTCATTTCTTCCATTGTCTCCATTTTCCTTGAAGGACACTCTCTTTCTTGATGATTCTTTCCTCCTGGCTGCCTTCATCTCCTTGAGAGAAATGTGTTTTTGAGCCATTTTTAAATAAGACTACCATGCCTTTTGAAGGCTTCAGGTTAAGGGTATCAAAGAAAGGGCTTCTCTTCAGTTCGGCGATAAAGGTCACATCGACTGTATCGTCGCTACATCCATCGATCATCGTCAGTTCGTTGGTGAAACGAGTGACGTATTCCCATATTATTTCCTTGGGCTTTTACTTGATATGAAGGAAGTAGTGTGGTCATTTCCTCATTCGCCAACTCCCGATGAATCTGGTGATAAAAGCAGTGGCTAACGCTTGTCTATCGACCTTAGTGGCAGACTATTGAACCAATTCATCGTTGTAAAGGGGAGGCTGATCGAAAATGTTGTATATAAGATCGACTCTGTGGTTTCCTTCAGGGCCATCATGTGATGAAGGTGTCTCAGGTGATCAGTTGGGTCGGTAGTACCATCAAATGCTTTAAACTTTGGCGGAGTAAACTTTTTTGGCATTGTCGTTTTCATGAGGGCATAAAAAAATGGAGGGTTTGGCTAACTCGTATAGTACGTTGGGATCCGTGACTCCGATTCTGAACGGGATTTCAGCAAGCGTTCTGTCACACTGTGAAGTCTTGCCTTGGGGGAGCTTATTGCTTTCGAAGTTTCCCTGTTGCGATTCTGTTGGGACTACGTCACTCCCTTGAGTTCGGTTGGCGGATTTTTGTTGGGGCGGCGTCTGAAAAGGGTCAGTTAGCTAGATGCACTCCTGTTTGATTTTTTTTAGCATTTTTGTCATGTAGTTCATTTGGACCATAAGCTAGTTTACCCGAGGATCCGTGGCAGTGTCACCAGATGTCTGGGTTGTCTGGTTTATTGCGTGCTATGGATCTAGATTCTCGAGTGCCATCAGTTCGATGATTTGGGCTGCTTCTTGTTCATGAGCTATTTGTGATGCATCGTTGCCGGTAGAAGAATTGTTGTTATTGTCACTGTGTTGGAGATCTGTAGTGTGTGTCATTTGTTCTGACAGCTTGTTGATCTTCTATCATATTTTGGTGAGCTTCGTCATTGTGGATCTTATTCTTAGAAAGGAAACTCGTCATTTCCCATGGACTGCGCCAAACTGATGCGTCCAAAAATTGTCCTTTTATGTGTTTGACCTGCCAAACAGATGTTAGACTGCCAAGAACCACCCTTTTGGTGGCCGAAGGCACTCCGATGCTTAAGTCAACAACTATGTTTGAAGAAGAAAGTAAATCTGGACAAAACTCAGTTAAAATTGCATACATATGTCGAATATTCTCTTTACCTTTTATAATGGTCGTGGTTAATTCTCTGCGTGACTTAAGCATGTGAGGTGCAACGGAATGAGATGTTTCTCGTAACAGTCTCCTCCTTGATGGATATGCATCCGTGGAGGCGCAACTCCCTTTACGACTCTTTTTGGTGCAACGTTTCTCTTCTTTATGAGAGAATTTATGTCGGGCCTGGATTTGGGCTTTGATTCGTTCGAGCCTGGATTCGGGCTTTGATTATATCTTCTTATAGTGGACCTTGTTTGGGGATGTGATTGGCTTTATTCTTCTTGAATTTTACGAGCTGGCCTAATAGATGGGACGTCATATCCTCGTGATTGATGTTTTCTACCACGTGTATGGTCGTAATGATCAGCCTATTTTAATGTATCATCATTTTTCATAATGAATTAAACATCCAATGGGTAGCTCTAGCTCTTCATGATGATTTTGTTTCACCAATTCAATCGGATTTATTTTACAAAGATAAATTAGGTAACACATATCCCAAGTTTGTTTTCCACTGATCATACATTTAGGATTAATTCACATTCCAAATAAAAAGAAAGTTGCGTAAGGTTTTAAAAAAGTGAAATATATTATTAATGAGTTTGAATCGTCTGCCACAGTGTAGAAAAAGTATAGATAAGAAGTACAGTTTGTTGATTGACCATTTTCATCAGTTCATATACTCAAGTCTCCTTCTATTACTCTTGTCTGGTCCAATAAGTCGCACTACTAAATTGACATTTTTTGTAACAACTCTCAAAACAGTAACACTTTTGAGTTGTAATAGTCCACCAAACAATTTTAAGTCAAAACTAAATTTAGCCAAAAAAATGAAAAATGGTTGCACAAAAAAAATGTTACAATAAATTGAATCACCATGAATAGTATCACTTGTAGCACCATAGTCTTCATGGTGATACAATTATTGTATCATTTTGTTTATGAAAATGTGTAAAATTATTTGGTGGACTGTTACAACTCAAAAGTGTCATCGTTTTGGAGGTTGTTACAAAAATAGCAATTTGGTGTAGTGTCGGATACAAGCAAATAATCATTACACCAAATTGGCATTTTTGTAACAATTCAAAAAATAGTAACACTTTTGAGCTATAATAATCCACAAAACAATTTTACACATTTTCACAAACAAAGTGATTTAATTATTGTATCACCACAAATAGTATGGGCTTACAAGTGATGATATTCATGGTGATGTAATTTATTGTATCACTTTTTTTGTGTAGCTATTTTTCATTTTGATGACTAAATTTAGTTTTTACTTAAAATTGTTTGGTGGATTGTAATATCTCAAAAATGTTACTATTTTTTAAGTTGTTACAAATATGTCAATTTGGTGTAGTGAATGTATGTTCATAAATCATTTTTACAAATATCAATTACAATCCGGTCTTAAGACATTTATTATGAAAACTTTCCAATCGAATTAACCTTGGTAGAAGAATCTTGCCGAGGAACAAATCCTAGGTCCATGTACTCGTAGTCCTCCCATCTTATATGCACCAAGCAGTCTCCAGGAGGGATGGGGTTTCAGCAAACTGATGGTACTCTTTTCTTATACTGCTCATAAATGATCGACCACACCATGTCGTAGCTATAGGCGTGCCTTCATTACAACCATCGATTATGCACTGATACGAGTCATGGCATCGAATTACAAAGTTGTGGTCAAGCTACTTTGCTGCAACAATTACTGGCTTCTTCTGTACCTCTTGCATGTTGGGTTTGGTTTTGGTTTGCTAGACAGAAAATGGTTCCACCACTGATACAAATGGACATTTTCCAAATGGAGCCTAGCAGCCCAGACAAAGCTTTTGAAGTGTCAGATAACACAATTGTTGCAGCAGCAATGGAGTTTGAATGCTCATTCTCAACCTTTGCTGAGCACGCGAGTGATTAGGTCCACTACACATATCCACCTAACCCACCAATTCAAAGACCAATACGTTGATTATTCTACGGACATGGATTAAATCAGGTAGCGCTTATGTGGATTGCAACAAACAAAATCAAGCCTTTCCTGCAATGTGGATGCTAGACAGCAACAACTGCTAATAAAAGGGCGAGTTTTGGACCATTAACTGTTAGTTCTGTGAACACAAACACAGTACTGCAGATGCAATCAATAACTGGATCAAAGTTTCAAGAGCATCAAACATTATATTATTACCTTTGCCAAAACATAATAATCACTATAATAGAGTGGCCTGCCATGTCCAAATGCTTTCAGGCATCATCTAATTCTCCAATTGGATCAGTTTGATGACTTGAACATTTGAGTTCAAATTGTCCTTGTATGTGTTGCAAGTAAAGTTTAAGACATTGGCTAAAAAACAAATCCCATTTGAAAGTTGTAGATTTTTTTTGTAAATGGTGGTTGGCCTATGTTGAGTGGCTTTATCATTCACTTAGAGCAACTTAATGATCGATTTTTCCGATCAAATATTTCTCATTTGGTGTATGATCAAGGAAAATTAAGGGTGTGAGTTGTGGCTTTTGTTAGAGCGCCCACTGCCACTTTCGTACCTTGGCTCCCACCTCTTTTTCGTGATTTGAAGTAAAGTAAGATAATATTCACACATAATGCCAAACCCAAAAAACAAATAAAGACAGAAAACAACAAAAGTGAGAGCTTTGTACATGTGTATATGATCGATCTTTCGACTAGGTGTGGGTGTGTATATATTTGGTGACGCACACCCAACTAAGGCCCATCCTTGTCTGTTACAAATAAAAATGGAGATTGCGTGAAGATGCTTTTTGTTATCATAAAAAGCAAAAGTGATTATACCCTAAATCAAATCTATTTAAATAATTGAAAAACTAAAAATTATTTGATGAATGAAAGGGACAAAAAGGGCATGGGCCCAGGGCCACCCCACCTCATGGAAGATGCAAAGTGGTCACATATAATGGAGAGATTAGCATGTGAATGAACAGTGTATAAACACACGTAAAAACACCCAAACCTTGTTTGATACCACCACTTCATTTTTTTTAGAATAATTTGCAGTTTGCCCCCTATTATAAATAGTTAATTAATAAGTAGACTCGTCATTAATCATTATTGTAGTTACCCCCCTTTAGTAGCTGTCAACGTCCTCAGATCGTTTGGGCACACACGTTTTTTAAATCAGTCATATTTGAAGGACAAAAATGCCCTTCAATGATCTGATGGTTGAAGTTCAAGTTGATACAAATTATTCAATCGATCCAATGGATGAGATTAAAATCTCAACTCTCATCCTATGGATAACATTCAAATATCAATTGGGGAATTTTTACACAAGGACAAGACAACTCAAATCTCAACTCTCTCTGACTCTTTGAATGGTTGGGGAAGATGAAGTAACCGTTGGGGGAGAGGAAATACGAAGTAGCCATTGGGTTAAACCCTATTTAAAGTTGATATAAACCCAAGTTTGAAACTTAGGGTTTCATTACACAAGTTTGGAACAGATCTGAGTATTTCATCATATATCTGAGTTCAACACAACATAATGAAGGTAAGTTAGTGATTTTGATTTCATTTGGACGTTTATGTGGACATTTATTTAGATTTGGAGGTGATCTTCAACCTCTCGCATGCGTCTTCTGAACCAGGGACATTCTTACATTCAAATTTATTATAGAGGGTTAAGTTATTGTCAATATCTATTATAAGGGGTATGGAGTAATTAAAATTTGTTTTTTCTAGCAGGTTCCTTGGGACACTGTCATCAGTACAATCATACAAATGAAGACTGTCGTTATTTGTATTATGCGTGTCCTAAGAATGGTTGTAATGGAATCTGCAAGTTTTTGAAGTCCAAAACCCAAAAAAACCCAAATAGGATGTTTTTGGCCTGTCAAATATCTGGTTGCAAAGGGTTTCTATGGCTTGATGAAGTTATTCTAAGAAGAAATGAAGAAAGTAGTTCAAGCTTAAAAGCAAATTTCAACTTAAGTTCAAGCTCAAGCTCCAAAAGGGGTACTTGTTTCAAATGTTACAGTCCAAATCATTGGATGAAAGATTGTCCATGGGCGGATCTTCCATGCCTAATTCCTTCAAGCTCTAGAAAGAGAATTATCAAAAGATCTCATCAACCTCATACACAAGTATCTCAATTGTGATTCTTGCACTAAGGAGTTTGAGTGGTTGGGCACTGTGATACCTGATAACATACCTAGAGGTGGTGGTCAAAACCCTATTACTTCAGTTGAAACTACTGAACAAGCTCAAAGCGGAAGAACTAATAACTCTCCAAATGTAACAAATAATGTTCAAATGAGTATGACAATTGAAGATCTTTGTAAAACATTTCTATCTACCCTAAATAAGAAGTGAATGAACATAGCATTCAATATCGGTGTTGCAACAATATGTTATTCAATACAAGTCATAAACTGGATGTAAACAATAACAAATGAAGTCTTCAAAAACATACATAAAACAATCATCAAGTCTGACAGGCAAATTCAAGACTGTGATGCCCTTCAATACTTGCAAAATATCATCAAAGTGTCTGACATAAACATTCAGTATCAATACTTGCAAAATATAATTCAGTATCATCAAAGTGTTTGTCATTCATATACTTGCAAAATATAATTCAAGTGTATAAACATTCAGTATCAATACTTGCATCCCACTATAACAGTATCACCATGATAGTATGACCATCACCATAACAGTATCAATACTTACATCCCACTGTAACAGTATCACTATAAAATATTGTCTTAAAAAAACAGTCTTCAAAACATAACAAGTTAGTATCACATGTTTGGTGCTCTTGGCCTCATAGGTTGATTAATCCATTGATTGTCTTGTCTTCCCCTACCTCTACCAGCTTGGAACACTGGTGGCCTTATTGGAGGAGGTCTTACTCCTTATGCAAAGGGCTGAGTTGGGAACATTGAAGATTGTAGGTTGTGCATGGTTGAAGTTGTTGGCATTTCAGACTGATTGGGTTGCTGTGGAGGTTGAGATGTTCCTCTCCCAATTCCAGAACCTGATTTGGCACTTATTTTCTTGTTGTTCCTACCTCTTCTGAATATAGGTTTTGCCCTGGACGTCTGTCCACAACCTCGTGTTTCCTCCCTGGAAGGGCTTTTACATGTTCTGCTGTTGTGACACTCCAAATCACACTTTCTGCAGGTCCTTAGCTCCTTTTCCACCTGTTCATCTTCATCCCTTCTTCTTTGAGTCCTTGGTTTCCAGGGAGATCTTTTCACTAGAGGTGGAAGTACCAAGTATGCAGGCTGCCACACATCAAAACAATCATCACATACAAGTGCAAATTATAAATTACCTATAAAACTGTCAAACAATAATGACTATGCAAAGTGCAAATTACCCATAAAACTATCAAACAATCTAATCTAAGACTGATACTTACTTTTGCTCACTCCCTCATGTTTCTAATACTGACTATGCCCCTTGAGTAAGCCTCCACATATGCTTTAACAAAATGATAAGGACACAATACTTGCAATGAATGCATATAAGTGTGGGGCATTCATTATATAAGGAGCAAACATTAAGTTTCATAGGATACTTACTCTCCCCATACAGGTCTGTGATTGACTAGACAAACAACTCCATGCACACAGATGATGTCTGTCAGTTCCCATTACCTACAATCACAATATCTGACACATGTCTTCACCCTCCATCGGAACCACTGTCATTATGTATGACAGTGATGAAGCCATCAGTAGACTCAAATTGGCTGAATTGGTTCCTATGTTCTTGGAACTTGTCAATGAGCTTCTGAGCTCTAGGTACTAGTCCATTTATGTTCCAACTACTGCTTTTGGCCCTTTTATCATACATAAGCCTCATCAAAAGCATGTGATACTCATCTATGAACTTGCATATTAGCATTCCCCAAGCTTGATAATCCAATTGTTGAAGCTTTCATTGAAGTTGTTGGTGATGTGCTCTGAGCATACTCTACTGCCAAAGTAAGTCCTGCACCAAGTCTTGACATCCCTTTCAACTAGCCACTGATGTGCTCTTGGATTACTTTCTTTCAGTTATTTCAAACTGGAGATACAGTCAACCTCCTTGTATGCCCTAGCAGGTTTCCAACACAACTTCATTAAGAACTTATCTCTGAATCCAGCCTTCTTAAAGTTCTTGTACATGTGTCTAAAGCAAAACCTTTGGTCAGATTTTGGAAATAGTTGTTTCACTGCCTCAATCAGCCCTTTCTGCTAGCCAGATATGAAAGTCAACTTCCCCACATGCATATTCAAGTGCATCTGAATGATGCTCAAAAAGTTGAACCATGATTTGGAGCATTCAGACTGGCAAATGTAGATAGCCAATGGAAATAAACCATTGTTTTCATCCAAGTTTGTCACAGACAAGCAACAATCCCCATATTTGCTCTTCAAAAAACAGCCATCCAACCCAACCAATGGTATACATCCACGCTGCCAACCAAAGATAGATGCAGATAATGCTAGACAAACATCAGTGAACCTATTGTCATCACCATTTCTTGAACAAAAAGCAATACTACCTGAATTTGCTGTCAACAATTCAATACAGCAAGAAGAGATCTTCTTATAAATCTTCTCATATGAACCAATCAGTTTTGCCATTATTTTCTGTTTTGCCCTCCACCCTACATGGTAACTTATCTCAACAGTGTGATCCTTTCAGGTTTGTTTGACGAGGTTGTCAGCTGTGAAGTTTGTCAAGTGTGTAGTAATGATGGACTCACACTCCTTGGCAACAAACCTAGAGTTCACCATAGGATTTTTTCCATTATCAACACCTATACATGTGTGTTTTTCCCCCATGGTTCTCACACTAAGAGTGTGCCCATCCTTGTCCAAGGCTGCATAACACTGCCATCCACAGTTTTCACCCTTACACACTACCAGAAGTCTATTAGGATCATTATTCTTGAACCTCATCAAACCTTGTTTCTCACCGCATACTTTCTTAACCAAAACCTAGCTGCCTCAATTGTGTCACATTGTTTGCCAACCTCCAAAACGCACTCATCTGCCTGCCTCTCATCACCACTCTCCTCACCATACACATCAGTTGTTTCATCAACAAATGCAGCATGCTCAGTTGGAGGTGAATGTGCATCATGCTCATTTTCAGTTGAATGACCTAAATGGTACTCCTCTTCTACAGGTAGGTCATCCAAATGAGCAAATTCATTGGCTTGAGAAGGACCAGCTGGATTGGCTTGGTCTTGTGGTTGAGAAGGACCAGCTACATGGGCTTGGTCCTGTGGTTGAGAGGAACCAGCTGAATGGGCTTGGTTCTGTGGTTGAGAAGGACCAACTGAATGGGCTGCTTGGGATTGTGCATCAGTGGTTTTAGGTTCAACAGAAGGGAGGTCATCATCAAGCTCTTCTTCAAACAACTCTTCAAAGTTATTCTCTTTATCAACTTTTGACTTAACTTAATTTCTCATTTTCTTATTTTGGGCCTGAGCCTGGCCCACCCTTGTTCTTTTCCCACAAGTACTTTGACATTCACCAACATCAGACCTGTCATCTTGTGCATTAACTCTTCTTGAAGACCTCTTAGGGGAGTACCAATCATTTGTTGTACTCTTCCTTGGGGTAGGAATCCTCTTCCTGTTCCAACTTCTTTTGGCACACACCTTAGGCCTCAAATGGATCTTACTAGGAGGGGTGGGTTGTGTAACAAGGGCAGGGTCAACTTCAACAACATTTGGAGTTGAAATGGGTTCGGGATCTAGTAAACTAGATCCAGGATATGTGCTCCCATGTACCTATATTGCCACTTTAACATCAGCGCTTGCATGCTTCCAGAAGTACATTATATCTGCATCATTGGCTATGTACATCCTCACTCCATTATCTATTTGTGTATTTCCTAGTGTCAAGGAATGTTTATCTTGCTTTTCTAAACCTTCAAGTATACTATTGTTAAGCTTGTCTCAATTCAGATAATCTCCCTGAACTCCCTCAAAATCAATAGATTTCACATTCTTGTAGTCAGTCACCTTCCACCTACCAAGGATCTCAGCCCTCCTACTCCATTTCCCATCATAGTGAACCATCAAATTCCAAACTTCCAACTCTTGTCCCCATTTTCCATTACTGCAAGGAAATACATTCATCAATGAAATACAATACAAAACATGCAAACCCATACAAAGTAACATGTATCATAAGTAAAGAGAAAATACAAGACACGTACACATAATGCTTCATAGCCATAGCCATAATGAGTAGCTAACAAACGACAACGATGATTCATAGTAATTGCACTCAATGAATAGCCTAACAACAACAAAAATGCTTCATAGGCATTCCCTAACAACAACAACAGTGTTTCATAGCAATTGCTTTAACAACAACAACAATGCTTCATAGCCATTACACTGAATGAGTAGCTTAACAATAACAACAATTATTCATAGTCATTACTTAATGAGTACCCTAACAAAATCCATAAACATTGCACTTAATGATTCATAACAACAGCATCAACGCACTGTAACAAAACACTAAGCAAATAAGCAGTGTATGACCCATCATTTGTGCAAATGAAGAAAACCCTAACAACGACAGCATCATTCACATAATCCACGGACACATGCAACAAAGAATGAAACACAAAGACGAAATCCTGAAATAGACGAAAAACACTTACAATACATCACGCCATTGAATAGATGGAGGTCTTAGATTTGGCTTGACATCATCTTCATTGTCTGAAGGAGTAAAATCTTGCCTCAAATCTGGTCCCTCTTCACTAAAATCACTAAAAGAGGATAAATCTTCCCAATGAATACTCAAAGCAGTGCTCCCATCGTCACTGCTACTGCTACTCACCAAAACATCGAACATGATCCTATTCCCTTCCCCTTCACCTTCCCCTTCACCTTCCCCTTCCCCTTCTTCATCTTCATTCGAGCTTGCAAACAACAGAGCAAATCACTACAGAGAGGGAGAAGGAGAACACAGAACAACTGAATGGAGGGAGTTTTCCCTCCACTCTCCAACTCCCTGAGAGGTTACAAAGGACAGCTCCAATCTCAGTCGTCAACGTCAGTTCATCAGCGAACGGACTGTTGGGATGATGCAATTGGTCACATCCTTCAAATCGTGTGGGAAATGCGCATGAAGGGCATTTTGTGGTCATGAAATTACATCGTGTGCGTGCCTAGACGGTCTTTGAACATTGACCGCTAGTCAAGGGGAGTAACTGGAATAGTGATTAATGATGGGTATACTTATTAATTAGCTATTTATAATAGGGGGCAAACTGCAAATTACTCTTTTTTTTAACCTAGTAATAGACATCATCAATAAAAGTTTTTTTCTCTCTTCTGTCCTTATCCCTCAATGATCTCTTCCAACTTGCAAGCAAGAACAACAACATTGTTGTTGTTGCCCCGCCTCGCACCTACCCTACCCTCGACTGCTCCCTTCCTTTTTTTTTCCATTTCTTCTTTTTTCTTCTCAATAGCAAGTTTTCGATGCCTTCTCTTTTCTTCTCAATAGCAACCAACAAGAGTAGCAACAACGGCGTCGCTGTCGCTGACCACTCCACATCGCCATTCGCCCCTTTTGTCTTTTCTCCTTCAATCTCATTCCAACCTTAACGAGAATCGAATGAGTATAGAAAAAAATGAAGGGGTGCGATGGCGGGGCGGCATGCAGCAGTCGTTGATGTTGTTGTTATTACAACCTATTGTGATGGGAAAAAAAATAGAGGGAAGAGAAAGGGAAAGGTAAAAAATGGGACATGCGAGTAGGGTATGGCGGGATGGGAGAGAAGCATCGATTATTGTTGTTATATGGAAAAGAAAACACATTTAAAAAAAATAAAAAAATAAAAAAAAGTGGTGGTGTGAGATAGAAAAATGGTGATGCTGAAGGAAAAAAAAAAAAAAAAAAAAGACAAAAAAGGCGGAGATGATGGTGTCAAGGAGGGGAAATAGTGATACCAAACACTCGTGGCCTATATGGAAACCAACTCCTCCACCAGAGAGATGGAAAGAAAGTGTTGGTAACATTAATAATAAGCTCTAATAATTAAAGGGAAATGCCGAAATGGGCACCTTTTGTCATCAGCCCACTAAGGTCAACTCTTCCTTCCCTCCACCCTTCCCTTCCCTTCCCATATCTTTCTCCACTAAGCTGGCTGGGGATCCTTTTAGCTAGGTTGAGTGAATTACTCCCTCCCCCCACCCCCACATGTTTTACCCTACTAGTGTTGTTGAAATTATTTTGTCTCTGACCATAACCCTAAACTCAATTTGAAAATATAAATCTTAATCTCAGTGTTACATAATGTAAGATGTGATGAAAGGTAATCTCTTAGGATCATTTGGCAATTTTGTTGTGTTATATTTCCAGGCTGAGACTCTTTATGCCTAAGCCAGTACCATTCAAATGAACCGAGAATATCACATAACTCAAAAGTGCAGCAAATTCCCATTCTAGGTGTAACTAAATTTCTAACCAAAAGTATACAAACATAATTAAGTAAACAGAGGAAATACCATCGATGAACGAGGAACACACGTAATATGTACTGTTTTTTCTTTGGTTGTTTTGTAAACATGCCTTGGCATGTTCATTGTACAATGTATTAGTATAGATTGTGGAAACCACTGAGGAACTTAAAATTTTGTAATGGTGGTTAATTAAAGTAGTTTAGGAAGGAAGGTGTACGTTTGCTACCGTTAAGGATACCAAAAAATAAACTTTTTATTGTGATAGGGCCAAATAGGATTACCACTGCACCAACCAGCTGTTGCCATACTTTTTGGGTGCCAATAAAATATTTTTCTTCAAAAGTGTGTTATTCTTTTATCATTTATTCCTTCAGACAATAATATCACTTTTTAGTAAAAATAAAATATGTAGTATTGCTGCTATAAAGTCTACCTAATAAAATATGTTCTCTAGAGTATGAAAATGTTAGGGTTTAAATTATTGAGACAAGTAAGGCCAACTGGCTAATCTCCAAGCCTTCTAGAATGTCGGTTGTTACGATTCACAATTAAGTTACTAATGACTCAAGATCATGGTTATACCAAAAAGGATGGATTACTTTGCCCCATATGAAAAAGTAATGTCAATTCAGTGAATTACATTCGTTTGCTCTTTGACCAACCTGAATTACTTCCAAGCTTAACATTGCTAGTCAACCCATAGATCGAATCTCAAACATGGGTTAGACGCCCACCCAACTTGCGAAACTAACAACACTCACTCATTAAGAGTCAAAACTGTATTATGAAATAACAATCTCATTGTCAACCAAATTGGTCAATATCCATATCTTATCAAATAATTCAGGGTTGTGGACCAAACCAATATTTTATGGTATCCTATGTCATCTGGGGGTCAAGCCCTAGTAGTTAGTTATATGGCCCTCAATGTGGATATAAGTAATATTGAGAATTGATAAAAGTATGGATTTGCTCCCTTGACTCCAAATTCCAAATGCTTTGAAACTCTCTACTTAGCTAGTGGTCTAGTTTTTTTCGTGTCCCCTCATCCTACTTAAGTGCCTAAAACCTCCAAATCTTCTTATAAAAGATCTTCACCGAATGGTTCTTATTGGAAACATTTGTTTGGTTTATTACTTAATCCAATGTTTCATGTTTAGGGATTAATGCCTACAAATACAGCTATGTCTCGAAGAAGAACGGTAGTGTCTCTTTCACAGAATACAAAAGTTCTCAATGGAGGTGGAGCCATTGATGTAGAGAAGTTGTTGACAAATTTACCCAACATCAATTAGAGGTGGAGAATGTAACAAATAAACAAATCACATTAACATGATGACATCCACTGTGTAAGATACATGTGGTAACATTTTCAATAGAGTCAAGAGCCCAAAAACAATAAAAAGCCCCACAAAAACTTCAACAGTATGTGTAATCACACACCCAGCCTTTAAAGAAGAAGATTACTAATTACAATGCACGCTCTTGCACACAGAGAAAGACAACGGAGTGCCATAATGAAGGTCACATGGACCAACTTTGGAGGTATTTGAGTACGTTTTGAGTACTAGTCAACTTTTACTTTTGATTTAAGAGGGTAAATTCTCTGCTCCCTGAGTTTAGGTTTTATAACAAAGCCCATGATAATTAGTTTTTAATCAATCACCTTTCAATTTCAAGCTAGTCTTTGGAGGATACAAAATACAAACTATTTTGGAGCCAGTGAAAGTAATATCAACACTTAGAGGGCGTTCGTTTATTTTAATTGCTCAAACCAGCTTTTGAATAAACTATTTATTTTACTATCAACCAAAGAAGAAATCCTTCTAGTTCTGGTGGTATGGTCTATGTACCATATCTTACATTCATTTGACGGTACAACTTAAATGTTGCAAATCAACTACGGAGAGCATGGAATCGGACAGTGACAAAGAGAGAGGGGAAAGGGAGAGTGCCCTCTTTTTTACTTGCTCTAATGAGCTTTAGTTGCCCTAGATTTGACAGATTACTAGCTAATAATTAATCACTGTTATTATTCTATTGTATCATGTTAATTAATCACCATAAGTCTCACATTAAGGTTTAAAATATCCATAGATACCAAAACATCATCTCCTACGTCATACCTAATTCTCATTGACTTAATTACTATTCTATCTTATAATTGAAACTAAATGAGCCACATTTTGTATTTTCTTGACTAGCTTCCTTTAGGAGCATCTTTATAGCATCCTCAGAAGATTTCGACAAAAATCTCTGATTAAATAATTTTCCTCCAAATCTTGTAAACATAGTTTCTTTGTATAATGATTAATCTGGACTAAGAGAAAGAAAATACAACAAAACAATTGAAATTCATGACTACAATGAAACAAAATACAAATCATTTTCTCTATCTAAAAGCCAAAAACAAAAAATGAGTAGCACGTAGGTCTTATAAAGCATGCATCATGCCAGACGGATTAAGAAGTATTTACGATGAGAATGAGCAAATGGTCAATTAATTAACTATACTAATGTTCTAGCTAATAACATGGAGGTCAGATCGAATGAAATTGCTCGAGATGATAGACAATTTTTTTTTTTACTATTATTTTCCTTCCAAACGTCCCATTCTAAATTCCAAGTATAGAAGACAATAGTTTCACGTGTGTATGATAATTATTTTTCATCACATCATGCGGGAGTTACATGGTGGTGGGCGAAATTTTCCATATTTGATCTCCTCCTCTACTTTCCACAAAGTTCACCATTTTCAATTCTAATTTTCTACTTCAAACAAGAAAATAAAAGGCAAAGAAAATAAAATTTACTGGGAGACAGATTTCAGCAAATACATGATTTTCTTTTGTCAGGTACCCTTTGTTTTCTGGGGGAAAAAATTCCAATTCCAGTTGCGCATGGAATGAAAAGAAAGCTGAATCACAAGGTATCTCATCAAACACTTTGTACTCCAATCGTGGGTGGAAACCAGATATGACCAAAATCCATTATATATAAGTTCTTTTCTACTTTCTTAAAAAAAGTCATTTTCTTGGCTTCCATATTAGAGCATCCAGAGTAATATTAACATCAAAATTTAACATACCAGCTCCAGTAAGGATCAAAATGCTGTTAAATTTAACATATGTCATTTGAAATGATGAGTGCCCCCTTGACTAGGGTCGGAGCCAGGAAATTTTGCTACCCGAGCTATAAATGAAAAAAAAAATTAATTTTCAGAAGAAAAAAAATTTTATTACAAAATATTTTGCAAGGGACGGGATCCGAACCCGGGCTAAAATGTAATAGGACTTAAAATTTAGGGTTTTTTTAGTTTGACACTTATTAGTTTATACCTAATAGAGTTTGACCTTTATTTAAAATTTTAATTGATTATAACCCTTATTTTTTAACAAACTTGTTAGGTTAACTACATTGACTTGTTAGTGTTGATTTATTGACCAAAATATCCCTCACTGCTACACATGCAAAGCATGTGCAAGTTTGATGAATTTCATCAAAATTACATAAATATGTAACGCTAATCTCCAAAAGCATGTGGTTCATAAATTAAAAACTAAATATAATATCAACCCCTCTTTTCCACCTCCATCTTCTCTATAAAACACCACCACCATGTCCACCTCTGCCTCATTGTTGTTTCTCTCTCTCCTCTCATGTCCACCTCCGCAATCTATTTTCGTCAATCATTATTACAACATATTTGAGTCAAGAAAGACTTATGGTCAAATTTGCACAAATGATAAAAACTTCAAATTGAATACAAAGCAAATGGAGGCAAGTGATAGAAGATGATAGGGCAGGTCAGGAGCAATGTGTGTAGGATAGACGTGAACGGTTAAACTAGAAGCTTGGGATGATACTGAACTCTCGCAAAGATTGATTGAGCAATCGAAACATGAAAGAAGACTCACACCATTGCAGATAAGCTAGGGTTATAAATTAACCCTATAAGATTAATCCTCACTGACTCATTGCGAGTGCACACATCATTCTCAAGCAACCAATTCCAAGTTCGATGGACCAAATTAAACATAATAGGCTGCCAATCGCTATGCATACTAAAGCACATGAGATCCCCATGACCTTGGCACTGGATCAACACATAATGGGGTGAACATAACTTTTTCAAAACCTCACCGAGCATCTCCTCAACACCTCGTTCCTCACATTCTCCACAACTTGCAATTCCCAAGTACAAATACTCTTAATTAAATAGTCTTGCACAATCTTCCCAGTCAAATACAAGTTACCTCGACAGATAAGTAGGGAAGGGCACTTGAGATATGGGGAAGGCATTTTGACATTCAAATCAACCCAGATTATATTGCTCATATTATTGGCAATAAGTCGATAACCTTAGGAGATGTTAAGCGGGGTTGTGAGGCAATAGAAGAACCCATCCTCGTGCCAAATGGCATGAACCTAATACCAAAATTGCAAGAAGTCTTGTTCAGAAGAGCAATGGTGTTCCCATTGCCCTGTTTTGGAGTAAAATAAAACCTTGGTTACACTCTCATTCGTAGTGGGTTTGGACGTTCCCCTGATGAGAATATGATAATAACTCGAATTGGAATTGTAGGAGGAATTGATTAAATCATGTCAACAATATCGACATATCAAATCTGGGGCATATTGGGTAAGACTCGATTTAGTTAATAAGGGTTGGGTACTCATCAAAGTTTCGATTTCAGAAATAGATGAGTCTGCTAGAGGAGGCTAAGAGGACTTGAGATGAATTGAAGGAACAATGATCGTACAAGGGGAGTGTTCCATTTAGCCATGTTGGGGGTTAAAAGCAGTGAGGGTTCGACAAATATGGTAAACGAGGAACCAGAGAACTCGATCTCCTGTTGTCGTTGTTGTTGTTGTTGTTGCAATAAAGAAGCCCTAGAGATGTAAATATGCAGATGTTAGTAATTTGTTCCAGGTTTTGCTGACGCGTCGACATTTGAAAACGAATGAGATTGGGAGGCAAGCCAAAATTATTTCTATTAATTATTCTGGTAATCCATTCAAACCATCAAATTGATCGCCTTCTCTTTTATCTCTCTTCATCCTTATTCTTATCATTTCGCTTCAATTGCTTGGATCTAACCCTAAATTTTTCTATCTAAAAATTCTTTCTTCTAAAGTTTATCGGGGATTGTGAGATTGAAGAGAGAATTGGTTTATCTATCTCTCTCTTCTTTGTTGATTCTGATTTGTTGTAACAATGACTGACGGAAAGAGATTAGGGAGGAGGACGTGAGAAGAGAGAGAGAGAAACAACAGTGAGGAGGAGGACTGGTGGTAGTGTTTTGCAGAGAAGATGGAAGAGGAGAAGAGGGGTAAATATTAGTTTTTTTTTTTTTAATTTATAAACCACAAGATTTTCTTAAGATTAGCATTACATATTTATGTGATTTTGATGAAATTCATCAAACTTGCACATGGCTTGCATGTGCAATGGTGAGGGGTATTTTGATCAATAAATCAACATTAACCAGTCAATGCAGTTGATCTAATAGGTCTGTTAGAAAATGAAGGTTAAACTTCATTAAAATATCAAACAAATGTCAAACTTTATTAGGTATAAACAAATGAGTATCAAACTAAAAAAACTCTAAAATTTACCATTGTATCAAGAAAATTGTGGAAAATGAGGAGAAAACCGAGTATTCTTACTAATAATACATAATAACTGTTACTCTTTTTTTAAATATCTACCCAAGGCTATAGCTCGGGTCATAGTACCCATAACTCCGCCCCTACTGTTGACAAAGTTGAACCTACGATTGACATTGACAGTAAGAAATGAGGTAGAGGGGATCCAATTTCCGTGCCATATGATATGGCACAAAAACTTCATTGTTGCGCAGATAGTACCTGTTGTTGGGAAACTTCATTCGGTGCCATATACCGTGCTACTTGAAGCTGCACAGATAGTACCTATTGTTGGGCCAAATACTTTTTCCCCTCTATTGCAATGTTGTTAATTTCTTCAATTTAATTACTAGTGTTACACTTATAGTTGATGCTCATATAGAGAACATTTTTTTTTTTTTTTTTTTTTTTTTAATTTATTTATAAATTTCTCAAGCAGTGAGATTCATAAATCATATGAAAAAATGCAGTTATTTTATTTTAAGATTAAAGAACCGTACAAAATACCCTCTGTCATTTTGGCATCGGATCCAAAATTTTGGATCTATTAGACAAGAATTAGTGGAAGAAACTTTCGATCTGACAAAAAACAGCTTACATTTCCACTTCAACACATTTCACTTCAGATCTAATTCTAATCAAATTAATTGAATTCCACTTAAATACTTCGTAAACTCAACTAATTCAGCTCAAATTCACTAATCTCCAATTATTTAGAGTTACAGATTTACGCTATGTTGTTTGAGTGTTAAAAGCAACTGATAAGTAAGAGAGAAAGAACCAAAAAGAGCAAAGGAAGTTACTTTATTCCCGCGAAAACACCTTTAGTGTCAAAACGCCAGATTTAACGGAGACAAATAGAGTGCAGAGATTGAGTGAAACAAAGATTGGGTTCGTTTCAAGACTTGAACTACAAAGTGGGTTTCGACTTTCGAATGCTTTGCTTTACTTGTTTGTGCAAATTTAACTTGCAGTTCAAGCAAAAAAAACTGACTGTTAGAATAATAAAGTTTGATATTTTTTTCTTTGTTTCGATTTTTTTTTTTAGTCAAAATTGAATTGCAAAGAGTCCCATCTTGTCGGGTAGAAAGTTATTTTGTTCATCAGTGTGACTGTCTGTGTGTGTTTTCTTGTCTTTCTTTACGAACCCCATCTCTTCGTTTTACTCTGTTTTTGCTCTGTTTTTACAGAGAGCTCAATTGGGTGTTTGGGTATGTGGAGGAGGAAGAAGAGTTCGTTGAGAGATCTGAATGTTGGATGAAAAGTGGAATAAAGAGTTTTTTTTTTCAAAAAAAAAAAAAAACAGAGTGGGTGGAGAGATAAAGAGAGGGGGTTGTTTAGAAAGTGAGGATTCTTGCAATGTCACAAGATTCTGAGCACATAAAGACGGTAGAAGAGTGGAAATGGTCTGAAATGCAAGGGCTTGAGCTGGTGGCAGTTGAATCTGGTGGATTTAAGGAGACTCAAGAGTTGAATTCAACAACACAAGGGGTTGGAGAGTCTAGTAGTGGTGGTGGTGGAGGCAGAGGAGGTGGTGGTGGAGGAGGAGTGATGGAGGTTTCAGAGGGAAATAAGGATGGTGGGGAGAAACCTAGTTCAAGTGAACCAGTGGGGTTTGGGGAGCTCTTTAGATTTGCAGATAATTTGGATTATGTTTTGATGGGGATTGGGACTGTTGGTGCTGTTGTTCATGGCTGCTCCTTGCCTATCTTTCTTCGATTCTTCGCCGATCTTGTGAATTCCTTTGGTTCTAATTCTGACAATGTAGATAAGATGGTGCATGAGGTTTTGAAGGTAAAACATGGGATCTTGTTTTGTCTAGTTTTTGTTTTCCTGGTTTGATGAAGAAAACTAAAGCTAAAAACCCCATTTGTTGTTGTGTTGTGTTTGTGTTTGTGTTTGCAGTATTCATTTTACTTTCTTGTTGTGGGGGCAGCAATTTGGGTGTCTTCTTGGGCTGGTGAGTTCGAGTTCTCGTATAGTTTTTTTTTCTTTTCAATTCATTGATTTGTTTGATGTAATTTTGTTGATATATTCGGAAAAGTTGAATTACTTGTAGAGATATCATGTTGGATGTGGACTGGGGAGAGGCAATCAACTAAGATGAGGATCATTTACCTTGAAGCTGCTTTGAACCAAGATGTGCAGTACTTTGACACCGAAGTTCGCACCTCTGATGTTGTTTTCGCCATTAACACTGATGCTGTGATGGTCCAAGACGCAATTAGTGAGAAAGTATGGAGAAGAAAATTTTCAATTCTGCTTTGCTTCTTCCCATACTTGTATTTGAAATCTCACTGACCACCCAATTTGATGTTTCCACAGTTGGGTAATTTCATCCATTACATGGCAACCTTCGTATCCGGATTCATTGTGGGGTTCACTGCAGTGTGGCAATTAGCCCTTGTCACACTTGCTGTTGTTCCTCTCATTGCTGTCATTGGAGGTATTCAAACTTCTACATTAGCTAAGCTCTCTTCCAATAGCCAGGAAGCTCTCTCAAAAGCCGGGAACATTGTCGAACAGGTACGAAAGATTGAGGCCCATATAGTTCTTATCATGTTCTGTTCAATTAGCTCATGTATGGAATGTTATTACATCTATTTGTCGCTGAGATCAAATTAATATGAATGACAGACAATAGCTCAAATCAGGACAGTTTTAGCGTTTGTTGGGGAATCAAGAGCGTTGCAGGCATACTCAACCGCATTGAGAGTTGCTCAGAAGATTGGTTACAAGACTGGATTTGTCAAAGGGATTGGATTGGGTGGAACATATTTCACTGTTTTCTGCTGCTATGCACTTCTCCTTTGGTATGGAGGTTATCTTGTTAGACATCACTACACCAATGGAGGGCTTGCCATAGCAACCATGTTTTCTGTAATGATAGGCGGAATGTGAGCCTCCATGCACAAATCCCCTTCAATTCTGTTAATTAAATGAATACTGTTTCTTATTATCCTCTCTGATTCACAGAGGTTTAGGACAATCAGTCCCAAGCATAGCAGCCTTTGCTAAGGCAAGAGTTGCAGCTGCGAAGATCTTCCGCATCATCAATCACAAGCCAAGCATTGACAGGAAAGCTGAGTCTGGAGTTGAATTGGAATCAGTTACAGGATGCATAGAATTGAGAAATTTAGAGTTTTCATACCCATCCAGACCTAACGTTCTGATCCTGAACAACTTCAATCTTAGTGTTCCAGCAGGAAAGACCATAGCCTTAGTAGGAAGTAGTGGCTCTGGTAAGAGCACTGTAGTTTCCCTTATTGAGAGATTTTACGATCCAACTTCAGGTAATTTAATCAACTATTTCATCTTTTAAGCTTATTAACATACATCAGTTTCTAATTGGTATCTCTTTGTAATAGTTTCAATATTATGAGGTTAATGAATTTTAATACATCCCTACAGGAGAAGTTCAGCTAGATGGGCATGATATAACAACACTGAAGTTGAAATGGCTCAGGCAACAGATAGGGCTTGTAAGCCAAGAGCCAGCCTTGTTCGCAACCACCATCAAAGAAAATATGCTCTTGGGCAGGCCTGATGCAACACAAATCGAGATAGAAGAGGCTGCCAGAGTTGCCAATGCCCACTCATTTATCGAAAAGCTCCCCGAAGATTATGACACACAGGTCTAAATCTTTTAACACCTCAAGTTATTTTCATCATTAAACTTGATGAATACACATGTCTAATACTATCGTCAGCAGACCCAGCAGCATAAGCGTAATCATGTGAGGCTCAACCATCCAATGGGTCTGTTTATAAAAGACAATCCCATGCTTAAAATCAGTCTCTAATTAGAGAATCTCAACAATCAGGTTTATTCTATTAACCTGAATTGGTTCTTAAAGAAATATCAGAACTTGGATTTTTGAGATTAGCAAGTTAAAATATGATTAAATGTTAGTTTCAGTTATACCTCTATATAATAATCACATTCAGGTGTCTTTATTGGTACTTGGAGTTGGAGGGGCGAAGTTCATCATTTTGTGCAAGGTGATTGTTAAGCAAGCGCCTTGGACTTGGACTAAGGGCATGTTCAAATAGGGTTAAGAATGTATTATTTTCTAATATGATTGTATCATTCTAAATAAGATCGGTTTAGTCAACTTCTTTGCTTTTATAAGTCAATTTCTGGGTAGTTTACGGTCTGTTGCTTAGAATAAGGGAAGATGCCCTCAGTCAACAGAATGAGCATGTGCAGACATAAACAAAAGGTTTGGTTTCAGAAGTTCAGAATATATATTATCCCAACTGTGTGTTATTAATAAGTAAATGTAACATATTGAATGATATCTTGATTTAATAGCCGTGTTAAAGTAATAAAATAATAAAAATTGATAACAATAACAATATTGAATGATAGAAGAGTTATCTTTGACTTCAGACCAGTCGACCCGGTTATAGGTTGTAGAATCAGTATTCTTATCAGTGTTTCAATAGAATTGTAGATTAAGGGAGACTACCGTTGTAGATACGGGTGTCTCCCCAGGATTTCTTTGAGCATGTGTTGTCCATAAATATTTTAGCACTTGTGCCAAAATTTTAAACCCTCTGGATAAGAGGTTTCCTACCCATTACAAACTCAAACTAAATGAATGCAAAGTCAAGTGCAAGTTAAACTGAGAAATAGGCCTGGGTGCCAGAGATAGTTACAGAATCGGTATTAGATTATCTGATATATTGACAAAAAGTACAAAATGACAGGTCGGGGAGAGAGGGTTACAGCTCTCAGGGGGGCAGAAGCAGAGGATAGCTATAGCAAGGGCAATGCTGAAGAACCCAGCAATTCTGCTATTGGATGAGGCAACCAGTGCCCTGGATACAGAATCAGAGACACTTGTGCAAGAGGCCCTGGATCGGTTTATGATTGGAAGGACAACACTTGTCATTGCTCACCGCCTCTCCACTATCCGCAAGGCTGACCTTGTTGCTGTCCTCCAGCAAGGAAGCGTTTCTGAGATTGGAACGCATGAAGAGCTGCTTGCAAAAGGTGAAAATGGTGTCTATGCTAAGCTCATTCGCATGCAGGAGACAGCACATGAAACTGCTATTAGCAATGCCAGGATGAGCAGCGCAAGGTAGCTTGTGCAACCTTAAGAATTCTTATGAATCCTCGCTACTCTAGTTTAGAGACATTCATGTGTATATTAAATAACTCAGTTTGTAATATGTAATTTCTTTTCAATTTTTGACAGGCCCTCTAGTGCTAGAAACTCGGTAAGCTCCCCAATCATTGGAAGAAACTCATCCTATGGCCGTTCACCCTACTCTCGCCGACTCTCAGACTTCTCCACATCTGACTTTAGCTTATCCCTTGATGGGACTCATCCTAGTTATCGGCTCGAGAAGTTAGCTTTTAAAGAGCAGGCCAGTTCCTTTTGGCGCCTTGCCAAGATGAACTCCCCTGAATGGGCATATGCCTTGGTTGGATCAATCGGTTCAGTGGTTTGCGGTTCCATAAGTGCCCTCTTTTCCTATGTCCTCAGTGCTGTTCTCAGTGTTTACTACAATCAAGACCATGCATACATGCGTCGAGAGATTGGGAAGTATTGCTATC
The DNA here is from genome assembly GCA_963556465.1 of Berberis vulgaris. NCBI lineage: Eukaryota > Viridiplantae > Streptophyta > Magnoliopsida > Ranunculales > Berberidaceae > Berberis > Berberis vulgaris. Next base: position 68,747,920 of record OY747125.1, on the reverse strand, counting down.
TTTTGATTGGAGTGTCATCAGCAGCCCTTATCTTCAACACCCTACAACATTTCTTCTGGGATGTTGTAGGGGAGAATCTTACAAAGAGAGTGAGAGAAAAGATGCTGGCAGCAGTATTGAGAAATGAAATGGCATGGTTTGACCGAGAGGAGAATGAGAGTGGGAGGATTGCAGCAAGGCTAGCCCTTGATGCCAACAATGTCCGATCAGCAATTGGTGACCGGATTTCAGTAATTATGCAGAACTCAGCTCTCTTGCTTGTCGCCTGCACTGCAGGGTTCGTCCTGCAATGGCGCCTTGCTCTTGTCCTCGTTGCAGTATTTCCAGTTGTTGTTGCGGCAACAGTTTTGCAGGTCTGTATTACTGAATATTTCCGTAGTTTCACCATGACACATAGCAGAGCGTACATTAATCATTGTCTAATGCTTAATTTGAAGTCTTGTTAGTTTATTTACAGAAAATGTTCATGAAAGGCTTCTCAGGAGACTTAGAAGCTGCCCATGCTAAGGCTACACAATTAGCAGGTGAGGCTGTATCCAATCTCAGAACAGTTGCAGCCTTCAATTCAGAGGCAAAGATTGTCGCCCTCTTCTCTTCCAACCTTAAAACACCCCTAAGACGTTGTTTCTGGAAGGGGCAGATTGCTGGAAGTGGCTTTGGTGTAGCCCAGTTTTTACTCTATGCGTCATATGCCCTTGGGCTATGGTATGCCTCCTGGCTCGTAAAGCATGGCATCTCAGATTTTTCCAAGACAATCCGAGTCTTCATGGTCCTCATGGTATCTGCCAATGGTGCTGCTGAGACACTAACTCTAGCTCCTGACTTTATCAAGGGTGGACGTGCCATGCGCTCTGTCTTTGATCTTCTCGACCGGAGGAGTGAAATTGAACCTGATGATACTGATGCCACCCCTGTACCTGACCGTCTACGTGGGGATGTTGAGTTCAAGCATGTTGACTTTTCCTATCCTTCTCGCCCTGATGTGTGCGTATTCCAAGACCTTAGTCTTCGTGCCCGGGCGGGAAAGACCCTTGCTCTTGTTGGCCCTAGCGGTTGTGGAAAAAGCTCTATCATTTCACTTATACAGCGATTTTACGAGCCAACATCCGGATGTGTGCTGATAGATGGCAAAGATATTCGAAAATACAACCTGAAATCCTTACGCCGTCACATTGCAATAGTCCCTCAAGAGCCTTGCCTATTTGCTGCCACAATACATGATAACATTGCATATGGGCGCGAGTCTGTAACTGAGGCTGAGGTCATTGAAGCTGCCACTCTAGCGAATGCTCATAAGTTCATCTCTGGACTTCCCAATGGATATCGAACATGGGTTGGTGAGAGAGGTGTTCAGCTATCTGGTGGGCAGAGGCAGAGGGTTGCTATAGCTCGAGCTTTCATAAAGAAGGCAGAAATAATGCTACTCGATGAGGCCACAAGCGCACTAGATGCCGAGTCAGAGAGGTGCATTCAAGAGGCACTTGAACGTGCTTGTTCAGGACGCACTACGATTGTTGTAGCACATAGACTATCAACAATAAGAAATGCCAATGTCATAGCCGTAATTGATGATGGGAAGGTTGTAGAACAGGGTTCACACTCACATCTCCTGAAACATCATCCTGATGGATGTTATGCCCATATGATACAGTTGCAACGCTTCACTCATGGGCAGGTCGTAGGAATGGTATCAGGTTCAAGTTCTTCTACTCGTGCTAAAGAGGATGATGAGAAATTCTAAGCAAAAGAAGAGGAAACACAGAGAGACAGGATGACCTTGGTGACGATTTGTGTTATCCTTTCTTCAGCACTTTTTTCTGGTTTTTATAAAATTGAATGTATAGTTTCATGGCACGTATTCGTTTCGTTCTGTTCCTCATTCGGAAATGATAATACATCCTTGAGATCAAAATATATAAATGTACACCTTTAATATAGTTCAGAGAGGTTTATCTCTCCTCATGCATCCATGTGTAGAACATTTTCACTATAATAGCATCACCTGACTGAATCTGAACTATGGAAAAAACAATGATCTACGTTGATTGTTAGTTAGCATTACACCGATTTGGGGATGCGATAACATGTTAATTTTAAAGCCAAGTAATGGTTGTTCCAGTGACCATTAAGCCAGGAGGTGGGTAGGGATAAATAACAATGGGTTGGATTTATGTGGTTGTTGATAACCTGCAAGTACATGTTTGAGGCTCATTACATGAGAGACAGCGATGGATAAGTGTAGAGGATAGAGATGGTCAAGATCACTTAGCACCTCCAAGGAAAAAGAAAGATTTGAAGGCTAGAAAATGACATGAAACAGAAATTCTAGCTGGCCTGGGAAAACCGGCCTGGTTTCCTGCCTGGGGGGCGAAAATACATTTTTGTCCCTCTTCCTTAAACACTTTTCACTTTTTGGAGCTGTGTGTTTAAAGAAAAGGGGCAAAAATGTATTTTCGCCCTCCAAGGCGGGAAACCAGGCCGGTTTCCCAGGCCAGCTAGAAAAACTAGACATGAAATGATGCAGAAGCTTGTGTTATGGCATAAGGTTTTAAAGAATAAATCTCTCTTGGTTTCTTTCGAGGATGTGAACCATCATCGATGGACAATGACACAACATCGCAAGGCTCCTTAGCCAGAAACCAAACTGGTGCATTCCCATCAAGACAATCTAAAAAAAGGAAAATCGTAAACCTCTTGAAGCTCAGTCTACATAGTCTACAACCAAAATCAAGGTAAATGTAGAACTTTCAAAGAAAAGGCATTTGGTTCACCCAGAACTTTTAAAATCAAGGCACATGCAAAACTTTCAAAGTTAAAAGCAAACACACCGAATTTAAATTTGGTGCCATATGCTTAGCTTCAAGAGGCTTGGAATTTTGAAGGTATAAAAGCATTTGGTTCACCCTGGTGCTAAAACAGCTCCTTGTGCTCTATACGCTAGGACCTGATGTACACAAATGTAATCTTGACGCTTAGGCCATATCATAGTTCTTGAGAATCAACATGACTATATCGTATTTTCCATTATTTTGCAATAAACCAAGAGGATAGCGATCATCTCAATCACAAAATTCATGATTTCATCCCCTCTTCCTCTTTCCTTCTTTTCACTTTTTTTGCAAATTTTTTTGTTGAAATCAAGCACACCCTAAATGAAATTAATGTCACATTAACCTGATTTATACTATACAGTGATCAGGTAAAATTGGAAGAGGAGATTAGGTATAGAATCTCTTAACTGAATTAGATACATTAGAGAACGAACAACTTCAATTCCAACTTGCACAAAACTTCTTTAAAGATACATTTAAATGCTAGGTCCCTATTTTAAACATTTAACTCCATCATGCTTCAAAAATTCTAACTGTCGAGGGAAATGGCGAGGAAAACAGCGAGGCGTGGGGGGGGGTCCCATCACCCCTGGGATGCGTGCGTTGAAAAGTCAAGCGCGCATCCCGGGGGGATGGACGGTCCCCCCCTACCTGTGGGGTCCCTCGCTGTTTTCCTCGACACTTAGACAGGTTCATCATGCTTATACTCTGCAATCCTGACTAACACAAAGTTCAAGAACAATACACACATGAGGGAATACAGTAGAGTGCTTAAAAAAAGTAATCGAAAAGGACCAGTACCCCCGATCTGTCAAGCTTCTACTTTTTAGAACACAAGGGTACGTAAGGTAGCTCATTCACAAGTTGGAAAACAGGGTAAAACAAAGAAATGTAAAACTCGCAAAACAAGGATGGTCAGGTTGACATTAGCTTTGTACCATTATCAGGCATTCCCATTCCAGCAGCCAAATCTGCATCCAGTTGGGTATGTGGTGCAGGTCCCGCCATTATCTTCAAACTGCAATATTTACCAAACTCGATTTCAAATAATAACAAAAGTGCATTTTTAACATACAAATCCGGACTGAGACACAGTTGTAGTTTCTTATGTTATGATTTATTTATTTCACTTTTCAGAGTTGTCATTGCCACTCAAGATATGAAATACAATCGAATTGAACCTTTTGAAAAATAAAAAGGAGTCCGGTTACGGCCTTTTTAGGCCGCTTGATCATTCCAATGGTTGAAAAAGATTAAAACTCTTGAAGGCGATTTAAATAATTATTTGTTTCCTTAATTGTTTAAATCATATTTCCTCTCTGGTCCAGGTTTCTTTCCAACTGTTGAAAGTATGAAACCAGAGTTTGAACATGTTACCTACACTCCATTAATCCCAATAATGTGTAAAGAACCAACAACAACAAAAACCATACAAGCAAATGAAAGGAGTGATTTTTCATTCCAATATCTAGCGCAAGTGTCTTTCAGCCCACACACCCTTCAAGACGTCTTTCGTTGGTAGCGCCACAAAACAAATTGGAATATGGTGGAATATACTTTCACGAACAATCAATCCAAGGACGCTCTTATAACTATCATACCACTCATCTCAACAAACCCTTCTCAAAGAAGGATTCACTAATTCCGAGCTTCTAGATGCTTCATGGTACAAAGGATGAAGGCCCAAAAGAGGAACAGAGGCACCATGAGAGAAAATGATGCAGTGCATTTCATCACTTCTCTTTGAGTGATTTCCAGTTACCACTTACCCTAGATGGCCATGCAAATGGTTATTCATGGAGGCCTTTTTATTTTTATGGATACCAGGTTTTTTGGCTCCCCTTCTTCTAGAGAAAGGGTCACAGTTCTATTAAGTCATGTTAGGTGTCTAACTCTGTACTTTACTGTGACCCAAAGTATTGTGTCTCCCTTTGATATTAACATGTACAACGAAATGAAGGCTTCTGAGTGGGTACACGAGATTTAAGTATGCAGGTATGTACAATCCTATAACAAGCATGAAATCTTAATTCCCACCATTCATATCTAGCCATTACCGTCACCACCTTCCCCAACACAATTGTGAATTGCCTAAATGAACAATTGTACAACTCACAGTGAACCACCTTCTTAATAGTGTTTTTCCTACACTTAAAAGAGTCGCAGATTCGCATAATTTGGTGACATATAGATTAGGAAGCACGGACTCTCGGAAAAACCCACCGAATCCTAGTAATACGCGTGTCAGATAGGATACGCGTGCGATTCGCGTCCGATACGTATCCGACACGCGGTCAACGTATCGGTCAACGTGACTTGGTCAGGATGCGGCCCGACCCGGTCCGGATACGGTCAGGATTCGGTTGCTAATAAATTTTTTTTTTTAGATCTTGATAAAATCGGACGGCTGAGATCTAATTCCTCTCCCCGATTTCATCTTTCTCAACCCACAAACCCAACCATTTGCAGAAAGGAGGAACCGAGGAAGAAACTGAGCCAGAGATCGACTGAGCTAGAGAGATCGAGCAGGGAGATCGACTGAGCCAGAGAGACCGAGCCAGAGAAATCGAGCAGGGAGAGAGAGATCGACTGCTTTCGCTGTTTCAGATCGAGCAGGGAGAGAGATCTGACCAGAGACTGCTTTCGCTATTTCAGATCGAGCAGGGATAGAGAGATCGCTGTTTCAGATCGAGTAGGGAGAGAGAGATCTGACCAGAGATCGACTGCATGGTCAGATCTGATACTGCTTTCTGACTTCTCTGTTTCTTCAACCTCGCCTCCGCCTCCCAGAGCGTAAGGAGAAGCTTCCAGTGTCAATTGGCAATGGAACCTCAGGGAGTTCAACATCATCACAGAGGTATAGGCTCAGCTACCATTTCATCATATTCCGATATTTCCTCGAGGAAATTTCTGACTTCTCTGTTTCTCTGCTTTATGACTTCTCTGTTTCTGATCAGAGAGTAAGACTTGTATACAAAAAAAAAAAAAAAAAGCTAGTCTTTATTTTTGTCAGACTTCGTATTTGAGATGGTCTTTATTTTTTGTCAGACTTCGTATTTGAGATATAGACTTCGTATTTGAAAATAAAAATAAAAATAAGTTATAGTCTAATAAATATAAAAATAAAAATAAGGTTTGACGTGTCGCCGAGTCCTAGTTTTTTGAAAATTGCCGAGTCGCCGTATCGTATCCATGTCCGATACGATACGCGTATTCGAGTCCGTGCATCCCAGCATATAGACAACCCATATTAATCTCTAAGAGATATTTCTCACTGAAAACTCAGTTAACTCCAAAACTAGAATTTTTCAAATACATCTAGTACTTGACATACATGAAGTGCCTCAGAGACTTCATTAGTATCGACTTGTTATATCTTATCCCAGTTCAATCAAAACAATTCCAATTAAATTCAAGAAAGCAAAGAAACTGAATCCTTGAAGAATTCAAAGAAAACTCACCGCTTCTTGTGCTTCTTGGTCTTGAAATGGTCATCCCTGACCGTCACATTCTGAAAATAGCGACTGGAACCACCAAATCGAAATCGAAACAAACATCAAGAGAGAAAGAAAACACAGACGAAGAAAAGGAAAAAGATGGAAACTTGAATGATAAAACTAGTAGGTGTTGTTTTCTTACTCGCAGTGCATACAGTAGTACTGCCCCATTCCAGGGAGGTCCTCGTCGCGCGGCAAGGGTTTGGGTCCATCACCTTCGGACAGCTTCTTGAGGTCTTGGTAGACCGCATCGTCGCCTTTGAGTTCGAACTTTGTTCGGCGAGCCGACTTGTGAGAGAGTCTTCTCTTCTTCACCTTTCTGTGTGGACACTTACCTCCCATCGTTCGAGAAAGACAGTCTTCTCGATCTTCTTCGTCGGTAAAACCCTAAGCCTAATTTTGAGAGAGAAGAGGCAGATGAGGAAATGGCTTAACTTCGGCAAGGCGGTATTTGTTTGTGCCCTGGACATTGCTTGCTATTCACAACCAAAAACATCACAATCGGCACACCAAAACAATGGTGATGTTGGTCAATATTTACATGAGATTTTATTAGAAATCACAAAGTTTTATTAGACAAATATTTAATATTTTTCATGATTTAAAGTGATTTTATTTTGAAAATTTTAATTATTTATTTAATAATGTCACTAAAAATTTCTAAAAAGGTTTGGACATAGTAGAAAGCATGAGAGAATTTATCTTGATTTGGAGCTTTCACATTTCCACAACTACATACAACGTGAGAGCCTAAAACATGCCCTCAACAGCTGGGAATTGCCTGAGTTTCAGCTATAGCAAAACTCGATCCCTTAGCTCATTTTCCTATTCTTCTCCTTCCTATCTCCTTTCTCTCCCTTTCCCTCTTGTTTCAAATTACCTCATTGATCCCTTTCCGCTTTCGATTCAGAATTTGGCTACTCCTGCTTTTATCCTTTATTGGTATCTATGTTGTTTTTTGCAGGTCTTCGGCGTCAGTGCGATCCATTCTAGAGAACGCTCCTAACACATCCTAGCTCCTCTTTTGTGTCCCTTATTATGAGTAATCATTCATTCCCACACACCCCCATACCCATTCATAATATCTAACCCTGCCCACCTTACTTATCTCGTAGATTCGCATCAAACTTGCTGCATATCTCTACCTCTCCACCAAACCGAGTAATTACAACTTTTCTTTTTCAAATCCATCCTTGTTACCACGCTCTAACTATGGACTCTTCTCATAGTTCGCAACCTTCACAATCTATCACACCGTCTGACATCAATCTCAATTTATCACCACCTCACTCACCAAATCTTAGTTTGTCGCCAACTCCCTTAGACCATTGCACGATCAATCACTCAACTCCTACTACACCTTGTGACATCACATTTAATCCTTTACAATTGTTTCACAACATCCCTCCCACCTCCAACACTCAAACTCACATTTCTCCTTCCATGCAACTCGAAACTCAGAACCATAACACAACCTCCCTGGATACTCTACACTCCCCTTTACCACACTCTGACCAACCCTTCACACCCTCCACCATGCAAGACCTCCAACCTCCTAATACCCAAACTCAACCTCATGCATCCTCTTTTTCCCTACCCGAACAACAACTGATTGAGCATCTTGAACAACAACTCTCTCTTCACCACTCCATCCCCTCACCTGCTTTTGCTATCCGTTATGATGAAGATAGCGATAGTCGTGAGCTCAGATCCATTGCTAAATACCACTACTTCTCGGGTACACACTACAAGAAAAAGGCCATTAATAGCGTTTCAAAAACGCTATGGTAGGATACCATAGCGTTTTAGAAAACGCTGTGTCTGCCGGAGCTATAATAGACACAAGGTCTATTATAGCGTTTTAAAAACGCTATAGTAAGTTGGCCTTTATAGCGTTTCAAAAACGCTATGGTAGAGTCTACAATAGCGTTTCTGAAACGCTATGGTAGAGTATACCATAACATTTTTGAAATGTTATGGTAGGTATACATAGCAATTTTATTTATTTATTTTAATTTCATTTGCTATCAAATGACTTTTTATTACATCTTATAAGTTTTATTTCTAGAAAATTATATTCGGATGTTTATGCAGCCAATCAACCGTTTATACAATGTTATCCTCAGTGGGCAGAACAAGTGAAGAGTACTGAACTAACTGAAGTGTGGTGTAGACTTTAGGATGGCATCAAATGAACATAACTGAACCAAATTGTAGAAAGGTTCTGTTTTACATGGACCGGCATACATAAACAACAACGCTGACAAAATTTGTCCACTTATATTCCAAACTTCTAGTTATCTCACTTTGAAAGGAAATCTAAACTCTGAAATAAAATCAGGAAGAATCATATATGTTGGAGTCGAAATGTGCTTGACTTGAAGTCCTGAGCATAAAACACAGTAACATGGGTTGTGGAAACTACCATGACTGGATGGTTCTTCATCCTTGGTTTCCATATTCCATCTCTGCTGTAATCACTGAAGAATAAAACTGGTTTCCCATATTGTAGCTGTCATCATCATAGTTACTGTAATTGTTCAATGGCACCATAGGAGGATGATTCATCAACAACGAACTGCCACATAAGTTCATAGGATTGGAGGGCCCATAGAGCATGGTAGGATCCAATGGATATCCCATTACTGGCAATGGCAGCATCATGCTGTTATGATCTAGTGGATGCCGCTGCATCATATGGAGTGGTTGTGGTTGAGGGTTTTGATCATTATGTGTATAGCTGCAAGTTGGATTCTGATGATCCATCATCAGTGCTTGTGTTCTACTATAGTCGTCAACCATGGCTGGTCCTTTCATAATGCTGCTCTGTTGCTTGCCTTTCAAAAACTTGATATTTGAATGAATCTCTTTAGCCTTAGATGCCATTGTGTTAAGAATTTGTCTCAACTGATCATGAGACATATGATCCAACCTTTCATCCCATCCCCAGAATTCAGCTCGTCTCCTTTCTCTTGTCAACATTGAAAAGTTGATGTCGTTCATAATCTGACACACTTTAGAAGGCTCATCAGGGAAGATCTCAGTCTGACCTTGAGGCCCATAAACAATGATGCATGCATGCATCGACACCGCACAATGTAGATAACTCGAGTCTTTTTCTTGAGGCATGCGGTTCTCTTCTTGAATGCGGAATTGCGGAGTTTCTTGCTTTCTCATTGTTTATCAGCTTCTTCATGTTACCAATCTTTTTTCCACTACCACCTGTACCCATCTGATCTTTAATTTGTCTAGTCTGAAAATCTTCAAACCTAAACACCAATACAAAGAAAACCCAAGATTTAAATACAAAGAAAATCTTCAAACCTAACCACACACACACCACCACCACCACAAAAAATGTGAAATTAACAAAACTACACCTGAACAGGATAAGGATTAGCAAGCATCATAGAGCAGGACAGTATCAGAGTAGACACTCTGGATATCAGCAGTTGACCAGTTTGATCACAAGTCTCTCTTGCTACCTGACCTCCCAAGGGAGAAGGGGGATCCTTTCCAGGTGGAACTAGGAGCCTCGTAGCTTCACTAGATCTGATTTCTGCAATATAGGAACATCATAATCATAAGAACATAAATAAGTAAATATATAAAAGCATGCAACAACATGATCCATACCTTCTTCCAGACCTTGGAAGGCATCATTAAGGTGAATATTTATTGATATCAATATCTTTTGCATCATTAAGGACCAGCTATCATCATCTCCTCTTGCCTTTGAGGCATTGCTAAGCACTGGGCAAATTTCTTAACATTGAGTAGGAAAGCCAGTTCACAATGTACTGCATTTCCCCGACATGATCTTCGAAACAATTACAGCTTCAGCCTGAGAAGAAACATATCAACATCTTATCATGTATGCATTAGCCTGAGCACTCGAAGTTCATTGTGACAAAGACAAGAAACACCATGTTGGTGATCAAGCAAAAGAAAATAAAATGTATTATTTTCACTTCCTTTTGCTGAAAGAAATGTTGAATGATCTAAACATTTTTGTGATGATGAATCTACATAATGTTTCAAGGGAAAAAAGGGAACGAAAGCAAGAAGAAGAAGAGCAAGAAATGGCAGTAAAATAACCAAATAAAATCATGTCAATGGTAGTCATGAATCTGTAATGTCTTCGCCTATATAACAAGGGCACTTCATTTTTTTAAAAATCCCATGTCGGATGTGTATTGGACACTAACAAACACAATTTGACACTCCATGCTTAGATCATAGACACTTTTCGTATATCTCTAAGTTTTCAACTTTTTATAAATGTTCTAAGCATATAAAGCAACTTAGCGAGTTGTACATATGTGGCAATGAATCCACAAGAAATATGAGTAATAAAATAAAGTCTATAGCTGAAAAAACAAATAAAAAAATATTGAAGGGAGTGTCCCGCATTAGTGAATTTTTTTAGTCGTGTCGGACACCTCGTAATCCGTCTTGGACACCGACACACATGTCGGTGTCATTGTTACATAGGTTTTCACTTGTCAAAAATTGAGGTGTTAGGGCCAGTGGCTTGTACTAAGCAATTAGTTAAATAAATGAGGCAGGTTTGGAGGGGCAGTGCATTTAGAGGTTTATCCTATTGTTAAGGAAGCTTTGGAGAGAAAAAAAACAGAAAGCACTACACTATAGAAAAGATTACATTTCGCATAAGGAACAAAACCGTATGGGATCTTATGAAGGCAAAAATAACACTCACAGCTTCATAATGGCGATACACTGCAGATGGAAAGGAATTCACAAGGGTGCATAACAAATCAACTGCTAGTTCACCTTTCATGGAAGATAATTATATGGAAAACTTGCCTGATAAGTGGTCACGATCAACTCCATAGTCTTTGGTTCAAACTTGCCATTAATGTTACAAGTCCCTAGTGAGTATATCCAGGTGAGCTTTCTGTGTTTAGTTTTTGTCTGGTAAAACTCCCTAAAAACCTCCACGCACTTAACCTGCAAGACAAATAGTTTGCAACTTGAGACTAAAACTTCCAATATCTCAATAATGAACATTTTGTGTGTAATCCGTGGGGGTAAGAGAGCCAGAAACTAGCACATGCTTACCATCTCTGAAGGTAAATTCAAATCGAATGATTTATAACTTGGCCAGAATCCAGTAGGACAGTAACCGTCAAATCAATTCCAGGATTTGCATGAGAATTGTTGTTAAGATACTCCTCGAAATTGGTCTGATTTTCTCTTGCTAATGTCAAATCAGTAACCTGAAAATAGAAATCAGCATGAAACCAAATGCTCAATTAAGACATAAATGCATGCAAGATAAAAAAAAAAAAAAAAAAAAAAAGATCCAAGTTAGTGATCTCAAAAAACTTACCATCCCTTCCATCTTTGATGTGAACTGACCACCACATTGTTGTTTCAACTTTGTCAAAATACTCCTTTCATGATCATCATTCGCACTCTTGTCGAATAGAAGACGACGAGCAAGCTTTTTCCTGCCAATTAAAATTTTAATAATAATAAGTTAATTAGGTCATTTCCATCGTCATGCTTGAGAGAGGCAATGCATTTTCATAACTTACCTATAGAACTCCACAAAAAGATCTTTATCACTAATATATGCAAGCAGCTTGACAACCTGAAGATACTATAAGTTCAGCGACACTTATTGGTGAATACAACATAGAACAACACATCACGGATGATTTTGAGGACTGTCCCACATACTCACAAGCTTACACTTTCATGAAAAATAATGAAGAGTCCATGTGATTTACTGAGACAGAGTTCTAATAAACAAACATTCTGTGAGAGACGGAAAACCTCTCTCAATCATTTTTTCTTGTTTACCACATCTCGATGTTGAGGGTAAATTTATGCTATATTTGACTGGGCCTCACGCTCTATTTGGCAAACCAACTTCAAAGTAAAAATTGCTTGAATCCAGAAAATTGCAAGTCTATCACAGGCTCCTGCATGGATTTCTGCAGATTATCTTTGTAGTTGGGTTGAAAGAACCAAATACTGCAAAAACATTTTTATTGTTCTACAATCTAAACCAACCAAACAGAATCCATCAAGTTATCAAGTTTGCAAAACCAAACTATTCTAAAAATTGGTGGTTCTAATAAAAAAGTAATAATAAAATAAAAAACTGCTATAAATTCTTGTTTGGAAGTTGGAGAGTTGCTTGTGTTAAGCAATGAAGAGAGTCGACTTTCCATCTGTGTGGGTGTTTTTTTGTCGTTGATAAAAATACAATGATGAAGGTGTAGAGAGATTTTCAGCCTAAAAGATGGGGCAAACATATAATTGGTGTGAAGAGTGCAAACAGGGTAGATTCAGAAATACCCTTTTAGAAATATTCATCAACACATGCATCTTATACGTCCCTTGAAAACTAGTTAATTGCAAGTCCCTTGAAAAACACCATGTGTTCTTTATTCATGCACCATCAATTCCAGGACCCAACAGTTAATTGCAAGTTTCTTGTGTGTTGTATCCATGCACCTGTCTATCCATAATTCCATATATATCCTAGTATACAGGCACACTGACACAGTGACAACATTCATGGGTAAATATGTACCATGGAAAGAGAATCAATTTCAGCGAATTCAAAAGGCAACATGAAAAAGACAGACCACAAAATCAGGCACGCATCAGCATCACCGTTTAAGACTTCAATTTGACACTGCTAGACATGGAAGTTTCCTAAGAGAAGATATATTTGTCTCTTCCATGATTTTTCACTACATTGAATAATTGCACAATAGGTCCAAGGAATCCCACCTCGTGAATGCATACAAGAAAGACGTCATGTTGTAACAGCAAATACAGTAAGTGAAGTATGTACTATTATATCTCCACTTATAGCTTACCAACATTAAATACCAAAATGCACAAGACAACATGGGATGATGAAATCATTATATACAATGCAATATTCCAAACTGCTTCACTGAGCTGCTAGATAAAAGCCTTTAATCTTCCAAACTGAGGAAACTGTATTCTTGGATAGCATGCTCAGAACATGGAAAGGTACAGGAAAAAAAAAATTTGAGAATTACCTTACACAAGTATTTTATAGCTTGGGAAGTCAATGCAGCTATGTCCTTTGGCAAAATATTCAAAAACTGTCACAGAAAGTTACTAGTTTAATAACACAAAACTATACAGAAAAACTAGGAATGCAGGAGAAGCTTAAACGGTTGCCAAACTAAATTGAAGTACTAAAACTAAATTAATGTCACAAAGAGAGACCCGATAAGGTCACCTGCCTCAATAGATTTCTCCTATTATCTAAAATATTCAAAATTATCGTAGTGAAAAAGAATAACATAATTCTCCCGAAATAAGATAGCCCCCATTAATCCGCCAAAACTTAGTAAATATTAACCGTGTATTAATCAATGTGGTCATAAGATCTTCCTACAGTAACTTATCAGTTGTTTCCTACTCAAACTTAGAATTCTTTCTACTCGGAAATTATATTCAACAATTGAATGATCAAAGAATAATTCTCACCTTGTTGAAGTCGACTTCTTTCAAAATTTCACTAGTTGCCTCCCTTAGTTCCTTTTCAGTTGGAACAGATGCCACCTTCTTTCTTTTATTCTTTTGCTCTGTCACTGTTTTCTTACCTATATAAATGTAGGATAATAAGTTTTGGATGAACAAATTCAGTGGCATATCCTCTTTAGCATCAGTAACTACTGGTTACATAAAGAAGAGAACGAATAACAAGAAAGTAACTAATCATTACCCGATTTCTCCTTGACGGATTTTTCCTTGGACATGGATTTCTGAGTGGATGACTTCTTTGTAGCTGTTTCTCAACTTTTCTTCTTTGTAGAGATTGTTGGATTGAGTGGAACCAACGCACCCAGAGGTTCATGAGCATAGAGAACCAAATGAATTCTAAGAATGAAAAAGGCAGGACATAGTTGGATAAACTGTCACCTTTCTATTTGGAATTGTTATCTGTTTGCTCGTGCTCTGACCATAATATACACCTGGTTGTACAGGATAAGGAGTTGATCCAACTTGTAAGTTTGCTGCCAGCTGACTTGCAGGCTTCGGTGAAACATCTGGTCACAATATGAGACATCAAACAATAATAAGTCAAACCTACAAAATGATACAAGCTAATATGAAGTTAAATTTATCACGTACAACAGTCAACCAGAGGTCAGAAATTGATTTAATGATCTCAGTCCTTTTAGCATAAACATGCCTTCGTACTTCATTATATTTCTGTTCCACTTCCAACACTTTCTCGCTTGCGTCCTCGTTGACCTATCCAATCCAAACAACTTAATGGAAAGCTTGAAAAAACATGAGTAAAGTCTAAAGATTCAATTTAGTAGACAAAATAAAGTGAGTTCTGGAATGGCTTATTTTGATTTAGTTGGCATTATGTTTACTCCAATTCTAGGAGTCAGCAAAGTTTCAAAGAATAAAAAGAGGCATACGGAGAAAAAAAATGTAGGGTAATATACTATTGCCCATGCTACTAGTAATTAGTAGCCATACATTAGATATTCTGTGGAGCTTCTTTCATTTCTCATTTGATTAACAAGCATTGAAGAAAATGAAAATGAATGCCATGACAACAATGTACTTCAACTGTCGACAATCCATTACCCCTTAAGCATCTATAACCCCTCTAAACCTATAGATCAATGCAATGGTAAAACTGAATCAATTTCACACTAGTGAAAGATGAAAACATTTCATTCTTCTTCCTCTCGTTTTCAAATATTAAATTGAAGATTAAATACTGACCAACAAAATTCACATTAGACAAAAGTTATACAATAAAACTGAACAGAGAAACCAAACCCTCTCTTCCTTGAGTAGACAAAAATAAACCCTTCCATGTAAAAACTCATAACACCCTCCTTAGTTTAGTTGATATAAAGTAGAAGACTAGAGAGCAAAACCCAGATAAGATAAAATATTGAGAGGGTGCATTTACAACCAAAATCGAAAAATTGGTATAAAGGTTTTTAGCACAAAAACAAACTACACTGTGCCATCCTGCAGAATGAAAATTTTAGTGATCTTATTCAACAATATGATGTATGAATGTAGGAATGTATGATCTGCATCTGCAAGTACAACAATATGAGTCATATCCTTGTAATAATAGCATCTCAACCAACCATGTCTTTAAGGATCAAGTATGACAATATAACTTGGGAAAATGGTATCAAGTTCAAAGGGTTCTAAAATTATGGAAACGAAAAATGTTGAACAACTACTACAAATCGTGAATAGCTGAAAATTCCAAAAATAAATAAACAAATAAATGAGGGAAAGGAAAAATAAAACAAAATATTTGACATACTTCAATACATAGATGCAGGTAACCAACAAAATATTTGAATCCTTAGAGACAATATTCATTGATGAGATCTGATTTTTTGTCAAATATAGTTTTTAAATAGTTCAATTCCATCAAAACACTACTACTCTTTGGTTTATGCAGGTAACCAACGCTAAGTTGGTCTGGATGCATGAATTGAGAATAAGAGCAACTTAAGTTAGTCTTAGTCCTACATATTATAAAGGCAAAAACATAAGGAGGAGTTCAAAACTTCACTAAGATAATCCTACTGCAAATTTGAAAATCTCTATTCATAAGAGAAACCAACTATAGTGAGGCAGGACCTCACAAAGTTCAAACCTAACAAAAGCCTACACCCATCTAGTTTACAATATAATTGTCCACCTAAACATACACACGTAAACTTATTTTATGTAGTCACCAAGACCAAAAACTTTTACTTGTTGGCTCTAATCGCTACATACTTATATAGTCACACTTTTATGTCTCATAACATAAGCTTGTTTTCCTACCTAGTGGCTAAAAGAGATGTTTTAAGAATGGTGGCAAGAGGCGTTGAATGAATTATAGAAATTGTACCCAAAGAAAAAAATAGACATATGTATTTTTATGTCTCATAACAAAAGCTTGTTTTCCTACCTAGTGGCTAAAAGAGACGTTTTAAGAATGGGGGCAAGAGGCATTGAATGAATGTTATAAAATTATACCCAAAGAAAACAAAATAGACGTATGTAACCCGAACACGGCGCATCCAAGCATACTCCAGTATGATACATTATATGCACAATATGTGTCTGACATTTAGTACATATTGTTCATATTTTACACATAGGAACCTTAAGTGGAAGTAGACACATTGTTCATATTTTACACACAATATTTATCAAAGAGGGTTGATAAATGGATAAGAAATAAAATCTTACTTCACTCCGCAATGCAGCTGTGGCAGTTCTACGTTCAGCAGGGTCAATTGCAAGGAGAGTTTCGATTAGTGGCAGAAAGGATGGTGGAAAATCTTTAAATGTCTCCGCTAGGCATCGCTTGTATGGTTGTTGGGGCTTAAATATGGTTGCATGTGGCAGTTTTGACTTTTTCCAGTATTCCTCGATAGGGGAACCACATAGCTTGAAAATTTTGTGCAGTTGCTCCACCTGAATGAATGGGAAACAATCACCAACAATTTAATAGGTAGCAGAGGTATATCGTTCATTGCATCATAGAGTTAACTGCTAGTGGAGTCAATCATGACGAATATTTAAACAGGAACTCTTTCACTATACCACAAATTTTGAAATTGGGGACTAGCAAAGTTGAGAAAAATTGGAATTGCAAACATTATATGTACTATGAATCACTGAATTAAGACAACACATAAATAGCTATTGATCATAATCCAAACGATCACAATCTATAACAATTACCACTTACGCTTGCTAAAAGATTAGCATTACTCGATATAGGATATTCACCTAAGCATCACAGAGGAACCATAATCTCATCAAAACATGAGAACTAAGTGTCCAAGTTGTATCATTCATTACAGTCCTTTATAGAACATACTAAAACCACAACATATTCTTCTATGACAATTCAAAAGAACTTTGAACTGTTCCCTTTTCTTAATCTGAGAATAATGGAATTGAATCATCCACTAACCAGTCACGAAAGAAGTTGAGGAATATGATAAAGCTTTTACTCGTACTCAAACATTAGTAGCGTTTATGATTCTTGGGGACCTATAATAACTAATAATATCTTGATTTAGACATTTAAAGATAATTAGAGCCAAAATATATAGTATCAAATATAAGAGTAACAAAAATGAAACATATATATTTTTTTTTAATCAATGAACAATTTAGAAATAGCTAAGAGTTACCTCAGTACGTCCAGACATGATAGGCTTTCCAGCCAATAACTCAGCAAGAATGCATTCTGCACTCCATAGGTCAACATCGACAGCATAGTCAGTAGCCCCTAAAAGAAGCTCTGGGGCTCGATACCAGAGAGTAACCACCCGACTAGTCATGGCATGCTTGTGGTTAGGATCAAAGAATGTTGCTAATCCAAAATTAGCAATTTTAAGTATTCCTCCATTGTCAAGAAGGAGATTCGACCCCTTGATATCACGATGCAATACACTACAATTGTGGCAGTGTTCAAACCCAGACAATAACTGATGCATATAACATTTTACCTGCCCAAATCAAATGCATAATAAGAAAAGAAAAGAAATAAGTCATATCTTAACAATACCCCATAAAATTAATCAGTCAAACGACATCCTCCTAACCTCACCTGAGGCACTGTAAACTTAATACTTGGGCTTGCAGTGAGTCCAGCCAAATCATGTTCCATGTATTCAAACCTAGAGAAAATAAAAGAAAATCATTACACAAAAAAGGGAAATAAGCCCCAAAATCAATGTAAATACCCCAAGGAATCGAACCCATAAAAATCGAAGGAAACCTCAACCCTAGGAATCAAATCCAGCAGAGAGAGCGAGAGTGGGGCGAGCAGATAAACGGATTAGAGAGGGGAGCTGACAACAATCGCAGACAGAGCGAGAGAGAGGCGGGCAACAGAGGGAGAGGTGGCGAGTAGCAGAGGAGAACGCGAGTAGCAGAGGAGAAGGAACGCGAGTAGCGGAGTAGCAGAGGAGAAAGAAGATAGGCGAGTAGCAGAGGAGAAGGAACACGAGTAGCAGATGAGAAGGGAGAGAGGCAAGTAGCAGAGGAGATTTAGGTTTCAAGAAGCGAGGGAGAATATCAAACATTTGGGCGTTTTAAAATCCCGCCAAAGTTGTAATAGCGTTTTTAAGAGAGAACGCTATAAACATATGCTATAAATGTGGACTTTTCTTGTAGTGGGTTTTCGCTCAGAACGGTTTGCTTCTAGGATGTCTCCTTTATGGAATCTTAATCAAGACTTTCACGTCCAAAAATTGGATCAATACTGGGATACAAGGAACATCTACTATCTTCTCATGTTTCAAAATGCGAAAGATAAATATACAGTCACACATATCTTTTTGGTAATCTATTTTAGTAGCACACAACTTAATACCCTGCTTTGTGATTGTAGTATAGAATAAGTAGGGATCGTTCTGGACCGAGGATTAGAGGGCTTGCCAATTAACACTAAGAATCGCTAAAAGACAACTAACAACCTAATTAAGTAAATAATGGGGGATTGTATTTTCTAAGTTAAACTATGAAAATAACTACGAAAATTACTATAAAGATAATAAAACTAAAGGAATGACAAAGATGATAAATTAGCTAAGGGTTTATCTCCACACAACAAACATATGCTCATAATTCAATATTCAATAATCACTTGCTAACTCGTGAGAGACAATGCTCAAGATTAATCGTGATCAGCACTGCATTAATCTTATTATTTTTCCAAGTTCGTTGAATTAAACTTAGCACCGCTTTCAAACTATTCTTATCATGCTATCTAATCAGGAATCGTAAGTTAGATAACAATCTAAGATCATTAAGTTTGGTGGAAAATATGAACACGGACTAGGCAATTACAAGTATGATCAACATCTTGTTCTTACCTAGGTTTTTACTTAACCTTACAAACGTTTCTTAGTATTTACTACTTGTGAGTACAAGATTGTAACAATTAGGTGAAGCTCTCCTATACTCTAGCCCCAGAACCTAGCATGCTTACTAAGTTGGTCACCATAACAAACATATAAAGAAAAGTTCTCTATAAAGCAGTTAAGCAAAACACGATCACTAATAGCACGGAAGATTAAATTCAATTAATCTATAAAACACATGTTCGGGGCTTTGAATCCACCCCAAGCTAAAAGGGATTTAGCTAGACATATTAATTATGTTCAAACAGTAATCCATAATCAATAATCAAGAGAAATAAGAAAAAGAGTTCAGAGATGAAACATTGTCGCCTGTGTGTGGTGGTATTAAGTGGAACTGGTGGTGCGAATAGCAAACTAAAGAGAATAAAAACTCTTCCTCTTTCTCTTCGTGATCTGCTTCACTTCTCTTCCTCTTCTGCTACTTCGGTTGTGTGCGTGACGAGAGACTGAGAGATATGAAGACTATGACGATGGGTAGCGACGATCAGGGACAATGAGAGAGAGGGACTGAGATAAGGGTTTCCTTGTGCAAAGGTTCTGATGGGGATGGCGACGGAACGATGGGTTGTGCAAGGAGGGTTGGCGACGATCAAGTCTGCGATGGTGATGAGAGGACGGTGAAGGGTCGATCGATGGTTGGGTTTTGTGTTGTGTGTTCGTTGTCTGTGAGGGAGAATGAGAAGGATAAGGGTGGATGGTTGTGTGGCTGCGTGAGGGTAAACGGAGATGTTGGTTGATGGATGCAAAGAGGATGATGGTGGTGTTGCTACGAACAAAGGCAGAGATGGAGGCTTGCGACTGTGATTAGGGATCGTGGTTGTGGATGGATGTTGTGGATGGATGTTGTCTTCATTGCAGGTATTGTCCCTTTTATAATTGTTTTCTTCTCAGTTTCCTTCCTTGCGTGGTTTCCTTTTGCAATCAATATTTCTAAATTGCTAATTTGCTTCACTTAGCTTCTATTTTGGAATCTTGTAATTGGAAACCTACACAAACACGAAAATAGCAATTAGTACCATCATAACAAGTAATAGCCAAAAATACATATAGAAATATGGTACTAAAAATAGCCTAATTATGCTCCTATCAAATTCTCCCACATTTATCTTTTGCTAATCCTTGAGCAAATCTAAGAAACAAAAATAAATGACTCAAATGACTCAGTCTATACTTTCCAACATCTGTTCAGAGATTTTCAACGGATCATGACATGTTAAGATTCTTTGTAAACACAAGATTAAATCCACATCATTCGAAAATCAATACACTTTCATAGCAATGATATAAAAGTTCACAATTACATCAATCCAAGTGACTGTGAAACTCAAGCGCGCTCCAAAAAGAATTAACCCAAAAATCTCACTGGGTTCACTCTTTTCTTTTTCACTGATTGTATGGTAAAATCACTCTTCTTATTCTAGTTATATGTAAGAGGATTGATGTAAAAAAGAACTAAATAACTCACATATGATATAACAAGAAAGAAAGACATTTTCTGACATTTTTCTTTTCTTTTCAGATATATGATCTCATGGAAGGAATGCTACTACTTGAATGTAAGAACTAGTGACACCATATGCGCATACCTCATTCGAATATCCACAACATAACATTGCAATACAAACTCAATCAAAATGTCTTAATTCAGGTTGTAATAAGGCCAATGGGTCAAGGGAAGAGAAAAAACAGATAGAGAATTTTCAAATGGCTTAAAGAAATGGTGAAAACATGCAATAAGATTAGAGACATTAACAAATAATCATATGGTTCAAGACATAAGTAGGAAAATGAAGAGGTGACCCATTGATAATGAAGAGTTTCAGCCATTATTTTATATCTACTGAATGAAAAGAACTGAACTATTTGTATACTACTAAAATACTGAATGAATATAGATAAGGACTTGTATCCCTTTTGTAATTTTTTGTACCATTTTTTTTTTGCCAACTCTTTCTTCTTGAACTATCTACCATAAGGGTCTTCCCCCACACTTGCTTTTCAACATACCTTGAACCACAATAAAGTCTCTGTAAATCAAATTATGCTCCACTCTTCTGATTAGGTTAGGGATAGAAATGAGGTTAATGAATCAAAAGGCTTAATAACAGATTCAACGAGGTTAACCTAAAGGAAATATATCATGGATCAGGCTTATTTGGCAACAGTGAAAACTAGGTGACTTAATCATGTCATGCAATTCAATATAATGCTTTGAACGAAATTAATACAAATTATAGTGTTTAATCCTTAATTATGAAAGCAATCCAAGTAGAAACCAAAACAAACAAAATTGAGATTATGCAACGAATTATTATTGACAAAAGAAATGAAAGATGACCTAACTAAAAACTCTCAAAATCAAAGGAACAATAGGCTCAAAACTCACATATGGGTTATAATGAATTAAATTCAATTAAGCATGCTACGAATACAAATTACTAAGTTGATTACATGTGAATTTGCATATGATAACCATGAATAAACATTAACCAAAGAATAATATTAGATCTTAACTCATTCTTACAAATCACCTTAAAGTCAAGCAATTAAAAACCAAATCTCATCATTGTGTTGGAAAGTATCTTAAGACTCAAAACAACTATAATTTTTTTTAATAACACGAATACCAACAAAGAAAATAAAAACCAACACTTGTTTTTAATGGACTGACACTTTTTATTTTAATTTTTTTAAATAAAAACAACGTTGTTCCCCCCACACTTAAAACAATGTTAATAGACTATAGCACATGCAATGAAAGATTTAACAACGGAAAAAAACAAACAAACTACTAACAAACAAAAATAATGAAAAGAAAATAAAGGGATGGAGAAAGCAATGGTGATGAGAGGACGGTGAAGGGTCGATCGATGGTTGGGTTTTGTGTTGTGTGTTCGTTGTTTGTGAGGGAGAATGAAAAGGATAAGGGCGGTTGGATTGTGGCTGCGTGAGGGTAAACAGAGATGTTGGTTGATGGATGCAAAGAGGATGATGGTGGTGTGGGTACGAACAGATGCATAGATAGAGGCTTGCGACTGTGATTAGGGATCGTGGTTGTCGTGGATGGATGTGTTGAGGATGTTGTGGATGGATGTTGTCTTCATTGCAGGTATTGTCCCTTTTATAATTGTTTTCTTCTCAGTTTCCTTCCTTGCGTGGTTTCCTTTTGCAATCAGTATTTCTAAATTGCTAATTTGCTTCACTTAGCTTCTATTTTGGAATCTTGTGATTGGAAACCTACACAAACACGAAAATAACAATTAGTACCATAATTAACAAGTAATAGGCAAAAATACATATAGAAATATGGTACTAAAAATAGCCTAATTATGCTCCTATCAACTACCTCGACATAAACTTTGAGCTCATTCCGCTGTGGGTTCGATTTCATGAGTTTCCTACTCGCAAGATCTCCCTCCCAGATGTTAAACTACTGGCAGATAGCTTTGGTGAATTCATCGAAGTAGATATGCTATCAGTGGAGGACGTCACCATTCCCTACATTCGATTCAAGCTGTGGATCGATATAACCAAGCCATTGCCTAGTAGCATGCAAACTGAGTTTGGCAACGTGAACGACCATTAGTTCTCGATTCAGTTTGTGTATGAAAACATGTCGGCGTTCTGTTTTTGTTGTAACCTGGTCGGTCATATGTCCGGCCAATCCTGTCCGAAATATGTCCAACTCTTGAACTCTCTTCCTCCATCTCCTTACAAAGCGATGTTTCTCAACAGAGCATAACCATTCTAAAGGAGTTCGAGGATCACAGTTCGACATGATACCGGGGATAGTAAGACATTCAGTCAATGACGTGGTTCCCATACGGTTGCTCTCAACCGGAAGGGAATGGAACCAAACTCTCGCCGCTCAGTGAGTCAGATGCAAGCTAGTCTGCATGCAACAAGGGGCAACCCAACGAGTCAACGCGTTCAGGCTAAGCCGGGTTTGAATCTTACTGAGTTAACAACATTCCCCAACAAACTAGAGTAATTCTAGGTGTCGAGGAAACCAGCGAGGAAATGAGCGAGGGGAGGGAGGTGGCGGGGTGGGAACCGTTCACCTCCCTCGGGATGCGCGCACCAAAAAAGATGGCACACATCCCGAGGGAGGTGAACGGTTCCCACCCCGCCACCTCCCTCCCCTCGCTCATTTCCTCGCTGGTTTCCTCGACACCTAGAATTTCTCAACAAACTATTCCCAATCAATACATCTCTCTTCCACTAGACTTCAATGACAGTCACCAGTACAACTCTCTTCCCTATGGGCCATCAGGGGCCCCGTTACACACACCATTATTGGGTCACCTTAATTCAAATTTGTCTACCCAATAACCGCCTCTCTCTCACCTTGTTCAGGACCCACTTCAACCCGGCGATGAAGATCCTCAGGGAACACCAAACCCACCATCTCAGTTGCTCATTCAATCTATAGATCAGATGATTCAGTCACAGCACTCAACATCCGCAGTTCCCCAATCTCAACATCCTGCAAACATAGCATCTCAACTAATGAACTATACAGATTTGAATCAAATTCCAGAGCCTGAGCAGCCCTAGAATCTGAATGACCAGCTTGATTACAACCGTATACCGGATGAAAGTCAGAAAATGAATCCACAATCTTCGACTCTCCCAGATTTGCTAGAGACGTTTACCAGTGAAGCCTCGACTCTACACTCATGCAAACTCTTGGATGACTCACACGAAGGCACCCTGCACTCTATCCCATTTCCGGCTTCCTACAAGTTCATGAGTGATCTAGGGCTTCAATTCGGATCTCAAGTGATTCACCAGACCCCCTTTCAAGCTCAAATTAATGAGGAACAAATGAAGATTACTAAAGAGAAAGCAAAGGCCAAATGGGTTATGTGAACAGGGGCTTAACTAACACTATCAATCACCACATAACCAGCATAAGCAAAAGTTGTGACGCCTGATTCCAATCACTATATCACTTCGGCCCGTCAAGTGAACAAGGGAAAACGCAAAAGGGAGGGTGATTTCCCAGTTGTTATTACAACGGAAATCAAAAAACGAAGCTCAGGTGTTGTTTTCCGCAGTCCAGCTCCAAATGAGACATCAGAGAGTGTTCCACCTACCTTTGCTCCTCCTGGTTTCCCTAGTTTTAGAGGCTCTAACAGAAACACCGACCAGATCTGTACACTTGCTAGAACTACAGATTCATCAGAATTTTCAATACAATCTTCCAATGCACCTGGCTTTCCCGAAGCAGAAGAGGTGACAGCCGATAAAGGGTCACCGCCACGGTCACGATTCTGGCCTGGATTGCTAGAGGTGTAGAGTCCCCCGGCGCATTCCAGAACTTGAAGGCCCTTTCCTGAAAATCCTAACCCGGGATACTTTTTATTTCTTAGACTAAATCTTTTTCTACCCAAATGGATTGCCTCCGCCGTCAATTAGGCTTCTAACATGGAACCACAATACATGCTTTGGGACGTTCATGAGGATTAGTTTTATTCTGGAAAGAAGGTATTTCTCTTGTTATTAATTCTTCCTGCAAAAATTGTATTTCCTGCACTATAGATAACTATTATGCTACTACAGCTTGGTCTATCATTTTTGTTTATGGTGTACCAAATCCTGCATTTTGTGCACCATTTTGGACCTCTTTGTCCCAGACACTTGCTTTACAACTCAGCCCCACTATTATAATAGGTGATCTTAATGTTATACTTAATCTTGAGGATAAAATTGGTGGTCGTAGATCAACCCCAGCTCAAACAAGAATTCTCGGAGACTTCATTCAGAAGCATGATTTGCTTGACTTCCCTCTAAATGGTTCGAAATTTACTTGGAACAACAAAAGGAAGGACCATAATGGCATCAAAGCTAAGCTCGATCGTATTCTTGTTTCCACAGACTAGATGACTCTCTTCCCCTCGACCATTTCTCATTCCATACATACATTTTCTTCCGACCATAGAGCTATCTCCCTCCAACTGATCTCCAACCCCCACTCGGGCCCAAAACCATTCAGATTTTTTCAGATGTGGACTCGCAACCCTCGATGCTGGCAGTTGGTTACCTCCGCCTGGTCTACTCATCAACATCCTAAGCCTAGTACCAATTTCCATCGTAAAACCAAAAAACCTAGTCATTCCTTAACCAGATGGAACAAAAGCGATTTTTGAAACATTCATCATAACATCAGGAACACTTTTGCCACCTTAGATAAGGCTCAATCTGCTATTCTTTCTGCCGCAAATGCTAATTCTATAGAATGGCTGGAAAACCGTTTACGAACCTTTACCACTAAGAAGAGCTTTTCTAGCGCAATAAGTCAAGGGAATCTTGGCTCAAGGACAACAACCGGAATACCAAATTCTTCCACTTAACCTCTCTTCTGCACAGGAAATGTAATATGATTCTAAGACTTCGGGACAAAGATAACCATTGGCACTCCTTTCCCCCCGAGGTTGGTCACGTCCTCAATGATTATTTTTCATCCATTTTTCATTTTTCCCAACCCAGTACCAACGAGGAAATCGATGCCCTTTTCCCACCCATGATCTCTAAACTCGACAATGCAACCCTGACAATCATTCCTAACAAAGAAGAGATCGGAAACACAATCTTCTCTATGGAAAGTCATAAAGCCCCAAGGCCAGATGGCTTTCATGCCTTCTTCTTCCAACATTATTGGGGCACTGTCAAACATGATGTTATTGAAGTTATTGTCAATTTCTTTGTTACGCGCAAATTGGATCCTAAACTAAATGAAACTTTTCTAGCGCTCATCCCCAAAGTCTCAAACCCGACTTCCCCTGACAACTTTAGTCCTATTGGGCTTTGCAATGTTATTACAAAACCATTTCCAAAATCCAAACCTCTCCTCAATAACATTGTGTCCCCCAACCAAGGGGCTTTTCTTAAAGAGATATCCATTACCTACAACATTGCCTTAGCCCACGAAACATTCTTCCAAATGAAACATAATTGTAAAAAAAAACGAAGTTTGATGGTCATCAAGATTGATATGGCTAAAGCTTATGACATAGTAGAGTGGTCTTCTCTTCTTCGTATCCTCAAACAAATTGGGTTTGCCGAAGAATGGAATCAACTCATTGAACAATGCATTTCACCTTCTACCCTAAAGGTTTTCCTCAATGGTACCGCTCTCCCAACCATTTCACCCACTGGGGGTCTTAGACAAAGAGATCATCTTTCCCCCTACCTGTTTCATTATCATTGCTGAAGCTCTGTCTCGTCTGCTTACGACATCTGAAAGCAAAGCTCTCATCAAGGGTATTAATATCATACAAAGATCCCCCTCAATCAGTCACCTACTTTACGCGGATGATCTCATTTTTTTTCGTGCCTTTCTATCTGAAACACACAATGTGATAGACATCCTCGCCTCTTATTATGCAGCCTCGGGACAAGCTGTCAACTATAACAAATCATCTGTCTTTTACAACTCAAATGTCCACCCAAGACATGCGAAGATGATTAACAGGATTCTCGGGTAAAAAAATTTCAATCATAAAGAGAAACATCTTGGCTCTTCGTTGCTTCTTTCCAAAAAGAAAGATTCGGATTTCCAATTTCTTGTTGATAAAATTAATTCCAAACTATCATCTTGGAAATCCAAAGTACTATCCGAAAGAGGTCGCACAATAATGATTAAATCCGTCATCAACTTCAACCCGCTATACACAATGCAAACTTTCCTTTTCCTATGTTCCATCACCACCAAACTGGACCATTGTCAGGAACTTCTAGTGGAACAGAACTGATGAGGGTAATCCTAAACACCTCTGCTCTTGAGATCACATTTCCTTCCCCCGCCATCTTGGAGGTCTCAATTTGCCTCCCGCCAAGATCAAAAATTTTGCTTTAATGGCCAAGAAGATTTGGCAAACAATTTCCATGCCACTTAATCCTCAGACCATTCAAATCAAGCAAATCTACTACCCCAACAAAAGTGTTTTCCATCTCACCAAAGCCCCTTCCTTTGCTTGGCGGGGGAACCTCAGGGTGCTCACCAAAATGAAACACTATCTTCGTTGGCAAATTAGATCAGG
This sequence comes from Berberis vulgaris, assembly GCA_963556465.1. NCBI lineage: Eukaryota > Viridiplantae > Streptophyta > Magnoliopsida > Ranunculales > Berberidaceae > Berberis > Berberis vulgaris. Next base: position 68,720,600 of record OY747125.1, on the reverse strand, counting down.
AGACACTATTGACCTATGGAAGGATTGTTAGGTCAAACCTGGGTCATCTTAGCAGAATGTCCTTCTTTCACCTTGGAAAGTCTGGACTCTCCCACCCATATTTTGGATTTCTGAGACCCTTAGAACGGTTCCCTTTGATCATGGAGCTCCAACCTACTCTGATCTTGATCCCCCCCCAGTGGTCTCTGACATCCTCGACATCACCACCCGACCATCTTCTGACCAAGATAGGCTTATTTGGACCTATGACAAACGGGGAGTCTTCTTAGTCAAGAGCGCCACCAAAGCCTTTCTTGCTGACCTTCGGGAATCCCCTACTTCTTGGGACATCGGCAACGCTCCCCCACGCTTAACTCTTCCGCGGGCTCTGGAAGATCAAAGCACCCACGCTCTTTTTCTTCTTTGGAAAATTGCACAGAACTTGTTGCCGACAATGTCGAACTTGAATAGGGTTCATGTCCCTATTGAAAACTTGTGTGTTTTCTATCACAACCACCGGGAAGATGTTCCCCACCTTTTTTTCCTTTGCCCGGTCATCTCTAGACTCTAGCAAGTCACTCTGTTTCCCATCAATTGGAATGAAGCCATGACCCTACCAACCACTCCCCAGGCTCTATCCTTTTTGTGGGAAACGACCAAACTGCATACCACAACCAAAGATGAATTGTTGTCCCAGTTCACCCAGCTATTTTTCACACCATCTGGCTCCACCGCAATCATATCATTTTCAACCACACAAAGTTCAACATCCATGATTTCCAAAAGTCTTTCAAAAAGACTTGGACCACTTGGTTCATGCAATGGTTCAGCACACCGGGTTCTAATTCCATACCTCTTGCGCCTATGACCATTCATCAGACCCTGGCAACAGCTGTTCTTGAAAATCAATCCACATTTCAGAGGTCACTTATCCTGGCAGCCGCCGCATCTTCTCACCTGCAGTTGGAACAATCCACGATCGATCAACCTTCCCTTAGACTTGCCATTTTCCAGGAACAATTACATGCGGTCATATACCATCCCATCAATGCCCATGCAAGACAAACTCGAAACATACCTTTGGAGCTCAGCCCACATATGATTATGGTCACTTGTGATGCTTTCTTTTTTGTTTCTTCTCAGAAAGGGACAGTTGGAGTCTTGACGGCTGATGCTAGCGATAGGGTCATTGCGAGGATTTCTTCTCCTATCTCAAGGAAAGTTGCAGATAGCACGATGGCAGAATGTTTTGCTACCAAGGCGGCCCTTTTGTTAATCTAGACACGACAGTGGGAGACGGGTTTCTTGCCAGGTAATCCAGACTCTCAAACTTCATTGCTGCATTCCCATGATCAGACAAGTCGAACCATGGAGTGCTGGATGTGGCAACCTCTTCTTAGCATTATTAAGCATTTACTTTCACTTCACTGTAATTGATTTTGTAACTTCATTCCCCGTGAGCTTAATGGCGAAGTTCATGAACTTGCTACTACTGTCGGATAAGTGCTATGTAATCCTATTTTAGTTTAATATATGCATAACGTTTCATCAAAAAAAATTAGAAAGCATGAGAGGGATAAAGAGTGGAAGTGGATTTTGACAATTTCAACCTTCAAAAGATTTTTGCTTAAAGGACAAGGTAAGGGTATTTATGGAAGACAATACTTTTGATGAGTGTGAAGCTTCAAAATTTTCCATTTTAGTATGGATATCTTTCATTTTATTTATTTTTAGGGTTATTTGCATTTTGCCCCATATTATAAATGTCTTATTCAGCTTTACCCCTAATTATTAATCGTATTGCACTTACCCCTTAAGACTAGCAGTCAACGTGCTTTAACTGTCAAGACACGAGCTAGTTTCAAAAAGGTCATATTTTACTGCCCAAAATACCATTTAATGATATGAAGGCTGAGATTCAAAGTTAATTCAATTAAAACATTGAGAGCTGAGATTCAAACTTCCCACTAGCTGTTAGGATAATCCGCCTCCTCCTCCTTCACGACCACTTCACTACCAATAACACTCGCCTCCACTTCTATTACTACATCTACATCTTATTTCACTGCAAATTAAATATTTGGAGAGAAAAAACTTATCAAGTTTTGAAGTTAAGCTTGAGTTGCAGGTCATCATCATCATCTATCAGGTCTATTATGTTTCAAGGGGCAAAATTAATTTCAAATTAATTTTATGGGGTTAAGTTACTGTCAGTAATTTACTATATGGGGCAATTAACAATACAATTGATTTTCTTGCAGATCTCATGGTGTCACAAGCACAATCAAACAAGTGAATAGGAGGTTTAAAGTAGGCAAGATTTTGAAGGAGTACATGTAAAACACAATGTAAATTTATTTGATGTTCTTGCAACAAAGTTTGATATAGCACATTTTAATCAAATGCCTTAACATCTTTGCAAAACCCTGATATAACACAATGCAATTCAAATGACAACATCCTTGCAAAACCTGACATAGCAATGCCACTTTCAAACCCCTTAAACCTATATTTACAAGCATCAATAAGACTGATATCCTTGCACAAAACTAACCTGAACTTACAAGCATTCAATATCATTTAGTACCTAACAACCTTAAGTGTATCATACCAACATGCATTCAATACCATATCATACCAACCTGAAATGCAATCCATTTAACATAACTTGCAACCAACACAAGTGTATCATTTAGTGTACGATACCAACACAAGTTTGAGATAACATTCCATCAGACAACACAAAATGAGAATGTCATAAACAAAAAAAATACAAGTCTGACATAACAGTCTTTCACTAACTTATACGCGGGTCATCTCCAGGCCCCCTTAGGTCTCCAAGTGCTTTGTCCCCTTGCAAATTGAGTTTGTCCCCTCCTGCCCCTGCCATTCCCACGTTGAAACACTGGATTAACTGGTGGCCTCATTGGTGTGGGTGAAACTCCTTGTGCAAAGGGCTGAGTTGTGAACATGATACTCTGATTGTTGTGTATAGACGTTGGAGTTGTAGGCATCTCAAGCTGGAAATTTGGAAATCACAAAATTTTATTTGACAAATATTTAATAATGTTCATGATTTAAAGTGAATAAGATTGTTTATTTTGAAAATTTTAATTAGTCATTTAGTAGTATCACTAAAATTTTTGAGAGTTTCTAAAAAGGTTTGGACATAGTAGAAAGCATGAGAGGGATAAAGAGTGGAAGTGGATTTTGAAAATTTCAACCTTGAAAAGATTTTTGCTTATAGGACAATATTTATGGAAGCCAACACTTTTGATTAGGGGTGGGCATCCCATCCCGCGATCCCGATCCCGTCCCGTCCCTTCCTGATTTTTTCGGGTCTTAATGGGATTGAATAATTTCATCCCGATCCCGTCCCATCCCGATCTAGAATGGGATGGGATGGGATGAAGATTTTCAATCCCGTCCTGTCCCAAACTAATTTTTCAATATTTATTATTAATATTTTTATGTATTAGTTGGAGTGAGTCAATTTCCGTTATTCTCGAGTTTTATCCTATCACTATTGCATTTTGTTCTCTTTATTTTTGAAAATTGTCGCTACCTGTTATTGCATATTTTCTTAACCTTATATAGACAAAGTGATTGCCTTCTGACTTTTCCATGGGTTTATAAGCTTGATACAAGCAAAACACAGTCCTGAGTCCTGATTCAAAATGGTGTAGAGATTTGGTCATTGAAAAAGAAAGAGCTGCCTCAGTTTTTTTTATTCTGAAATGACATGGATGGGTTGAAGTTCCTTTTGAAACAGGGAGCTTATGTTATGTGATGTGGTGTAAACAATCTCAGTACTTAATCAATTTGAGACTTTAGGGTAGAATTGTTGTTGCATTGCCTCAATCATCTTATTTATATAGCCAACTTCCCAAGTAAATGGTTGGATTGCCAGGCCCTTGTCGATGATAATCTTCGCAGCAGTCACAGCCAGCACGCTGATCCCGTCCCATCTCGATCCCGTATGAATGGGATGGGATAGGGATGGGTCTATCTCGTCCCATCCCGTCTCGTGCCCACCCTTACTTTTGATGAGTGTGAAGCTTCAAGTTTTCCATTTTAGTATGGATATCTTTCATTTTATTTATTTTTATTTGGTAAGGTCCTTACGATATGCACCCACCAGCTCCACTTTTAAACACCACCTCCTTCCCTTCATTTTTACACCACCATTAAATAGTCAAAATTCACCATTTTTGCTAGATTTCGAGAGGGAGAGGGGGGTATTTTTCGATCTCTATCAACCGGCAACACTTCTTTCCGCCGCCTCTCTCGACCTCCCTCAACAACATCTATCTGTCAATTTTCATTTCCCAAACATTGTTTTTCTTCATTTTTTATAAGATCTTTCAGTTATGGATTTCATATTCGAAAACACAAACAAACCAAAAATGAAAATAAATTAACAAAAATTATAAGTTCAAATTAAAAAAAAATCCAAACTATCGAAATTGCGATTCGTGCGAGATTAAGGCTTAATCTCGTCGGAATACCAATTTCAACATTTCAATATCTTTTTTAATGATGATGTTATGTAGAATTAGGAGGGTGGTAGTGTTCAAAAGTAGAATTTGTGGGTGGACACAGTAATGACCTTTTTTTAGTCCTAATGGTTGATTGCATTTTAGAGATTTAAGAACTCTTATGAAACAAGAACTCAAAATATATAAGAAGCTCTCTCGGGATTTCTATCTCCCCAATTCAGAAAAGATGGGGAAAATAAATATTTATAAAGAAGTGAAAAAACATTTAGAGCAAGGATAATGATAAGGTGTGTAAAGTAGCTATTGAGGATTGTTCCTCTTAGAATAAAAGTTCTACACCGTAGAGGGATGATATTCTATAAGGATATTTTCTATGGAGGATTTCACCTGGAGACAAAACATAGGATGACTCATTCCAAAGGACAATTCCCTTTTCTCATCTTAAGATGAATCAAATGTAGGGGTGGGCACGAGACGGGATGGACTCATTCTGATCCCATCTCGTTGTTTTATCTTCGAGATGGGATAGACCTCATCCCGACCTCGTCCCATGCCAAACGGGTTCGGGACAGGGCAAGACGAAACGGGATGAGCATGGTTGGATTTTTTAGCAATTACTAGGTTATTATTATGTGCATATTTAAACATATAATCTTATAATTACTATATTATCAACCTTCTCATTAGATTTACTTTTTTGTTCAACAATATGCTAGGTCTTATTTTTGTAAGTTTCTATTTATGTTCTTATTTATGTCATCAATTCAACAATACTATAGTCTATTTTCTATCATTATACATATTAAAGAGTTATCTATTAAAGTGTTATTGTTTAAAACTATAAGACAATTATTTGTGATGTTAAGTTCGCACAACTCCTCAAAACTTCATGTACCACACTTAATTTGACACACAAAATTTTGAGTTAATAAATATTAAAATTAATAATAATTAATCGGGACGAGACAGGATTAGGATGGTTTGATCAATCTCAAAAAGAACCCAAAAATCGGGATGGAACCGGGACGAGATTGGAATCGCAAGATGGGATGCCCACCCCTAATCAAATGACAATTCTCTCGAATAACAAATTGTCTCTAATGACACATTTTTGTACAAATATACATTGAATGAAGAAATTAGAATCTAATTTTACACCCTTTGTTATAAGCATGAGGTGGTGTGGGCAAGTATGCGAGCCATACCCACCTCCTTAGCTTTATAATAGGTGGATGACCGACCTCAATTGCATTATCTCATGGCCCAATCTTTTGACACATTGGTATATATGTGGCAAGCATATGTAATTCATATAGACGACTCACCCTTATTCCTTTACCTATATATAGGTGCAATTGTAATTTTATATAGTGTAGACAATTGAAATGAATCCATCAGCAGAGATCAAATCTCTTTACCAACTGCAAATTATTAAATCTAACCCCAACTCAAAAAATTCCAATATAACTACTTCCTTCTTCAACCAGAGCTAGGAGGTTTTCTTTTTGCCTTTCTCTTTTGTGTAGCTTCTGCTATATATCGAGTGGGATCCGGAGACAGACATTTATGACAAAGAATTTTACACGCGATATATATCTTTGGATAACATCTTATTTAACGGTTTAGATTTAGTCCTAATAACTAACTAATTGTAGAGATTTAAAGTCTTATTTTATAAGGAAACTAATATATTTTCTCTCAAATATTTTTATTACAGTAAAAAAAATTAATACAGAGTTTCCAAAAAAAATCAATAATCTAACCCAATTTCCAAATAAAAAATCAAATTAGTAATGAGATTAAACGTGTTGTGTTTTTCATCCCAATTTCACGTCATATTTTCTCTCAAATATTTTATTACTGTAAAAATATTTTAATACACAGTTCCCCAAAAAAATCAATTATCTAACCCAATATCCAAAAATCAAATATCAATTTAATAATGAGATTAAACGTGTTGTGTTTTTCATCCCAATTTCAAGTCATATTTTTCTCAAATATTTTATTACAGTAAAAAAAATTAATATCTAACCCAATTTTCAAAAATAATAAAAAATCAAATTAATAATTAGATTAAACGTGTCAAGTTTTTATCCCAATTTCACGTCATATTTTCTCTCAAATATTTTATTACGGTAAAAAAATTAATATAGAGTTTCCAAAAATAAATCAAATATCTAACCCAATTTCTAAAAAAAATCAAAAATCAAATTAATAATAAGATTAAACGTGTTGTGTTTTTCATCCCAATTTCACGTCATTGTTGGGTATGATGCAAGGGATTGTTAGAAACACTTGAGAAACCTTAGACATAAGCAGTTGGAATGTGGAGACGCACAGTCAGTATTGAATTACTTTCAAAAGAGGCATGTTGAAGATTCACAATTTTGTTTATGCAATACAGTTTGATGCAGATGGGAGGGTTGTTAATTTTTTTTTGGGTGGACTCAAGGTCTCGCGTGGCATATTAGTATTTTAGGATGAAAACCATGAGTTTATCTCACATTCAATGACGTAAAATTGGGATAAAAAAACACAACACGTTTAATCTCATAATTGTTTTTTGAAAAGTGGGTTAGATATTTGATTTTTTTTGTGGAAACTCTCTATTAATTTTTTTCTGTAATAAAATATTTGAAAGAAAATATGACGTGAAATTATGATGAAAAACACAACACGTTTAATCTCATTATTAATTTGATTTTTGATTATTTATGGAAATTGTGTTAGATGTTTTTTTTTTTTGAAACTTTGTATTAATTTTTTTTTACGTGAAATTGTGATGAAAAACACAACACATTTAATCTCGTTATTAATTTGATTTTTGATTTTTTTGTTAAATTGGTTTAGATATGAAAAACACAACCCGTTTAATCTTATTAATAACTTGATTTTTGATTTTTTTGGAAATTGGGTTAGATATTTGATTTTTTTTATTAACTCTATATTATTATTTTTTACCGTAATAAAAATATTTGAGAGAAAATAGGGGGAGAGAGAATCTATTAGTTTCTTTATAAAATAGGACTTTAAATCTCTACAATTAGTTAGTTATTAGGACTAAATCTAAACCGTTTGATAAGATGTCATCCGACGATATATATTGCGTGTAAAATTCTTTATCATAAATGTTTGTCCCTGGATCCCACCCGTATATATATATAGCACTCAAACGTGTGCATTGTACTTGTCAATCTATAGTAAAATATATAGCCAAATCCGACATTTATTTATTTCCTCATATTTCACCAAGAATCCATTATCCCTTGCAATGACATTTCTTCAAACAATTTTCAATGTTAAAATTACAAAAATTTGTCACAAGCAGTGTGAATAAGATGTTTCCATTTACAATAGCATCTCGAATACTATAAGTTTTTTACATAATATAATATGTTCCTTTATGTGAACCCAAAGTCTTTTTTTTTCTCAATCTGTTAAATGCCAAATATTAATGCAAACTATTCTTAAAGTTAAAATGCTTTAATAATCAAATCTAGAAATACTAAAAGTTAAAGCTTTTGTGAAAGGGACACTGATGATACATCAAACCGTCTTGCAATCCACTTTGTACACGTGGCATGTTGATCTCGTTAACAGAGTAAAACGGGCCTAGATGAGTGCCCAATCTGTCAAAGCCCACTGAGGTGGGTTCCAGGAGGTTGAACCCAATCAGCGGTGCCCTATTAAGCTCACAAGTCATATGGTCAAGTCTAGTATTCGTAAGACCTAATAAGACAAGAATCTAGGAGTTTGACCTAAGACAGACAAGTCAACAACACGTTGACTCATACTAGAGTATAAGTCGTGCATAGACACTCTCTTGCATGGACAACACTTCACAAGGAAAAGATCCCTAACAGATATCAAAGTACAAGTCATGCATGAAAACTCTCTTGCATGGACGGCTCTCAACAAGAAAATAATCTCTAAACATATATCTTTCTTTACACCACGCCACCAAAGGCATAGCCGAACAAGGGCTCTCGCATGATAAATAGGGCACAAGGTTGAGGAACTAAGGTACGCTACAGAATCTAGTTACAAGCATTACACATTTCTCATGCCTTGTCTGACTTAAGCATCGGAGTGTCATTGGCCACAACAGTGGTCTTTGGCTCACAACGGTGGTTTTTGGCTCACGAGTGTTCCTTGTGCAAGTCAATGTCAAGGAAAATAAAATTTGATTAATGAGTTTGGCCCCATCCTTGGGGAATGACAAAGTTCCTAAGAAAACAATGATAACGCCCCTTCATTACAGTCTAGAAAGATGGCAACCACGAGATCAAGTAATAATGGTGAAATTGTCGAGCCCTCAAATGCTCGAACCGACACTGTGGCGGCAGCTCCGATGGTACCAGCCTCGCTGGGAGAACATCCCTAGGCCCCCGACAGCAGTCATGACAAACTCTAGGGTGGATCAACTAACAGCCCAAGTGCAACAAATCGCGCAAGTAGTGGAAATGCTCACTCGACGGAACCCACCACCTGTAGAAGGAGACAGAGAGGCGGAAATAGCCATGTCCCCACAAGACAAACAGGGAGCGCATTCAGGAAAGTCATTATGTCCCTGTTAGCTCTCAGTGGACCAAGGACGGGGGAGCGGCCTATGGATACTTGGCGTCTAAGGCTGACAAATCCACTTCGCAAAACCCCCTCCGACTTGGGGCCAACAATTCGGACGTGTTGTACAACCTCACAGTCCCCCGTTCACGGATCAGATCATGAACGAGTCACTGTCGAAAAATTTTAGCCCACCAAAGCTGGAGTTTTATGATAAGACAACAGACCCATCCGACCAATTACGCCATTATCACCATGTGATGACGCTAAAAGAAGGATCTGAAATGGTAATGTGCCAGACATTCCTCACCAGCCAGAAGAAAGTTGCACTGACCTGGTTCCACAGTCTCCCTCCAAAGTTTATTGACTCGTTTCGAACGCTAGCTAAAGCGTTTATCACCCACTTTGTCGGCAGCCAACGGATCAGGAAGGGCCTGTATTACCTGCTCAGCCGCAAGCAGAAACCAAATGAAACCCTGAGGGAGTACGTCACTCGCTTCATTGATGAGTTGACTCTGATCAACGGCTACAGTGATGACACCTTAGTCACAGCCTTCACCTCGGGTCTGAGGGGAGGCCAATTCTACAACTTCCTCACCCTGGAGCCTCGGACGGACGTGGCAAACTTGTTAAGGAGCGCTAAAAAATACATCATCCTGGAGGAGGCATGGTGTCACGCCCCGATTTTCGAGAAAAACGAAATCCTAAAATCCACGTAGGATTATCCATTTCCCCTAAACTCGGGACGTGAAATTCAATAACAACAGAAACATTTAGCAGCAATGACAAAAATATAGTTTAGAAAAAAGGAACAAACTAAAATTTATAACAAAACTCTAACCAGAAAAAACTGGCGTCGCTAGCCTCACTAGCGGAACTCCCGTAACGCTGCTCAAAAGTCTCTAAACCTGAAAGGATAATTGGCTACATTCCTAAAGGAATGTACCCAAGAAGCAAAAGCTCACTTGGGTCAGCAATAAAGCTGGTGTGAGAAATCTTCATCCCAAAATCAATATAATCGCACGTGATAAACATCAAGCTAAACACAAACAATACACAAACAGGTAGTTCCTCAACGAGGCAAAAGTGTGATGCAAGAAAACACAGTTCCAAGAATTTAGTTCCTCAACGAGGCAATCATATCATCATCCTAATAAGTAAATATCCATGTACTTGTACTTACGCTGTAAAAGTTGACTATGGCAAGTCTGACCTGCAAAAATATTAGTGGACTTGCCATCCTGCATGAAAAGGGGTTAGAAACAATATAAACGTAATCTATTCATTTTTATTTGAATTTGTTCCATCTTTTAACGGATTGATCACTTAGACGATACCACATTCGCACCACCTCCGTGCCGAACATACATGCACGTATGCCTCTCTCATATAAAGGATGACTACTCCGTCATCCATGCCCCAGTGGGGACATCACATACAGGCATGCATCGCGGATACTCCTAACTATACGAGTACCAAAAGTCACTCTTGGGCTATCAATGCGCATTAACTCACGTCACATTTTTTACGGATAAATATCAAAGCCTATTTTTGGCATACAAATTCACCTCATTTCCGCAAGACTAACCCAAAGGTTATTTTAGTTTCTCTAGGAGGAAATAGGCGCCCCACCTCCGCAAGACGACCCGCTGGTCATTTAGTTTCTATAGTAAGATAGGGGAAATAATAAACAAAATAGGTGTGGTAGTTCTAAGTGATACAATTTCAGGTGATTAAATTTTCAGAAATCAAGGTTTATCCATATCATTTATTTTTGATATTTCAAATTTCCTTCACAATGGCCTTTTGTCATTCATAAATAAATCCACCCATTCTTTCGGGGAAGCATAGCATATTCATAAATCATGCTTTATAATAACACGGTGATCAAGTGACATTTTGTCATTCATAATGAAATCCACCCCTTCCTTTGGGAGAACATAACCATTTCAAGATGCATACATACAGAGAAACACCATTAATCTTAAATGGTCCTACATCAATAGAATCAACGAGACATCAAAACAAAACAAACCATAGTGCAAAATCAAACACTACTACACATAATACTCTCCATATGAATGTGATTTTAGGGATAAACACATACATCCTAGTTTGGCAGAAAGTATCTCAAATGCTGAATCCAACAAAGCCACTACATGCAATCTCCGAAAAGACAATTTCAACACATAAACATGAAAGTGCATGACAATCATGGGTGAACACTAACTTACACCAAAGCAACCATCCAAATCCCAGTACAGCACACATATCTTAAGTTGTTTGAAAACATCCCCTAATTCCTAGTTAGCACCAAATGACTCAACATTTTCAATCAAACATTCAGGGCTATTAATAATCATAGCAGCAAGCTATGTTTCTATTAATAAACATAACAACAAATATAGAATTCAACAAATACCCTTCTTCCTTTGGAAAAACAATTATTTTCAACAGTCAATCAGTGATACATTCTCTCTTCTTATTGAATGGTGCATCACTCAATTCTGTCTAATGCTCAAATTAGTTTCTTACTTTCTTCTTATCAAGGGATTGTGCATCTCGGAGCTTTTTATTCTGGCACCCAGCGAGATTTATTGGAGAAGTCTTGTATAGGAGTACCATAGAAGGATCCACTTTAAATCTCAGGGGAAGAAAATGGGTTATGAAGTCTAGATGTTTCTCCTTATTATCATGATGTGGGCTTAAGAACCAACATCTGTTCAACCAAATGGGTAGCAACTTCATTTTCATACTAATCTTCCTTGCAGCAATTTAACATGAAGGTAAGTGATGTTTAGGATTCAACTAATCCCGAATTATTTATATATCATATGGAGTATCATTGGTGTTGATTCAAGTGGAAGAGCCAAAACGAATTGCCATGTCTTCACAGGTATCTTTATCTGTGGGATCATGAAAGGTGTCGAATGCCCATCTTATAATTTTCAGCCAATTCAAAACCACCCATCCCATTGCAAATACAAATAAAGAAACAAGAAGACCAAAGCACCATAGATGATAGAACACAACCCTAAAAACAATATCCAATTCAAGTCGAGAAATACAAAACAATGGGCATGTAAAGATGATCTCATACAACAATCAAACAGGAAACAAATCTCCCTAAATTTCAGATCTAATCATTATTCAACATTCTCAACTTCATACAAAAATCTAAAAAGGAACGTGAAGAAAACTCACAGGTCAGTGGCACACAACCCTTGACACACCAGACCTCTCTCTCATCGCAACAATCATCTCGCCAGACCACCACCACATCGCCAACACAGCACCACCTTCGTGCACAGTCTCCATCGCCATCATCCCGCCGAAGAGGATAAGAGGAAGGAGAAAAGAAGAGAAATGAAGGCTTTTGGGGCGGTGGGATCGGCTGCGACGTGCGGTCACAGACCGTGCTCGCCGCCAATGAGGAGAAGAAATCGTGAAGGGGGAGAAAAATGAAGGAAAAAGAAGAAGGGTTTCTCTTTATAAGGTGGGTGGCTATTCGCCCCCACTGAACTTCAGAAATCACCCACCCTCTAAACTCACCAAATAAAACCCTAAAATTCTGAAATTTAAATTAAATTAAAGGTAACCCTATTTTATTTAATTAAAAATAAAATAAATTATCTTTATGAAATTTAGGGGTGTTACATTATACACACGTTAAATGGAATCTCGTCCCGAGATTCGGAAGGTAAGAAAGTTAACTGAAATTCGAAAAATACGACTTGTCAAACGAAAGGTTTTAAAATACAAATTTCAATTTGAATTTTTATGAACATAAATATTTATTGTCATTGGAAAAGTAAGGGTGTTACACATGGGCTGCCAAAAAGAGGGAGAAACTTACAAGAAATATTCCCTAGTCTCAGAGATAAAAAGAAGGTAAAGAAACGGGAGGACGATGACAAATGCAAAGGGAAGTAGGATGACAATAAGCCAGACTATGGCTGGATGAAGCAAGATAAAGCCTCCAACTTTGTCGGATCCAAATCCTACACTCCCCTCAACTCCAGCCTGTACGACGTCCTCAATACCATTAAGAATTGGGGAGAAGTTAAATTGCCCTCCAAATAGCGGGGAGTTCTTTTCCGGCGAGACAATGGAAAGTACTGCTCATTTCACAAGGACATTGGCCACAACACTGAGGACTGTAAGAATCTCATAAACGAGATTGAGTACTGATTAAGAATGGAAAAATCAAAGAATTGTTAATTCCGGAAAAGAGACAAAACTGGGCAAAGGAAATATAAGAGGTCGTCAAAGAGATAAAAGAAAAGGCGGTTGGCATTATATGCGTCTTTCACGGGGTATGCTCGAAAGGTGAGAAATTCAACAGAGCCTGAAAGAGAACGTTCCGCAAATTGCAGACTCAGTCCACCTATGAAGATCAATAGGTGCAATATGCACGTGTTTAGAACATGATCCCATCCCTGACATTCACGGATAAGGACCTCCAAGGCGTCCACTCGCCTCATAACGACACATGGTAATCTCAGTCCTCATAGCGAAGTGGGAAGTTAAGAGATCTTTGGTAGACACAGGAAGCTCTCTGAACGCCATGTTCTTCAATGAGTTTTGTGGCATGCAACTAAAAGAGGAGAACTTGATGCCCGCCAATCACCCCATGATCGGGTTCAACGGGGAGAAGTGCTTCCCTATCAGGATTATTAGGCTGACAATGGTGGTAGGAGAGCCACAACTGCAGAAAGTTTTGTTCCAGGAGTTCATGGTGGTCGATGCCCCATCCACCTACAATATCATCTTGGGAAGGCCTTGGCTCCATTAGATGGAGGCGGTAGTTTCCATTTTGCATCAGTGCATCAAGTACCCTACCAATCAGGAGAAATGGACCATTTGAGGAAACCAATTGTCAGTAAAAGACTGTCACTAAGCAAAGTCTTTCCACTTGGACGATGAGACCTTAGTGAGTCCGAGAGGGAGACCCAATGTCCGCCAGCCAGACTGGCTAGTAAATGCCATCTCAGTGAAAAAGAAAAGTGGGAAATGGAGAGCCCGTGTGGATTACAATTGCCCGATTAAGGCTTGTCTAAAAAACAACCCTCCACTTCCTCGCATCGATCAGAGCGCCACATCCGAACACAACCGTCTAAGCTTCATGGACACTTATTACGAATACAACCAGATGCAAATGCACCCCCAGACCAAGAGAAGGCCTCTTTCGTAACTGAAAGAAGGACATACCGCTATTGGACGAGGTCGTTCAGTCTAAATAGCACGGGAGCAACACATCAACAATTGGTAAGCTAGACGTTCAAGAAGCAAATTTGCATAATCATGGAGGTCTATATAGACAACTCAACACATCTAACCGATCCAGTTCATACGGACCGAAACAAAGCCCAGACAACCAAGACTCAACTAAATAATGAGTCAGGATCCAGCCCTGAAAAGATTGTCCGTCTGTCACCCCGATTCAATACAAAGCTAAGTAGCATCATTTCGACAGACCGTCGCCTACTCAGAAAGCAGGCAACTGACAAGAAATGGCCCGCTCGCATAAAGGTCAATTTTCAGTGACTTTACTATCATCGGTGAATCGTGTTATTTCGTTAAGGGAACTACATAGTCTGAGCCAGGACCACATGCGTTTCCTTCATAACCGGATTAGCATAGTCGCCGCTCAGAGTTAAATTGTTTCATTTTTTTTTCTTTTTCACAGTCTAGGAAAATTGTTCACACAAGCTAATATGAGACAGAACCTTTCAGAGAATAATAGAAAAAATGAATTCTTAAAAATAGACGTTATTGATTACTAAAAATTTGTTACAAAGCTTGACCGACTAGCTAGTACAAAAAGTTTACACACTACAAATATTTAAGCTTACTGCGAGTAAGGATCTGCTAGAACACACGTTGAGACTTTGTTCCGCCAATATACCTTCAGAAAAGGACTTGGAAGTCAAGCAAAAAGTAACGACCACCCAAAGTTGGTTGCCAATACACACGTCGATACTTTGCTCCGCCAATCTGCCTTAAGAAGAAGATTTGAAAATGAAGGCAAAGGTACCCAAGGTTGGCTGCTGGGGTGATCCCTCAGAAAAGGGATGCCTGGGGTGAACCAGCGTTAGCACCTCAGGGCCGTAGGCCACGTCCACTGGAACTCCGCTCCGCGAATCTGCCTCCCGGCTTGGCATCACACGTGAAGCCCATGAAGGAATAGTGGGAACAACCACCCAAAGTTGGTTGTGGGTGTTAACCCCAAACTAGATGGTAAGAGATGTCGTGGGAACACCCCAAGATGAAAGCCAAACTTGGCCCCTACCAAGAGTCTGTACTTCTTCTTCGCCATGTGTGAAGAAATTAGAAGATCCCATGGAACCACTGGATGCTCACTCAAACCAGGTGGCATCACCCAATAGCAGGTCTTGTTAAGACTCATCAATGCAAATGTCAGAACATTTGAAGACTCCACCAATGAAGGTCTTCCTTCATCCTTTGGCGAGCCCAAACCACATTTCCTGGAAAGAAGCATTTGAGAATCTTGTTCTACAACGTTCATGGGAATGCTTGAAACTACAAAACCAACCTATATATAGGCATAACGGTTCACAAAATGAGGTCACCCAATAGCCACGTCAACATTAAATGATCTACGAGGAATAATGAGGAGACGATTCCAATTACAACTGCACAAGTCCACATTCATCGAATTAATGGGGCTGCGTGGAGTAACGAATACCAATCGTCTCGCAATCCGCTCCATACATGAGGCATGATGATCTCGTTGACAGGGCCCAAGTAAGCGCCCAACCTAATCTAGCCCAAAAGGCAGATAATGGCCCACTACTACAATAAGAAGGTCAAGCCTATAGACTAAGGTCAACACGCCAGGTACATACTGGTTAGAAAACATGAACGGCGAAGGCCTTAAGCCCCACGGATTGTAAAACACCTACGGTCTGCTCTAAGACCTAGTCCGCCAAGAACGGGCAATGATGACTTAGAAAGTGGAAGTCTAATCAGAGTTCACGAAGTCTGATCAAGATGACTTGCTAGGGATCATTGTCCGACCAGAAATAATGGTGTCCGAACCTGACCAAAGTTTAGTCAGTTAAAACCTAAGACCTAGTCCGCCAAGAACGGACAAAGATGGCTTAGAAAGTGGAAGTTTAGTCATAGCTCACGAAACCTGATAAAGATGACTTGCCAGGGATCATTGTCTGACCATAGACAATGATGGCCGAACTTTACCAAGGTTTAGTCAGTTCATTAAAAGTGATGAAGACAACTCCTCGTATGCTCTATAGCCTAGTCCACCGAGAGCAGATTAAGACGACTCGAGGAATCGAAAGTACGATTAACTTGGGAACATGAATGATCTCTCGTCCACCAAGATTATTCCACTACACAGAGCTTAGCCAACCTACAAGGTTTGGCCAAGATAAATTTTGGATCTCTTAAGAGTACATACCAGAATTGCTTGATTTCAGGAGCAATCACAAGTTGAGCAATCAGAACTCTCATTAGCATATCAACGAGACAATTTTCTGACTTAGAAAAATCTTTTGTCTAAAGACCAACACCATGGCAAGGCAACACATAAAAGATTCAGCGAGAAAAGTCCAAAAAAATACAAGTACAAAGTGTTATTTAATAAATTGCCTTTCATTGATGATTCGAAAAATACATAGTTTACTCCTTATCAGGAGGAGGTTCAAATACAATGGAGCTTGGCTTAGCCGGAGAAGAAGCAGGGGATGGCTCCACACGCACTACAACTCCGGCACCCTGATATGGGTCACCTTCTTTTTGTGATTGGTCAGAAGCTTATCCAAACTCCACAAAGGTCGCTTCTCTGTAGCAAGAGAAATCCTCATCAGCATGATCCTCTTCCATCAGCTCCAACCTTTTTTCACAACTCTGTTGAACTAGAATGTGCCATGGGCCTTGAAAAGCTCCTCCTTGTGTGTTTTCAACTCTGCAAGTTCTTGCTCCAACTGCTCCAGTTTGCTCGTCAGGGCATCAGCCTTGGACTGCTCAGTACTTAGATTGTCATTGACTACACTGAGCTCATTTTGCGCCAGGAAGAGCTGCTATTCTGTTGTCCTTACTCTCCTAGAATTGAAATCAACATCAGCCTTTTACTGCTGATGCAGGATGACCCATTCAGATTCCTTCTTGGCCTTCTCAGCACTTGGGGCCTACATCCCATTCTGCGTCTTGAGTGCAGCCTCCTGAGCAAGCTCTAAGTTGTGCCGGACATGGTTCAACTCTTCCTCCAACCTGTCCCTCGCGGACACCACTTCTACCAAGTCGGACTCAAGGCCTTCGAGCTGCTTCTTCAATGATTCGATCTCGCGGAGAGCATCAGAATACGACTTCTGGGAATGAGCATAAATTCGTTCCATGGTGTACACTCTCTCACGAGCAGCCTCTACCTCCATCCCAGCAACGACGACTTGGTTCAGATACGACATCCCTGTCATTAGATGTTTCTATTTTTTGTTCGTACGCTCGCCCAAAGTATCCCCTTCTAGCTTCGAGGGCATGATTGGCCAGCCAATTGTTCCACCTGCTGATGTGCCTCCTGGAAGCATAAGAAATGTCTACTTCCTGATGCATGGCCTGATTGTTCATCTTTACCATATCCGGGGCAAATAGACTAAGCCTTGCATCTGGGTGAAAATCCATTGGAATCAGAATCACGCCAGCACCGCCCTTCGTCGTCTTCACGGAATCAAGGCCCTCCTCCACCACTTTCCCATGCTCACAACGACCGACTCCCTCTCACATGCCGATTTGAAAGTAGTTAAAGGGGAAGAATGAAGGGAATTATTTCTCGGACCGACTGCCCCCTCAAGATGAGGTTGAGAACCGGACAGTGGACAGTACGGGCGACGAGGAGGATGATGAACAAGTGACTTTTTGCCATACTGAGAGGACTTCTGCTCCATAGCAAGGTTATACTTGAAGTCCTCTAAAGAGAAAGGACGAGTCTGACATGCATCAGATGAAGCGGCCATTCCTGCTTGCATTAAAAAGTTCTTCAAAATCTTCGCCTGCTCAGTGCTCAACTTCATTACATCATCTACCACCACCATTTTTAGATACTCATTCTCCAGGTCGGGAAAGGAAATAGGGGTTCTTGCTTGAGCATCTTGCCTATCGGATGCAACAAGACCTTGCCTTGCAACTTTTAGCCCCTCCTCCGAAGGAGGCAATAGTCTGGAAACAGACTTAGACGCAGTATGAGGCTTCTTAGAAAGCAAAGACGAAGAAAGTGTCTCATCCAACTCCGCCCTCCTTGACGGGCTAGTAATCTTGACCTTGGGGAGCTTCCTCTTCTTTGAAAGAGGTCCGCCAGCAGACTTTGACTTCGAAACCCTAAAGAGAGTGGGCGCCTCATGCCCGTAATCCCACAGTCCGCTGCGCTTGATGTTGTCAGGCTGCACAACATCTTCCACCCGCATGAAGGGCATGTCACCAAATTGATCCAAGGCTTCTTTGTTATCTGGAGAATGGGGCAGTTTGGAAATTTTCCTACAAAAAACATGGATAACAGTTTAGTATGTAATCAACACGAGTGGGAGCAAAAAAGGTATTACACTCACTCAGTCATTTGAATTTTCGTTCGATCGAATGACCGCCAAGCTCGAAATACTTAGAGTCCGCAGAAGCCATGAAACACTTTTGCCAGAACTTGTAATCGTCAGGTTGTTTGGCAAACACACAACATGCTCATTCAACTGAGGAGAGGTGAGCAGTTGGGTCGCCATAAGAGATATTCGAAGACCAGCATCCTTTGCTTCGATTAAAATGACGATCACAGTTCTGCACCCGTTTGACACCTGCTAAGCGGGCGGAATTCCAAGTTACGCCAAGAAACTCCAAATTTCCTCGATAACAGGAAAATGACGCTCGATTGAAGCATACCTTTGTGCGAGCAAATGAATCCTCTCAGAGGAAACAAGGGTGTATGACTAGCTCCCAATGTAAAGAGCTCCAGATCACAGGGGATTCAATACTTCTCGCGAATGCCTACCAGATTCACCTATGAGATTAACCTCTCCTTGAAAAACTTACAATCTTTAGCGAACAGTTCATCGGGAAGTTGATTCTAGCCCCCCATGAAGAACGTACGAATTTTTGATTACGCTTGCGAAAACGGAAGTTGAGCATAACAAGAACGCATAAGCGAAATAACAAAGCAAGGTCTCTGAAAAATTGCAGAATTAAGGAAATTAAACTCTGCAGAGAAGGAGACTAATATATAAGCAAGGATTCCCACCTTTCTTGAGCAGTCACGTACCCAATTAATGATGTGCGTCGCTCGAGGAAATGATTCAGACTCAATCATCACGACCACCCAGTTCCCTCGTGATGTGAATTAGTATACCGAGACGAGCTAGCCCACTAACTCGGGGGGAGTAGCTGATGATACATCAAACCGTCTTGCAATCCACTCCGTACACGTGGCATGATGATCTCGTTACCAGAGTAAAGTCGGCCTAGATGTGCGCCCAATATGACAAAGCCCACTGAGGTGGGTTCCAGGAGGTTGGACCCGATCAGCGAGGCCCTATTAAGCCCACAAGTCATATGGTCAAGCCCAGTACCCGTAAAACCTAATAAGGCAAGTATCTGGGAGTTTGATCTAAGACGAGCAGGCCAACAACACGTTGACTCCTACTAGGAAAGAAGTACCGGAGTATAAGTCATGCATAGAAACTCTCCTGCATTGACAACAAACCATAAGGAAAAGATCTCTAACAGATATCAGAGTACAAGTCGTGTATGAAAACTCTCATGCATTGACGACTCTCAATAAGGAAAATATCTCTAAGCAAATATATTTCCTTAAACCACGCTACAAAAGGCATAACCAAACAAGGACTCTCGCATGATAAATATGGCACAATGTTGAGAAACTAAGGCACGCTACAAAACCCAGTTACAAGCATTACACATTTCTCAAGCCTTGTCTGACTTAAACATCGGAGTGTCATTGGCTGCCACAGTGATGGTCTTTGGCTCACGTGTGTTCCTTGTGCAGGTCAAGAAGAACGGAAAATGATTCATCATACATTGTATGCGAATGGAAAGAATAAAAATCATAGAATACATTTTCTTGCTCATAATAAATTTTGGTCTAAGGAAAAAAAAAACAACAAACAAACAAGATAACAACAAAAATCCTCTTTTGAAGCATTACTCTTTGCTATTGAAACATGTTTTGATAGTTAAGCATTGTATTGGGGATGGAATCAAGGAGAGATTGGAATGAAACATTAAAGGGTGAGAAACATACTACTAACTACTAATCCAAGAACATAAATTTATATATGTTCAAACCATAATAGTGAACAAAATCATTCCAAGAATAGAGCGCAGACCTTGATCACATATTGACAAATAAATGGCCATGTTGTTCTCCTCGTAGAAACACGCCTGAGAGAAATTTTTCATAAGCTATTTGAGCAATGATACATTTTAAATGTGATGCCACTATCGACTGAGGAAGACGAAACATGAGAAGGCAGGGGAAGTAATGAGGGATGGTGAGAGAAAATAGAGGAAGCGGCAATGGTTGGAGCTTTGCAATTGTCATTTAAGATTTCCCCTTATTAAAAGACTCATTTTGCATTTCTTCTTTAATTTTAATTTACTAAGATTCAATAAGCGTGCGTGAATTCCTACATGTTAGTAGCCCTCTCCTGATCAAATCATAGTTCACTTGCAATTGGTTATGATGGAGTTTGGTGTAGGAGAGCAGCACGAATTCAGGATATGCAGCAAATCTCTTATAGTTGAGTTCGTATGACCAAAATCTAGGAATAGGAGAGTTTACTATAAAATTATTTCTATATCAAGTTTTTTCCCATGGAATAATCACAAAGCCAAAAGCTATTCAATAGTTTCATGCATGCATTTCTTGAAAATGTCATCACCAGCCACATAAGAATATTGGATACATCATATTGACATCAGAATTACATATATACATCGAGGAATGCCAAAGCACATACACGATGGATGGTACATCTAGAGCTGCTGCTGTGTCTTTGCTACTGCTGTTGAACCCAGGGGACTCCAAGAGCATCTCCCAAACTCAAGTGTTTTCAGTTGAACAACATTACAACCCAATTTCATCAGTAGAATCCATTTGCTCCTGTCCTCGGAAAAGTTACTGGTAGAGCACAAACCACCTTCACGAAATGCAAAACACTCAATTTGCTTAAACACGAAGTGCTCCCTCCACCTTTTCTGATCCCAATCTGACAATTTTTGCAACAAACACAAAAGAATGTCCTCTTGCAATAAAAGCCTGCCGAAGGTTTGTTTTATATTTTGAATCAAAATGAAACAAAATAAGTATCTGCACAAAGTTTTGGAATGGACTCAAAGAACTCTTTTGTTCCTTTAAAACTCAACCAAACTGCACAGATGACTAAAATATAACAACCCAACCTGAACTCCTTTTCAGCGATAAGATCACAACAGTTTGCAGTAGTCTGGAGGAGCAAAGCAGCAATGATGTACATGAGTTTACCAAGGTACTGAGAGAGAATTAAAATTTTGTTGGGAATTTACTTCCAAAACATCCCAAGGATGACTTGGAATTGCTGCTATACGAACAATGTAAAATGACTAGCAAAACTTGTTTTTGTTTTTCCCAAACAATATGATAAGGTGAAGATTCGTTCATTCTAACAACTGTAACCGTTCGAGTGAATACAGTACAAACTGAAGCGGAGGCGAATCAATGCACTAAGATTATTAATTAGCATCCCAAATAAGTTCAAGCAAACAACGACTCTTTCCCTCCAAAAACTATTCCCCTTATCAGTTTACTGACATTTTCTTCTATGCAAGTATCTTCCTATCAATCTCAAGTGTAGGTGTAGGGAACCATGTAATTTGAGGCTTCACACAACTCATTGCTGTAATAGTAATTGCATTTCAGTTTATGATCCTGAAGGCAGAGTAGAGACCAATTAGAACATAAAAAAAGGAACCACCGAATATGATGGACTTGTAAGAGGAGACAGTACTTACCTGTGTGTTTTCCATCATGGAACTGAGCATTTTTTGATGACTTGAAAGTTTCCAAAAATTCTTTACCCTTCTGAAGCTCCTGCTTCTTTCTTGACTTGTCCCATTTGTGTTCAGCAGCCAATATATCAATTATCCGTGGCAATGCTCGACTAGCGGCATCTGTATCAAGAAAAGCAAGACGAGATCTTCTAGCAACGAAGTCAACAGCAGACTCACAATATTCATTTCGTGCACAGTATGCAACCTCTGCCTCTAGAAAAGGGTATCCATGGGCAAGCCGCTTTCCCAGGTTTTCATTCTAGAAAATGAAAGATATAAAAAAATTTAAGGTTAGAACTGTCCCTTGAAGAGTGATCTTAATTTACAGTATAAATCTTGTAAAATGAAACACAAAATGGAGATTCTGTACCTCTTAGAGACATTTTCTGATTACGTACTCTCAGAAACATTTTCTCTTTGCAGAGAATATAAAAGTCCCTGTTTTAAAAGCCTCCGCACATAACCTAATCTCACTCAAACTATAAAAACCATAGGGTTTTAGAGTATGAAGTAGAAAATGAAGGAGATAATGGTGATAGATGCGGTGGTGGCTTAGCCCTAGATTCAGATGGTCCTAATGGTCAGATTCAGGGCTGGTTTAGACCGAAAAACTGAACCGAGAACCGGCCCGATCCGAACCGGTCGGTTCGGTTTTATAATAGATTTTTAATTTTTGGTTCGATTTTTAGGCCCGACCCGAAAATTTCGGTCCAGTTCTCGGTTCCAGCAATCCTATCGGTTAACCGGGCCCGACCCGAATGTTTAAATAGAGTACCAATTTGTTCCAAAGTCCAAACCAAACTATCCCCGCCAACATCAAAACCCAACCCAAACTTACCCCTCTAATATCAAAGCTCAACCCAAACCAAATTTCAATAGCCTTTTAATAGCCCAAGAACAAGTCTGGTCCAAATCAAGTTTTGCTAAACTTCTCATTCCAGACTCCTTCCAAACTACTCTTCTTCTTCCATTCGCGGCTCCGCCTCCAAGCTCTCTCCACACCTCAACACATCCCTCCAATCCAACTCCTCAGTGTCTCAGATCTCAATTAACCGAATTTGGATGCATAGAGCTACTCGCTCTTCAACACATAGCATCAGACACTCTCCTTGTAAGTTATTAGTTGAAACCAACAAGTACTGCAAATTCCCACTTTTTCCAAGTGGGAATTTACCTGAAAATTGATTGTTAGAGAGATTCAAGAAGCTCAACTGATGACACCCACTGAGTTCTTTCACAATTTCGCCTCAACCCACTGAGTTCTTTCACAATTTCGCCTGTAAAT